>CM032455.1:124726449-124891449 GCA_019049505.1 Pachyrhynchus sulphureomaculatus | reverse complement strand
CGCAAAACGATTATCATGCAAAACTTGGAGATTTGTTCTAATTTGTTGTTAATTTGTGATTTCACCAAGAAAGCTTATCTAAACAATTTTATGATGGACATTTGTTAAGAACAATTAAATTTGCCTAATAAAGGGTTTAATTAGTATTGAATTTTGACTTACACTGAAATTTTTAGGTGAGCAAATACTTTCTGAGCGTAGTGTATATATATATATATATATATATATATATATATATATATATATATATATATATATATTCTGAAATGCTTCTTGCTTCAAATTTTATTTCATTAGGAGCGGGATATCATATTTCTCAAAATTGTGTAACACGGTTTGGTAAAATAAGGGTTAATGTTTGTTCAATATTAATAAGCTTGTTGCTTGCTTATCAAGCTATGTTCCCTCGATGAAAAATATGTAGAAAGTCATTTTACTTTTATTTTGCGAGTTTTTAACATGTAAGTTAATTTAAATACCTCCGTGTGAAGAGCGAAAATATATATATTTTTAATCCAATAGTCAAACAAGAAATTTAAAACATCGAGCCTAAACACTGGCAAAATAACGTTTCATTAATATTTATGTTTATTTTAATACATAGAGAGGCACACATAGGTCTACACTAATGACTGAAGTTTTATCAACGTGTTTCAGGTATAAAATAGAATTAGAAGTATTATTTTCTAATATATATTTATTCAGTAGTGAGTTCGTAACTATTATTTATCCGTAATGGCTTTTATAATGTAATGAATGATGGAATTAACAATAAAAAATATTAACTAGTTTTATAAAAATTGAATATGATTTAACTACAATTTGTCTCGCCATAGCAATATTACAAAAAAGTAACTTGTAAAATTCCTAATATCTTTTCCAGCGAAATAAAATTCTTCGTTTTCCTATTTTTGCTGAACTTTGTGCCATCATAAACTCCATATAGACGTAAAATATGACATTAAAAATTACTGCAAACCCCCGAAACACTCGGTCAATTCAGTTATTCATGTAACTTTAGCTTATTTCGAACAATGTTTTGCTGGTCGATTGCAAGACTTTTCCACGGACAGGAACTGGGTTCATCCATGCGAATAGCGCATTCTAACCACTTATCCACTTAGAGATACTTTTGATTTGTGCTTCTCCCTGGCAAAAATGCGGCTGGGAGAGGTAAATGTGAGTATAGAGGGGTTTTAGAAGTGGAGAGATTGAAAAATGATTTTAAATGAGCTCTCCATGTTAGGCACAATGTTAAATATTATTAATGTTTCTATTAATTTTAACTTATGTTGATATTTATTTAAAGAAATAAGATACAAAAATAACGTGTCCCTCACCCAGGTTGGGCGCCAATTACTTATTACCTGCATAATTTATTTCTTTAAACTTTTAGATCAATTTAGGGTTTTAAACCATACGAATATGATAAAATCAATATATAAAATTATATAAAAAAATATTCATTTATACCCTAATATAGAAATAAAACAATATATAATAATAAATTCTAAATTCTATTGATTTCAAGGTATGTTGATATTTATTTAAAGAAATAAGATACAAAAATATTGTCTCACCGCCCTTGTTGGGAGCCAATTACTTATTACCTTCTTAATTTATTTCTTTGAACTTTTAGATCTGTTTAAGGTTAAACCTTAGAAATATAATAAAATTTAGAAAATTATATAAAAGATTGTTCACTTATACCATAATAAAGAATAGTATAGTATAGTATACAAGGATTTTAGAAGTGGAGAGCTCTCCCTGTTAGGCACAATGTTAAATATTATGAATAATTTCTATTGGTTTTAATGTATGTTGATATTTGTTTAAAGTAATATCGTGTCCACCACCCAGGTTGGGCGCCAATTATTTATTACCTTCTTAATTTATTTCTTACACCTTATAGAATATTACATAATAATAAATACAAAAAATATAACCTCGTTTCTCTGAAGAATACTACAGTACATTGGGAATCAGCGTCTGTTTTCAAATTACTTCAATATTGATGTAAACGACATATAGTTACTGAAATTCAAAATGATCATATTCAATAAATATATATATATATATATATATATATATATATATATATTTATATATATATATATATATATATATATATATATATATATATATATATATATATATATATATATATATATATATATATATATATATATATATATATATATATATATATATATATATATATATATATAAAAGTTTAAGTAAATGATGTTAACATCCATCACCCTCCGTTGGGAGTTTTTATTTTAAGTTATATTTACCGCGTGTAATGGAATGTCTCAAAATTCCAAATTGTATTGACAATTATATATAAAAAAAAAACTGGTTATATTATTTATTGCTACAGTTGTGAAGAGATAGAGCTGCAGTATTAGCAATACTCTATTTTATTTTATTGTTTATGAAACACACCACCTTTTAAATTACTAGTAATTTTTTATCCTAGTATAGGATTAAAATCTGTTGCGGAATACATAGTTTTTTTCGTACCAAATAATATTTTGAGCTTTTGGAAAATTCAATGGATATTTTATCTCCCAAATTGACGTCTAATAAGTTGAGTAAATATGCTAGTGGAATCGAATGTCCTAATATAGCTATGCCAGATTGTTCGTTACCTAACGGCTGGAGTTTCATTGCGTTAGGCTCTACTTGATTATTGTCACCCCAATACAGAATTTCTAGATAGTTAAATATAACTTTTTGCTGTCTTCCATAAAGAGCAGGTCAATGAAAAAACAAGCAAAGCTTTTCCATCAGATTGTTAATGTAAAATAGAAAAATAGTAGGATACAGAATAGAGCTCTGACTAAAGCATACGTACATTAAACAACAATATTAAAAAAATAACACTTAAGTGCAAGTTAGACTTGCGCAATTATTGTTACCGTGATTGTCTTTAAAATAAAATAAAATTCTTACTAGGCTAAATGTATCATATATATATATATATATATATATATATATATATATATATATATATATATATATATATATATATATATATATATATATATATATATATATATATATATATATATATATATATATATATATATATATATATATATATATATATATATATATATATATATATATATATATATATATATATATATATATATATATATATATATATATATATATATATATATCTAATATGCATTTGTAATGAATAATAGTTATAACATCTCAACTATCTAATCGCCAACAAATCGATCTAGCTCAATCTAGAATCTAGTAATAAAAGTGTAAAATAAGTTTTTACTACCTAAATGTTTGTTTAATTATAAATAAATAAAATAAAATGTCTCCCTACAGGGGCAACGCACCACCAGGGTAACAGTAATGTACTGAAAAATACATTACAAAAACCTCAGAGTTTTTTTTTATACTAGATAAATTATCAAACGTAATGAACTAATTGAACTATTGATAAGTTTCGCTCAATCTACACTTTATGGAGAATATTTCAGAACTTTTTCAAAAGTTCTTGATCAGTACTTTTCAAGATAGGGCGGGGAACAACAATTTTTGGCAATTTTTTTAAAATAAAACAAAGAAAAGTGTGCACAAGTATTACATCACATATATTTTTGAACTCGTGTTTTCACAAGCTTTCATTTGATACCCCACTCAATTTTTTTACTTCCGATTTTATCCCCGAAAACTATTCCTTTAAGTAAAATTTTAACTTTCAAAAATACACATCTCTGATTAGGCCATCAATTCCTATATTTGTGCCAAACTTTTAACTTTCAATGTCAAGTAGTTTCGGAGAAACTCGGGTGTGACAGACAGACGGACGGACACCGAAGCGATTCCATAAGTGTTCCGTACGTAATTTTTATTTATCTTTGTTATCCTCGTTATTTTAGAATTGGTTAGAAAAATAAAAAATTACCTATATACTTAGTTTCTTGAGTTGTTTGACATAACCATACTTTTTTTCTAGCAGTTTTTATCTATGAAACTTAAGGTTGTTTCTGTCTTTCCATAAATGGAGAAAACCATTAATTTTTTAATTCTAGCGATACGAGTAGGATTTATAAAAAAATTAAAAGTTAATATGCACCTGTTATGATTGAAATTCACCTCAGGTTTGGTAATTTTTTAAAGTCGAAATTTATAATTTTAATATTATCCAAATATACCGATTTTTAAATAACCTCATTGGCTCATTGAACCACAAATCAATGACAATTTTGACACAAAATGAAAATAGTAGATACAAAGAGATTTTTGAAGAGAAGCTAAACCTGAAAATATACAGCGTATTAAGTAAACTGGAGCAAAAGTCTAGATTTAACTGGTAAGCAATTATTGGTGTTCAAAAGTTCTTTTGTTCCTTAATACTAATATTATCTTAAAGTTTAGCTTATCTGGAAACCGATAATAAAAAGTTTTATTTTTAAATTAATACCATTTATAATATGTATTGGAAGCTAGTTTTTTAAATTAGGTTTTTTAGGTCATAATTGTAATTAACAATTTAAGAGAAGTTGAGAAGAACAGGTTTACTGAGTTGAAGTTGTATAGGTACAAAGTAAAATCGAAAAGTATTTAAAGTGTTTGTTTAAATATATAGTACTAATGAATAGTTACAGAACTCTAAGATGCAAACAGAAAATTCTTAATCAAGGTTATTTTTATGTCATACCTAACATACAAAGAATAATATAGATTCCTTTTTAGTAAGTACAAGAAAAACTTGATAATTCAGTAGCAGTTTATTTTGAATGTTTTAATATTACTTTTATGTTCAAAAATATTTATTAAGACAAAGTCCCAGGGCTGAGTTGCTAACCACTATTGTTTATATTGCATTCAAAAAACTTCTTTAACAACAGAACCGAGTTTCAATCCTGCGGCTATGTATTCTAAACAGCGGTTTGCCAAAGATTGATGCATACTTGATTTGTTTGCTCTATTCCTGCCAGCTATGTTTACAGAGAAACGACGTTACCTCAAACAGATGGTTTAGAACAACAAAGCAGAGTTTAGGGTAATTTTGACGACTCGCATAACATGGGGCTAAAATAAACATCATACATTTTGGTTGTTTCCTAGATATCGCAGCGATTCTTCTTCTTTTTAAAGATTTAAATAGATATATATATATATATATATATATATATATATATATATATATATATATATATATATATATATATATATATATATATATATATATATATATATATATATATATATATATATATATATATATATATTATATATATATATATATATATATATATATATATATATATATATATATATATATATATATATATTTATTATCAATTTTCTTTCTCATCTCATCCATATGATTTTTAGGAAGTACCAGCTTTCAAACAATATGTGTCAAAATTTCATGACATTTCGACAATTAGCTTACAAGTTACAGTGGATTCAGTGGCACTACTTTTGATATTTTCAAAATATGGAAAAAATCGAATTTTGTGTGTTGATTAAACACTGTTTTTTGATGGGAAAAAATATCGTTCAAGCAAAACAATGGCTTGACAAGTGTTACGGGGACTCTGCTCTGGAAAAATCACTGGTATGCTGAACTTAAACGTGGTCGTACAGATACAAATGATGCTAAACGCTCTGGACGCCCAAATAAGGTGGTTACACTGGAAAACATAAAAAATCTACAAAATCGTTTTGGATGACCGTAAAATGAAATTGGATCAGATAACTGACACCCTAAAAAATATTAAAAGAGGTCATATTTTGCATGAATATTTGGGCATGAGAAAGCTCTGTTCGAAATGGGTACCACGTTTGTTCACGGTGGATCAAAAACCACAACGAGTTAATGATTCTGAGTGCTGTTTGGACCTGTTTAAGCGAAATAAAAATGATTTTTTCAAGCGATATGTGATAATGGATGAAACATAGATCCGCCACTACACAATTGAAGTTCGAATTTGCTTCCTCATGCACCGGATTCTACAGATTTGGCCCCAGCGACTATTATCTATTCGCAGACCTCAAAAAAATTTTCGCGTGAAAGAGATTTGGCTCCAATGAAGAAGTTATCGCCGAAACTGAGGCCTGTTTTAAATGCAAAGACAAATCCTTCTACAAGAAAGGTATAGAAATATATAATATATTAGAAAAGGGTTGGATTGATTGTATCGGTCGTGAAGGAGACTATATTGATGAATAAAGTCGAATTTTGCACAAAAAAATGTGTTTTAAATAACTAAACTAAAAACCTTTCAGCCTACGTGTTACAAGCTCCAAAAATAATTTTAAAAATTACCGTCTAGTAATTTTTGTCTTTGTAACTTTAAAAAAGGCGGCTTTAACGAATCGTAGATATCATCTCAAAAACTTTAAATCGATCTTTCTAGGCTTCAGAGATTTTAAAACTTGTTATCTCTAGATATCTATAGATGAGGTTTCTTCATATTAGGGTATAGAAATAAAATGAGAAAACAAAAGCTGAAGAGTTTATTAATCTTAGTGAAGATTTTCAGGAACTACATTATTGCCAACGTTGAAATATGGTACTAATAATGTAGTATATTATTTTTTTAAGGGAAGTTTAATTTAATTTTACAGTTGACAGCCAACACTAACACAAGGTTGGCCAAAGGGAAGTATTGTATTCGTAAAAAAATCAGCCTCCGAAAATTTTGTATTACTTTCCATTTCATGAAAAATACAGTCCCCCATTTCCGTCGATCTCCCTGTTAGTCTGTTTATTGACACAATAGCTCTCGAACAAAATGAGATATCGATTTCAAATTTGGTAGCCATAAAAAACTTGCAGTAGGAATGAAATCTATAGCTTTTGAGCGATAGTGCTCTAAGGAAAAGAGTTGAAGGGGTTGAGGGACTCTGAATGTTTTATATCAGTATGATAAATTTTCTGGGTCTTTCTTATATAAAACCTGTAGTTTTTGAATTATATCACTGTAAGGAACGGGATTGAAGGGAATGAGGGACTATAAAGGTTGTATATTTATCGATATGATTAATTTTCTGGGTCCTTGTTTGAGTAATGAAAAAATTTTAAATTATTTGTAGTCATACATAAATATATACATATATATACATATATATATATATACATATATATATATATATATATATATATATATATATATATATATATATATATATATATATATATATATATATATATATATATATATATATATATATATATATATATATATATATATATATATATATATATATATATATATATAAGCTAGACACCAAAAAGGCTTCTGGCGCTGACGGAATACCTGCCATAGTTCTCAAGAACTGTGCAAGGGAACTAACACCAGTTTTCTGTAGACTTTTCAACCTATCCTACAGAAAGGGAATATTTCCTTCCTGCTGGAAATGTGCCACAGTTCAGCCGATACCTAAAAAAGGCAAGAAGACCTTGCCAAATAACTACCGACCAATCGCGCTACTCTCAATAATATCGAAAGTCATGGAAAAGGCTATCAATCAGCATCTTCTAAAATATCTTGAAGGATTCAACATTATTAGTGATCACCAATATGGCTTTCGTAAAAATAGATCAACAGGAGATCTTCTGACTTATGTAACACATGTTTGGAACAACGCAATTGAACACTTTGGAGAATCTCGAGCGGTTGCTCTTGACATATCCAAGGGATTTGACCGTGTTTGGCACGATGGGCTGTTGGCTAAGTTACGTTCTTATGGTATGTCTGAAAAGTTCTGTTTGTGGCTCTCATGTTTCCCCAGAGAGCGTTCTTTACGAGTGGCAGTCGACAGATTTCTTTCTAACACCTTCACTATCAACGCCGGTGTGCCCCAAGGTTCCATACTATCTCCTACTCTCTTCCTTATTTATATTAACGATCTGCTGGAAAAGACCGAGAATCCAATCTACAGCTTTGCAGATGACAGTACACTTATCTCTTCATTCACTTTGAATGCTCGGACATCGACTACTCAGACGAATATCCGCAGACAGCAGGAAGTCATTCAACTTAACAAAGACCTGGAAGAAATTCTATCTTGGGGTGACAGTAACCAAGTGGAATTTAACGCTACAAAAACCCAGGCGGCAGTTTTTTCTAAAAAAGTTAACGTTGCAGAACCCGACATAGTTATGTCGGGGCACTCCATCCCTCTAACATCGTCACTCAATCTGTTAGGCGTTAATTTGGGAGCAAATATGTCCTGGCATGAACATGTTGCAGGCATAGCAAGGAGAGCTTCTCAAAAGTTGGGAATATTGTTTCGAACCAGAAAGCTTTACACTCCACAATTCTTTAACTTTACAAAGCTCAAATTCGACCAACTATGGAATACTGCTCCCATGTTTGGAGCTCCGCTCCCAAACATACACTGCATTTGTTGGATTCTATCCAGAGAAGAGCTGTTCGTCTGATTGGACACCCGGAACTGACCGACGGCCTTGATTCGCTGGAACATCGAAGAACGGTTGGCGACTTGAGCCTATTCTACAAGTACTTTCATGGAAAGTGTTCGAAGGATGTGGCCCGCTTAATTCCTCCCAGAGCGGTGCATGTTAGGAGTACACGTCGCGCTAATACTTCACATTCGTATGAGGTTCAGCTTGTTACTCCTCGTACAACGCTTTTCAAGCAGTCTTTTATATGCAGAACATCATACCTTTGGAATAGTTTGCCCAGGACTGTGTTTCCAATCGAGTACAATCTACAGCGATTCAAGAATAACGTGAATCGCTTTCTCCGCACACATGTCGCTCCTGTAGCGCTTTAGGGATTTCCCTGTAGCACGTGTGCTAGACCCACAAAAAAAAAAAATAATATATATATATATATATATATATATATATATATATATATATATATATATATATATATATATATATATATATATATATATATATATATATATATATATATATATATATATATATAGGAGAAGGGTAGTCTTGACCGATTAGTTAAACAGCAGTATTGTGTTCTTGGGGTAAGCGGTCTTGACACAGAACACAATTCTGCTATATATAGAATTGTGTTCTGTGTCAAGACCGCTTACCCCAAGAACACAATACTGCTGTTTAACTAGTCGGTCAAGACTACCCTTCTCCTATATATATATATATATATAAATATATATATATATATATATATATATATATATATATATATATATATATATATATATAAATCTCATGAAACAGAGACGATTATATAAAAAAAAACATAAAGAAAAAGATCAGAAGAGATGTCAGACAGTACAGAAACTCGAAAATAGAAGAAATTTTGAAAGAGGGAAAAAGTTTGAAACACCTAAACAAACAAATGAATGAAGGGAGACATCAAATAAATAACGATAACCAGGAAATCGCATAAATCAAAAAGGTAAAGGAAGCTACAGGGAAATATTATCGAACACTATATGACACGAAAATACCGCAACCGCCCAGAAGAGAAGAAGGAAATAGACTGATAGTAAGAAATGTGAGATCTGAAGAAATTCCCGATGTAACAACGGATGAAATAATATATAATATAATAAAGAACAAGGGGACGATCAGATAACTATAGAAATGATAAAGTATGAAGGGGTATCAATAATACAATCTCTTCGAGCTCTATTTAATAGGTGCCTCATAGAAAATAAAATACCAACACCTTGGGTAAGCACCATCATTGTGCTTATATTTAAAAAGGGGAACAAATTTAAATTGGAGAATTACAGACCTATCAGACTGTTATCGGTACTATACAAAATCCTCACTAGAATCATAACATATAGATTAACGAACAAATAGACAAACCACGTGAACAAGCGGGATTAGAAGGGGATACAGCACTTTGGACCATCTTCAAACAATCAGATTACTAGTAGAAAAAATAAGTGAATATAAGGTCATCTTATGGATAGCAATGGTTGACTACGAAAAAGCATTTGATTCAGTAGAGATAGACAGTCCTTAATGCCTTAAGTAACAGCAGAGTCAATGAAAGGTATACAACTCTCCTCGAATATATATATATATATATGAGAGATGGCGCTGCTAAGTGAATAGGCAGTGTTAACGTCGGTGCTAAAGAAAAGTGTAATTTTTCACTTAATTTCATAATAAAATTTAGTTGTGAACTTGTGTATAGTGACCTGTGCAACCATGGGTAATAAGGGCGAAATACAACCCACAGTGTCCACCAGACATACAAATGAACTGCAAAAACTTAATTCCCGCGTGGAAGAAATGGCGGCTAAATTTACTAATGATCTTGACAGTTTCAAAAAAGAGCTACAGAGTAAGGTAGGAAATACTAATTCAGCTGATGAAAGTCGGGATTTAGGTGATTTACTAGGTCTTCAAAAAAAGTTTTTAGATTTTGAAAAATCCATTGGTAGTAGTCTGAATGTTCTGAGAGAGGAGGTTGACAGATTGAGGTTAGAAGGTGAGACCATGGCAGTTTCAGCTAATAGTAACGCTATTTTAATTCATGGTTTGCATGAGGATCAACATGACGATCTTTACGATAACGTTATTAAATTAATTACCTCCAAGATTGGTGCAACAATTGACAAAAACGACCTAAACTATTGCCATCGACTAGGTCTGAAAAAACAAAACGCCGCAAATCCAAGACCTGTGATCGTTTTCTTTTGCCGGCGCTGGATGCGCGATCATCTATTTTATAAAAAGAAACTTCTAAAGGGCACCAAATATCTGTTTACAGAATTATTAACGACAGTAAATCTTAAACTATTTAAAGAAGCAAAAAAATACTTTAAAAATGCGTGCTGGACTAAAGCGGGTAAAATATATGTTTTCGATGGCGGTGCTAAAATTTTGGTGCGATCTCTGGCAGACCTTAGTCGACAGAATGAATAATATTGTGATATCATGTGGTATAATGAGTGCTTTTTCAGGCGTGCAGATTGAATTGTGGAAATTAGTGCTTAAATACTAAGATTTTCGACTTATTCGGGTATGTAATCTATAGGAATATTAAGTGCATATGGTGAATACTTTTTAGTTAGTATCCCTACAGGTATCTGGGTGTGTATTAGGATTATCGGGGGTAGTTATGTTTTTTTTATATATTAAAGGACCCATTTTGATTATTTGGGATTCTATAATGTAACAAAATTATTAATTAAAATAATGTTAAAGATATGATGATACCTAGCTAGGAATATATATGTGTGTTTACGGGAGTTTTTTTATGATCATAAGCAATGCAGAGAAGAAATTATTTACACATGGAAGTATAAATTATTATCTTTTGGGTAGTTCATATATGTATATAGGAATTAAATATTCTTAAGTTATTACTATAAATATCCTCTGGCACCTGCATATAGGTCACTCAATATGATTTTGAAATAGCTAGTCGAGAAATGAAAAAATAATGTCTTAAAATTTCAGTTTTTAATACAGAGTATGCCAATTGAAATGTATTTGTTCTTATCATTGCAAGACTGTGTACATAAAATTATTGATTTAATTATTTTTTATTATTGGTTCAATTATTTTTTACTTCTTACCGATCACATCTATATCTATAGTTAAACTCACATTTTATTGATACCTGTTATTACTCCCTAATATTATTATATATTGCTTTTTTCGTTGTATTTACTTATAGCACAGCGATGTATTCTCTTTTAGAGCTATGTACTTTTATTTTCTTGTATTTACTTTTTTTGTTCTTTCTAGGTTAATTGAAATTAGGTTTAGGGGGGAAGTCATTGGGCAGAGCTTGGGATGGTGGTTGTGCTGCGTTGCGGGGGGGCGTATATTGGCGTTATACAATGGAGGATGATTATATGAATGGGCCGGTGGATGACCATCTAAATAATACTTATTGTAAAAGCTTTAAAGATTTTGCCGTTGCACATTTGAATGTTAGGTCGATGAACACTGGCTTTGATGAGTTTTTGTATTATATGAATACGTATCAATTTGACATAATAGGCCTTTCTGAAACTTGGTTATCTCCACTTGATGATTACGACTCGTATTCGATTCCCGGGTACACCTTTGTTCTAAAGGATAGGAATGGTAGAGGTGGTGGGGTTGGCTTCTATATTAAAAACTATATTAAATTTAAACAAATAACATTAGACATTAGTTACCCTGATCTCGAATATATTAGTATTACAATATTACTCAATCATAAAAAAATATTGCTTACAAATATATATAGGTCTCCATCATATGATATAGAAAATTTCTTTGAGAATTTAGATGATATGCTTGCGGTTGCAATTCCGTCATATGATATTGTTGTTTTCAAGGGAGACTGGAATATCGATCTTCTAAGCGTCTCACCTGCTCAAAGAAGATTAGAAGCACTCTTTAACATTTATGAATTGGCACAACTAATAACAGAGCCAACTAGAATAAATTTAACAACAGGAAATTCAAGTCTTATTGATGTAATCGTTACAAATAAGAATACTCCTTACTCGGTTACTAAATCAATGCCAATTTCACAAACCCTTTCTGATCATAACTTAATATATTTTACTTTGAACGTTCCTAAAAAACAAAACAACAAAAGAATTATTCATTACCGCGATTATAAAAATATTGATTTTAACGAATTTCATAATGATGCACTTCGGCTGGATTGGGATTCAGTTTTTTTATATTGGTAATATTGAAACCAAATTGGAAGTGCTTAACTCTTTCATTTTATACCTAATAAATAGGCATGTGCCCTATAGGCATACAAAGGTCAAAGAAAGGAATAGTGCCCCTTGGATTACTGATAATATAAAGCTTTTAATGCGGTTAAGAGACAAAGCTCATTCCAAATATCTAAAGAATAGATCACCATAAGGGAAAAAATTTCATATTTTAATCATTTTTCTCGAAAAAATGGTCAAGCCTTCTGGAAAGAAGCAGCTCAGCTAAACTTGACACGTAACAAGTTGAGTCATATCCCGGATGATTTGTGCGATCCTGTCTTATTAAATAATTATTTTTCTTCGTGTACTAGAGGATTGAATAATGTATCAGCAAATAAAATGATTTATTATAAATCCAATACTCATCCAAAGGTAACAAATGAAAGGAAATTCAGTTTTAATCTAATTACCGAGGAAGAGTTGTTTAGCCATCATAAATAAAATCTCTACTAATGCCATAGGAGAGGATGGTATTTCTGTTAAAGATCTTAGACTCTGTTTTCAATACTGCACGCGTCCGCTAATAAATATAATTAATTGCTGTATACTGGAAGGGTACTTTCCGAATATCTGGAAAAAGGCTATTATTAAACCATGTGCCAAAGTGACAAACCCCATGGAACCAAAGGACCTACGACCAATTAGTATACTCCCTGCTTTATCAAAAATTCTGGAGTGACATGTATATCAGCAAATGTTTTTATATGTAAATAGTAAACAAATAATACCCAATTGTCAGTCGGGATTTCGACCTTATTTTAGTACTACTACCAGCTTGGTTAATTTACTGAACAATATTCGTTTCAATGAAGATAAGAATGAAACCACCTGCTTGGCTCTTTTGGATTTTAGTAAGGCGTTCGACACCCTAAATCATGATCTGCTTTTGGCAAAGCTTTACTATTTGGTTTCTCAGACCAGTCAGTTATTTTTATGGAACATTTTCTAAAAAATCGATCACACTGTGTAGAAATTAGAAAAGATTTTAAATCCATTAAATCTAATTACATACCGCTTACTAAAGAAGTGCCTCAGGGCTCCATCTTGGGTCCACTATTGTTTTCTCTTTATGTGGCAGATATTGATAAGGCGATAGAATATTCCAAAATGCAACAGTATGCCGATGATTCTCAAGTATATATGCCATTTCCTTTAAATAAGTTACGCACTTCTTTAGTATATTTTAATAGGGACCTAAATAACATATATAATTTTTGTAATGATCATAGCCTTAAGCTTAATGCACAGAAGTCTTGTTTTATGCTGTTTAACGGTAATAAAAATGCAGAGGGTATACTTTTTGATACCTTCAGACCTTCAATTGACAATACTTTTTTGCCTTTAATTCATGAGGCCAAAGTATTAGGAGTAATTTTTGACAAATCTCTTTCATTCCAATCACATATTAATATTAAATTAAAGGCAGCTTATATTCGTTTAAAAAAACTATATAATCTAAGGAATCTTCTGCCATCAAAAACCAAATATTATTTATGCAACAGCTTGATCTTATCTTTATTTGATTATGCTGATGTTGTGTATGGCGACTCTTTGTCAGCCCAGTATGTTAGATTAATCCAGAAAATACAAAACTCTTGTATGCGCTTTTCTTTTAACATTCCATTCAGAAATCGAATCACACCCTATTTAAATAACAGCTATATTTTAAATATGGAAAATCGTAGAAAGTGTCATTTGTATAATTTCGTCTATCGGATTTTTAAATTTGGACAACCCCAATACCTCAGAGAACAATTTAGTGTTTTTCTGCATCCGCACGATACGAGAAACATTAATTCTTTTAGAGTTCCTCAACACCGGAAGGCAGCCTTTTAAAAGTCTTTTATTTTTGTTGCTGTGCATTTGTGGAATTCTTTGTCACAAGAGGTTAAACAATTATCACCAGGCAAGTTTTCTTCCTATGTAAAACACCAACTTATTAACCAGCAAAAGAATTCTAATTTAACGTAATATTTACCTATTTTGTATATAATTTTTTTTGGGATCCTTTTAGTGGTGGTACCACTTGCCCATCATATCATATTATGTAAAATTTACTCTGTTTATGCATATACATCTCGCCGCGTCTCCGCCACCCGTTTCGCTGCGTGCTCGCCGATCCCTCTTTACGCTCTGCTATTTTTTAGAATTTTTTATTTTTAGAATTTTTTCAATTAGTTTTTTATTTATTTTTAAGATATAGGTTCGCCATTGGGTGGCACTACACATGCCCAAATAGTGAAGGGCTTGTGGTATCGGCTATTTATAGTCGCTGTGCCATCCTTTTTGTCGTATTTCGAGCAAATTTAATTTCTGTCACATTATGAATTTGTAGATATTGGCAAATAAACTGATTTTGATTTGATTTGATATATATATATATATATATATATATATATATATATATATACATAAATGCCACATCACAAATATCTAATGCTTGAAGAAAAAACAAATAAAATCAAAATTAAAAGAGGAATTAGACAAGGCTACTCAATATCCCCAAACCTGTTCACTTTGACTCTAGAAGACATGTTCAAATCGCTAAAGTGGGAAAACAAAGGAATACTAATGGACGGTGAACGATTAAATCACTTAAGGTTCGCAGGTGATATCACTCTGATCGCCAACACAAAAGAAGAATTACAAGAAATGCTGATGGAATTAAATAACAAGTCTCGAGAAATAGGTCTAAAAATAAACTTCACCAAAACCAAATATTTGAACAACGAAAGTGAAGATAACAGCCAGGAGCTATTAATAGAAGGAGAAAGAATAGAAAAGGTACAAACATTCGTATATTTCGGACAAAAATTCAAAATATCAAAAAATAATTCAAAGGCTGATTTGGATAGAAGAGTCTCGTTAGCTTGATCTGCGTTCGGAAGGTTACAATCTACGTTCAAATGGGACATTCCATATATAATAAAAGCCAGAGTATTCGATCAGTATGTACTGCCGGTATTAACATATGACACTGAAACGTGGGCTTTAAATAAAAGTATAATAAATGAATTCCAGGTAACCCAAAGAGCAATGGAGAGTAGAATGTTAAATATTGGACTCCAAGATCGTATTCCTAACATCGAGATACGGAGAAGATTAAAAGTGACAGATGTAGTGCAACGAATATGTATATGAAGATGGAATTGGACGGGGTATATCTCAAGGCTGAATGATAACAGATGGACACGCCGTATAGTTAAATGGAGGCCTAGAGGATACAAAAGATGCAGATGTAGACCACAGACAAGACGGACGGGCGACATAAAAGGATTAGTAGGACGTGACTGGATGCAAAAAGCAAATAACAAAGCTCATTGGAGACAAATTGGGGAGGCTTACATCCGACTGTGGATGGAATAAGCTAATGATGAAGATTATGATAAGGGTTTAAAGGGATGGGAGTTTGTGATAGAGGTGTTGTTTCATATGTATATATATATATATATATATATATATATATATATATATATATATATATATATATATATATATATATATATATATATATATATATATATATATATTATATATATATATTTCGAGGATTCTGAAGATTGTGTTATTTTTTCATTATTTTCAATTAAGCATAATAGGCGTTAAAGAAGTAAGAGGAGATTAGAGGGGTTGCTTCATATATGTTGTATAATATGTCGGCTTTAGTAATCTTGGAGTCGAAAAATCCGACAACTGTGTCATTTTTTCATTATTTTAAATTTTACAAGAAATAGTATGTAGAGGAAAATATGAGGTTTCAATTGTAAATATGTCTGAGGTCTCTTATCTGCTCAACTCGAAGAAAAGGGCTCAAATTGTGTTAGTAAAAAAACATAAAGTACTTATCATTTAAAATATTTAGTTTTTGTTAGTAGAACAATTTATTTTTTATTAGAAGAAAATCATATTTAATAATTTTTTCTATTTTAAAACTATGTATTTACAAGGAAAGTACTTGACAAATGACTTTACCGATGTTTTTTTAAGATATTTTAATGTAACTAAATAAAAAAAATATTGAAATTTGGTAAAAATCAGTAAAAAAGAGGGAGTATATTTTTCTTTGTTTCTTTTGCCCTATCTTAGGCGTTAACTTATGAAGTTTCATAGTAAATTAATTTACTTCGTATACTGAAACCTATATCCTAAATTCCCAAACTGTTTTAATAGTTTAGAAATTCTTATTTTAAGAACTACAGTTTCTATTTTATGTAGCGAAAGTTGCAGTATTAGCAATTTCCTATTTTATTTTATATTTTTTGAAATCAAATATCTGAGAAACACCATATTTGATTACCGTTTCCTATTCTACTTAAACATTTAAATAGAAGTAAATTTTCTTTCAGTAAATTTTCTTTCTAGTTAAAGTCTACAAGAAATATCATGTTAAAACCATTTAAACGATCTTGCTAAGACCCAGATTTGAGAGTTTGTTACCTCTAAATTTCTATAGATGAGGTTTATTTTTAGTATTCCGTCCGAAACACTTATGGGATCACTTCTGTGTCCGTCTGTCATACCCGATTTTTTCAAAACTATTTGACACAGAAAGTTGAAATTTGGTACAAATATAGGAATTGATGGGCTAATCAGAGCCGTGTAGTTTTAAAAGTTAAATATTGACTTAAGGGGTTAATTTTTTGAGGTGAAATCGGAAGTCAAAAAACAAAAATATTACCAGGTCATCGAGTGGGGTGTCAAATGAAAGTTCAAAAAAATATATGATGTAATATTTGCGTACACTTTTCTTTGTATTATTTTAAAAAAAAATAGCCAAAAATCGCCGCCCCTCGAGAAGTACTGATCAAAAAATTTTGAAAAAATTCTGAAATATTCTTCTTAAAGTGTATATTGAGCGTAAATTATCACGAATGCATTACGTTTGATAATTTACCTGGTATAAAAAAAAACTATTTGACTTGACAGTATCGTGAAGATTTTTTAAATACACTTTTCAGTACACACACTGGTGGTCAAGGGATAGGTCGCCGAGACCAAAAATTTTAATTATTTATAATTAAACAAATATTTAGGTAGTAAATATTTGTCTTACACTGTTGTTACTAGATTCTACATCGAACTAGATTGATTTGTTAACTATTAGGTAACTAATACACTTTTACGGTCTAAGAAAAAAAAGTGAAACTACATATTGAATTTTAAAATATATACCTGTCAGGGACCTAATTAACTTAGCCTAAGTAAGGATTTTATTTTATTTTAAAAGGAAACACCGTAACACTAACTGCGCAAGTCCGACTTGTACTCGCCCGGCTTTTCATAGTTTATAAAATGCAAATAAAATAAGCTTTCAAAATTCAAACGGTTCCTTAAAATCAGTTAAGAGATTCCGGAATTATAAGTGGCTAAATAGGATACTAAAAATAAAATGTTTTTTTTTTAGCTATTTCGGTTCCTTTGTTAAATGAATGCTCATCATTTATAAAATGTGGGCATTTATTGAAATATTAGAATGTGAAAAAAATTAAATTTGAGAAGAATTATGGCCCTGTATTTTTTAGATAAATCGATATCATTGTATACATTATGTTCCGACTATTTCCCCCAATGCTCTGGTATACATAATATGCAGCAGGATAACCGCTATAGGCCAGATTCCGTGAGATAGAGCCCTGCAGGATGAATCTCTGCGACGCCTCTTTCTGTCCTGCTAGCAATGATAGGATGCGTTGGCATATTACAAAACGGTGCGCATCTTTGTTTGTATAGAATAGGCGGAGTTGTATCTGCAATTTGTAGTTGAGCTTTAAATACGTACGTAGATTGTTAGATTTATAATTCATTCAATTTAGAATTATAGAAAAGTATACATTTTGAAGACTTGGTCTCCAAATTATTGTAATTTTAAGAACGTTTCAAAAAAATCTTTTTTTTAATTTATTTTCTTAATGTGGAAAACAAATAGAAATTGATAATTGTTAGTGAATGCAAGAAAGACACCTGAGCAAGATGTCTTTTAGTATCAATTTATTTAAGGAAGGAAAATGAAAATTAGGTTGTCATAAGATTTGAAAATTTTTTAAGGTAAGGTCATCGAGTGAGGTTTCAAAGGAAAACTTGTGAAAAGACGAGTTCAAAAATATATAACACGTAGGCTGAAAAGTTTTTGGTCTGACACATAGATGTCGACCTTCTTAAACAGTCCATATGATTTTTAGAAAGTACCAACCTTCAAACGATACGTGTTAAAATTTCATGACATTTCGACTATTAGTTTACAAGTTACAGTGGTTTTAGTGACGCTACTTTTGATATTTTCAAAACAATGGAAAAAAATCGAATTTCGTGTGTTGATTAAAAATTGTTTTTTGATGGGTAAAAATACCGTTCAAGCAAAACAATGACTTGATAAGTGTTATGGGGACTCTACCCCCGGAAAATCGCTCATCATTTACTGGTAAGCTGAATTTAAACGCGGTCCTACAGACACAAATGATGCTGAACGCTCTGGACGCCCAAATGAGGTGATTACACCGGAAAACATAAAGAAATCCACAAAATAGTTTTGGATGACCGTAAAGTGAAATTGCATGAGATAGCTGACATCCTAAAGAGAGAACGTGTTGGGCATATTTTGCATGAACATTTGGGCATGAGAAATGGGTACCTCGTTTGCTCACAGTGGACCAAAAACAATAACGTATTGATGATTCTGAGCGCTGTTTGGACCTGTTTAAGGGCAATAAAAAGGATTTCTTCATGCGAAATGTGACAATAGATGAAACATGGATCCACCACTACACATCGGAATCAAATCGGTAGTCAGCTGAGTAGATAGCAGAAAGCCGTCCGAAGCGACCAAAGATACAACAGTCGGCTGGGAAGGTTTTGGCCTCTGTATTTTCTGATGCGCATGGACTAATTTTCATCGACTATGCTGAAAAAAGAAAAACCATCAATAGCGAATATAATATAAAGTTATTGGTGCGTTTAAAGGCAAAAATGGCAAAAAAACGGCCCCAAATGAATAAGAAAAAAGTGCTCTTTCATCAAGTCAATGCACCGTGTCACAAGTCAATGGTTACGATGGCAAAATTGCATGAATCGAAGTTCGAATTGCTTCCTCACCCACCGTATTCTCCAGATTTAGCCCCCAGCGAGTATCATCTATTCGCATACCTAAAAAAAATGCTCGCGGGAAAGAGATGTGGCTCCAATGAAGAAGTTATTGCCGAAACTGAGGCCTAGTTTGAAGA
This sequence comes from Pachyrhynchus sulphureomaculatus, assembly GCA_019049505.1. NCBI lineage: Eukaryota > Metazoa > Arthropoda > Insecta > Coleoptera > Curculionidae > Pachyrhynchus > Pachyrhynchus sulphureomaculatus. Next base: position 124,871,542 of record CM032455.1, on the reverse strand, counting down.
CAAAGACAAATCCTTCTACATGAAGGGTATAGAAATGTTAGAAAAGCGTTGGACTGATTGTATCGCTCTTGAAGTCGAATTTTGCAAAAAAAAATGTGTTTTAAATAGCTAGACAAAAACTATCACACACTATCTGGAAAAGAACTGATCAAAAAATTTTGAAGAAATGTAGGAATATTCGTCATAGAGTGTAGATTGAACGAAAATGGTTACGTTTGATAATTTACCTGGTATAAAAAAACTATGTGCCTTGAGAATATCGAGAAAGTTTCTTGAAAGTATCGTGAAGATGTGAGACTCTAGAAACCAAATAATTTTATTTCATTTGTTTATAATTAAACAAATATTTAGTTAGTTAGATACTTGTTTTATACTTTTAATATTAGATTCTAGATTGAGTTAGATTTATTTATTGGCTATTAGGTAGGTAAGATGCTGTAACTGTTATACATTATTGCCTAAGGAAAAACGTATACAAGTATATTTGAGCTAAATTATGAACTACTTATTTGGAAGTTTAGTTACGGATCTATTTTGTTCTAGTCAAGTAACAGTAACCAAGGCAGCAGTTAACAATTAATATGTACTACCTAGTTAGGCTGGTAAATAAGAAATAATTATTTTGACTGTTCCTGTTATTTTACTAATTAGTATTTAATTAGCTAGAGTTTTAAATTATTTCCAATACACTCCCGTTGAAAAAAAATGTATTTCGTATCATTTTAGACCATACTATTAAAACATGTGTGTTGATTATTAAAATACTGTCGCTGTTGTAAGTACTTTGGCCAAATTTTTACGAGTTCTTTGTGTTTTGCAGTTTAGGATTGTTTTCTTCCAAAAATTCAGTAAAAGCAATTTGGAACATTATGCAGTGATAGAGCGTGTCGCTAAAGAGAAAAATGGTCCAAAAATGTTCCAAGTGTATGGTAATAATGATCTATCTATCTTTTTTTAAGTAAAATTTTGTCCCGAACAGATTCGAAAAGGCTGAGATTCAATTCAGGATCACCTTTTGAACATTTACCGCTGTCAGATCGTCGAATGAAGATAGCAATTTATATATATTTAAATATATATAATACATTAAAATTCCGGATTTCAATTCGTTCGTCTAACAAAGAATTTACACGAAGTTTCGCCAAAATCACATTTGGCATTTTCAAGTGCTCTTGCTGCTGCTGCTACTCGATACTGTGATCTTGCTGCTGCTGCCGCTCGAAGCTAACTCTAGTTAGTTTCTTGTTTCCAACAGTAAAGTATAATACTCCCCGGTGATGGTTCTATCTTTCTCTAGGTAGTCTACGAGCACAACACCATAAGAATTCGAAAACCGTAATCATAACTCTTCCTGCAGATGAAATCGTTCTTGGACGCACTTTCACCCGCTCTCACCCACTGTTTCGACTGATGACGGAGCCGCGTTTCATCTACTGTTATGAAACGTTGCACAAACTCACTGGAAAACAAGTCTAAACACTCTTGGAAAGCTATCCAAAACATCGTGTATGATGTAGTGGAAATTCGCTTCTTCAGTCGGAGATCAGTTAGTACACTATTGTGAATTTTTCTCATAATCTCGTCAACAGTAGAGGTTTATCAGGCGTTCTAAGCTTTTATCATCTTGAAAGGTTGTACGAACATGTTCAAATTCACCATACCACTTCTTAATCATCGAAGACGACGGGAAAAATTATTTAACGATATATTTAACTCTTTTCGAATGTCCGTAGGAGTTATACCTTTTAAAACGAAGTATTTTTTTACAGTTCATACTTTAATTTTATCCATTTTTTAGAAAATGTTAAAATTTGTAAATTACATGATCATTACAAAAAGACAACTTCACAGAATGTCAGTAGATAACACAAATAGAATAATTTGGTCCTTTTTTCGCTATATCTATGTCAGGCCAAGAACCTTTGGAACAACTCTAGTATATACATACTGTGAATAAATAATATTGTTAATGATTGTTAATGAAACCCATACTGTGGATCTTTTCTAACAAAAATTATAGCAATTCTGCTTGAACAATCTCATAACCGGTGATGAGAGATGGGAGATGTTTTGAGCAGCATATCTATCATTTTCAATAGTATATTTTTATAGGTATGGTTAGATTTTCAAAAATATTTGTTTCTTTACATAACTGATTTTCTCTAGTTTTTCCAGTAAACTTTCAGCCTAGAGTGGTTTTAGTACAGCCCGTCAGGATGAATGTCGACCATTTGAATAATTTATTAAACTTCATATTATTTGTTTTCTAATCAATAAAATAAAAAGAGAAAATACCGAAATCATATGTATGTGCCAAATACACATTATTTTATATTATTAATGTTAATTAGACATATTAGTCTAGTGACAAAGGCTTTTTTATTATTATAGATACCGATATTTTTTCCTCCTTATTTAAATAAAGTCACAAGCACATAATTACAGAGTTCCTTCCGTTATGTACGTATAAACTGACAAACAGGGCACGTTGGTGTTTGACGATCAATTAAAACTCGATCAGTGAATTATACAAGTTTTACGGTAATTTTGATGCGATCGATGATACTATAGGTAAATAAATTTTTTTTTCCTTGACCTTATATATTGAAGGTAATATTAATAATCTACATAGATAAAGTAGTGTATCTTCCAAATTACATGCCTTTTCAATAGAAACTAGTGATTATGACAAATAAAAATGCATTCTTGAATCAAGAGAATTAATTCTATTTATTGGTAATATCAACTATGCTAAATATAATTTATAAAAATACGAGCGAAAAATTTATGCAAATCGAAACAGTCCTAATCCTTGTTTATTTAGAAAATTCAAATCTTTAAACTTCTAACAGTTGTTATCAATAACAGAGCTTAAAAATGAATCAGGAGGAGACAAGAAAAAAACTATAGACAAATTACGTGATAATCTAAATATGTAAAGGCATTTTATAGCAAATAAGCTAAAAGCTTCAAAATATACTGCTCATCAATCCGGTTTTTTATAGCGTTCTTCGCCTTCCGGTTCCCAGTTTCCATCCTTTGCGGTCTTTCCAATCTCAGAGTCTTAGATTTCTCGTTGACAGTGCCCTCTAAATACCTCTAGACCATGTCGCTCTTAGTCTCCCTCTTCCCCTCTTTTCGCTTGGTACTCATTTTAGAACCCTCTTTGGTATTCGCTGTTCTTCCATTCTTTCCACGTGTATGTACGATATAAGTCGCCGTTGTTGAATTTCTTCAATAATCGTAGTTTTTACTTTCATTGCATCCCTTATATTCTTTCATTTCTAATTCTATCAATTTGAAATCAATATCTTGTTCTTTTTAGAGGTATCGTGCCAACAGACCGACAGATAGACAGACCGACAGCATCTAGGGATTCTGAAACGTAAAGAAAAGCAACAATCTTTTTTTACGAATAAAATACTTCCTTTAGCAAGAGAAGTAACAATTTTTTTCAAGGATGTATATATCCTCTAAAATGATTATTTTTTTACAAAATATACAGAATATAAAATCTACTAAACCATCTATTACTATATTTCATATTCTCCATATGCCAGAATTTTAGCAATACTACTGCATCCGTAGAAACTGGCCGCATTCATCATAATAAAATCCAACAGCGACTAAAATAAAAATATTACGTTCGCCAGCCACAATATTATCCCCCCTCAGTGAGCGTGTCCCCTCTTTATCCGTTGGGCTCATCCCCCAAGAAGATTCCTCGCCCCACTCCCCTAACCCTATCGACCCGTTTTGAAATCAGCAGGATTCTCTTATCTAGGCTCTATGTATTCCTGCGAGGAGCTGCTGGCAGGAACGCGCGCGCATGAAACAACAGACAATCGCGCCGCAGTGACAAAACATGACAGCGGCCGCCTATTGGCCGCGAGCAACGTCGCAGGAGAAGAAGAAGAGAAAAAAGTCAGCGTGCGAGTGACAAGTGCGCGGGGGATCCTGCTGGCTACCGTCTTATTGTCTCTAACGTCCTGCAAGTTGTCGGAGTTGAGCTAAAAGATTATAGTGAATCCCTTTTGGTCAATATCACATTAACCAATTTTTTGGAAAAAATTTTGTCTATGTAAAAGTACTCCTAAGCAAAGTATGCACAACATATTTGTTTTATTTGGTTTTAAAATAAATAGGTTATCACTTCTAATTCCCTTTCTTGCTAATTTGTTTCTATAATTTTGCAAATTTGTTTCCTTTTTTTTCTGAAAATAAAATATTACGCGTGTGCCGGACAAATGAGGTTATAAATTTAGACTATATTTGTGAAAAAGAAAATGCGATCAAAGTCTATAGCAAGAAAAGTTACTGCTCAAGGTAAGTCCTTTTGTTTGAGTAATTATTTCATTGGATTTATCCATTAGTTCAAAGGAATGAATTATTGTATTAAATATTCAACTTTAAAATTAGGTTAGAAAATATTTTGCTGGAAATTAGGTACGTTGAAAGACTAATAAATTGTCATTAATTTCTTAGTATTGAGAGCGAGATAATTATTTTAAACGATACGTGTATTCACATTTTCTTGGTTTGATAGGGTAATTTAAATGGGTAATCTTTCTTGTTGATTGCTCCTTTACACACCTTTGAACTTTCGATTAATTTCTCTCTCTTTAATAGATCTATTATCTTGTTCTTTTTCCACTGATGAGACCGCAACGCAGTAAAAATGCGTATGAAGGGAGAACAAAAGCTATATTTAGTAAAATTTCTGTTCTTTTTTGGTTTTAAAAAACAGCTTACTTTTTCCCTTAAAAAGATGGAACTATGTTATGATTTATATGCATACATAAAATTCATGTATATAGACGCCAGGGTTACATATATATATATAATATATATATATATATATATATATATATATATATATATATATATATATACATATATATATATGGTACATATGGTATATATACGTTAGGGCGTAGGGATATGGAGAGAATGTTTCCTTGTGGGATCGGGAGTACATCAATTGATTAGTGTTGTTCTGACGTGGTAGCTACAAACGTTTCGTCAAAGTTTCATTCAGTAATATATACTAGTCGGGAGTTAACTGTAAATACTACAAGTTGTAAAATGTTAAACATATGTGTAAATATATGTATATATATATATATATATATATATATATATATATATATATATATATATATATATATATATATATATATATATATATATATACGTATATGTTCATATATGCGAAGGTTTCGATCTTTATCGCCTGTTGATATTTCTATATCGGGCATAGGGTACGAAAAAGAACCGGAATCATTAATTTTGCTTAAAACTAGTGAGGGTATTCCAAATTTGGTACGAGGAGGATGTAATAAATGTAACGACTTAAAAATAGAATCTGCATTTTTGTAAAGTTAGCTGATGTATTAAAGCCACTTATTTGGGTTTAACGGTAGTATCTTACTTATATATACAGAATCCTGTTACTAAAAATAAAGAAGGATATTAAAATTCCTTCATTTTAAAACTGTACGAGATATTGCCACAACATTTTATATGTAAAGACTATGAATATAAAAAATAAAATTTATAGTGTCAAATTAAAAATTTTGCTACCTGGTTGCCATATTTCAAAAATGAATGAAAACTTCGGCAAAACGGCTAAGTGTAATTTGTGTTTAAGTTATTTATGCCAGTTCATAAATTGATTGAAGTTGAGCCAGTTGACATATGACAAATGAACTATCAAGAGAGAGTTAAGCAACTTCAATATCTGCCAAAGAGTATTAAAATCATCGACTTGATATTTTTTTATTTAATGAAAATAATTTAAATTCAGAAAAGGCCTCAGGGGGATACAGTAAATGCTGAGACATATTGTGAAACCTTAAATAAACTGCGTCGTGCAATCTAAAACAAAATTGTTTAGTAAAGAGATGGTTTTGCTTCATGCCAGTGTTCGTCCACACATGGTTAATCGAACCCAAGATCGCATAGCGTCAGTTGGCTGGGAACAATTTGATTGCCCCCCCGTAAAGCCCCGACCTAGCTCCCATTAGCTATCATTTGTTAGTGGTACGACAGAGACGACGACGTCAAAACATCCGTGTTACAGTGGGGAGCAAACTAGGGTGCAGATATCTATGAGGATGGAATACAGAAGCTGATCTTACGATACGACAAGTGCCTTAATATTGGTGGAAATCATATTGAAAAGCAGACTAAGTTCCAGACGTTCATGTAAAAATAAAATTGTTAAAAAAAATCACCTGGTGTTTTTTTGATATTAAGATGGTACAAAAAGCTTAGACCCTCCTAATACAGTAAATCAAAAACTAATAATTGGAGATTTGTCACCAGAAAGATTCCTTTTATAGAATAGAACGAGAGAAGATTTTTTCACAAAAAAGAACTCCGGCCTATAGCGGATCTACTCTTATTAATGAATGAGAAGGAAATTCTTCACAAAGAAAAATCCCTAAAGAAAAGCCCCGTCTCTAAGAAATTTTTTTTCTACATCCATAGGGGCCGAAGGGGAGCTCTATGCTTTCTAACCTCTCTTTCGGGTACGCCACAGATTATGGGTACTTTCAAAACTTTTTCACCGATTTGTAATAACCTAAACTACCTAGGTAAAGTCCTAATTAATTAAATTAATCTAGAGATTAGAGAGATAAAACATATACACCCATTTACATACAAACATATTGGCAGAATACAAGCAGATTAAAATATATTTATCAGGTTTTAATCTGATACTTAATCTGTTTCTCATGCAGGTATCTTTAAATTGAAATATCAATTTCCCAAATTATTATTTTGGTTGCGTAGGTGCAGTTCTACCCAGTTTGGTACTTCCTCTGTATTCTTCAATTAATTTTATCTTCTGAATGACCAGGATGTTCATTGAGAATTTGAAAGACAACTGAAGAAGACAAAACTGAAAAGAATTTAAAAACCGCACCATGTAAAATAATACCTTTTAAAGGATGCGTTTAAAAGCTCTTCAAATATAATCTGTCTAAGATATCTGGATGATTATCTTTTATTTCGCCAGTGGCGTGCTTGAAAACTAGACATTTCAATATGATTTACAGTATGTTTTTGCATATAATATCAATAATATATTCTGATTTATTAGCTAGGGATATGCCCTACTCCACCGGTATAGGCGGCAAATTCATTCCAGCTGGTTTAAGTAGTTGAAAAATTGCAGTAACTTTAAAAACAGTATTATAAAGAGAAACAGTTTACAAAGTGAAAGCGTAACAGTTCAAAAGGAATTTATAGGCAACAAAAAACGTGCTTATACTATAGTTTCTGAGCGCAACCTTGTGGGTCTCTATAAGGTCACCCCGAAACCTTCTTCTCGTTAAGGTTTTAAATGTAAAAACTTTCATGCATTCTTGAGACTCTGGCAACTTACGTTACTTTTAGGAGGAATACGAGTAATCTTCCGTTGACTCTGCTTAAATGAGTGAATATCACCTGTAAAATAGAGATTCTAAATCGAAACAATGTACTCCAATATTGATCTTTTATGTACTTCCTTATAAATATTGACTAGTAGAGCAAGGCTAGATTTTTACAAAGTAACTGATATCATATAAGCTGATTTTTTTTTAATATTTTTCTTATATGCGTTATCCACTTTTTGTCTTTGGTACTATAATCTGTCAAGTAAGAACGTGACCGCTCGTATTCTTGAAAAAAAATTGTTTCGAGAATATTGTGTGTGCTAACAACGACGCAATTACCTTAGTAAGTTGTCCAGTTGCCTCCTGCATCTTCGAGGTATGCTGTCGACGAGATTTTCTGCAATGATATCCAAATTTTTCAAATTTCGCGAGACAACTGAGAAAGTCTTTCCTCTGAGCTTCCTCTTTACAAGGCACCAATCATTTTTAATAAGGTTGGCGTCTGGCGATTGTGAGCGCTACTCAAGCATCTTATTGTGGACTTAAGCAGGTACACGACGTTTTTTTCGACCAGCAAAAGTTTCTTCAACGTGCTTCGGAATTTAACATAATGAGCACAAAGATGTTGTCGAATTGTCTTATAGGACACATTCAAACCCGGTGTTCTTAATTTTGCTGCTCCTTGACGCAGCGTCAATTTCGGTTCAGTGAAAACAAAGACACGATTAGTTTTTCGACTTTCGAATTGGCCTTGCCCACCGAGCCCCGTTTTGACAAGTCGTCGACATTCTTCGTCTCTTTGAAATGAGTTACTCATTTCTTCACAAACGACACCGACTTTTTAATATATTTAGCGGCCATAGAATATGTCATTTTAGGCCCCTTTGGATGGAAACAAAGAAAAACTGCCTCGAAACGACGCGCAAACAAGTGACTCATTTTAGATTTTACGTGATTTCGACGAAAGTTCGGAATCTACTGATACCTTTACTAAAATGCGTCTTCCTCTCTACCGATTTTTTGTCGAATCGCTAGAATCGCATCTATCAACAATGAATTATCGCGGACACGTTTTTACTTGACAGACTGTCAAGACTGAAGATCTTTTTGCTGGTCCACCGTTTTAATTGTTCTACAAAATATACTATATTGAAGGATGAGCTGTTGTAGCACATATAAGTAACAATTCTAACGTTTAGGGGTAAAACCTATCTGCTGCACTAGTTCTTCAAGACATCAGCATTAGTAATTGAGTTAGAGAAAAAAATCCATCCACAATCATGGTTATGTTAGATGTAATCAATAACGGTAAATTTGCAATGATGATCTTAAATCAACTGAGCTCAAGAACGGACTTTAACGCACTTTACTTTTAACTTTGAACTCAAATTATAGTATAATAAAATACTTCTAATTTCAACATGTTCCAATTTTGACCGAGATGTTTCAATTTTACCAGAAGTCGTCTATGCGGGACTTAATGAAAGGCTCGGTAAACGTCAAGTTAAATAACGTCTACTGTTTCTTTGTTTTTCACAAATCTCGTCTATAAATTTAATTAAGTTGTTGTTGTTATGGGTCTAGCAGCAGGAAAGTCCCTAAAGCGCTCCAGGAGCGGCAAGTGTGAGGAAAAAGCGATTCACGTTGTTCTTGAGTCGCTGTAAATTGTACTCGGTGGGAAACATATAGCTGGGCAAATTATTCCAAAGGGATGATGTTCTCCATAAAAAAGACTGCTTCAAAAGCGTTGTACGAGGAATAACAAGCTGAATGTGAATGTGAAGCACCAGCGCGATGTGTATTTCTAACATGCACCACTTTGGGAGGAATTAAGCGGGCTACATCCTTCGAACACTTTCCGTGAAAATACTTGTAGAACAGACTTAAGTCGCCAACCGTTCTTGGATGTTCCAGCGAATCAAGGCCGCCGGTCAGTTTCGGGTCTCCAATCAGACGAACAGCTCTTCTCTGAACAGAATCCAGCAAATGCAGTGTATGTTTGGGCGCGGAGTTGTTGTGGAGTGTAAAGCTTTCTGGTTCGAAATAATATTCCCAACTTTTGAGAAGCTCTCCTTGCTATGCCTTCAACATGTTCATGCCAGGACATATTTGCTCCCAAACTAACGCCCAACAAATTGAGCGACGATGCTAGGGGAATGTAGTGCCCCGACATAATTACGTCGGGTTCAGCAACGTTAACTTTTTTAGAAAAAACTACCGCCTGGGTTTTTTTGTAGGGTTAAATTCCACTTGGTTACTATTACCCCAAGATAGAATTTCTTCCAGGTCTTTGTTAAGTTGAACGACCTCCTGCTGTCTGCGGATATTCGCCTGAGCAGCCGATGTCCTAGCGTTCAAAGTGAATGAAGAGGACAAGCGTACTGTCGTCTGCAAAGCTGTAGATTGGATTCCCGGTCTTTTCCAGCAGATCGTTAATGTAAATGAGAAAGAGAGTAGGAGACAGTATGGAGCCTTGGGGCACACCGGCGTTGTGTGTGAAGGTGAAGAAATCCGTCGGCCGCCACTCGTAAAGAACGCTCTCTGAGGAAACATGAGAATCACGAACAGAACTTTTCAGATATACCACAAGAGCGTAGCTTAGCCAACAGTCCATCGTGCCAAACACGGTCGAATGCCTTGGATATGTCAAGAGCAACTGCTCGAGATTCTCCAAAGTGTTCAATTGCGTTGTTCCAAACATGTGTTACATAAGTCAGAATATGTCCTGTTGATCTATGTTTACGAAAGCCATATTGATGATCGCTAATAATATTGAATCGTTCAAGTTATTTTAGAAGATGCTGATTGATAACCTTTTCTATGACTTTCGATATTATTGAAAGCAGCGCGACAGGTCGGTAGTTATTTGGCAAGGTCTTCTTGCCTTTTTTTAGGTATCAGCTGAAAACCGTGGCACATTTCTCAGCAAGATGGAAATATTCCCTTTCTGTAGGATATAGGGTCACCAGGTCATAAGTACCAGCCACTCATATTCTGGTATGGTTCGTAAGTCTGTTGAATCATTGAATTGACATGATGGGTTATTTTCTTCAATAACTGTCGTTGTAACCTGCTACCAAGTTATTGTCCTATTTGGATATCTAAATCTTAGGGTAAGTCACCACCTAGTGAATCAATGTCAAGCAGTCCTGCAGATGCACTGACTTGAAAATCGTCTTATGTATTGGCTGCTCAGAAGCTAAAGAAGCAGTAAATACTCTGTTAGTTGCAAATGTTACCGGCTACAATATTCTCGTTCAAAAGTTTAAACATCGTTTAGTCTAAAAGTTACTAGGAACAGCTCCGTTAAAAATTATTGGGAACAGGTTTGTTAACGCTTATTGCACTGGGAAAAACTTACATCTAGCAAAAGTTTAAAATATTGCCATTTTTTTATTTAAAATTATTATTAATAATAATGATAATATATAGGAATAAAAGGAAAAAAATTGCCCACTACCTCTGGTTTAACCAGAAGTTATAAGACGTTGTCTTTATATTTATTCTAAAGAATATACTGATTAACTCCTGTATAAAATTTCAAGACTCTATTTAAATTGTTTTTTCTTTAATATAGCTTAACGGCCTATAGTCGTAACTTTAACCACATATGCGAGAGGAAAGATGAAGAATTCTATTAAAACAAAAATAAATAAAATCGCATTGACAGAAAATGTCGCTATATGATTTTTTGAGTCTTGGCAGCATAATTTTTGAAATAAATAATCTGTTTTTCTTCTTGACCAGATTCCTAATAAAAGATGTACAAACGATGTAGCCAATAATTATTATTCTGTAACTGAGAAATGCTTTTTATATCTATGACCTGTAGTCAACATTAGGAAATTACTGCTATTAAGATTGGACTGTGGCGAATTTTAGTCATTTCCCATTGTCAAGGGAGCTTTAGGGATATTTATTCTTCAATATTAGAATATTCAAACCGTCTAATCTCAATTCACTTCAATTTGAAATGATAGATTCCTAGAGACTATGATACTGTTTCCATTTTCATAACAGCGGAAAAATGTAATTTATGTTAACAAAAACTTATTTCGAACAAGAATAATTAAAAAGGTAATTAATTTTTATCTCAACATAAAATAAAAATATTCATACGTAAATAGAAATTAAACAATAAAAATTACTGATACAATACACATCATTTTCAGAACAATCCAATTATATATCGACCAGGTGCCATTTTGACTATTACGTTTACACGTTTATGATCTACCTGAGATAAGACCGATCTTACAAAACCTAATTACCGTTGAAACAGTCGTAAAAGATGAAAAGAATATGTCTGAACGTGCTTATTTCTTATTTTAGTGAACTATTAAGTGTTATCTATAAAACATTGAAAATTTATGGTCAAATTCATCAGCGTGTTTCAGATAAGTTAATTTAAAATATGATTGTTTTCGAAATGAATAGAACAATAAATTCATATTAATTTAAATTTTTATGTGTACGTATGTAAATAAAATTGTTTTGGTTGATTAATCAAAAATAGATGTACTAGCACAAAGGAAAAGTAACAGGATTGCGGGTATGTTTGAATGCTTACTCACTATTATATGTCGCATCACCTACTCGGGGCAGCATGATTACAAATGTTAAAGACCAATAGTCCACCCTCCAGACAGTAAAAACAAAGCTCTCCACATTATTGTGGATGACTCATGACCCGTGACTTCTAGATGACCATCCTCTGGAGATTCCTGAGCAATGGCACTGCAGACTTTTTGGCAAAGCCACCCAGTACTTCAACCCCAGAGAAGCCTATGGCCCACCCCACAAAGATAGGATGCGCTATCTAAGACCCTCGGACCTCATCTCCCTGAACACGATGGCTTTCAATTCACCATCTGAGGGACAATTTTCGGTCCCTGAGGCCTTTCTTCAGTTGCAACAGCAAAATTTTGGTTCTTTATGAATTCGGACGTTTTTTTTGAATGGCCTGCTTCAGGTATTGGGTCCTGCTTCAGTAAACCTCTACATTAATTGTGAATATTTCCCCATATATTAAAAAAATACATAATTTCCTGACAGTTACAGTCGCCATCAACTATCCAAAAGACTGTGTTTTCATCTTCTTTGAAGGAGAGGAGCCCTTATGAACGTATCGCATCGGCTCCTGTTGGATAGTAGGATGAGAACAGAATATCTAAGTCTCGTCGCCCGTGATAATTTGTCAAAAAAATAACTCTTAGAAGCGGCTCAGTATTTTTAAGACATTTCTTCCCTCGCCATATTTTGATGTAAAGAATTTGGGAACCTACCTTACAGAACCTTCTTCAACCCTAAATCTTCAGGTATAATCTTGAAAATTGCAGTTTAAAATAATACGTATATAGCTCCTTCTAAAAGCGTTGGGATTATCATTCGCCGATTTGACAGCAGTAAATCTTCGACAATTCTGATGGTTTCCCCAGTTCTTGCCTCAGTTCTGCTTGAAAATAAAATCTACCGTCATTGCCGTACAGCTACGACATTCTTTCATCAACAACTTTTGGGTTGTTTCTCTCATTAGTGCAAAATTTTATATCTGCGCAATGTAAGTTGACTGTACGTAACCCTGATTTGAAGTAGGTATATTTTTTTCTTGTAGAAATATTTAAAAACCAAATTGTGTATTACCAAATTAACAATTTGACTCGCTGTAATAATAATTGAAAGAAAATATGTCTTCTCTTAGAAATGCGCTACAGTTCAGCCGATACCCAAAAAAAGCAAGAAGACCTTGCCAAACAACTACCGACCAGTCGCACTGCTTTCAATAATATTAAAAGTCACGGAAAAAGCTATTAATCAGCATCCCCTCAAATATCTTGAAGGACTGAATATTATTAGTGATCATCAATATGGCGTTAGTAAGCAAAGATCGCTAGAAGATCTTCTAACTTATGTGACACATATTTGGAACAACGCAATTGAACATTTTGGACAGTGTCGAGAACTTGCACTTGATATGTCCAAGGCATTCGACCGTGTTTGGCATGATGGGTTGTTGCGTAAGTTACGCTCTTATGGTATGATTGAAAAGTTCTGTTTATGGCTCTCGAGTTTCCTCAGAGAGCGTTTTTTACGAGTGACAGTCAACGGATTTCTTTCTAGCACCTTTACTATCAACGCCGTTGTGCCCTAAGGCTCCATACTGGCTCCATACTCTCTTTCTCATTTACTCTACCTAGACAAGACCAGAAATCCAATCTAAACTTTGCAGAAGACAATACGCTTATTTCTTCATTCACTTTGAACACTCGAATATCGGCTACTTATGCAAATATCCGCAGACAGCAGGAAGTTGTTCAACTTAACAAAAACGAGAAAGAAATTCTATCTTGGGGTTACAGTAACCAAATAGAATTTAAAGCAAAATCTCAGGCGGCAGTTTTTCTAAAAAAGTTAATGTTGCTGAACCCGATATAGTTATGTCGGGGCACTTCAATTTGCTGGTCGTTAATTTTGGAGCAAATATGGCTTGCATAGCAAAGAGAGCTCCTCAAAAACTGGGAATATTATTTCGAAATAGAAAGATTTCACTCCAGCAACTGTTTAACGATGGTCAATCTTCCAAAACCTTGGTGTATAGATTAATTGGAGATCCAGAACTCACCAGCAACCTTGATTCCTTGGAACATCGAAGAACGGTTGGCGTCTTGAGTCTATTCTACAAATATTTTCATGGAAAGAGTTCGATGGATGTAGTCAGCTTAATTCCTCCCAAAGCGTGTGTGCTAAGAATACACGTAGTGCTAATATTTCACATTCGTATGAAGTTCAGCTTGTCATTCCCCGTACAACTCTTTTTAAACAATTTTTATATGGATAATTTCATCCCTTTGGAGTGACGAGAATCGCCTCACATGTGCCGCTCTTGTAGCACTTTATTAATTTCCCTGAAGCACGTATGCCATGCCCATAAAAAATGCGACTAGAAAATAATAGCAATCAAGAAAACGGCCCTTCGACCAATAGTTTCAATACTTAGAAGAGTAATGGGAACATAAAGAAACAAGTTTAAAAGGCCTGTAGTTTCATATACAGCAAAAATTCTTTTAATTTATTCATTTGGTTCTTTAAAGTGAATATTTTAAAATTTAACTTTTTACCGAACAAATTGTAGCCCAGTCGCCAGGAGTTTTAAGTTTTTTGAACAGGCTGCATTTCGGCACACAGATAGTTTTTTGGACGTAGAATCCGATAAAAAAAGTTTGTTAAAGTTGGACGTACGTTAAGCCCATAAAATCCAAAATTAAATCTAAAATTCGGTTTTTCGGTAATATCTCAAAAAACTAAAAAAAATATCGAAAAACTAATAGCACCGTATGAAAGAATGGGAAATTTTACAAAAAAAATAGTATATAGATTTTTTTTCTGAATTTTTTATTAGTGTGAGAATTTATTAAAAATTCGAATAGGTGATTCAAAACCGCACCAAACAGGTTAATTTGAAAGTCTCCGTGTACCGCTCGAAGGTTAATCGATATACTTGTTTGCAGAGTGTAAAAAAACTAAAAGATAGCTTTTGAAGAGGAGGCTTTCCGATGATACTAATAGTTTTTATTTTTGTTGCTTTATAATTTGTAAAACTTAATGCGAAATATTTGTTTGTATGGTTTTAACGGGCATACAGTAAATTACAAGTATTTAATAAAATATAGTATCCTTGTGCATATATCATTATTTATAAGTTTCAATATAAGAATAATTAAAAATACCCACATTGTCTGTGTTATTTAAAAATTGAGTTTTAAAATGTGAAAATTTGCCTGCTGTAGTGCGCCGCCGGCAATTTTACATTCAAAGCAGTACGAAATGGTCAAAAAAAATCGGACAATTTTTTTTTAGTTATAAAAGTATATTTGACTTTAGAAAATTATTAAAAATTTAAAAATCTTTCTCTTTTTTGTAATTTTGCTCTTATGACAGTATTTCTAGCATCATCATCATACAACTTATACTTAAAATAAAAAAAAATATATTTAAAGGTGGGAAATGGAAGATAAAAGTCTAAGCTTTGACTATAAAGTATTTATATTTCATTTAAATATTCGAGTGCAAAGAAAATAGTTTTTGAAAACTCAAAAATTCTCGATTATTCAAAGAAATTAAATGAATTATGTACTCTTTGGCCGTCATATTGGATTCGCCATTTGAATTTTTCAAATCGGTTATCGGATTCTTAATCAGCACCTCAAGAAACCCCTTAATAGTTAATTTCAAAATATTTAGAGGCATAGAGAAACGTTAATTGAATCATAAATAAGGTTGCAAGCACGATTCCCAATACAACTGAAGGGGTTAAACGAGCCATTTTATTTTAAGTAAATTTTTTTTAAATTACGGTAAAACTAAGAAAAAACATAATCTATACTATTTTTTTTCTAAAATTTCCCGTTCTTTCTCTTGGTTGGTTTTTCGATACCTTTTTTATTTTTCGAGATATTTGGGAAAAATCGAATTTTTTCATTTTATTTTCGATTTTCTACGCTTAGCGTACACTTTAGGGCAGCAAATTTTTTTTTTCGTATTCTGCGTTCAAAAAACTACCTGTATGCCAAAATGCATCCTGTTAACATTTAATGAGAGCTTTTCGTCAAAATTTGCTTCTGACGAGTGGGCTATTGTAGTTTTAGCCACAACAAATTGCAATTCAAAGATTAATTTATTTCCAATTTTTACTGTTCGATACTTTCTACATCAATTTTTACACTATGATTTTTTTTTAATATTTGCACACCATATAAGCCATTTACAATAAATCTAAGTAATCATTTACTAATAAATTACCCTTGTGACTTAGACCCATAAAGGTTATAAAGGGGTATTTAATCCATAATCGTATTCCTTTATTGACAAAGCAATAAGCAACCTAATACCTTTGTTCTTTGCAATTTCGAGTTATCTAAAAGAATATCTATAAGAGTGCCTTTCCATGCGGGGATGCTAAGTTATGGAAGGGGGTGGCTTTTAAATCACTGGACATGCGACGGACCAGGGGAAAGGCCGAGAAATGTTTCAGGCTTGATTTCAGAAATTATCGCGTTTCGATGTGTCTATTAGCGAGAATCATAAAATATTTGTGTTAAAAACGATACTTTTCCAAGAGAGCGATGAATTTATTAATCACTGCTCGGCATCTCATTTCCGTAATTACTATTAATTTCCATCGAGTATATGTTTTTAATTAGTCCAGGGAGGAATGATTGTTGATGTAGAGTTTTGGGATATCCCAATAAAAAAATCTATCAGAGTCAAATCAAGGCTAGGCAGAGGCTAACTTATAACATTTCCATAGATATTAATATAGTAAGCTATCACTTCAGGGGAGTGCAAATATTTTTAACTCTTTATTTTTGGACTTGAATTTTAATAATCGCAATCGTATGACCGTTAAGGTAGAAATGTCCCTTATTCAAGAGAAAGCTGTTAGTAAAAGCGTTCAAATATTTCATTAGCAAAATTGTGCCGAACACTATGACTTCGCTTCAATTCTTACGGCACTTGTATGTTGTAGCTATGCAAACATAATTTTTTAGGGTGAAAAAATGTAACTCACTTCTGGGTTCTACTATAATTTCTTCAAACCTCGGCAGCTCCTATTCAATCAGCTGTATAAATGATATTGAATGCCAGTTTATTGTCCTACAAAAGTCTTAGAGTTATTATTTTAGTAAAATTCTGGCCTACATATACAAAAACTGTCGTGGAATATTTTCTGTAAGAACAGTGGCACCACACAACTTAAAATTTCAGATTCTAAAATCATTTTATTGTGGAGTGATTGACTGTGGCTTAGAATACTCAAAAATTTATTATTAAAGTCTTTAGGCATTTGTGGCATATGTGGTTAATGCAAAATAATTGAAAACGAACAAAGCACATATTTTAGCAGTTTACCCACTGTTCTATTATTCGTCAAATCCATCCCGAGACGCTTTTCGAATACATATTTGAATTCAGCGAGAATTTTACAGATAAAATGGAATAGTTTGCATCTACACCGGGCGAACGAGATTTCCGCGGTTTAATAATTGCCATATTTCTCTTCTGCGATATCGCTTTCGTTGTATGAAGTTGTCGACGAAATGTTCACTCGTCCCAGTGAGGTTTCTTCGACTTTCCCTCGCTATCGCATAAACAGAATATTGTGCACTATTCTCATTGCACATATCATTAATTTCAAACAGTTTGTATAATAAAGGTCGGTCAACCACCACCAACCTGGCATGTTTTATGAATTATGCTTGCAAGGCT
Source organism: Pachyrhynchus sulphureomaculatus (assembly GCA_019049505.1). Classification (NCBI taxonomy): domain Eukaryota; kingdom Metazoa; phylum Arthropoda; class Insecta; order Coleoptera; family Curculionidae; genus Pachyrhynchus; species Pachyrhynchus sulphureomaculatus. The sequence goes on along the minus strand of CM032455.1, from coordinate 124,853,891 downwards.
TTAGATGAGAAGGGCCAGGTTGATGTGATGTTTACTGATTTTTCAAAGGCCTTTGATAAAATTGATCTCAACTTGATATTATACAAATTGGAAAGATTTGGGCTGACAAAGAGCTTTTCAACTTTTTTGAAATTATATCGCAATGGCCGAACCCAGCATGTCGAGTGTAATAGCTTTCGAACAGGGTACTTCTCTGCTTCTTCTGGAGTTCCTCAGGGATCCAATCTGGGGCCTCTACTGTTTCTTGTGTTTATCAACGACATAAGTGAGATTATTAAAGTTGATCATCACATGTTTGCTGATGACCTTAAACTATATGTACCAGTAAATTCAGTTGAGGACTGCATAAGGTTGCAAAATAGTATCGATGCAGTACATAAATGGTGCACATTGAATAGGTTGATTTTAAATATTAGTAAGTGTTCAGTTATGTCAATAGCCCGGAAAAAAACGCCAGTACACTTTCAATATCAAATAAATAAAGTAAATTTTGATAGGGTAAATTGTGTTAAAGACCTTGGAGTTAGTATAGACTCTAAATTATATTTCGATGTACATGTGAAAAATATTGTTTCTGACGCTCTGAAAATGTTGGGCCTAATTATCAGAAATTGTCAGAACTTTGTTAATATTAATACATTTAAAACCCTTTCGTTCACACTTGCTCGAAGCAGATTGGTGTATGCATGGTCGCCTATCCAGCAGAAATACAGGTTTATGATTGAGGCAACACAGAGAAAATTTATGAAATTTTTGTTGGCTCTTAAGGTTGATGGGGTATACCCACGGGTCGGGATGGATAATGATATTCTGCTGGATAGATTTCATTTAGATAGCTTAGAAAAAAAAAGAGAAATGCATAAATTAGCTTTTTTACATAAATTAATAAATGGTTCTGTTGTATCTTCTTATATTTTGAAAGAAATTAACTTTGTAGTACCTAGAATATCTAGTAGATCCAGCAACTATTTTTATCTATCTTCTGCTAACACCAATGTTGCGCTTCTATCACCTGTCCACAAAATTTGTTCGAGTTTCAATAAAATATCTGATGCATGCGACTTAAGTCATCCGTTTAAAAAATTTATGAATAAATGTTACAACCAACTAAATTTTTAAAAAAACTTTGCTCCAGACTCAATGTAATTCAATGTAATTTGATGTAAGTATGTATTTAGATGTATACAAATAAAAAGTGATTTCCGTGATAAATGTGATTTCGATTTCAGAATTTAAAATTAATATGTGTTAATTTAAGTATATTTATCTAGACTGTAATATGTTTTAATTTAAGTATATTTATATAGACTGTTTATATTTACGGCCCTGTAAATTATTTTGTTGTTGGGCTATGTTTCAATAAATAAATAAGTAAATAAATAATTTGTCCATAAAATTAGTTCTTTTTGCAATTATAAAAATAGAATGAAAATTCTTCTGTTTCTTATGAGATAAATATTCCGAATATTTTTCTTCAGTCTTCGCGATAATATTTCTTTTATCTCTGATAGGCAGTCCAAAATATGTCCAAATTTTTGCCGTTTCCATAGATACAATGGCAGCACTTTCTCTAATTGTACGCTCCAATGATTATGAAGAAACAATTTTAAAATATGATTATTCGATGGCAAGGTATTTGCAGGAAAAATCCTTCAAATATTATTCCGCTAACAAAAATTAGTAATCTTTCCCTCGTTCACGTTACGGCTTTTATGATTTCTACAGCCATTTTTGGAAGCAAAGATTACTTAAACACCGAAATATTGGCTTATCACTCGATTTTTTAACTTAGTTATTAGTTTTTAACACAAATATAATTATTTTCAAGTGCCGCATATTATTGCAGTTCCAATGAGGCCCGTCAGTAGAGCTAATATTGACTAAGAGACTAATATTGACAAACAAGAGAACAGAATTGACTAGTACTAATACTTCATCGAAAGCTGACACAGCAGTGTCAATCACTCTGTCGGCTTGAAAGTTGTTGAAAGCTGCTGTGTCAGCTTTCGATGGAGTATTAGGTATGCGTACTTAGTATAATTCGTTGTATCCTACAATGGTGTTCCGTAACTACTTGGATAAATACCAGTAAATTCTGTTTTCTTGCTTGTCAATCCTAGCCCGATTGATGAGCCGTGATACGGTGAAAGGCGTCTCGGGATGGATTTGGCGAATAAGAAAACAGTGGGTAAACTGCTGGAATATGGGCATTGTCCGTTTTCAGTTATTTTGCATTAACCACTTCAGAACAAGATTTTCGCTTTCAAAAAGACGCTATTTAAAATAAATAAAATCATAATTTTAACATAAATATTTATCCCTCACCTTGTCGATTTTAATCAAAATTATATAACTGAACTTTGATAGGAAACTGCCGCAGGTTATAGAGTTATAGGTATAATTTATCTGGATTTTTCCTGTTTCGATTGAATAAAAGATGCTGATGTTTCGAGGATCATCCTGTCGGCTCCTTCAGAGCTTATTCCAAGAACTAATTTTCTCGGTATGTAGCACGAAACTGAAAGAAACGAGTTTCGTGCTACATTCCGAGCATGTCAATTCTTGAAATAAGCTCTGACGAGGCCGGCATAAGGGTCGGCGAAACGTCAGCATCACTTATTCAATCGACACAGGAGGATGTCCAAAATAACTATACCTATAAACTATAGAACGTGTCATTGTCATTTTTTAAGATCTGGATTCATTAAATTTTTTTCAAAATACAATAGTATTACAATATGTATATACACTGATATATTTTCTGGGCAAAATCTCTACTATTATAGATCAATTTGAAAAAAAAAAACGATTCATAGAACGGACTGTCGTAATGTATTGTATTGTTTCTTCATTTTCACTGATTTTTTTTTCTTCTATACGAAGCTCTTAAATTAGTTTTACGTTCGTTTGATGTTTGATATATATATATATATATATATATATATATATATATATATATATATATATATATATATATATATATATATATATTTATATATATATATATATATATATATTTATATATATATATATATATATATATATATATATATATATATATATATATATATATATATATATATATATATATTATATATATATATATATATATATACAGTGCCATTTATAAAGTTTGCACGATATGGAAAGAGTTTTTGAAAATTTAACTTCGAAATGTGTTAGTGCATGTTTTATGTTTAGGATTACACCCAAATAAGGTCATGAAGTCACAAGTCTTGCCTGTCAAATTTGATATTTAAAATTGAAATATCGAAAAAAAAGATTGTATTTTAGTTTTACGTCTATATGCCAATTGTCAACTGTCGTAATGTATTGTATTGTTTCTTCATTTTCACTGATTTTTTCTTCTTCTATACGAAGCTCTTAAATTAGTTTTACGTTCGTTTGATGTTTGATCTATATCTATATATATATATATTGATCTATATATATATATATATATATATATATATATATATATATATATATATATATATATATACAGTGCCATTTATTTATAAAGTTTGCACGATATGGAAAGAGTTTTTGAAAATTTAACTTCGAAATGTGTTAGTGCATGTTTTATGTCTTGCCTGTCAAATTTGACATTTAAAATTGAAATATCGAAAAAAGTTATAAAGAAAAAAAAGATCGTATTTTAGTTTTACGTCTATATGCCAATTGTCAAAAAAAATTGACAAAATTCAGTTTTTTCAATCATGTCCCCCAAAAATAATAATCCAAAGTTTTTCTTATAAATTATATTATATATTTTTTAGTGGTTAATGTTTTAGTAAATGTTTAAAAATTAATTAGGCCGTAAAATTAGGTTGAAAATTTATTTTTTTCAAAAAGTTGTAATTTAACAATGCAATATTGGTGCAAAGCTGCTTAATATTTAAGACACGTCAATTCTTATTATAATTTATTATAATATATTATAAAATATAATTAATGTCATTTACTAAATAAAAAACGTTCTTAAGTTTCTACGCTTCTTCCTTCCTTTTCAATGCACATAATAACATAGTTCTGTTATAAATTTCATGACGAACATTAGCATAAAACTCCGGCTTGATTTCATTTACAGACTGGCGGATAGTTTCTTCTAAGTGCGCGATATTTTCAAAAGGTCTCTGAGCAGAAACTAAATTTTATAAATACGCTCACAAAAAAAAGTCACAGGGCGTAAGATTGGGTGACTGCGGCGGCCAAGGTACTTCAAGGAAAACCTACCAATCTACTTCCCAGAAAAGTTCTTGTCCAGCCAATTTCTAATTTTCGAAGGTGCTGTGACTAGGTGCTCCATCTCGTTGGAAGTATATTTTCATTCTTTCCTCTAAACTAAAATCTTCCAGTTCATTGAAAAGTTTGTTGTTTAGAAACTGTAAGTAGCTGGCGGCTGTAAGATTTTCTCTAAAAAAAAACGGGCCAATAAGTTATTAAAAATACCGCATCAAACGTTAGTTTTAAAGGAAAATTGATCGCTTGTATCTATTGTAAAATGTGGATTGCTATCCACCCACCATCTATAATTTTGCGACGAGACAACACCATTAGAATTAAAAGTACAGTCATCACTGAACAAAATATACTTTGTAAATGATGGGTCTTCTTCAGTTTTACTTTGCAGCTAGAAAGAAAAATACGTTCGCCAATCATAATCTTGTTCTTTGAGAGTCTGGACAAACTTTGCTTTATAAATTTTAAATCTATTTTTCTTAAGCACTCTTTGAACTGTAACAATTTTTAAAAATCTTGTTTTTGACCTTGAAAATTTGTTAAAAAACATTTAGAATAAACTATCCCAAAAACCTGTATATGAAATTAAGAAAGAACTTCTCGCGAATGTTCACCATATAAATTATAAAAGAACTATTTTGTGCATTGAAGAAGAAATTAAGAGACTTAAAAAACTCCAAATTTGCTCAAATTTATTACATAACATTAATATTTATTATATTAGCCCTTAGAAGTTGAGCTGTCATAAAAATTATGCAGCTTCGCACCACGATTACATTGTTAAACTACGGCAGAACTGGTTTTTCAGCTTAATTTTAAGGCCTAATTTTTTTTTCTTAACATCGACTAATAAATAAGTACATAAGATAATTTATGTGGAAAAACAGTTGATTGTCATTTTAGGGGAAAATAATTGAAAAAAGTCAATTTCTTCAAATCTTTTTGAACATTGGGACATAAATGTAAAACTGCAAAACAATCATTTTATCTTTATAACTTTTTTCGATATTTTTAATAAAAAATACGATTTTTTCACATTTTAAAATTTAAATGTCAAATTTGACAGGCAAGGCATGTTACGTCATGATCTAATTTGGGTATAATCCTAAATATAAAACATGCACCAACATATTTCCAAGTTAAATTTTCAAACACTCTTATAATAAAAATTTTTCCCATAAGGTGCAAACTTTATGAATGGCACTGTATATATATATATATATATATATATTATATATATATATATATATATATATATATATATATATATATATCTATATATATATATATATATATATATATATATATATATATATATATATATATATATATATATATATATATATTGTTATTTATTTGTTTTATAGGAAAAATTTTGAAAAATATCTGTGTAATATACGAGTAATAGTATGCTGCTTTAGTATTTGAAGTACGGAATGTTAAGTGTTAGAAAAAAATTTCTAATATTCTTCGTCAGGGAATCAATTGTTTGTCCTCTCGATATTAATTTACGAACGTTAAACCCTGTTCTATGGACTGTATAAAATAGATAATAGATCTGAAATTAATTTTAACCTGATAAAAAAATTATTACAACTTAATTTATTGTTAATATTAAATTGTGCGTAAATGCATTTATAGACCAGCCTTTAACTTTAGTTGTCCTTTTATAGTTGACTCTAATCGCCAGCAGGACATGCGACCAAGTCGCAGGACAATCTCTCATCGGCGACACAAAGGACGACAATATGGCGGAACTCGCGTGCGATGACCAGATTGCGTGTTTTATATCTTACATGTGCGCTTTATTACCTGACAGTTTTCCTTAAAAGAACGCCTTTAGGAGCCGATGTGCTTTTCTTAGCTTAAGGATTTAACTGGAATAGACAGAAACTTTCTACACAGACTTTACTGCAGATTAGATAAGACTAGAAAAATGTTATTAAGAAAAAAATAGGAAAAGCTATTTACCCAATACTTCCCTCGAGCAGACAGTTCTAAAATAAATAAAGAATTTGATTTGCTTTTAACAAAGAATTATTTAATCCAAGAATTACAAATTCGATACTTTAAATGATAGGTATAGGCAGACAACAAAACTATGTCACACCAAAAAAAGAGCAAATGCAAATAAAGCTGTTATAAATCATTTAGGAGGGCGAGATTAAAGACGGATATCGGAAATAGAATAACAGTCTAGCAGGACGATTTATAGAGTATTGTCAGTTTCGTCACCGTCGTTGTTCTCACCTACCTGATTTGTAGAGAATTAGTTTTAAGTAACCTTATTTTGGTGATGATGTAGGCTTGTTGTGCACCTATACTTTCTAATTAGATATTAAATACAAGAAAACTTACGCAGGGGAAGGGCTTCAGGATAGTGGCCTTACCAAAGGAAGGGACAGACACGGTACATATTCTCTAACTGTTGACCTTAACTATTAGTAATTATGCCTAAAACTTGTTACTAATTTCAATTAAAAATAGAAAAAATTCTTTGCTACTATGAAAACTATGTAAAACTCCTTTTTATCCCCCTTTTCCTGAAGCAATATCACTCAAAATTTGTAAGTCTCTTTTCTACTTCAAGTATTATAGGTATACCAATTTGAAATCGATATCTCCTTTCGTTAGATTGTTATCTTGCCAACAGACAAGTAGGCAGACAAACTGAGAGATACACTGATAGAAATTGCAAACTATGTTTTTCGTGATCTCTGAGACGATCATCAATATAATACTGCTCTTACTGTGACGTAACTAAGAGTGTAAAAGAGGATATATCACCCTTACCGCCCTTATGGATGTGGAAACGGAACTTTTTTTTATTGAAGTTTCTTTTAGTGAAAAATATTCACTCTCTCGAGTTCTTCATTTTTAAATTAAGTTTTTAGAGTTTCATTATAGGTAGAAGTTCTTGTTTTTTGTGAAAAATCTCCTCCATTCTGGAAATTGTTTCAAAAGCAGTGTAAAGTTTTAGGGTTCAAGGGTTGTAATAGGTTCTTTTTTTAAAAAATCGCCCCTCTCCACCGGTTGCCAATTTTTAGTTTATTATGTCGAGGTTCTCAGAATTCCAGTGCATGAAGGTATTTTTGTTTCATCAACGAGTTTCGCCTTAAGGGTGTCGTTTGCCGCCCTCTGTTTGTTGATTGACGTCTCACCTCTATATAAGTAGCTCCGTCTTTTTTTTCTTAAAAGAATGCCATTTGTACCCATATATCCTTCCAGCCTCTTTAACCTGGCTACTCCACTGTACCCTGAGCAAAAGAGGGAAACAAGGAAAACTTACTAGTAGATTTGAGAAAGAGAATTGAGAGAAGGAGAAAGAAGTATGCAATAGTGATATTTTACTAAAACAAGCCTTACTGAGGTTCGGATTTTAAATTGTAAAGGTACCTATTTCAGAAAGTATTATTTTTATTTTCTGTGATATTGATAAGGACCGTAATGAACGAGGAATAACATTTTTTTAAAATTTTTTATCCTTTTATTCAGTGTACCATATTGCTTGTGATCATTGGTCAAAGATACTCACGGGGTGAGTCATAACGTTAATTAAATAAATCTACATGCTTTAAGATTAAATTAGAAAACAATTTTACCAATTTTACCATGCCGATGCGTTAGGTACTTTTTTAGGGGCATAGCATACGTGCAGCAGGAAAATTCTTAAAGAACTACAGAAGCGACGCATCTGCGGAAACAGCGGTTCACGTTGATCCGAAATCGCTGTAAATTGCACTCGGTGGTACACACCGTCCTAACTAAATCATTTCGAATAGATGATGTTTTTCATATGAAAAAACTCCTTGAAAAGAGTCATACGAGGAGTGACAAACTGAACCTCATATGAATGCGATGTATCAGCGCGACGTGTATTCCTAGCATACATCGTCCTTGGAGGAATTAAGAGGACTACATCCACTGAACACTTTCCATGAAAGTACTTAAGTCGCCAAAGGTTCTTCGATGTTCCAAGGTATCAAAGTTTTTGTTGAGTTTTGCACCTGCAATCAGGCAGCTTTCTTCTGAATAGAATCTAAATAATACAGTTGTAGAGTAGAAAGCTTTCTAGTTCAAAATAAGTGCTGCTTTTGAGAAGCTCCTAATCTATTTTGTTATATATGCGAGGTTGTAGAAGTAAATTTTATATCTCCTGAAATGCGGATTTTTTTTTACATGTTAAAAGAATTATTTGTGTTCCGAGCATCAGCTACGAAAATAACATGATACAAAAATATGCCAATTGTGAAGGAGTGCAGCAAGAGATTGTTGACTTTGTGTTGCCTCTTTCTATTCTGGCCTTTTTTCAAGCAGCGAACGAACGGTTCAAAAAAAACAAATTGACTTTTCTCCGGTTGAGATTTTTGCATGGGGTTATGTTTGTAATAAATCCACTTGTCATCCCCTTACGTGTTACGAGTCCTCAAAATACGAAAAATATAGTTTACTTATGTAATTTTCGTTCGATCTGTCTATCAGTCAGCACGATAATTCTTAAGCAAAATATGATATCGAGTTCAAATTTTGTATACATGTAATACTTGAAGTAGGAATGAAGTTTACCGTGTTTTAGCTGTAAACTTTAAGGAAATTCTGTATAGTTTCCATAATATTATAAGAATTTTTTCCTTTTCTGTGAGAGGATTAACAAATTTTAAAAAAAACTTTGTTTAGTCAAGCACATGAAGGGTCAAAGGAATAGAGGAGGTAAGAGGAGCTTGCTTCGAATATCTTAGATTATAGCTTCTTTTCGAGGTTCTTCGCGTCGACGAATCTCAAAATTATATCATTTCTCCTCAGTTTAACTTTATTTTTGTACTTCACCATAGAACATTTATAGAGTTTTAAACTTGGATTAAGTTATTCTTTAGTATGAGAATATCCATTTCAGTATTTACGCTTGTTTGCGGGAAAACTACTTTTTAAATAAAAATTTGTATCATTTGTTTGTGACTCTATTAGCTAGTAATATTAAACAAAGAATCGCTGTTAGTCAAAATTTCACCAAATCCACTATACCGCCACTCATGCGGCCAGGTAACTCTGCTGTAATAACACCTGTTGAGAAGGCGAACGTGTTGGCTGAACTGTTTGCTTCACATTCTACTGTTGATTTCCAAGAAAAATATCACCTACTATTCCATTAGTGCAGTCAAGGTTGCCCGATATTGTCTTCAGACTAGACATTAAAAAAGCTTCTGGCGCTAACGAATACTTGCCGTAGTACTCATAAACTGGGCAAGAGAACTGACACCAGTTTTCTGTAAACTTTTTAACCTATCCTACAGAAAGGGAATATTTTCTTCCTGCTGGAAATGCGCTACAGTTGAGCCGATACCCAAAAAAGGTAAGAAGACCTTGTCAAACAACTACTTACCAGTCGCCTTGCTTTAGTAATATTGAAAGTCATGAAAAAGGCTATCTTCTAAAATATCTTGAAGGATTCAACATTATTAGCGACCAACAATTGGCTTTCGTAAACATAGATCAACAGGAGATCTTCTAACTTATGTAATACGTGTTTGGAACAACGCAATTGAACACTGTGGAGAATCTCGAGCGGTTGCCCTTGATATATCCAAGGCATTTAACAGTGTCTTGCACGATCGAATGTTCGCTAAGCTACGCTCTTCTGGTATGTCTGAAAAGTTCTGTTTATGACTCTTAAGTTTCCTTCCTCAAAGAGTGTTCTTTGCAAGTGGCAATCGACCAGTTTCTTTCTAACACCTTTACTATCAACGCCAGTGTGCCCCAGGGCTCCATACTGTCTCCTCTCTTTATCATTTACAATAACGATGCTGGAAAAGACCAGGAATCCAATCTACAGCTTTGCAGATGACAGTACGCTTACCTCATCATTCACTTTGAAAGCTCGAACATTGGCTACTCATGTAAATATTCGCAAACAACAGGAGGTCGTTCAACTTAACAAAGACCTGGTAGGAATTCTATCTTTGGGTGACAGTAACCAGGTGGACTTTAACTTTAGAAAAACCGAGGCGGCAGTTTTTCTAAAAGAGTTGACGCTGCTGAATCCGACATTCCTCTAGCATTGTCACTCAATTTGCTGGGCGTTAATTTGGGAGCAAATATGTCTTGACATTAACATGTTGCAAGCATAGCAAAGAGAGCTTCTCAAAAGCTGGAAATATTGTTTCGAAATAGAAAGCCTTACACTCCACAACAACTGTTAATTACGTACAAAGCTCAAACTCGACCAACGATGGAATACTGCTCCCGTGTTTGGGGCTCTGCTCCCAAACATGCACTGCATTAGTTGGATTCTATTCAGAAGAGAGCTGTTCGCCTGATTGGAGATCCGGAACTGGCCAGCAACCTTGATTCATTGGAACATCGAAGAACGGTAGGCGACTTGACTCTATTCTACAAGTATTTTCATGGAAAATGTTCGATGGATGTAGCAAGCCTAATTCCTCCTAAAGCTGTGCATGCTAGAAATACATGACTCGCTAATACTTCACATCCGTATGATGTTTCAGCTTGTTACTCCTCGTACAACCCTTTTCAAGCAGTCTTTTATATGGAGGACCTCATCCCTTTGGAATAATTTGCCCAGGACTGTGTTTCCGACCGAGTACAATTTACCGCTATTCAAGACCAACGCGAATCGCTTTTTCCGCACACGTGTCTCTTCTGTAGTACTTTAGAGAAATCCCTGCAGCACGTGTGCTAGGCACATAAAAAAACTATCCGTCTCTACAGACGCATTTTACTTGTCCTAGGTAATGCTTTGAAGCTTTTATTGCTTTTTAATATCTTGTAAACAATTTAATTGACAGTTGTATTAACCGTTTTACGAGAAAATTCTCGAAGGTTCTATCGTTTTTGTCTATATTATTTAAAAAGAGATAATTTAATATTTTTCTCTAACTAACTACTTATTATAAGCAATAGGAATATGGGCAAATTCAGCGATCGATAAAGCCCCTGATGATTGTAAATAAACATGGAGGTGAGTAAATTTTGAAAAGGTGTGGTTTAATTAAAACAACTTAATAGTGGACTCCCCATATGTTTGAACATATCTGTTATTTGATCGTTGTAGAAAAAGTTTAGGAAGTGATTAAATTTGTATTCTTTCACTTAAATAAACTTATAATTGTGACAGGTTACGAAGATATTGTACTTTTTTTGTGTTCACTTATTCACCGATTTCTGCGAATCTTGTGTTTGATTAAGCTTTACTGTGTTAAAAATATTGGAAAATTTATAAAAATACAAATTATTTAATAATAATAATGGAATTATAAAAAGACAAGGAATAGTTTCCTAGAATATTGAAATAACTCTTTCGATTTAAGGGGTTACATACACCTTGAATTTTAAAAAATTCCATTTTTTTACAGATTTTTATTACCTATACTTCTAAGAATTATTGAAAAATTTTTTTTTAAGAAAATTCCATTTCATTACAAAGTTATAGCATTAAATTAAACATATATTTTTTGGTCGAAAACTGCATACTAAAGTTTTTTTTAAAAAGACAACACAACTACTACATTATTTTCGAAAACAAGATTGAATTATTTTTTGTGATGTTATCCTGCAGACAAGGAGGCGCCATAGTTTTTATCAGTGGTCCATTTAACCCGATAAAAAATAATAATTAACATTTAAAACATATTTAAAAAAAAAAAATTCTTATAATTTAAAGTACAATAAAAATATATAATCGCCATTCTTTTGTATTATGCACTTAATAACCTTTAAAATATTTTTTTTTTAAAATATACATACTTTTTGCAGAGCCCAGGTGTATGTAACCCCTTAATCAAGTTTATGTAATACTAGTCATGTCGGCGGCTCCGCTAGCGTAGACTTCATTCACTATTATCGGCACTGCTCATTCCTTATATTACCTAACGTAATAGAATATATCCTATAACCTGGCCAGAGAACATATGTATGAATTTTAAAAAAAAAACACGTAAATCAGATAAGTGGTTCTCGAGTGATAAGCGCACTGACGGACAGGTAAACAGACAAACAGACATATAGACAGATAGACGTTGCATTTTATATATTATAGAAGATTATAGATAACCGGGCCAGAGAATAAATCTATGAATTAAAAAAAAAACACGTAAATCGGATAAGTGGTCCTCGAGTGATAAGCGCACTAACGGACAGACAGAGAGAGGTTGCATTTTATATATATTATATTCTTTGCTACATGATATTGTTCCATATTTAATGGTTTAGGCAAGAGAAAGCGCTAGCGGCAAACTTTTTTCCGACTTGATTCACTATTATCGTCACTGCTTATTTCTTATGCTGCCTAACGTAATAAAATATAATCTATAACCTGGCCAAAAAACATATGTATGTTTAAAAAAAAGCATCTAAATCGGATAAGTGGTTCTCCAGCGATAAGCGCACTAACGGACAGACAGACAGACGTTATATTTTATATATATTATAGATATTCTTTGCTACATAATATTGTTCCATATTTAATCGTTTAGGCAGTGTATTGAAAAAAACGCGCTAGCGCGAAACTTTTTTCCGACTTGATTCACTATTATCGTCACTGCTTATTCCTTAAGTTACCTAACGTAATAAAATATAGCCTATAACAGACAGAGAGACGTTGCATTTTATATATATTACAGAAGATTATAGATAACCTAGCCAGAGAACAAATATATGAATTTAAAAAAAAAACACGTAAATCGGATAAGTGGTTCTCGAGTAATAAGCACACTAACGGACAGACAGACAGACGTTATATTTTTTATATATATTATAGATATTCCTTGCTATATGATATTGTTCCATATTTAATGGTTTAGGCAGTGTTTTGAAAGAGAACGCGCTAGCGCCAAACTTTTTTTCCGACTTGATTCACTATTATCGCCATTGCTTATTCCTTATATTACCTAACGTAATAAAATATAGCCTATAACAGACAGACAGACAGAAAGACGTTGCGTTTTATATATATTACAGAAGATTATAGATAACCTGGCCAGAGAACAAATATATGAATTTACAAAAAACACGTAAATCGGATAAATGATTCTGGAGTGATAAGCACACTAACGGACAGACAGACAGACGTTATATTTTATATATATATATATATATATATACATATATATATATATATATATATATATATATATATATATATATATATATATATATATATATATATATATATATATATATATATTATAGATATTCTTTGCTACAAGATATATTTAATGGTTTAGGCAGTGTATTGAAAGAGAACGCGTTAGCGCCAAACTTTTTTCAGACTTGATTCACTATTATCGTCACTGCTTATTCCTTATGTTACCTAACGTAATAAAATATAGCCTATCACTTGGCCAGAGAAAATATGTATGTTTAAAAAAAAAGAACGTAAATCGGATAAATGGTTCTCCAGTTATAAGCACACTAACGGACAGACCGAAAGACAGAGAGACGTTGCATATTATATATATTATAGAAGAGTGATATATTGTATTTACATTAGGGTCAGGAAAATATTGGGATGTCGAAAAAGTATTGAGACTTTTTCTCGTTAGATAACCTTAGCGTCACATATCTCATGTAATATAAGTCGTATCGTGCTGCGTATGATCAAGATACGTTACCAAAAGTAACAGTCAATAAATGGTTCAGTCCCTTTCGTTATAGAAATTTCGATATCAAAGATGCCTCTCGCACTAGTCGACCAATGACAGAAGAAGTTGATAGATTTTTGACAGAAGTTGAGCAAGACCGACATTTAAGTAGCGATGGCATCGACAAGGATCTAAACATCCATCACCAAATAGTTTTAAACTATTTGTAGAAAGCTGATTAAAAAAAGAAGATTCGACGCTAAAACATTTACTCGATCGAATTTCCATCTGCGAATCTTTACAGAAACGTAACGAAATAAATTCATTTCTAAAGCGGTTTTCACCAGCGATAAAAAGTGGATCCTGTACGACAATAGTGTGCGAAAAAAATCATGGTCGATAAATGATAAACCTCCACAAACATGGCAATGCCCGAATTGACGCCAAAAAAGATGTTGCTTGAGATTGGAAGGGAATCGAGCATCATGACCTGCTGCAACCCGGCGAAACGATTGATTCTGTATTCTATTGTCAGTAATTAACAAGATTAAAGCAAGTGATTAAAAAAATTGGCCGGAACTAGTCAACAGAAAGGGTGTCGTCTTCCACCATGAGAACGCCAGACTACACTCATTTTGATTTGAATTGAGAGAGCATCCCCTGTATATACTGGATCTTGTACCCTAAGTCTACGATTTATTCCGTTCTCTGCAGAATTGCTTCAATACTTTTTCGACAAACCCTTTCTTTTTACGACGACGTCTCCTCACGGAGGTTGGCGATCCATAAAGCTAAACGAACTTCAGAAACTGCTGCTCGAAGAATATCACTTGAATCACATCCAAACCACTTTCTCACGTCCTTCAGCTAAGTATTCTGTCATCTTCTCATCGATCGTTTGTCCTTAATGTGACCTTCAATAATTAGACGTAGCGATTCGTACTTTGAGCCCTTCCTTATATATCCGAATTATTGAGTTTTTCTTATTTTTATGGTTGTTAGTAATTTCTTCCTTTTCTCCATTCTTTCCAGTACTTCTGTTTTTTATTTTCTGTATCCAGGAGATGCGAAGAAGGCGACTATAAATGTACATTTCAAAAGATTCCAGTCGTTTCTCTGAGCTAGAGTCAAGGGTCCAGCACTAACATCCATACAATAGCACGGAGAATACATACGCTCTCACTATTCTCATTTAGATTTCGAGACTGAGACTTGTGCGATGGAAACATTTATTCATATTCATGTATGTTACACGAGCCTCTTCAATTCAGGAATATATTTCCTTTCTTGTGTCCCACTTGTCATTTATATTGGTTCCCAAATATTTAAATATGGAGGCCTGTTCCCCTGATTTCGAGGGATTCTGGTGGTAGATTTTTCTTTGTTACTACCATCCACTTGGTTTTTTTGATATTCATAGTTAATCCAAATCTTTCACTGGCTGTTACGAGTCGATTGATCAGTTGCTGAAGATATTTGACATTATTTGCCAATAGAACAGTATCATCAGCATATCGTATGTTGTTCAGTAAACTCCCATTAACTATCATTCCTTCAATGGATTCATAGATGGCCTTATTAAACACAGCATTAGAATAAAGATTGGACAAAAGTGATGAGGGAATGCATCCCCATCCTACACCTTGGGTTAGTTTTATGCTTTCAAACAAACCCTTTAATAATTGAAAAATAAAAAACTAATATCGGGGAAAAGGTACATGACGGTAATGTAATAGTCATTTGTAATAAAACACACATATTATCAAAAGAATATTAGTTAATTTTTCCAAATCAAATAGGCAAGCGACTGAATAATATAAAATATCAAAGAATACCAAATATACCTTCCATGCAACAATATTTTTGATTCTCTTCTAATCAGTGTCTTGTACACGTCCAAAAACTAACAAACTTCAAAGGTTCATGATAATAAGGAAGTGTCTGATATCGATCCCAGTCCTGATTGCAGCAGATTACACGAGATTGCAGGGCGTTTGTTAGGTAATTTAGATACGATCGCGGTTGTCTGTGTGAAACTACCCCTAATGTTCCCTTATTGCCATTAAGTAATGTTGAGTGCTAGAATTAATTTATATTAGGGTTTCTTCTTGATTGTTCTGTCTGATGTAGTAGTGGTCGTAAAGTTAAATGAAAATCGATTTTTTTTAGGGGTATCTACATAGTGCGATAGTTAACTTTCCGACTGTGCAAACTAAACTTGATACAGGAAATATTCAAGATGGTGACAAAATGCAATGCCAATGATTGTTTTTTAAAAACGTAAGTTCTTGAATTGCATAAGCGTTTTTTTTTAAGAAAAAGAACAACTTTCAGGTGACAAACATAAGGGAATATTAATATCAATGCGAATATCAGAGATGATTCAAAAGCTCATGAATTCGTGGCAATTGATCGAAACACGTCAGTGAAAATGGTAAAAGAAACATTAAAAATCAACCGAAAAATATCTCGAATGATTTTGAAAGAAAACAGAGGTTTGTGCATTCATACACTTTACGTGAAGATTAAAGCTTATTGACAGTGTAACATCTTCGAGAAATCGTACCAGTCAGATCCATTTCTAAAAGAAACGATCCAAACTTACTGAAATCAGCTGTTATTTGTGACGAGATATGGTATTTTCCATCAAAACAATAAATCATCAAACCTTAAAAATGGAAGTCCAACTCACTGCAAACCAAAAGAAATACGAAAATTTCCATCAAAAATCAAAACAATGTTTTTCACAATAGTAGAGTAATATTATTTATTGTATTAATTGGTTTAACGATCAATGAAGAGTATTATTTCGAAGTAATAAAATTTTTAATGAATAGAATTCGTGTTTGACCTGAAAATCGTGATCCAGATAGTTGGTGGTTAAGTCATTCTTCGTGTTAACTTGTTTTAGTACTTTGTGACTTTTCACCGTTAAGCAAAATGAAAATGGAGTTAAAAATATGACACAGAGATTATTCAAAATATGTCCCTTTCAGGCAATCTCACAAGATGTGCTGAAAATTTTTTTGAATCACTGTTAGATCATTGTGTGCGTTAATTTAGAATGATCTATCTTCTTATAGTGCCATCTCCATTATTGAAGTTGGGTTGTAATCACGATGAATTCTTCTCTATCCTGGGCAATTCTTTTTTTTTATCGTTCACCTCCTGAGTAGGGATTTTACCCTTTTTCATATCCTAAGGATATCGGCGAGAATATCGTAATACTCGTCAACGTTGTCCAAGTGCCGAAACATACATTTTTTGTATTTCACAGCAAGTTTTAGACAGCGCGGCAGTGCTACCACCGACGTTATTCCATTTCGGCGAACAACTACTACCTATGTACGTGGCCAGACCAAATAAATTAAATAAGTATACTGACATGCGGGATTGAACTCTCGACCTTCTGCACCCTAGGCAAGGTACTACGCCACGGAGCCACGGGCGACCACCCCCATACATAAAATATGAATGTCCACTCTCGTATATTCTTCAGTCAGGAACATTGTCGGCGTCCTGAGCCTCTGCTCCCTTTAATTTAGCCCTCCATCAACAACCGGAGAAGCGAGTATTTTGGACTCCTATAGATATTTCCTAAGTAGCGAGTTTTCTATCTTTTAACAAATGATAACAATTCTCTCTCTACCAATTCACCACAGTACGTCTTTATTCCTGATTTGTTCTGTCCAGAAGATCTTCAATAATCTGCGCATGATCCACATTTCGAAAAACTTTAAACGATTCATTGAGCATATTCTCAAAGTTCAGGCCTCAACTCTATACAAAAGCACTGGAGATTTATAGACAAAACGACGAGTATCCAAAGAAAGGGGAGAGTCTGCGAAGAGGTGTTTCATTTTGAGAAAAGCTGCTCTGGCCATTTCCATGGGAACTCATCTAAACTTCAAGATTCAGATCATTGCTCACGTAGCATCCTAGGTAAATTGGGTTAGTTGGTCTATTAGTTGATCGTAAACGTGAATATTTGTTTTCAATTCCCGTGTTCTTGAGATGATCATTACGTTTGTTTTATTAACGTTCCCTTTCATTCCCAAAGCGACGCCCTCCTTATATATATTGTTCAGAAGACGCTAAAGTCCATCTATTATATCTGCTATAATAACGGTATCATCAGCGTACCTCAGGTTGTTGATGAGCTACGCTAGGATAATAATATATTCGATAAAAAAAGACAAAACATATTGTTACGTTCAATTTTTATAGACCTTCACCTGCAGCTAATTGAAGGATATTCTCCTGAAGTTCTGGCAATAAAGAATTATGGGTGGATAAAATATATCGGGAAAGTAGCTCATGTCGGAGGTTTCAATTACTGACAACATTGGAGAATGAGGTTTTCCTTATTCTCGATGTAGGATTATTTCGTTCATGCTCGCCAGTTTTAAACGGGGTTCACTACGTAAAGGTGAGGTTGATATTTGGACACGAGAAGCTATAGCAGATGCTTCACTATCCCATTAGAACCCCCCGCAAAATCTCGAAACGTATAAAAACCTGTATGTTGACCTTTGTTTCACTAACCCATTCAATTATTATAATATTGCTACCTGGTGTAATCCTCCTAATAACTTCAGTCAATATCTCGAACAGTCTCAAGGGTACATGCCAATTATTTCACTGTCAGTTATTCTTATTAGTGGGTACAATACTGAAGCTTACCTATTATAAATTCATATGAAATTGCACATAATTTGATTGACGGTTAGAAAAGTTTTTGTCATCTGTTAAATAAAGTTGTTAGATAATGAAGAATTTAAAAGTGAATAATAGAGAGCTATAGCATAGTATTTCAATACGATATTAACTTTAATGTAATTTTAATGTATACTTAGGATAGGATTTGATAATTAGTTTTCCGTACGGAACACTTATTAGATCACTGCGGTGTCTGTCCGTCTGCCTGTCTATCCGTCCGTCTGTCTGTCACACCCGATTTTCTCCGAAACTATTTGACATAGAAAGTTAAAATTTGGCACTAATATAAGAATTGGTGGCCTCATCAGAGTCTTGAAGGTTTGAGAATTAAATTTTGACTTAAGGGGTTAGTTTCGGAAGGTGAAATCGGAAGTGAAAAAAAATACTAGGTCATCGAGTGTGGTGTCAAATTAAAGCTTATAAAACGCGAGTTCAAAAATATATATAATGTAATACTAACGCACACTTTTCTTTGTAATATTTTCAAAAAATTGCGAAAAATCGCTGTCTCCCCCCTTATGTCGAAAAGTATAGATCAAAAAATTTTGAAAAAATTCTGGAATGTTCTCCACAGGGTGTAAATTGAACGAAAATTGTCAGGAGTGCATTACCTTTAATATTTTATCTGATATATAAAAAAGTATACATCGGAAAAAAAACTTTGCTGTGTTTTGTGAAGTCGTTGAACTGTTTAGACCTCCGTAACAAAACCTTTAATTTCAAAAGCAAGCAACGTACGGAACACTAATTGTGCAAGTCCTTGCCCTTGGCTGGTCATTTTATTATTATCTGGTGTCATATCAGATTTCATAGTTTCTTCTTTCTACTTATAACTAGGCACTATTGCCTGTTTTGTTTGTTCCTGATCTATATATCGTCGCCCCATCTCTTTCTGGGACGTCCCATTGATCTTCCACTCGGCTACTTGTCTCTTGCTATTGGTACTATCTTGTTGTTTGCCATTCTTCCTATGTGTTGATCCCATGCCAATTTTCTTCCTGTTATCCACTGGTTGATATGTTTTATATTACATATGCGTCTTAGGTTTTCACTCCTCTCTTTATCTCTCAGTGTCTCGTTTGTAAATCTTTTAAGTGTTCTCGTTTCAGTTGATTTCAGCATCCTCTGTGTTATACTTGTATCGAGTGTTGTTTCAGATGTGTTAGCCAATACTGATTGTATTACACTCCTTTATATTATTGTTTTGGTCTCAACGGAGAGAAATTTATTTAGCCTTGTTGCTTTGATGTTTTACTTCTTCCTCGATTTTTCCGATACTAGATATTTTGATGTCTAGGTCATCCACCTCCATCACCTATTCTATTGGTTTATCTTCCACTACTAACTTGCACCTGATCGGCTTTTTTGCTATTACTAATTTCTGGATTTTTTCAGTTGAGATTGACATATTATATTGTTTTGGTGCTATATAGAATTCGTAGAGCAGCCTTTGCAGATTGTTCTAGGTCTCAGCCATTATTATCACTATATCTGCATAATATATAATTTTAAGTTCTCTGTTATCCACTCTATATCCTTTCTTTTTTTTGATATTCTTTATAATTTCAATCACGATAATATTAAATAGTAGAGGACTTAAAGAGTCTCCCCGCCTGATTTCAGATTCATAATTGATTGGTTCTGTCATTCTTTCTGCTAATCTTGCGACTATTTTATTGTCTTTATAAATATTTTCGATTTTGAGTAGGTCTAGTGGGATATTCCTCTTATATAAAAGATGAATAACGTCTTCTATTTGTATTTTGTCAATTTTTTTTTTAAGTCTTTCAGGCACAAGTACGCGGGAATGTTGTATTCTATGGATTTCTCTTTTAACTGTCTCACAATGGTGTATGAGCGCCCACTTCTGAATCTTCTGTTCTTCTTCCAGTTGTATTTTCGCGTTTATATTTGTTGTAATAATCTTTGTTGTTAAGTTTAGTATACAGTTTAGTAGATTGATGCAGCTATAGTTATTTGGATCTTCTTTTTCTCCCTTCTTGTGCATTAGTATAACAGTCGCTGTTCTCCATTCATCTGGGATTCTATTCGATCGATAATCCTCTGTATAAGTGTTAGGAGTTGCTGAACCAAAAAGTACTCCGAATGAACTACTGAGACTTACGGTTTCTTCCATTGTATATGTTTCTTCGTTTATCGTTATATCTGGTGTTTATAACAGTGTGATACTCTGAACCCTTTTATATAATTCTGTAAGATATGTTACCCACGTTTCTTTCTTCACGTGTGTATACCCTATTAGTTTTTTTTATCTTAGTTCTCTGCCGTCTTATGAATCTCCATGTTTGTTTTTGTCTCTTCCAGTATTCCGTTATTGTTCTTCTTACTAATTATTACGTAATGGGGGACTACGAAACGTAAAGAAATGTACTACCTTCGTAGGGTGATTGTTTTCGCGAACGCAATACTTCCTTTTAACAAAGGAAAAAAGATTCATAGAAAACAGCTGCTATTTATTGAATAAATATTTTTTTCGTCTATTTAAAATTAGTTTTAAATCATTTTAGTAGCACAAATAAATTGTCTTGTATGCAACAGCATATTTTGCAGTAGTTTCCAAGGCTAGAAAATTAAATTAATTAAATTTTCTCTACTTGCAGTGCAACTAGAGATTAATTTTTGACGAAACTTATTACTACTTATGTTTCTTAATGCAAAAAATGCTTCCTTCTTCGTACTTCTCTTTGATTTCGTTTATACTACAATATCTGCCCCTTCTTTTTTGCAAAAATTACGATTCCTATATTTTTATTTCCTCCACTAAGGAAAGTATTGTATTTGCACACACTACACAGTTATTATCACTACACCAAACGCTTTCTTTTGCACTTGACTTGCTGTTCGTTAACCATATTAGCATCATCAGGTGCGATAGTTGACTTAACCTAATGTTAAAAACTAGACTCTGAGTTTACGAACACGCTATCAATTATCTCTTTTCAGGAGGTGGCTGAAACAGAAATTCATATTTAATTTAATCGCGCTAAATTCAATGTCACCATCAAAACAGGAAAATAATGAAATTTACTAAACTAATACTGCCGCTGAAACAAAATTTGCCTAATATATATATATATATATATATATATATATATATATATATATATATATATATATATATATATATATATATATATATATATAATTAAACAAGCAAATAGTCAATTTCAAAAAAGGAAACATTTTTTTAGAAATATCTCTGAAATTCTTTGGAGTTGTTAGTTAAGAATGCTGTCTAGTTTTCTTAAAAAACCGCCCAAGTGTAAGTCGGACTTGCGCAATTAGTGTTCCATACGGTAATTGCTTTTCAAATAAAATAAAAATCCTTACCTAGGCTAAGTTGATTAGATCCCTGGCATGTATACATCTTAAGATCCAGTATGTATCTTCTGTTTTTTCCAAGTTAATAATGCAAAATAGTTATAGCATCTTAGCTACCTAAAAGCCAATAAATCAATCTAGCTTAAAATCTAGAATCGAGTAATAAAAGTGTAAAACAAATATTTACTACCTAAATATTATACACTAATAAAACAAAATTATTTTGTCTTGGTACTTATCCTTTAGCCACTAGCGTGTGTACCGAAAAGTATATTAAAAAAACCATATTCTCAAGCCAAATAGTATTTTTTAAAAAAACCAGATAAGTTATTTAACGTAATGTGCTCATGATAATTTTCGCTCAATCTACACTTTAGGGAGAATATTCCCCAATTTTTTCAAAATAGGGGGAGGGACAGAGCATTTTAGCAATTTTTTAAAAGTAATACTAAGAAAAGTGTGCGTAAGTATTACATCGTGTATTCAGAAGCTTTCATTTGACACTGAAATTTTTTCACTTCCGATTTCACCCTATATTTGGACCAAATTTCAGCTTTTTACGTCAAATAATTTCGGAGAAAATCGTATATGACAGACAGACAGACACCGAAGTGATCCCATAACTGTTCTGCAAGGAACACTAAAAACATTATTTACTGAGATGGCATTAACTTTAAAATATCGTTTCTCATTCTCTAGTGCTAACTAAAATATTTTATAAACTTAGATATTAAGCAGAATGTTCGTTAAGTAATCTACATGACTAGAGCGTCAGCCTATACTGAGATTTTTACGTTTGGAAATTCACGCTATTTACCAGCATAAGCTCTCCATTATCATTTCTCATGAGCTTTCTCCTTTTCTTCTTCAGCTTTATTTCCCTAATATATTCATAATCATTATACATGGTAAGATATTAAAAACGAATTTGTCACTGGATCATTTTCGGTTTCGGTATCTATTATTTTGGGACGTGTTATACAAAGTAGGGCTTGTATTTAGACAAACAAGGTGGGTTTGCAAATTGGTTGGGATGATTAAAAATTGGTTGAAGAATATCCTTATTAATATTTACGTAATATTTTAAAGCGATGAATAAGTGATTGAATAAAATTTGACAGGGGAAAAATGGACAGAACTTTATTAAATATCGGTATGAATATAAAATTAGCGGCGCAAGCAGAATTCAATAGAGTAACCTAAGATTAAAAACTAAGGGATCAAAAATTGTTATACTGAGTATTATAAAAAGTTGTATATTATATACTGGGGAGCAAAGAAATCGACTCAAAACGATTTTACTTCATTTAACAGCGATCCTTAAATTTAACTTTCAAACAGTGGTATTATTTATGGTATCATTAGAATACTGATTTTATTCTCTTTCCAATCATACCAAAAACATTTGGATTTCCAAAAAGTTTTACTGATTAAAACGGTTTTACTCAATAGAACCGTTTTGCTCTCTCAACAACGTACTCGTTGCGCGCTATTCAGCCCCATAAAAACACATGCAATTGCATTTTCCTGTCATTATTTAACGGAATTTGAACCGTCAACATCTCTGCTATTAAGTCATCGGAAAATGGATACCACCCCGGAAGAAACGGCACAAGTCATTTCCCTATTGCAAGAAGGTCATAGCCAACGTGTAGTGGCTGCGCAACTGCACCTGAACCACTTAGCTGTCTTCAGAAGCTACAGATGTTACCAAGAGACTGGGGCCTTTACCGGAGACCAGGATCAGGAAGAAGAAGTTGTACCTCGGAGAGAGACGACTGCTTCATTTTCAACAAAACACTAAGAAATCATCACTTGACCGGCGTTGAGGTCCAGCAGGAGCTTCGACAAGTTCGTGGTAGAGAGATTGGACAGTGAGAAAAAGACTCAAAAAAGCCTAACTCCGAAGAGCTAAATGACCCAAATTGACAGCAGCCATTGACAAGCGCGACTTAGATTTGCCCGAGAACATATTGACTAGACCTTAGAGCAATGGCGCTCCGTTTTATTCTCGGACGTGGCCCGAATGTGCCTACATGGTAGTGATGGAAGAAGACAAGGCTATAGGAGGGCTGGGGAGCGCTATGCGCAGTGCTGCATTACTGAATCCGTCGCCTACGGAGGAGGTTCTGTCATGGTGTGGGGAGGCATCTCATGGAATGCGAAAACCGATTTGATTTTAGTGGTTAATGAGACTCGTAGCGGTAGTTAACTGCTCACCGGATCATCAAGAAGATCCTGCAGGAACTCGTCGTTCTCTACGCTGGGTTTGTTGGCGATAGCTTCTTGCTAATGCACGATAATGCGAGGCCACTTGCGGCTGCGTCGGTGACGCAATACCTGGCGTAAGTGGAGTGCTGATCTGCTACATCATTGAGGGACGGCGGAAGAGGGGGGAAGAAACCCACAGACAGTGGAGAAAAATCTCATCTGATCTATGAAAAACCAGCTGGAAGCAGTAATAAGGGCTAGGGGGGTAATACAAAATAGTGATTTTGGTTTTTATCAATAAATTTAATTATTTAACTTAAAATGTATTTAATTTTTCCTTTCTCTTACCCTTATTTCCAATCCTTGTTCTCCTTTTTCCCCTTTCAATATTTTTAATCAGTAAAAAGCATGAGGTGTGCTATGAAATTTGGTATCATCAGAGAGATAATAGAATAGGCTTTCAAATGATACTAAAATCCGTAAAAATATATGAATAATAAATTCTAGGATCCTTATTAAATAAAGCAAAATAGTTTGAGTCTATTTGTTTGCTCCCCCGTTTATTTAAATTTAAAATAAAAATTCTTGAGGTCAGGTAAAGAAACATGAACTACTTTATTGGTGACAAAATTACATTTTGAGATTTTTGCTTTCCTTTTCGTTTTAAGGTTCCTAGATTATGAGAAAATAGTCATTCATTTCTGTCGATTTGTCTGACTATCGGTCTGTTGGCACGATAACTCGCGAACGAAATTAAATATTAATTTCAAATTTGGTACAGATATAATAGCTAAACAGGGGATGCCCCTAGTTTTCGACTGATATCTCCTGAGGGGAAGGGGGTGATAGATCTGGGTCTTGATAAAATTTGTGGTTTTAATGATAATATGGTAATTTCTTCTGTTCTTTAGTTGAGTTGTTAAACAAATTTTATGAGTAATTATTTATAGTACACCATATGACGGGATGAAGGGGTGAGGAAGGAGGTTAGAAGGGTAACTTCTTATATATCTTCTTCTATGTCCTTTTCATGGTTCTCAAAATCGGAGATTCCGAAAATTTACTTATATCTTCAGTATTTTCAATTTTGACAGATGAGGGTGTGAATGGGGTAAGACTCATTACATATTATAGAGTTTCTATAGTATTATGAGATTTTTTTTTTGATTGGAAAAATTTAAAGTATCTTACTTATAGTACAGAATATGAAGGGTTAAATGGGTGGAGTGGAGGTTAGAAGGGGTTGCTTGGTATATATCATGTTATATGTCCTTTTATGATCTTGGAGTCGAGGGGTCTAAAAATTAATTTATTTTTCCATTACTTTCAACCTAATAGAGCAAAGAGATTAAAATGGAAGAGGTTGTTTAAAATTGTGTAGTTTCAATAATATTATGACAATTTGTCTAGATTTTTGGTTTTGAAAAAATTCTGGAATTGTCTCCATGAAGTGTGGATTGAGCGAAAATTATGGCGAGTGCTTTACATTTGATGAGTTACCTGGTATAAAAAAAATATTTGGCTTGACAATATGGTGGAGGTTTTTTAATATATTTTTCGGTACACACACTGGTGGCTAGCTATCGAGACAAAATAATTTTATTTTTTTTTGTTTTTAATTGAACAAATATTTGGGTAGTAAATATTGGTGTTACGTTTTTATTACTAGATTCTAGATTGATTGGTTTATTGGCAGCTAAGATGCTGCAACTATTATATATTATGGACTAAGAAAAAACGTGAAAATATATATTGAATCTTAAGATATACACATGTCGGGAATCTAATTAACTTAGCTTAGGTAAGAATTTTTAATTTTTTACCGTACGGAACATTAATTGCGCAATTCCGACTTGAACTTGGCCGGTTTATTCCTTAGTATGCAAAGATCAAATTTAGTGTATATTTTAGATTTTGTGTTTGCAAGAAAAGTACTGTGTAAATCACTTAACAAATTTTTTTTAGATTTGGACATTTTTAAAATTTTTTGAGATTTCGATATATCAGATTTGTGAGCCACTCGATTTTTGCTTGTTAGTAAGATAACTTTTAATTAAAAATATTTTCTTAAAATTAATTTTTAAATAAAAAACTCTAAAAAGTGTTAAATAATACCATTCTTTTTTCTTGACTTATTGTAAAAATTTTTAATAAAAAAAGGGTTAAACTAACCACGAAATATAAATTTTTATCGTCTTCATTAAAAAAATACTTTACTTGATTAAATGATTGAATAATATGCTGTTACAACAAACAATTGAATCCCTATGTCTAAATAATAAACAGTAAATACGTGGGTGGATTGAAAACCTTGTAAAAAACAAGGTAAATAATATACTTGTGCAAAAAAACAAAATTTATTTCTCAACATAATATCAATTGAGGTCAATACATTTGATTCAGTGATATTCTAATTTTTTTTTTATTCGCTCAGAAAAAGACATATCTCGAACTGTTCATAATACTAGTTTACAGCACAGATAACCCCTTTTTGAAGTTAGGAAACAAAAGAGTTACTTGAGGCCAAATCTGAGGAATAGGGTGGGTGGGAAACTATTCTGAAGTCCAGCTCGTGCGTTCTTGCCATTGCTACCGGTGCGGTGTGTGAGGAAGCGCATTGTTCTGATGAATGAGCACCTTTTTTTGTGCGCTTCTGCTTCAACTTACTTTGCAAACGGTTAAATAACGTTACGTTCTACCATTTTTCAAATAGTCAATCATGATGATACTTAGTGAGTCTCAAAAACAGTTACTATCCCTTTTTCCGCCGATAAAACAGTTTTTGCTTTTTTCGGTGCACTTTTTCCTCGGCCAGCCCTCAACTGCCAGTTTATCCTCGAGGTGTAATGGTGAACTCACATTTCGTACAGTCACAAAATGAAGCAAAAATTCCTTCGGGTTACTCATCGACTTTTTCAAACACGATTTTGAAACGTCCTTCTTCGTGCGTTTTTGGTCTGCAGTCAAGAAACGTGGAACCCACTGCACACAGCTTTTTTATTTTTAGAATTTCATGCAGAATATTATGTACCCGTTTATATGAGATGCTTATTATCTCAGCAATCTCACGGAGGTTAATGCGTCGTTTTTCCATACCGATACTATGAATTTTATCGACCATTTTTTCAGAAGAAATCTCAATTGACCATCCTGAATGTGCAGCATCTGTCATGCTCGTACGACTACGTTTAAATTCATTTATCTACTAATAAATGGTCGTGAGTGCTAGTGTAGAGTCCCGACGAGTTTCATTTAGTTTCTATTGGGGCCGCAGTCTATTTTTTTTTTAAATAAAAATGCTTTGTTTTTGCGCGATACTCGGCTTTATCCATTTCTATCAAATATATAACATTAATTACTTACGATAGCTGCCAACAAACAACTGCACGTTGCATCTGTTTGAGTCTTTGAACACCACATAGTCATGAGAAAATAACTTAATTATCATATGCCTATAGTCCATGAACTCCAAAAATGACATATAGCACGATATGTATGAATCAAACCCTATAACCCCCACCCCACCCCATTACCCTCTTATATATTTTATTATAAATAATATGGTTAAAATTTGTCAACTACAACAACCAAAAAACATGGAAATTTTCCAAAATACTATTTAACGACCCCCCCCACCCCTTTCACCCCTTTCTTGCGTAAAAATTAAAAATGACGAAGGCAGAAAATAGACAGTCGTCGAGTATTATGTTGATGTCAGACACCTTCTACATTTGGAAACTTTCACATAAATGCTTTCTTCTTCGGTTATTCTAGGTCCGTTATTACCGTGTTCATTTTCTGATATGTCGTTTTTCAAAAGTTCCTCTATTTATTCTTTCAATTTTCGTAACTTTCCATTTATTTCGGCGATTTACACGGAGATTTACACAGTCACTGTAAATCCGCCGTTAGGTTCTTCCCACCATAAACTGCTTTCGTCATCGAGTATCCTACCAATCAGTGACAGAGAGGCGCCTAAACCGCGCAAGATTTGGCACTTCAAATCTGCTAAATGGGAAGATCTTATGGAATATTTTCGAACTTTCCCTTGGTTAGACGTTTGTTTTCGATCCGACGACCCATCTGACTGCGCCAGGGAGGTTTCCGATGTTATTTTGGCTGACAGGGAAGCTTACATCCCTTTTTTGAAGAAATGCCCTTCCAACGGCAAGCCTTGGTTTGATCGAAAATGCTAAGAAGCTGTTGGTTCTAAACATCTTGCCTTCCGACAATGGCGTGAAAATCCTAACATCATAAATCGTAACACCTTTGTTCGTGCCCGAAACAGATGCAAAGAAATTATAGGCCAAATCAAGGAGGCACACAATCAACGAATTAGAAACGAAATTTTCGCTTGTCCCAACAATTCCAGGTTCTTTTGGTCAGTCGCTAAGGCAGTTAGTCAAAGTTTCACTAAATCCACCATACCACCACTCACACGGCCAGATGATTCTATTGTAATGACACCTGTTGAGAAAGCGAACTTGTTGGCTGAACTCTTTGCTTCACATTCTACTGTCGATTTCCAAGGAAAAATACTATCTCCTATTTCCATAGTGCAGTCCACGATGTCTGATATTATCTTCAGACAGCGTATCATAAAACGTATTTTAATGAAGTTAAACACCAAAAAAGCTTCTGGCGCTGACAGAATATCTGCCATAGTTCTCAAAAACTGTGCGAGGGAACTAACACCAGTTTTCTGTAGACCTTTTAACCTACCCTACAGAAAGGGAATATTTTCTTCCTGCTTTGGCAAGAAGACCTTGCCAAATAACTACCGACCAGTCGCACTGCTTTCAATAATATCGAAAGTCATGGAAAAGAATATCAATCAACATCTTCTAAAATATCTCAAAGGATATTACCGATTGCCAATATGGCTTTCGTAAATATAGATCAACAGGAGATCTTCTGACTTATGTAACACATGTTTGGAACAACGCAATTGAACCCTCTGGAGAATCTCGAGCGGTTGCTCTTGACATATCTGACCGTGTTTGGCACGATTAACTGTTGGCTAAGCTACGCTCTTATGGTATGTCTGAAAAGTTCGTTTTGTGGCTCTCATGTTTCCTCAGAGAGTCGACGGATTTCTTTCACACCTTCACTATCAACGCCGATATGCCCCAAGGCTACATACTGTCTCCCACTCTCTTTCCTATTTACATTAACGATCTGCTGGAAAAGACCGGGAATCCAATCTACAGCTTTGCAGATGACGGTACGCATGCATTCACTTTGAACGCTCGGACATCGGCTACTCAGACGAATATCCGCAGACAGCAGGAAGTCATTCAACTTAACAAAGACCTGGAAAAAATTCTATCTTGGGGCGACAGTAACCAAGTGGACTTTAACGCTACTAAAACTCAGGCGGCAGTTTTTTCTAAAAAAGTTCACGTTGCTGAACCCGACGTGATTATATCGGGGCACTCCATTCCTCTAACATCGTCACTCAATTTGTTGAGCGTTAATTTGGGAGCAAATATGTCCTGGCATAAACATGTTGCAGGCATAGCAAGGAGAGTTTCTCAAAAGTTGGGAGTGTTGTTTCGAGCCAGAAAGCTTTACACTCCACAACAACTGTTAATTCTTTACAAAGCTTAAACTATGGAATACTGCTCCCATGTTTGGGGCTCCGGTCCCAAACATACACTGTATTTGTTGGATTCTCTTCAGAGAAGAGCTGTTCGTCTGATCCGAGACCCGAAACTGACCTGCGGCCTTGATTCGCTGGAACAGCGAAGAATGGTTGAGACTATTCTACAAGTATTATCACGGAAAGAATTCGAAGGATATAGCCCGCTTAATTCTTCCCAGAGCGGTGCATGTTAGAAATACACATCGCGCTAATATTTCACATCCGTATGAGGTTCAGCTTGTTACTTCTCGTACAACGCTTTTCAAGCAGTCTTTTATATTTGGAATAATTTGCTCAGGACTCTGTTTCCCACTGAGTACAATATACAGCGATTCAAGACCAACGTGAATCGCATTTTTTTTTTTTTTTCCGCACACATGTCGTTCCCGTACCGCTTTAGGGACTTCCCTGCTGCACGTGTGCTAGATCCATAAAAAAATTATTTTACTAGTGTTAGATAGTATGACAGTTCGTCGTTGTTGTATTCCTGGCATTCTTTTGGCTTGCTTGTGTAGATTGAAAGTATCATGTTTTATTAGTAATTTTTCAATTAGTCACATCACCAGTTTCAAAATTACATTTAATTATTATGTTTTTTGTATGTAATCTTCTATTTTGTGACGTACGTTTGTATGATAATTCTCCTTTGATTGTCTTAATCTTGACCAGTTTTCTTTTGGATGCATCGTTATTATTTATCACATTGTATCCTTCCATTAATTGTCGAATTTCATTCATATTTCTTTTCTTCAGTACAATAATGTCCTTTCCGAAAAACGGGTGAGACTTTACCGCTTAAACACCCTGTAAAAATACACGATATAATAAACTTTAAATACTACGAAACATATTTGCAAAGGACAATTGGTAGCACTGCCAAAGCCAGTGATAAACCCAATTCCGGCAATGTCCGAAAGCACAAACAAAATTTTGAATAAAGCGTGGCCAGCCACTCAATTGAAACTTTATAGAGTCAAACTTTGAGCTTTGTACTTCGAATTCTGTTTGTGACATGATGACAGGTTTTTGGGACCACAAAATACGCCGTTTTGAACTTTACAAAACTGACCGGACCAGCGTCCTCCATTACCAACCCCCTATATTGTATTAGTGCACATCAGTTTTTGCTTTTACTGTGACAATGAACGTTTAGAGTGGCTCTAATTGATTATATTAATAAACGGAAATCATATAAAACCAAATTTTGTTTATAATTCAATATTGGGTACGTATATAATATAATAAGGAGTTTAGTTAGTAAATATTTAGATAATAAATTCATTTTAATCGTCAATTTAATTAAAATCACTTGATATGATATTCCAATGTCAGAAATGTACTATCTGTACATGATAAGTCAAATGAGTCAAAACTCATAGGTAAAATGAAAATAATCGGCCAAGTGCAAGTCAGACTTGCGCAGTTAGTGTTCCGTACATTGATTGCTTGTAAAATAAAAATTTTTGTTACAGAGGTATAAAATGATCAATGACTTCACAAAACATACCTCAAATGACTTTTCCACAAAGTTTGTTTCCGATATTTGTTGAAAACTGATGTTCTGGAATTTTTTTTTATATACTAGATAAATTACACAGGTCAACATGATTTTTGACTTTGATAAGAGGGTATAAAATTTTGATAGATTTGTCGACAGTTAGACATATATGCTTCTGTATCCAGGAGAATGGTTGAACAGTATTTTAGAAAATCCATAGTTTAAATTTTAATTTATTGATAAATCGAAACAAATATATTTATATATGATTTTTATCAACTTTTACTATCATATCAAATTACAAAATAATGGAAAAAAGTTTAAAAGTGAATCCTATTACCTTTTCTTTCATGTTCATAAGTACTTTCTCTCACTAAACCCCAAATGTAGTCCCCCATCATATGTTCGTTGTATTGGCCCTGGTAATGTTATTCGAAGTTCATAATATCTTGATGAAAACGTTCTCCTTGTTCTTCTGAATACTCCCCCATGTTGTTTTCAAATTTATCTAAATGAGCATGCAGCATATGTACTTTTAGAGACATTCTGCAACCCATGGTTTTAAAGTTTTCTAACATGTGTTCAACTAGCTCTTGGTAATTTTCAACTTTGTGATTCCCTAAAAATCCAGAGACTAGTGCTTTAAAACTATTCCAACTTTTCTTTTGAGCACTAGTAAGTAATTTTGGAAATTCTTCACTGGCAAACAAAAATTCCAGCTTTAACCTTTGCTTCTGACAACTTTGGAAAAAAGTTTTTTAAAAATGTAAAAGCTTCAGAATTTTCATCTAGCTTTTTTACGAATTGTTTCATAAGCCCTAACTTGATGTGTAAAGGCGGCATTAATACATTTTCAGGTTCAGCAATAGGTCCACATTTAACGTTTTGTTTTTCAACACAAAATTCCGTTCTTAGTGGCCATGGTCGTTGAACATAGTGTTGAGCATCCGCTCTACTATCTCACAAACAGAGATAACATGGATATTTTGTATATCCACCCTGTAGGCCCATTAAAAATCCTACCATCTTAAAATGTCCAATGAACTACCACTTATACTCTTGATATTTTAAGTAGTAAAATTTTAACACTTTCATAGTTTTCTTTTAGATGTACAGAATGAGCGACTGAAAAAGATGGAAATTTATTTCCGTTATGTAATAAAACGGCTTTGAAGCTTTTCGTCGAGCTGTCAATAAATAAACGCCAATCACTGGGAACACAGGGCATCCCAATTGCTTCAAACAAACCTCTTATGTCGTTACAATAACAAAGTCCATCTTCTTTGGTGAAGAACGTAGCAAATGTCTCATGCCGACTTCGTTGATCTGTTATTTTGACATTAATAAGCAAATTCCATTGCTTCAAACGAGAACCCAAAAGCACTGCCTTACTCTTCGACAAATTCAAATCTCTGATTAAGTCATTAAAGTCTTCTGAGGTAAGAAAATGGGGTTTCGGTGGTTCCTGTGACAGTACAAATTCTTCATCTTCAATATTTTTATTTGAACTTTGAGATGAGCTTGACTGAGATAATTTTTTAGGAGGTTCAGGTACTGGAAGTTGTGGGCTATGTGAGATTGGAGCAGAAGATGAACCAAGGTCAGGGTATTATGGGTTTCGCATTTTTGCCTCTACGTCTTTTAGCTGGATTTACTACGCAAAAATAACAGTCATTAACGTGGTCTTTTGGCTCTTGCCAAATTCTCGGTACTGCGAATTTCATACTTCGTTTCTCACCTAGATACCAACCTGAAATAAATAAAGATAAAAATAAAAATATTTATATTTTTTTTACTAAAATTTGTTTACCTTCTAAACATCTTTTGCAATTACTACAAGCAACATGTGGAGCCCAGGGCTTGTCTAGATTCCGAACAGGACAGTTGAAATAGGCTTTGTAGGCTTCACAAAGCTTTTCACTTGCGTTTAAATAAAATTTTACCACTTTAATAAATATACCACATATATAACAAAATGCATCAGCATCATATTTACACTTTCTCGACGACATTTTAACCTCTTTAAGTCTTCTACAAAACAGTCAATTGTTGTTTATCACTTAAGTGACATCTGTAGACATTGTGTGAAAGTTACGACCCGTTTATTTTTTCGCGGTATTTTTAAATATTCCAGAACTATTTAATATTTCTACGATAACTCAAAAAATGTATTATTATCATAATTACCACAAAAGCAAACTTTATATGGAATATGGGTACTTTTCCTTTATTTTGGAGCATAATGAATAGAACAATTATAAAATAAATTTTAGGACAAAAACAAAACAAAATTTTGTAGAGTTGTGTTATTAAAGGTAATGCACTCGTGATAATTTTTATTTAATCTAAACCCTGTGGAGAATATTCCAGAATTTTTTTCAAAATTTTTTGACCAGTACTTTTCGAAATAAGGGGGCTGCGCTTTTTGGCAATTTTTAAAAAATAATACCAAGAAAAGTGTGCGCAAGTATTACAGTGTATATATTTTTGAACTCGTGTTTTTACTAGCTCTCATTTGACACTCTACTCAATGACCTGGTAATTTTTTTTTCACTTCTGATTTCAGAAACCAAAACCCCCTTAAGTCAAAATTTAACTTTCAAAACTACATGGCTCTGATGAGGCTATCAATTCCTATATTAGTACCAAATTTCAACTTTCTGTGTTAAATAGTTTCAGAAAAAATCGACTTTGACAAACACCGAAGTGATCTTAAAATTGTTTCATACGGAACACTAAAAATGATGATCATAGCTTGGACTGGACTAAATTTTTAAGTCGTATGAAGAAAAATAGCTTAAAGATTAAGACAAAGAACATCTATCATATTTAGGTAGAACTGTAAAACGTATACAGTTTCGGGTAAAGTTTTTTTATATTTAGGAAGAAAAGTGAAAACATTATCAAAATTTGGCGCCAGCCGATAACAAATACGAAAAATTTCCACTAAATTTGTTATCAAAAACATAAATATTTGTAATGATTATAAAAATTTAGTTAGAAGAGATCACCAAAAGATCATTCTGTAATATGCTTACTGTTTGTAAAGAGTGTTTGATTCTTAAAAGATTCACACTTAGAGAAATTGTCATAATATTTTATCTGTGTAGTCCCGGAAGTGATTTTTGAATACAAAGCTAGAAAAAAGATGGAGTATATTTTATTATTTAGAAATTTTAAAACAGTAACTTTTATTAGTATTGGGTAATTGTTTTTTGACAATTATTCCATTGTATGCTTAGTTATGGTAGTAAAAGTAACAGTGTATTTTGACGAATAGTTGGAAAATTAATTTCAAATAAAGAGAAGCGATTTACGTTTATGTTAAACTTGGTATCATCACATTTAATGTTTTAAAAAGTATAATAAGATGAATTCTTATCCCATACTTCAGGGCTTTAAACAATTTCAAGGCGATAGTCCAAAAACTGGACGTGACATTTAAAAATTACGTCAAATTTTGTCAAAGAAACCCAGAAATGATCACTTAAAATAATTGACGATGAATTTCAGATACCAAAATCAGTCCTAGCCAACATTTTAAGAGGATTTGGGTTCTTCTGCTTTGAATTTGCAATTTAATGTACGAATCCTCTCGTCGTGCAACATTATAAGAAAAGATCAGAGGAAGAGAGAATCTTGAATAAAATCCTGTTAATTGCTATACACGTAGAAAAATAGTACATTTTACCATTTTTAGAAACAATTATTAGCAACAAAAGCTACAACATATGAAGATTTGGTCTTTATTAAGATACATGTTTGAAATTTTAATAGCAAATTTTCAAATAAACATTTTTAACAGTGTACCTCGCCGTGTACGGCAGTTTCCCCAAATTTTATTTCCCAGAATATTTTTGGTTATTTAATTATCTCTTAAATAAACAGGGGTAAAAGACATACATCGAGGACTTTCTTAGAATTAAATGTTTTTCAAATTGAACGTATTAAAATATTGATATACCGTGTGGCACCGAAAGTACTATTCATATCTTCAAGTAAACCGCTTTATACAGCTTGCATCTAGAATCGTTTATTGAATAATTAAGTAGGTATAACCCTTTAACATAACTAGGCAATGAAGTGTTCTAAACATGAGTATACATTTTTGTTTAAAAGATATTTACATATCAGTAACCTAAATAAGCTTAGCTATTATCTATTTAAATGAACTTAAAATTAATTTAAAACTAATACTGGGAGAGGGGGGGTCGGATGGTCTTGGGTAGTGATTTCTGGCGTTAAGTGGAGGTCCATAAAGGCTTCCGACTGTGAGGATGGGGTAGTCAGTGGCTTTATACAGGAATTTGAGTTAAGCTTTATTCATGAATTCTCAGATTGCGGACATTTAAAGGTCACGACGATTTTAGGAGTTTCGAATGAACTATGGGGCTTTGGTGACGATATAGAGGGCCTTGTTTTAAAACGAAAGGTTTTGGGTGCGCGATATTTGACACCATGCTGGACTAGTGAGGCTGGCTTTGATGATCATTTTGTAAATTATCAATTTGTTACATGATGTTATCTTACTGGACTTGTTTAGGAGACGGTAGTTCTTGCTAAGGAGCTGGTTGGCTTTTGTGGTGGAGGTGGTAACTTAGTTTTTCCATACTAGCAGTTTGGTACTTGATGCTGTTGATCCATTAGAGTCTGGTGCCATAGAGGGTGAGGCTGGACGGAATGGGGCTGGAGGATTTGGTGGAGGTGTCTATTTATTATTAGAAATGTAATGGTCTTGAATTTTTTTGTATTTAGGTTACTTGCTGTATAAACGGAAATTTCTAGGACTTTTGCAATGTTACTAGAGTCCTAGAATATAAAAAAGTAAATCATACGCTATTATTTCGGCACGCCTTTGTCGTTATCTTTATTTTAAGCATGCGCAAAATTAAAGGAAAGAAATTAAATATAAAGTCTCTGTTGTTATTTGAAACATGCGTAGACGTAAAATGATGCTATTGTCGCTCTATTTACAACAATGAATGCTGTAATTTAACAGATAACAAGGACATTCAAATGGAACCCACCGTTTAAAGCATGCGTTTCTCTTACTTTAATAAATACATATTTACCTTCCATTCTCTAGCAGTCCTGTTATTGCACCGAATTTGCTAATTTACTGACTAATGAGTTTCTAAGCAGTAACCTGTTTAAAAAACATACCTGATATCGCCATACTCTTTTTTTTACTTAGGATCATGATGGTTACTAAATATCTTTGTTGTTCTTAAATTTAAACATGAAATAAGTATATAAGTTAATACCAAAAAAAAAAAAGAAAGCATCTAAATTAGCATAAACCTATTATTAAAGAACATATAGTCAATACCAATAAAATCCTCAAATTGTTAACATATCAGAATATTCCCAACATAAATAAGAACTTAACCTGACTTTTCATTTTGTCTTTGTCTAGTGGGTATTGAAAACACTGTCCGGTGAATAAGGTAAAGTAAATTTTATAATTATATGAGGGGGGCCCACAAGTAACGGAAATTGTGTTGTGGTTATGTTGGTGCTTGTAGTATACGGTTCGCCCGCTAGGTTGACGTAGTTACACTCTTCCCAAGTCAGTCTGCCAACCGGCATCGGTAAGGTTGTAAGAGGCTCCTGAATTTTTTTTGTCAAAGATATTTTGTGTACTCCTCGTTTTTTAAGATAGCCGATTATCAGGAACAACGCGCGGCAGTGAAATTTTGTTTTCTACTTGAAAAAAGTGCCGCAGAAAGTGCTGTTATGTTAAAAACTGCTTACAAAGACAATGCTATGAGTAAAATTCGAGTCTACTAGTAGTTTATCTGCTTCAAGAAAGGTGCAATGTCGATTAAAGACCAACCATGTTGCGGGCGTCCTTGAAGTTCTCGAACTGACGAAAATGTTAACAAAATTCTGGAATTAATTTTTGAAGATCGACATAGGACTATTAATGAACTAGTGGAGTTATTTCAGTTGACGTAGCGCTCGATTCAGCGAATTTTATCAAAATATTTGGAAATGAAAAAGAGTGGCAGCCAAAGGGAAGGGTCCCCAAAGCTGGTTTTCGGCCCCTTTCAATTTTTAACGGAAATAAGTGAAAGTAATTTTTTTTGACCTCGTGAGCAAAAATAGGTCATTTCTAGGTGAAACGAAAAGTTTTTACCCCCTCCTCCCCTTTTCCTTCACCCTATTCCCTACCCTCTGTTATAATTCGATTAAGTAGTAGTTATTAAGCATAAATGCAGGGGAATGTGATCAAATGGACGTATAAACCTCACAGATGCGAAAAACAAGAAAAAAGAAAAAGTCGCCCCCTCCCCTCCCTTATACGGCCTCTCTCTTAAATAACGTAAAAATGGTATTTAAAGGAATATACCTAAAAAGTTAATATCATCTCTAGAGTTTACTGGTTGATGAGGTAGATCAGGATACTGTAACAAACCTCCTGCCTTAAAATAACGTATACGTAGGCGTTAACAGAATTGTACCAAATAATTAAGATCGTATCTAGAGTTTTCAGATTGATGATGTATTCCTGGATACTGCTTTATATATATTGATGGAATACCCTCCCCCCCCTTTTAGTATAAAACCTCACGAGGCAAGGGGACTCACGATAATAAAGCACCCGAATAGGAGCATGTCTACGCCGTTGTTCTTGGATGATGCCAAGTGTAGGATTCCTAACTTTTAGCACGTACATATTTACTTGTCTAACATATATTAGCTAACGCATATTATAAAAATATACATCGGATGGTCTTTTTCTAAACTTTACGGCTGAGGAGGGTTTTATATGGGAAGGGTGGGGTGATTCTATATGAAGCAGTATCCGGGAATACTACATCAACCTGAAAATTCTACACACGATCTTAATTATTTGGTACAGTTCTGTTAACGCCTTCGTATGCATTATTTTAAGACAGAGGGTGAAAGTATGGCGAAAGGGGGAGTAATTATATCCTTATATATGGTACCGTATCTTGGAGTACTTCATCAACCAGTAAGCTCTGGAGACGGTATTAATTTTTTGGGTATATTGGGTTTACGTTATTTAAGGTATAGAGAGGCGGTATAAGGGAGAAGAATTATAACAGAGAGCGGGTAATAGGGTGAAGCAAAATGGTAGAGGGGGTAAAAACCTTTTATTTCACCTGAAAATAACCTATTTTTGATCATGAAGTCAAAAAAAAAAATACTTTCATTTATTTCCGTCAAAAATTGAAGGGGGCCGAAAACCGGCCTTAGGGACTCTTCTCCTTTTGATAAAAATCGGCTGACCCCTTTGCACCACATACCCTACTCGCCGGATTTGGCTCCATGCGACTTCTTTTTGTTTCTCAGGATGAAAAGGGACCTGAAAAGGGGACGTTTTGCTGACATAGAAGGGGTGAAATAAAAAACGACGCGGACTCTGAAGGACATTGAATCAGACGAATTTAAAAAATGTTTTGAACAATGAAATAAAGTGTATAAGCTCCAATGGAGAGTACTTTGAAGGAGAATAATAGTTGTTTGTAGAAAAATTTAATTAAACT
The DNA here is from genome assembly GCA_019049505.1 of Pachyrhynchus sulphureomaculatus. Lineage (NCBI taxonomy): Eukaryota > Metazoa > Arthropoda > Insecta > Coleoptera > Curculionidae > Pachyrhynchus > Pachyrhynchus sulphureomaculatus. The sequence continues at coordinate 124,815,125 of CM032455.1, read as the reverse complement.
TTTTTTTTTAAAAATAAATTCCCGTTACTTTTGGGTCTTCCCTAGTAAGTCAACTTTGTTCAACTTCTAAAAACAATCCTACTGTTGACTAGTTTTTAAAGATGAAGTAAAATTTGAACTAAATAAACTATTTTATAAATATTAAACTAACTTGGTCTAGTGTTTTTCACTACTCTCCACAAAACTTTTTGTTACAAATTTCACTTTGAGTGAATTCTTTACAGATTTTTTGTTGTATCTCCGCAAAAAAATATTTTAAAAAAATTCAAATTGCTAAAATTGCCTTAGCTGCCAAAAAGAAGTCGGTTAATCCCCTAAAACGTGAAGAAGCCTGTGCTTTTCTTAACATGCATGTGTACATCTTATATCACAAAGGACATAGTTACGCAAAATAGAAATTAGTATTTTAATAAATAAAATATTAAACCAAAACGACGCACTAAAATAAATATATTTCAATGCTTCTAAGTAAGTAAGTTCATTAATCTATCAAGGATAACAACCTAGAAAAAGTACAGGATAAACGGTAGACAGGATAAGACGCTCTACCGGAAATGGGACTGTCAGGGATCCCGTCAGTTCCGGAAGTAGGATAGGAAGGCTGTCAGACGCGTGCCACGCGAACGTTTAATGAAAAGATTTGATAAGAAAACGGTATTATTGCCCATGCAAGAAGTTTGGGGTTAGGAATTAAAATAGTCAAAAGGTGCATAGAGGCAGATGTTTGAAGTAACCGACTTTTATTTTAGTAGGAGGTGCAGATCTTGAAGCGTGCAGTATATGTGCAGTATATATATATATATATATATATATATATATATATATATATATATATATATATATATATATATATATATATATATATATATATATATATATATATATATATATATATATATATATATATATATATATATATATATATGCGAAAGTTTCTTATTATTATAGTATAGTCACGCGACCGTTAGTATGGTGGCAAATTTGAATAAACGGATATGGAATCATAAAAAATGAGGTTAACTGACATAATATCGAAAAGATTCAAAGAGTAAAAAGTATTTAGAATTTGATTTGAACCCTATATTTACCATAAGCATCTAGTAAAATCGTCATTTTTTTAAAAAATATTTCTTTATCTAGCTGAAAAGTTTCAATTTCTTTTATCTTACTAGTTTAATGGAAATAAATTTCTTTTGTTTTGATCATGTTGAGAATTTTTTTCTTTTTGACAACTAGGAGAAATAATTCAAATAATGAGTTCAATAAGTTATCTTTACGCTGTTGTAGCGTAACTATAGACAATGCTGACTTTCAAGCAGTTCAGTTGACGTGTGTTAAAAGATCTCTACATTTTGAGGCAAATGACAAATTTTTTTGTAAAATATAATCTTTAAACTAAAAGTATTAAATACCTAACTACTAAAGCAAGTTTTTACTATTTTGTAAACTTAAAAATATAGATTGAACTTTACTACTTATTTTATATTGAAAGTGTTTTATTTTCATATTTTTTAGAGATTGCATACTCATCCGAGTATTTCTTAAAATTTTTACACTTCGTTTGCGCACAGTGTTAAAAAATATATATCCTGTATCTTTTTATCTCGTATCGTTGTATCATTAATGAAACTATAATAAAAGTTTCTTCTAATTGGAATGTAGTAATTATAGGTCAAATTTCAGTTTTGGATAGAAAATTGTTTGTTTATTTTATTTTCTTAATTTCTTTTAACGCAATAAAAAAATAGCTTTAGAAGTTTTTTTTTTAAATTAGGATTCAATCAAAGTTAAAATTTTTATTTCAAGCATGATAACATTGCAACTACCTAGGCTTGAGTCAACTATTTTCGATGCGTCTGTTTAGTATAAACATTAGCATAAATCCTGAAAATCCTATGTCTCAAGATTGATTTTTTTCACTAAATATAGAAGCGTTATATTTATTTATTTTTTTTTGTGCTTGCTCTTGATATAAGGATTTATCGGGCAAAAAATATACTTATAGAGTGGAATAATAATCAAAAAATGCGGTAAGGGCTCTCGATAAAAAAGAAAAAACAGTAAATTATATTCAATTTGAAAATCAATGACGGAAAGCTGGAGGAGATTTTTCACTCAAAAGGATTCTTTCATGCAGTAACACTGTACTAAGTTCGATCTAATTTAAACATCGATTATTGAGGAGTGAAGATTGTTCACGAAACGTAACTACCAATAAAATAGCATTATTTCGATAAGAGTGCTATTTTCTAAATGCATAGGTTCAGCGAGAGCATATGCTCCTGCAAAAATATAAATATCTTTATAGTTAATGCATGTGGAGAAAAGCGCTTCTTGGTTCTAGTTCTACTGTGGAACTCAAATTAAGTTACAATAAGCTAGGCTTTTAGACATTAGACTTGTTATATGATAGTGGGCAGAATTGTTTTTTTCTAGGCAAGGAAGCGAAAAATGGTTTAAGCCAACTATTAGATATTTTTTTTGATAATACCACAGAATATATTGTTATATATTCTGTGGGAATAGTCTACTAGAAGTCATATTATAGTTTTTTTAAGCACTAAAAAAAAACCATTACCAAAATTTAAAATAACTGAAAACGGACAAGGCCCATTTTTCAGCCGTTTACCGACTGTTCTCTTATTCATCAAGTCCATCCTGAGAGGCGTTTTGCCGTATCACGGCACGTCAGTCGGGCTATGACAAACAAGAAAACATACTTTACGGGTACTTATCCAAGAAGTTACTGGACACGAAGGTAAAATACAACGAATGGTACTAAGAACGCATACCTAATACTTTATCGAAAGATGACACAGCAGCTCTCAAGCCGACAGAGGATATGCCTGAGGAAGATCCCTCAAAAAGCGCTGTCTGCTTTTAAGTGTTGATCGTGTCAACCACTCTAGAAAATATTTTTTTTTTTGATTTTTTGAATTTTCTTACAAACAATGGCGACTATTTCGTAGTATACAAGGCAATCATAATCATCAAAATTTAGTAATAATTAACGTGTTTATTTATTCTTGTTAGAAATAATAGAGACAATCTTAAAATCTAAAAGAAATAACATTATCATTTGTAGGCATTAGAAAAGAAAGAGAACCTGTAAGAAGAATTTATAGGGGAGCGACATATTTTTCTTAATTCATAGGGTCAGCCGTATATATACTCTCTGCACCCTCTCCCCCTTTCCCTACTGGCAGGGAGCGATTCTGTACTACAATTTAATTGATAATGTAAGTAAAATTTAATATTAGAAAACCTTATGTTTACTACTACTAATTTTATTACTGATTACCAAATGTCATCGATAAATGCATTAACGAATATTATTTCATCTTTTAATGAACTTGACCAAGTGCAGCTGCACATATGACAATAAATATTTCAAGATTTGTATTAAGATTCTGAGGATAACGCTTTTAAAAACAAAGAACATATTTATAAAGGGGCCAAAGTATGGACACCATAATGCTCTTGAATGCTCGTAAGAGCTCAGTTAACTGATTTATATTTTAGATTGAATATTGAAGACTATTATAAATGCAAAGTAAAAAAAGAATTATCCCGACTTGAACGTTTGATTTGTGATTTTGAAGTAGGGTTATCTAGAGAGGGGTTAATTTTTTGTTTAGAAAGGGTCGGTAAAGTCAAATGGAAGAAATCTACCCTAATAATCAATGGTATTCTGAATTCAATAGATTTTGTTTATTTTAAAACTGGAGGTATATACATACAGTACAATAATCAGTGTCAAATAGGTGCCCAGCAACTTGTTTGAAAATATTAATTTATAGGAATACTTTATTACTAATACCAAACAAAACAACTTTTAGAGCTTTCCTGTGTTTATATGTTTATATGTTACGGCATTACTCCACTCTTGCGATATTTGGCTTGAAGATAGAGCAGATTCCAGGTTAACATATACTCGTAAGCGTATATTCGATCTAGACAAGTAGGTACAAAAGCCTGAAAAATGGATTTTTTAAAAACATAATTTTCTATTTATTATGCCTTTTTGGCTCCATTTTACTAAATTAATAATAAAACTTCTGAGATAAAAACTATTTTAAATTCAAAATGGGCGATCCAATATGATGGTCAGAGAGTACGTAATTCATTTAGAGTAATTTAGAATTTTTGTGTTTTCAATAATTGTTTTTGTTTGTACCTGGATGGTTAAATGAAATACAAATACTTCGTACTTAAAGCTTAGATTTCTGTCTTTCATTTCCCACCTATAAATTTTTTTTTTTATTTTAAGTTTAAGTTGTATAATTAATAATAAGCAAAAAATACGTTTATTATGAACACCTTTTAAGAGCAAAATTACAAAAAAGAGTTTTTTTAAAGTTTTTAATAATTTCGTAATATGAAGTATACTATTAACTGTAACTAAAAAAAATAAAAAAATTGTCCGACTTTTTTTGACTATTTCGTACTGCTTTGAAAGTAAAATGGTCGGCGGCGGATTACAGCAGGCAAATTTTAATATTTTAAAACTCAATTTTTAAATGACGCAGACAATGTGAGTATTTTTAATTATTCTTATATTAAAACTTAAGATATAATAGTTATATATGCGCAAGGATTTTTTTTTCAATACTATATTTTATTAAATATTTGTAATTTACTGTATGCCCGTTAAAATAATACAAACAAAAGTTTTATAAATTATAAAGCAATAAAAATAAAAACTATTAGTATCATCGGAAAACTGAAAGTCTCCTTTTCTAAAACCTATCTTTTCTTTTTATTTTACATTCTGAAAACAAGTAATATCGATTAATCTTCGAGCGGTGCGCGTAGACTTTCAAATTTTTGGCGCACTACGCTTTTTAAATCACTGAATTTTTAATAAATTCTAACGTTCATAAAAAAAAAATCTGGAGAAAAAATCTATATACCATTTTTTTGTAAAATTTCCCGCTCTTTCACGTGGTGCTATTAGTTTTTGATATCTTTTTTATTTTTCCAGATATTGCCGAAATTCCGAATTTTTGATTTTATTTTGGTTTTTGTGGGCTTAGCGTACATCAAACTTTAGCAAACTTTTTTTTATTATATTCTACGTTCAAAAAACTGCTGGTGTGCCAAAACGCAGCCTGCTAACATTTAATGAGAGCTCAAAACCCCTGGCGACTGGGTTATAAATGATTTGGGAACCAGCAATGAAAATACTAATAATATATTACCTGTAGACGTTACTGTCTTAATAAATAAATACAATTAAATGTCAGTTACAATAAATTATAAATATAACGATTCAAACGGCAAAAAAACTGTTGCAGTTAAATAAACGAACCATTCTAATCTTTTCTCAGAACCCAAATCGTCATGGTCATTACCCTCAAAATGTGATATATTTAGGAATGTATTTCGATTCAGAATTAAACTGGAACTGGCTATGAAAAAAATTATGCAAAAATATATTTATATTCCCTAACAAGCCCAAATTAGTAGATGTTCATGTGTTACTAGTTATTTTATTTAATTTGAAACGCACGACACCTACACCCGGACCTTTGGATTACAAAGTAAAGTACATTATCAGAGTAAACATATAACACAGTAGCGTGTGTTTAAGTTATATTATCTGCTAAAATTCGCTAACCAAAGTTTCAAAACTCAATTTGGGCATGCAAAAGTAGTAATTCTCCACCTCGAATGAGTTTGAATAAATCAGTGCATGGATTTAATTTTTTTGTATAAGTAGTATATAGGTATGGCAAATCATTAGTTGTATGAAAGTTATTAGATAAAAAGATACAAGATTTAACTAATGATAAAATGGAGCAAAAAGTGTATTCATTTCATTTTTAAGTTCAGAAAAAAGACGACCTCATCTTAAAATGATAATTATAATTAAATTCAGTCTCTCTAGATTACCGGGGTTCGCCAAATATAAGGAGCATGATTGTTGGCATTATACGCGTGAAGCTGAAGGCGTGCAGAGATATATTCTCAAAATTAACATTTTTTTCCCACCGGACAATATAGTTGAGAAATATAAATTTAACAATATATAAATGAATAAAGTGCAAAAAGCGTTGAAGCCAAATATAGTTTTCTCTTGTATTTTCTTCTTCCCTGTTTTTTGTATATCTATTTTAATAACAACTTGATAAAAAGAATTTTCTTCCTTTCGATCAGCAAAATTTATTTTTATCCTGCAGAACAGGATTTTTCTTGAAAGAAGGAATTGGAATATTTCAAAAACTTGCAGGCATCATACCAGCAATATGGCGACAGGTCATGTGCTCATTACATTACTCGAACCCCTTGATATCAAAGGCGCTGAGTCGGACTGCCGCTATTGTGTCTTATGTTTACTGTGACATTATGTTTTGACAAGAATAGGATACAGGGATACAATTAGAAACATCTTTGTTCAAATGAGAATTTTGGCACAGCCTTGTTTATATAGTTTAACTTGTTCCCTATTTGCTTACGCCAATAATCATAACTTTAACACAGAGACTAATAGATACGACTATAAAACATGGAGGCGAACAGATATTAATACTGGTTTCCTTCGAATCGTAACAGTAAGTAGAAATGGCCTAGATTATTATTTAAAAAGATTTTCTCATACCGAGATCAAATTTTAAGTTACAAATTAAAAATTGTCTCTTTCTGAAAGCTTATTATAGTTTAAATGAATATATGAACACATGAGATTTAATTTTTGATGACCAATAATTTCTTGACGTTTTTAGATAATTTCATTTTGGATTGCTTTCTGGTTGTTATGAAATTACTTGCATTTAATTTCTGAATTTTTGCAATTTTTACTTAATTTTTATTATTTACTAGCAACCGCCTGCGACTTCGTTTGCGTGGAAGCGTTACTTTCTTCAAACGTTTCTTTCTTTTCATTTAGGCACCTATGTTAATTGGTTAGAGCTTCTCTGTATACTATTTTCAATGTTTTATTACTTTCTAGAAGCCAAATATATTGGTTTCCTGGAGTTCCGACTGTTGATAAGCGGACATATAATTGGCAATGTGTGTCCTGTCTCAAATCGATTCCCACGAGTTTGAAAGTTTGTCCCTAGAACTTGTCTATTGGGAGAGCAAACGATCCTTTCACCGGAAACTGCAACCGCTTGAAATGAAACGGTAGATTCGTTGGGATCATAGGAATATGAAAAATGGACGCATTGTTATTATATTTTGCCTGTCAAGCCGCTATGAGCATTCAGCGCTAGACTCTACAATTCGACGTATTTTAGCTGCCCTTGCTTCAGACGTATGTCTAGAAAGTTACGATTTTCTTTTAGCATAATGTTTGTGTTTTTAAACACTACTTAATCTTTAACAGCAGCCAGACGTGCACAGTCTCCTAAAAGTAAAAAAGAAAGCGGTTACGTGCAAGTTGGACTTGCGCTATTAGTGTTCCGTACCGGCATTGTCTTTAAAATAAAATAAACTCCTTACTTAAGCTAAGTTAAATAGGTCCCTGACATGTATATTTTTTTAAGATCGAATATGTATTTTCAAGTCTTTTCTTAGTCAATAATGTATAATAGTTATAGCATCTTAGCTACCTAATAGCCAAGAAATCAATCTAGCTCAATCTAGAATCTAATAATACAAATATTTGTTTCATTAGAAGCAAATAAAATAAAATAAAATTATTTTGTCTATGAGCGACGCTCGACTTGGTAGCAGTAATGTTCAGAAAAGTATATTAAAACCAGTTCCACCATATTGTCAAGGTACCCTAGTTTTTTTTTACACCATGTAAATTATCAAACATAATGTACTCGTGATAATTTTCGCTCAATTTACATTTTATTAAAAATATTCCAGAATTTTTTCATCGATTTTTGGCAATTTTGTAAAATAATACAAAGAAAAGTGTGGGTAAGTAACACATCATATATATTTTTGAACTCATTTTTCATTTGACACCCTACTCGATAATCTGGTATTTTTTTTTCACTTCCCATTTCACGCCCCAAAACTAACCCTTTAAATCAAAATTTAACATTCAAAACCACACGGCTCTAATTGGGCCATCAATTCCTATAGTTGTGCCCTATTTCAACTTTGTATGTCAAATAGTTTCGGAGACGGAAAATATCTATGGTAATAATGATATTAAAACTAATTTACGTCCCACATTTTCTGTCCTATTTTACACTTTCTACCCCCATTTTCCATAACAACCCTTATAAACATCCTGTGTGAAGCGGCATGACCAATTTTTTCACCGTCCTTGTGTGATTGTGACGCGCCAGCTCTACAATTTACGGGACGCAAACACGTGACCAGAGACATTACAGGATCGCCTTCTCACACGACCGTATTAAGGGACTGTAAAATTGCTTTGAACAATCGACATACTATATTTTGGACCACTAGTTTCCTAATTTAAGAATGTAAATGGTGGTTTTACAGCTTTGAACGTGTTCTGCAGCCATCATGCCATTTCTTGCTATTCTGAAGAACTCTGAGAGCTGCCTGTTGTTTATTGCCTCCTTAACTGCTTGAAGCTATTCTCGTCTTGGTCCTTGGTCCTCCTATCCTTCGATGTCTTGCCATAGCTATCCAATCTTAACTTAAAGGGGTTAGGGATAGTAAGTAATTTTGAAAAAATCGATTTTTTGTTTTCTGCATTTTTTGAAAAAAAAAATATCGGCGAGAGTTGTGCCATAAGACCCGGGAATATAGAACTCAAGTATTTTAATAAATTGTATTCGTACATAGTAACTGGACTTGAAACTCCAAATGCGTTTTCCTCAAAAGTTTGTTTTCAAAATCGGCGACTACTATTTCTTAAAAACATCTCAATCGATCAAAATGAAATTTATACCGTATCTTTTACACATAAAACACTAATTCTTAATAGGAAAAATTTTATTTATTAATTTATCTTTTTTTTCATATGCGAAAAACAAACATAAGTAAATATATTTGTTATATAAGTAAAAGGTAACATTATTGAAAATTAATAGTTGGTCTATGAGACGCAAAACTTCTATAAGAAAAGCATGGGGATGAAGACTCTGCATTTTTTGTGCCATTTTCCTGTGTCGTGGATAAGGCTTGGGAAGTTCGACTGCAACAGTCCCATAGGAAAAGCATGAGGTTCAAAACCCTACATTTTTGGTGCCGTTTTTCGGTGTATGATAGAAAGTTGTGTGTTTGTATATAATATGAGATCTTGGAATAAAACGAAAGGGACGGTATGGATATTTAACATTTTAGTTCCATTTCATATTTCCTTTTTTATCCTACTGATGGGCTGAGTATTTAGGTCAGTATTGAATGAAATATTTATGCCTATTTAGATGAAGAGAATATTATTAACATGCAGCCAAACAACTGTGTAGCTTTAAGGAATAAAAGAACGAAAATATATATTTTTGCTAACAATTCGGTTTGCTGGAAATATATAGAATTAGAAGATTCACTGAATCTTTTTTATTTTACTTACATAAATTACAATCGAAATATTATGAACGAAATGAGTATATACCAAACAAATCTGCCTGATAAGGTTATATTTTATGCCTTCAATTTGATAGCGAGAAAACATGATTATCAACACAACCAAGACAAAATGTATGGTAGCTTCAAAAGAATTATTAAGATGCAAGCTGGAGATCCAAGGAAGTATTATTGAACAGGTTAATAATTTTAAATACCTGGGAACAATGATAACAAGCTTCGGCGACTTAAACAGGGAAGTATAACAACAGCCTATGAAGGCATCACCAATAGCAGGTTGTTTGACGTATATAGTATGGAAAAATAAATACCTCACAGTGAAAAGTAAAATAAGAATATACAACCGTGAGACCGATCCTCACATATGCTGTACAAGCAAGAGTTGACACATGTATAATAGCGTAAATGATGTGGAGAACAGGGATGAAGGTGATTAGGTGCATACATGGAAAAACTATCCACGACAGAATCCGCAACAAAGATCTACAAGAACCATGTAAGATCCAAGAAATATCCAAATATACCAGAACTAGACAAAACACTGAAATAAACACGTAGATCGGATGGACGACAACAGAATGGTAAAAAGGACCAAATTAAATAAACCCTGCGGTAGAAGAACTAGGGACAGACGTCCGAAAATGTGGAAGGAATGTTGGATGTCTACATCGGAAGAGGCCCAATGGAGATAAAAAACAGGCAGTATGCCCACCTATATGACACACCATATAGGAAAGAAGAAGAAGATTAGGGTGCTGAAGTAAACTGTTTTGTGGTTAAATCACAATTAAGACCGATATTAGATATACAGAGTATGTTCTAAGTTGGGATATTTTCTGTCTCAGCTTGTAAGTTCATTAAAATAAATAATTTTAGCAAATATTATGTCCACAAAAACGCTTACACATCCCTCTACATCTGAATCTGTAAATTCTACTAAGCTTGAGTAGCTATTTCCCCTTCTCTACTGCTATATACCAGAGAAGAGCTGCCAATGATATTTGTGCGTGTATAATACTTGCCATTATTCTCCTCTTAGAAGCTGTAGAACTGCTAATATTAAACACTAGCTTCATATGTCTTCATAGTCCTTTCTGCTTTTATCATTATCCTTATGATCCCAGCAAAAGTATGTTATATATCTATCCATACTCTTAGATGTTTTAAAATTTTGATGAGTCTCACCATACTTCTGGATGTTGAAAACTATTTGAGCTATCTTTCGTTTAGTCGTTAAAGAGACTGCCTACATTTTTTTAGAAGCAACTTGCAATTTTCAGCTGCTTAAGAAGCTAAAAACCCTAATTAGAGCCATATTAGCATCGCCTATTAACTTCTCCGACTTGGCCACTAACACCATAGCAGCGTCATCTATAAATTCCATTAATTTGACCTTTCGGAATAAATGAACGAAAATGTGTATTTTCCTTAAAAGTTAGGTTTGCTGGAAATATATAGAATTAGAAGGATCTCTCAATCTTTTTTATTCTACTTATATAGATTGCAAACGAAATAATATGAACGAAATCAGTATATATCAAAAAAATCAACCTGGAAGGTTATGGCGCTGAAGTAAACTGTTTCGTGGTTAAATCACAATTAAGCCTGATGTTAGATATATAGAGTATTCTTCTTAGTTGGGACATTTTGTCTGCCAGCTTGTAAATTGATTACAATAGATAATTTTAGCAAATATCGTGTGTACAAAAGCGTAATAATGAAAAGGAGCCTTTTATTCATTTATACATATTCTATATTAACTTTGAATTTCATCTAAACTGTCTGGTTAGAGAGATAATACTAGCAAGTCAATTAAAAGAAAATATTAATAATATAATATCTTAAGCAGTTTTTCAGACTTATTTTTTGTGGTTCTATGTATATAGGGAATATTTTTAAAAGCGGATTTCAGTATATCTTTATTTAAAGGAGTTTCTGTAAATATAAAATAATTGAATATTTTCTAATGCACCGTGCCAGGGATTAATACTTTTATGTAAATAACATTCTGGAATCTCATTAAACCTACTGAATTGTGGTTCCAATTTAACTGGAATGCTGTTAATTTATTGTCTAACCAAGAATTTAAAAAAAAATAGATTTTTTCATTTCAATTAACATGAATTCATCAAGGAGATAGATAGACATAGACATATTTAAAAACCGTTTCGATATCTGTAATTTCAACAATTTCAGTGTTCTAACCTAAACCGTGATAAAGTTATTATCAACTGACCAATTTTTGATCTTCAGCAGATAGTAATGTTGATGATGATGAATGTTTTGATCTTCAGCAGGTAGTAATGTAAATGGTGGTTTAAAGAGATAGTTCACACGAGTACCATCATAAACTGCTAATTCTTTAGGGACATAACCGAAGGGGCAATTGTATGCCTGCATGTCGACAAATATGTCATGCCATGTTTGATACAGAAATTAAATTACAATATACAGTAATACCCCGCTTTACGCGAGGGATACGTTCCGAAAAAAATCGCGTTAACTGAAATTCGCGTATATCGAGGTTTATGATTAAACATAGTCAAAATTTAATACAAAAAAATACAAATCATTTTAATCAATCACTTTAATTCTAAGAACACTTTATGCAATACATACTCTTATTTTTTACGGAAAAATACATCTATTGTCTTTTGGGTAACGTTTTGTTTACGTTCTTGTAAAATACGTTCATAACACCCAACACTGTTTTTAATTGTTTGACACACGGTCAAGACACGGTCATCATTATTGTCTATACTCTGCAATATGTCCAAACCTGAATAAATTTTTGAAAGTGCATTTTGTATTTCCCCTGAAGATAAAACTTTCTCTTCTACTTGTTCTTCCTCATCGTAGATAGGATTATTCTGTAACTCGATCAGATCTTCATTGCTAATAGGATCGTCGTGCGTTGCTACAAGTTCTACGAGATCTTCTACCGTGACATCTTCAAGTTCAGACCCCTCAATCATTGCAGCAATGTCTTCAAGCACTTGTCTCTGCATCTGGACAATTCTTCTAGGTGCTTCCACTACATCTGGCCAAAGATTACGCCACACCTCATTCATACAACTCATTTTAACTTCCTTCCAAGCCTCTTCTATGTTGTGAATAGACTTCATAATGTTGTATGACTTCCACCACTCTCGCATAGACTGTCTTCCTTCCCCGTCAGTTTCATGAATTAGTTGGCTAAAAGTGCGGCGATGGTAATAAGCTTTGAAGTTTGCTATTGCTCCCTGGTCCATAGGTTGTAATATTGACGTAGTGTTTGGTGGAAGGAACTTTACGTACACTTTTAAGTCTCTGGGCGTATCAAGTGAGGTTGGATGTCCTGGGGCATTGTCTAAGAGTAATATAACTTTAGGTTCAAGCCCATTTCTGTCACAGTATGATTTGACTGATGGGCAAAAACTATTAGAATACCATTCTTGAAAAATTTCCCGTGTAACCCACGCCTTTCTGTTTGATCGCCACACAACTGGTAGACTTGTCTTGTCTGTGCCTCGCATTGCACGGGGTGTTTCTGAATGGTACACTAGTAAAGGTTTCAGTTTGAAATCACCAGTGGCATTACCACCCAGCAGAAGTGTTAGTCGATCTTTCGCAGCTTTGAAACCACTGGCTTGACGTTCTTCCTTAGAAATGAATGTTCGAGATGGCATTTTTTTCCAGTAAAGTGCGGTCTCATCAACATTGAAGATGAGACAAGCAGGAATTTTCTCTCGTCTAACGAAGTCTTGAAACTTGTCTGGAAACTCAGCTGCAGCTTGAATGTCCGCGCTGGCCGCCTCGCCTGTTATGTGGATATTGTGAAGATTAGAACGCTGCTTGAACCGATGGAACCAGCCTCTGCTGGTAGCAAAAGTCGGAGTGGCACTCCCTTCTCCTTCTTTTGTTTTCAGCATCTCATACAAAGATTTTGCTTTTGTGCATATGAGATCTTGACTTAGTGGTGTGTTCTTCTTATTCAAATCTTCGATCCAGACTGACAGTAATTTCTCCATTCTTTCTAAGATAGATGATCTCGAACGAGAAAGTTTTGTTGCACTTATAGGTGTTGAACCTTCGCTGGAGATTTTAATTTTTTCCCGATTTTTATAAATCGTTCTCACAGTCGATTCTGAGAGTCCAAAATCTCTCCCAACAATTGTTGCTTTGCCTCCATTTTCCATTCTTCTTAACACTTTCATCTTCAATTCCAAAGTGACGCTTTTACGCTCTTTTTTCTTTACAGGCGGCATTTTTAACGTAGGGTTAAATTATGTATGTATGTATCTCCAATAAATATTAAAACAAAACTGCCAGCCGACCGAACTAACATTACGGAACAAATGAACACACGAAACGAACGAGGAAATCCCCATAGAACAAAGTCGAAGGACAGGGAATTCCCAATTCTTCAAAGAGAATATTCAGAGAAAGCGGGGATCCCCCCGCGACCATAGAGAAGTTAATGACTACATGAGCGCGAAATTTGAAATTCGCGTTATAGTGAAACCGCGCATAACGGGGTCGCGCTAAGCGGGGTATTACTGTATTCCTCTAAGTTTTTTTCTGTTTTTTTTTTTTCAATTTTCATTGTTTGTTTTTATATTATACTTATATTGTAATTTTGAGAGGCGCATGAGGCATTATGATTGTGTCTTGAAAGTAGGAGACACTATGTGTATTGAGAGGAGGAGGCACTATGTGTGTTGCGAGAAGAAGGAACTCTCTGTATTGGGAGGAGAAGGAGGCAGCATTTCCACAAATAACCTACTTATCGGCAAAGATAACTCTGGTCTTGACAGATTTTTTTTCTTAAACGATTATGTTCGCTGCGTGAAAGTGAGACCTCTCATCAATACTCTAAGACATTTTACCAAGAAATTTACTTACTGCTTTTATTGGCTAACTTATGATCTTAATATAAGGAAATGGCGTGATCCGTACCAAGATAAAAATCCACTTATTTAATTAAATTATTGTGTGCATGAATTAGGAAGTTTTCAGATAATAGAGAATTGTATGTTTCTTCTGTCGGCGTTGCCAAATATATACATATGACCAACTGACAAGTCCTGGGATTCGTGAGAAGTAAGTCGAGATGGACTGAAATGGTAGCAGGTGAAGTATAGCTTGGTAAAGCGAACCATCAAGTCAGAAAAAAATAAGTAAACCAAGCAGCAAAATGAAAAAAATTAGTAGCTAAGGTAAATGGTAGATAAAATTTACAAAAAAGCTCAACTGGCAATAAATCTCGTAACAAATTTCAGCGAAGAAAACTTAGCAGGGAATAAAAAAAACACTGAAAAGAAAAAAAAAAACACCTATAAAAATCTCAAATATCAACTTTGCAACAACAAGAGTGTGGTCAAAGGTGACTCAAAATCATGTGATACTGGAAACGATGTCGTTCCTTTTTCTGTATTAAAGACAAAGTTTCCTCTACTGGAAGTGCCAGAATGAGACGAAAACAAAACGATATAGCCGAAAAGAAAAACAGGAACTTACCAACCGGTGAATTTTCTACCCAAAACAACAGGAAAACTTAGTATGGGGATATGGCATCAAAAAAAGAACAAGTAGACAAAATAAGAATAAAACACACTGTCTCTGAGTGCCGCTTTTCGAGAAGTAAACTACCAACCTCGCGAACAGTTTTCTAGGTTAGTCTTGGCAACCTAGGCTAATCAAAAAAATATCTTCACGGAGGTATATCTTAAAGCACTACTGAAAGTCAAGCAGAAATATAAAACTAGATTAGGCAAAAATATTGATAGATATATATATATATATATATATATATATATATATATATATATATATATATATATATATATATATATATATATAATATATATATATATAAACGGATTTACCTACTGTGTAGTGAATTATAGAAAAGAAATATCATGGTTAATTACATAAAAAAGAAAAATATATCAGATAGCAAAATGAGTCTTTATTGTGTAAGAATATTACACTAGAGATCTGATCAACAGAGAGGTCGCCATGCGATTACCCGACTTCTGTACTATTGTGATAAAACGGTGTAGCACGATGCAAGTTAAACATACCGCTACAGCCCTGAAATGTAAATGAATGCAAAAATCTCGGATAAAGACTTTCTTTCCTTTGCAAAATCAGTAAAAATTTATACTGGCGTAGAGTTTTGGTTTTCAGTATGTTACTGTTTTCTAACCTTATTTTTCCTAAGAGCCTTTTATTCAAATATATTATTTTAAGAAAGGGGACAATAAATAGCATGGGTTTGAATTAACATTATGAGGTATTATTTATTGCCACAAAAATCATATTGTACAATCTTTCTCTTTCCAGTAGCATATCAATGCTTATTTCATTTTGATCAGCCACCCCGCTTAAACTATCCTTTGAATTGCCACAAACGATTCTCACCCCCACACCCTCCACTAAACGTGATCTAAGCTATTGCTCGAAGGATTATTGACCAATTTTTTTCTACCGTTGTTTGGCGGTTATTAGTTAATGAGGGTAAAAGACTCGGCGTTTAAGGATAGACTTCTATTATTATTTTATAAATTATGATCTTTTTTTGGCTAATTGACACGTGGTGGTTTGAAAAAAAGGTAATTAGAGATATAATTTGTCCTGTAAATATAGTATAAGTATGTTCAGGGTGTCATATTAAAACTGGTAAATTCTAGTATCGAATAAGAATATTGGAGAAAAATAGTGGACAAGTTCTACATACTCTATATGTGTTATATAGTTTTTCAATATAATCAACTATAATTCTACCCTGAATTTAGGAAAAAAGTATAAGTGGAATAACATAAACCGATACCTAACAATAATAAAATATCAACTGTTTTACAAATAAAATGTATAATATAAAAACATAAAAATCATAATCCTTATATAATATATAATATAAGGCATAATAAAAATAAATAATTATGAATAAATTATCTTTTAGGATCTTTGAGAAATCTAAAAAAACTCCTTTGGAGATACCACATATATTTTTACAAGCACTAACCGCACAATTTCTTTTTTATAAATATTTTTAATTATAACGTCAAACGAGTCATTTACTTACTGGAAAAATTATTAATAATGAATTTCGGAGCACGTTATAAAAAGACTCTCTTTGAAATCCAGATGTAAACACAAACCGCGACCGAGCTGGCAGCCATGTTGCTGGTGTGATAGGGGATACATGCTTGATAAATAACCGGACCTAAAAAATTTCTTGGGCGTTGTCACTGTGTTTTATGTTTACTGCTACCCTCGGTTTTGGTAATTTTCAAAATTTCTTTGATGTATTTTACCATTTCTCGAAAATAAGCGAACTAGATTAATACATTTCAATTGAAGGCTAACCGTGAGACTGGTCCCTCCTCACCGTTAGTCTTCAATTGAAACATATTAATCTAGTTCGCTTATTTTCGAGAAGTGGCAAAATACATCAAAGAAATTTTGAAAATGTCCAAAACCAAGAGCGAAACGTCAATAAAAATTTTTAAAAAATGTATTAATTGAATGAACCTATACCCAAGACTATAACAAAAGATTTATTTACGTAAAGGTTTAGGAAATATATATATATATATATATATATATATATATATATATATATATATATATATATATATTTATTTATGTGTCTGTTATATTTTAATTTTAAATAATTAATGAATATTTAAATAAATTAGAAATTTCTAGTTTTGACCTGCCAATTATATATTATTGTAACTTTGTCTAACAAAAGTATATATATTCTATCTATCTTTGTTTTTTATGTAGGGAAAAGGAAATCTTGCTTGCATGTGTGTTTTGCTAGTATAGATAGTGTGAGACTCCTACTCACTAAACTTCCATCCTCTCTTCTAGTTCTTCGACAGGAATGCTGCCTCACTTCTTATCGGTAATTTAGGCTACAATACATATTACTAACAGGTTTACCTTATATAGTAGTTCTAACTTTCTTCTCGCTTTTCCTTTTCGATAAAGCAGCTTATCATTGTAGATTATTTTTCAGATTTCCTCCGACTATAGTCGAGATTGTTCATTTCTTGGCCTCTACGTTGTAGATTGCTCTTCTTTCTTTCACCACTTACTTTATTGGCGGTATCCCTACTATTACTCCCACCACTGCGAGGGAATTGTTGCTATAGCAGCCTACACATCCCGCTACACAGGAATCTCTGAATTCGACTGAGCTTAATTAGCTATTTCCCATTCTCTACTGCTATGTACCAGAGAGGAGCTGCCAAAGATATTTGTGTGTGTATAATACTACAATATTAAACACTAGTTTCATATAAGTCCATATAGTCCTTTCTGCTTTCATCATGATCCTTATGACCCCAGCAAAAGTAAGTTATATATCTACCCATACTCTTAGATATTTTAGAATTTTCAGTCTCACCACACTCCTAGACGTTGAACACTATTTGAGCCATCTTTCGTTGAGTCGTTAAAAGACTCCCTACGTTTTTTCAGAAGCAACATGCAATTCTCAGCTGTTTAAGCAGCTAACAACCCTAATTAGAGCCATATTATCATCGTTCATTAAGGACTCCTCCGACTTGGCTACTAGCACCACAGCCGCGTCACCTTTAAATTCAATTAATTTGACCTTTACAGGAAGAGTGATCCCTAAGAGCGTTTTCGTTGCTACCTTACCTATATTCAAAACTAAATTTATTTTAACATTATATATAAACCATTGAATAAACTTTAAAATTTTATGTCTGTGCCCTACGTTGGATGCCACTTTTCTATTATGATGCACAATGTAGTGCCCAACGATTTTAATCTCCTATAACTGAGGCCTAGAATTATAATCTGAAAGTTCATTTGGATTGGTAATTTTCATGGAAAGTGTTCGAAGGATGTAGCCCGCTTAATTCCTCCCAAAGCGGTGCATGTTAGAAATACACGTAGCGCTGGTGCTTCGCATCCGTATGAGGTTCAGCTTGTTTACTCCACGTACAATGCTTTTCAAGCAATCTTTTATATGGAGAACGTCATCCCTTTGGAATAATTTGCCCAGCGCTGTGTTTCCCACCGAGTACAATTTACAGCGATTCAAGAACAACGTGAATCGCTTTTTCCGCACTCGTGCCGCTCCTGGAGCGCTTTAGGGACTTCCCTGCAGCACGTGAGCTAGACCCATAAAAAAAAAAAATAAAAAAAAAAAATTGGGACTTTTAATAATCCCTCCGTTTTTTAATGCTATCAGTTCTTCCTCTAAATAAGGGAAGGGCAATACATCGTTTGGGCGACAAATTGATTTAATATGAAAACATTTAGCCAGCAACCCATCTCTTTCTATCAGATACTGTGGAACGATAATGTAGACCGTAACTTTTTCTATAAAGGAAGTACCAAATTATTTCATTGTAGTAGACGTTTTGGTTCCAGTCGTTAGTGGTTTGGAAAAGAAAATAAGATAAATTGTAACTCATTTTAGCCCTCCTTCCTTGAAAACGAATTGTAATCGTTATTTAAAGGATGAAATTTTTACTTAATGTCCGATAGCACAATATTATTTGGGATACTCTTTTAATTAAATTTAAATGGCCTAAAAGCATCAATTCTGTGGTCACTTATAATCAACATTTTTACATACAAAATGTTATCATTACTATTATAAGACCAATTAAAATAATATACAAATTAGTAAATAATTTAAAAGGTTTATCCCAATTACAAGCATTAACTAATTTCAAAATTAACTTTGTTATTCCTTTTTCCTTGTATTTTCAGCATCCACCAACAACTTGTATAGGAAAGCTTACAACATCTAAAATAACCTTAAACCATAATCAAAACTGTTTGATACCGCAAAATTTCAATAGAATTCAATTATCTGCAGACAGAAAACGGCCGACTTTCAAATGATAGGGAGAAACCATAATAAATTAAACTTAGTGACAGAGTTGGCGAGGAGAAGCCCTTGCTTCGACCCGATTTTCACTTGTTTTAGCAGCTTCAGGACTTTTAGGTTGCCCAGGAAACCGCGAGACAATTAAATGACGCTTCTGAAGTGGTTACCCTGCGTTGAATGGACAGTTAAAAGGCTACGTGTTTCGGAACACTTTTGTATTGGCTTTTCACTTCATTTGAGATCAAAAGGTTTTCAATTACAAATACTTATAAAAAATTTCTTTATTTACAGCTTTCCTTATTTTACATTTTGGTTAAATATATCACGGCCTTACAACAAGGACAAGAACTGGATAGATTATTACGAAAAATATTTGTTAGCAAATACATTTTAGAAAAGTTTTCTCTTTCACTTTCTTTGGATACACACATACACACAAATGTATATATATATATATATATATATATATATATATATATATATATATATATATATATATATATATATAATATCTATCTATCTATCTATCTATATATATATATATATATATATATATATATATATATATATATATAGATAGATAGATAGATATATATATATATATATATATATATATATACTGTCAAATAGCAATGTAGGTATGTCACGTTTAAACTGGATCTCTATAATAATTTTTTATATAAAAATAAATCTTTGATCATCTAGTCAACTTAAAATTCTAATTATGTGTCTGATGTCTGTTTGCGACTTATCTTTGCTGTCATGTTGAAGTTTTACGTTGTTAGCGCTAGTTTTGGAGATAAATTACTGATGTATTCTGTAAGTAGATAACTGTTTTTTTTTTTTATAACATGAACGAAGTTTATTGATTTAATTTATTTTACATAATTAACTTTTGCTATTAGTGATTCTTTCTATTACAGATCTCCAAAAGAAGCTTGTAAACACAAACGAAAGCTTGAGAATATTAAGAATAAAATACAGTTTAAAAAAAATGCAGTATTAGGTTTTATTTGCACTCTCAACTCAATAATATATATATATATATATATATATATATATATATATATATATATATATATATATATATATATATAGAAATTTGAAAATTACCAATCCAAAGAACAAGCAGGCTTCCGAAAAAGATTTAGCACAATCGAGCATCTACACACGATCAGACAACTTATAGAAAAGGTAACTGAATACAATATTACAGCCTGGATGGCACTTGTCGATTTCCGAAAAGCTTTTTGGATATGGAATACCGGGCAATTTAGAAAGGGACGAAAAAAGCAAGAGTCGATCAAAGGTATATTAACATACTGACAAAAATCAATGAACATTCAAAACTGAAAGTGATATTACACGAGAATACCAAGGAGGTAAAAATAAAGAGAGGTGTGATATCATATCACTCAAAATAATCACCATGGTTCTAGAAGATATCTTCCAGAGCCTTTACTGGGAAAACAGGGGACTTTTTATCGAAAACGGAAACGAAACTCCAAGTTTTACAAACTGAAGCAAAAAAGTCAATTTGGAGATTAACATTACAAAAGCTACATTCATGACGAACAAACAAACAACAATTAATGACGTAACCTCCATACACGGGCAACAAGTGGAAAGAGTCGATTAATATGTATATTTGAGACAGAAAGTTACAATAGGAAAAGTGAATCAAGAACTGGTCAATCGAAGGATACGCCTTTAAAACTTAAAAGTAAAGTATATAACGAATGCATTCTACCAGTAACAACATATGGTAGCGAAACTTTAGTTCTTATACAGAAAGTTATTAGAAAGTTTGCAAGTTCACCAGAGAGCAATTCAAAGAAAAATTCTGGGTATATCACTTAGGAACTACAAACCAAACGATTGGATTGGGAAAAAAAACATAGGTCCACGACATAATTGAAAGAATATCTTCCGTCAAGTGGAACTGGGCTGGCCATGTGGCTAGAAATACTGATAACTGGAGCGGAAAAGTGACCAGATGGAGACCATGGGGAGAAAATGAAGTACTGGCAGACCTCAACAACGTTGGTATGACGATATTAAAAAATGAGCGGAGCTCAATTGGTATCAAATTGGTCAAAACAGGGACACATGAAAGCACATGAGAGAGGCCTTTATCCAAAGTATAGAGATTGGCTAGAGGAAGCAGGAAAAAGATATATATATATATATATATATATATATATATATATATATATATATATATATATATATATATATATATATATATATATATATATATATATATATATATATATATATATATATATATATATATATATATATATATATATATATATATATATATATATATATATATATATATATATATATATATATATATATATGTATATATATATATATATATATATATATATATATATATATATATATATATATATATATATATGTATATATATATATATATATATATATATATATATATATATATATATATATATATATACGAGGCTGGTTTGAAAAGTCCGTGCAAAGTCCGAGAGATGGCACCATCGGCGCGTATCGAGGTCATGTTTAGTTAGTAGCACCTCTTGAATGAACGCACACCAAGTTTCAGCCATACTGGTCTATTTCTTTGTGTTTAGCATTCGTGTGAATCAAGGAAGTCGAGTGATTTTCAAGAAATGGACGAAAAGAATTTCGTGTGGTGATTAAACATTACTTTATGAAAGGCAAAACGCCTCAGGAGACTAAAGAGAAGCTTGATAAACATTATGGTGACTCTGCACCTTCGATTAGAACAGTTTATAAGTGGTTTCAAAATTTTCGGACTGACCATATGGACACAAGTGACGCTGAACGTTCTGGACGGCCTGCGGAGGTTACGACTCCAGAAATCATTGATCAAATCCATGATATGGTGATGGATGACAGAAGAGTTAAGGTGCGTGAGATTGCTAGTGCTGTGGGCATCTCGACTGAACGGCTACATAATATTTTGCATAAACATTTGGACATGAGAAAGCTATCCGCAAGATGGGTGCCGCGATTGCTCACGCTTGACAAAGAACGGAATCGTGTGAAGTGTTGCAAGGATGGTTTGCAGCTGTTCCAGAAGAATCCGGAGGACTTTAAGCGTCGTTTCGTCACTGTGGATGAAACATGGATACATTACTATACTCCTGAGACCAAACAACAATCTAAACAATGGGTTACCAAGGGGGAATCTGCACCAACAAAGGCGACGACCGTTCCTTCGGCCGGAAAGGTTATGGCGACTGTCTTTTGGGATTCGCAGGGGATAATCCTCATCGACTATCTGGAAAAGGGTAAAACTATTACAGGTGAATATTATTCATCGTTATTGGACCGTTTGAAAACCGAGCTGCAAGAAAAACGCCCGCGATTGGCCCACAAGAAAGTCCTTTTCCATCACGACAACGCACCAGCACACACCTCAGCAGTTGTGGTCGCAAAATTAATGGAAATAGGATTCCAACTCGTTTCACATCCCCCCTATTCTCCAGACTTGGCTCCCTCGGACTACTATTTGTTCCCCAATTTGAAGAAATGGCTGGCGGGACAAAGATTTTATTCAAACGAGGAGGTGATTGCAGACACTAATGGATATTTTGCAGACTTGGACAAATCCTATTATTCGGAAGGGATCAACAAACTAGAACATCGTTGGACGAAGTGTATAAGCCTAAAAGGAGACTATGTCGAAAAATAAAAAAGGTTTACCCCAAACACATAAGTAGTTTTTATTTTTGTACGGACTTTTCAAACCAGCCTCGTATATATATATATATATATATATATATATATATATATATATATATATATATATGTATATATATATATGTATATATATGTATATATATATATATATATATATATATATATATATATATATATATACATATATATATATATATATATATATATATATATATATATATATATATATATATATATACGTATATATATATATATATATATATATATATATATATATATATATATATATATATACAAAAAATAAATAAATTACCGATACTTCACAAATTAAATAAACAAAAAAAAAACATAAAATTTTAATTTACTTTTACCCGTTTATATCTTGCAGTAAATTATGACGCCTTTAAAAAACAAAAACCTCACACTTCAAGAAATAGGATAAAAGAATTCGATAACTGTTCGTGCGGTAATCAGAATTTTTTAATTATTGATTTTAAAATATGTAAAACATAATTTGGAACCAAAAGACAAATGTTTAAATTCCTGTACCAATTCAGAAAATATATTTCAAATCCAAAAAATAAAAAATTTCTTGTGATCATATTTTTATTGATCAAAAACTGACAAAATATGATTTTCCTCCTATCTATCTAAAATTTTGCACACTACTATAAAATGCAACTCTAAACACTTTTTCCTAATACATACATGTTCTGGAATTTCAACTATAGAAAATTCAAATTTTCCGCCAAATGACAAATCACAATCAAGTAAACAGAATCGATTGTCGTTCCTAGCCCGACTGATGTGCCATGATACGGCGAAACGCGTCTCGGGATGGATTGAAGAATAAGAGAACAGTGGGTAGATTGCTGAAATATAGGCCTTCGTCCGTTTTCAGTTATTTTGCATTGAACCACATATACCTGAGGTGGATTTCTCGAAAAATTGCACTGCCTGCGGTGAAGTCTTGGCAGTCTACTAACTACTCTGTCGGCTCGTACGGCTTCAGCGAGTTACTCTCCGATGGAGTACCAAGTACGAGGTATGCGTTGTATTTTACCATATATATATATATATATATATATATATATATATATATATATATATATATATATATATATATATAAACATTATAGTAAACTACAGATCACCGAATCCGAAAAAGAAAGTATATATATTCCAAAAATTCAGTATTTTGTAAAGTGACATCTTACGTTAACCCCTCCCATTCGTTTTGGATCTGAAATTAAAATTATCGAACAATTTAAGACCTTCGCTTAACAGACTGAGTAATCATAATTCTGTGACACCATCAGGCGATAATTATAAGCAATAAGAATTAAGATCTGGCACAATGACGACTTGGAGTGACAATAAAGTGTGACAGGCTGTTCTTGCTAATTAAAATTGGGCAGAGATACGACCAATTTACGTCAAAAGGGTTCAAGACGCTGCTTTGAAAACGACAAGTTATGAACTTTTCGAGTTGTCTTAATTGTCTTAATAAGGAAAGTTCATTTTTGTTTTCTTTCGTTTTTTCCGATACTACTCGTAATATTGTGTTTCATTTGTTTTGTTCCGGGATCTTGAAGGGAATATAAATTAGTAGTACTTATAACGCTTAAAATTGGAAATAAGTCAGAAGTATTTCTTTTTTAATGGGATTTTCTTTTTAATTTTATGAAATAATGTGAAAAATGGTATCCTGATGTCAAAAATATAGGTAACATTAATTCTTCGGCTTTGATATCGCGGATAAAACGAAATATAGTTATTGTTAGTGCTTGTTATTTTTCATACAAATGTGCTTATGTCAGCGGACCTGTTTTCGGATTTTCAGCATGGTTTTCTTAAAATAGCTGTTTTTAACTTTACTTCGAGAGTTTTTTTCCTTCCAGCGGCTCCGCTGTGTTACCTTAAAATTATTTTATTTATATAGAGTGGCACAAATTTTTAAATAAAAATTTGCATTTGGTAATGCCCCGCATAAGCTAAAAATTTTAATTGATCGCACAAAAGTTTAAATAAAACGGCCAAGTACTTACACAACTTACAACACTTAGTGTTCCGTACATTGATTACTTTTAAAATAAAAACTTTTGTTACGGAAGTACAAAATGATCATTGACTTCACGACATACACCCAAATGAGTTTTTAAAAAAGTTTGTTTCCGATCATTGTTGAAAACTGATAACCTTGAAAATTTTGGTTATATACCAGATAAATTATTAAAGGTAATGCACTGGTGATAATCTTCGTTCAATCTACACCCTGTGGAAAATATTCCAGTATTTTTTCAAAATTTTTTGATCAGTACTTTTCGAGATAAGGGGGGGACAGCGATTTTTCACAATTTTTTAAAAATAATACAAACAAAAGTGTGCGCAAGTATTAGATTATATATATTTTTGAACTCGTGTTTTTATAAACTTTCATTTGACACCCCACTCGATGACCTGGTAATATTTTTTTCGATTCCGATTTCGCCCCCCAAAACTAACCCGTTAACTTAAAATTTAGCTATCAAAACTACATGGCTCTGATGGGGCCGTCCATTCCTATATTTGTGCCAAATTTCAACTTTCTATGTTCAATAGTTTCGGAGAAAATCGGGTGACAGACGGACAGAGAGACAGACAGACGGACATTCTGAAGTGATCTCATAAGTGTTTCGTGCGGAATACTAAAAATACGAGAAGTTAAGTTATTAGAAACTTGATCATCATAGCAGAATAAATTATTTTTATTTTATTTATTTCTGTCTTTTTTTAATTTTTGATTATTATCATGTGAAACTGTCTTCGACTTTACTTAACCTGTATTGTTGAGGATTTTCCAGCAACTAACTTTTAATTTTAGACCTATTTCTCCCAGATGATGTTCCCAGCTAACAGACATGGGTAGGCTGTTATTAAAATAAATGTTTTTCTAACGAGAAACAAGATAGGACTGTCTTCTGAATTAACCCTGTAGAACTAAATATAAAACCTTGCACCAAATTTTTTTTAAGAAGTTACAATATTAATAACAATTAAAATAACTCAGTTTGTTAAATATAGGTTACATCAGAGTTTTCAAAAGTTGTCTTAAATCTACCCTAAAATTATAATTAGTCGAGAGTAAAAGAGAGAAAATTATTTTAAAATATCGGAGTAATTTTTTGACACTCCTCCTACTAGGCATCTTCAGAGACTTTTCGAGATTAGAACACTCAATAAGCCATGACAGATACAAGTTAAGTATTTATATTTGACTCACGTGGACTGATATTGATTCAATATTATAATGAGAAATGCATGGCGTGTTGGTGTTGTTAAGATGTTTGTAAATTTGATTAAACCCCTAATTTCTTATTTTTAAGAACTGAAAACTAAAGTAAGAACTCTGGTTTCTCTTACATGGATGATATGTCCTGTAGGGTGTTCATGCTCAGTTACAACTACCCTGATCTTCTCGTTTCTCCCAAATACATCAAACTTCAAGAACAGGGCATTTTCAGATTTATAACTCTTGAAAATTTTGCGAATGATGAGGTTGACCACTTTATCTGTAGTGCTGTGAATATAGAGAAAAGCAGTACCGGAGTATCCTTATCACTATCCTGTCTGAGTGTTAGGTAATAAGAGCTTCGAAATTCCTCACCTCATATCCACTGCTTTTCAGAGTACTGGATAATTTCTCTATTTCTAAAGAGATCGAATATTCATCACATATTGATAGAGTTCTAAGTACTAGTGTGTTACTGATAATTTTTAAGAAGGATATTTGTATGAGGCAGCTTTCAATTAGGACTTGTATGAGTTGGTTTTAGGTCAACCGAAGGTCCGAAGGTTCAGTTATTGTTCTTTTGTACCAGTACATCTAGCAAGGGACAATTTCATTCAGTTTACAGTGTAAATTCTAATGTTGTTGATTGAAGTAATCCCAAAAGATATTCAGTTGTTCTCCACCATGTGGTCAGATAACAAATGAGTCATCCACATATCTACACACAAATGTTGATTTTAGATGAGAAGTAGCGAAGTCAAGCTGACTTCGCTACTTCATTGAAAAGTAACATTAATATATCTATAGATCACTTTGTATAGTAATGACTTTTGTCTTTGTTTTTAATTACTTTATAGAATGTGAGATATCCAGCTCAGTAATTTCATGGTAAAAAAATGGTGGCTCAATGTCAAGGAAAGAGACTACTTGAGCAGAAAACAGAGAAATCCTATCCTAAGCAGTAATAAAAACAAAAATGCAATCTAAATTTTAAGGAATAACTCTCCGAAACAAATTTCTGTTAAGAACGTAGAACTGCCCTCGATAATAAAAATTTAATATTTACGATGATTCTCCAAAACCAATATATCAGATTACACTAATTTTTAATCTCCTTATATGTTTGATTTTTAGCGCCCATATGGGCAAATGAAATTAGGCAAGAAGAAGTGTTTAGAATGTTACTACATGGTGTTTATAGGATTTAACACCTAATTTTTGCCGAAAGAATATCGGATATCATAAAAAGAAACCGCAAAAGTGGTTTAAATTGTGCATAAAATTATATTCTTAATTAATAGTATAATAATTAGTGAGCAATAATGGCAGTTATTACTTACAACAATAAAAATTATGAGATATAAAGTAGGTAATGGTAATTACTTAGATATCAAAATTTGACTTTCATATAATTTAGAAAAACATAAATAAACATAATCAACAACAATCTACATATCAAACATATTAAGCTTCCAAAAATTTCTAAATTTTCAGAAACCTGTATATATATATATATACATATATATATATATATATATATATATATATATATATATATATATATATATATTATATATATATATATATATATATATATATATATATATATATATATATGCATATACATATATATATATATATATATATATATATATATATATATATATATATATACATATATATATATATATATATATATATATATATATATATATATATATATATATATATATATATATATATATGAAAATGGACAAAAATCCATTATTCTCTCATTTGTCAATTCATCTCGAGACGCACCTAGCCGTATAACGGCTCATCAGTCGAGCTAGGATCAACAAACAAAAAAGCAAAACTTCAAGTACTTATTCCTGTAGTAGCGTAAGATATTCTAAATTGTAACAAAAACTGAAACGCATTCTTGTCCTCAAGTGGAGGCCATCTTTGGCCACAAACCGACAGAGGAATGGTCAGTAAATTGCCAACGTTTACTTAGGCACCGCGATTCAACGAGGGTTTCACCCCATGCATATGTGGTTCAATGTAAACTACTACTAAAAATAAACAAAGTTCATATTTCAGCAGTCTACTCACTGTCCTCTTATTTGTCAATCCGTCTAGGGAAGTTTTTCGCGGTACCATTGCTCATCAGTCGAGCTGGCATCTACAAACAAGAGAAAAGAACATCGAGTACTTTCTTTACTGGCGTAACATTGTGGTAAGATATATATATATATATATATATATATATATATATATATATATATGTATAATATTAGACAGTCGATTGAATTACCAATAGTACGACAAAAAATAAGGGCTTCAAAATTTCAGAGTAAAGTTAAAGGTTAGATTTACAAAATCATACACATGTCGATAATGAGCCCATGGTATATAAAACAACACTTGAAATCCGCAGTATTGCGTTCCTACGTAGTCATTTAAAAGGTCCGAAAATCACACCTACAGCCGCTCTTACCTTTATGGACAAGTTAAGGATATTTGCCAGTGGGTGAAACGCTACTCTCAGTTAAAAAATGTTGATCACCTACGAGAGCAAAAGTGTCGGACAAAGACGAAAAAATGAATGTTAGCATGTTTTTCCGAAATTCTCAATTAATTTTACGCCAAGGGACGCAAAAAGTAAAGCAGAAAGGTTTGGATATATCGTATAAAACAATTTGCACTCATCTTCGAACAAAAAAAACACAGATAAAAATGACTCGCTTGGGCAGAGGAAACATAGATTGAGACTGCAGCAACGTAATTTTATCGCCCCACGAACCTGGTCAATTATCACAAACCGCTTGGTTCAGCGCAACGTGAAACACACTGTGATGATTCATGTTTGGGGATGTCCTGCAGAAAAAGGTTTTGGAAGACTCTTCATCTTTACCTACAATTTGAAAGTTGAAAAAATGCTCCAGATTTACAAGAACGCATTAGAACCGACTGCCAAATGGTAGATTGTCGATAAAAATGAGGAGTGGATTCTTCAGAGGATAACGACCCCCCAAACATCGGAGTAAAACATGTAGCCATTAAACAGGGGAATCCGGTATCGCCGCACTAGATTGACCATGTCAGTCGCCCCGATGCAAAACCAATCGAGATCGTATGGTCATACATCAAGCAGAAGCTTCGTAGTAAAAAGGTGTACACTGTGAAGCAGTTGTTACGGCCAATTCGGGCAATTTGGAAATCTTTGTCCTAAGAATACGTGGAAAATCTCGTCGAAAGTATGCCCCGAAGCTGGTAATGGCAATCCTTTGCTGTTGAATGATGTAAAATACTTTGAAATAATTATATTTTCTAATGAACAATGCGCTACACGTTCTTACTTGACCAACTTTATTGAAACCTGAACATTACCAAAAATTACCGTGGTTATGGTGTTCAATATGATATGTCTGAAAATACAAGATGAGTATTCTGTAAACGTTTATTTACTTAGTATGTAGCAGTAACCCTGTAACTTAAAATTATTTCAGAGGCCCTAACCCCGACCTAATCGAGTAGCCCTCTATACCCTCTAAAGGCGAGTTCTAGGAAAGACGCTGTAGACGCTTTTGTCTAAAAAGAAAACCTGATATGGGTCTGCACAACGCGTTTAGGGAGCCTGATTGAGCAAACGAGTGTAGACCTCTTGTTCAAGACAATTTTAAACTTCAACCATATTTCCTGTCATCATAATGACAAATATCGTGAGTATGTGACCTATGAGAGTGTATATCCTAGTCTTCAAACGGACCTCTACGATGGTTACTTTAAGTGCTAGTTATTTTTTTGTTGTAAGAAAAAATTGATCCTACAGTTGTTGGAGATTAATAACTGAAAAAAATCGAAGAAGTTCTAATAAACTTGTACACATTGAAATTAATATTTGAATGTGTAAGGTGTGTTGAATACCATTAAGGAATTGTATTTCCGGATTGAATAATTGTGTAGTGAATTATATTTAAGGTCTGATCCTCTACACCACTGGTGAATATGTCTGCCTATCTGTTGCTGCCGTTTTCGCTATTCTAGTAGGCATTTTATTGAGAAGCTCTTATGATATCGACGGGAAGTAAAGTGGTCCTCCCCATTTAACACCATGGGGTCTTGGATATTTTTCGATAATGTGGTGTATTAGTGATAATGGGATGGATTGTGTAAAAATCTATAAAACACTTTTAAAAATAAAAATTTTATAGTTATAGTCGACGGCATTTTAATAAGTCGGGTTAGACGTCATTTCATTTTCTGAGTTAAATCGAAAAAAGCATTTTCTCAAAATGCGAAGAAAATTTGGCATTTGTCAAATTTAGTCAGTTGTCAAATTTGATATTGGTATGTTCCAAATTTAAAGAATTGCCCTGAAAGGGTTGTGTTCAGTATTCAATAAAATACAGTTAGCAACAGTTTAAGTTTTAAAATTAGCAACACTTCACACCTAGTTTAAAAAACATGATAAATGAGTACAAGGCTTTTTTTTTTTAGTCAAAATTAGGTAATAATTGAAATTATAATGAACTATGTATTTTAAATAGAAGGAAAGGGAAAGTACATAAAATATAAAAAACGATCATCTACTAAAATATACCTACCTAGGAATATTATATATTTGATTATGTATGCTGAAAGAGAAAAGTATGAAACATGTTTAGTAAATACAAATCGGAAGTTTCTTCCCGTTTGTACCAACAACCGTAGATACCAACAACCTCTTCCGAAGAAGCCAAACACAGTTCTATCGGAAAACTATGCACAGCAAATAGACAGTGGTGATCGAACCATCAAACAAACAAGAACTCGCAGATCATTGGAAAAGTATCTGGTCAGAACCCAAACTACCCAATAATAACACCCCCTGGATCAAAGCCAAAGAAGGCAAAGATAATCATGTGACAGAACAGGAAAATTCCACATTAACTACTGTGGGACCAAAGAGCATGATGAGGCGCCTGGATGCAAGAAGTTTCGGAGGTAGAATGGCCCCCCGTTCGGATCTCCGGGTAGGGGCTGGTTCGGAGGCGTCGACTTGCAGACATCATAATTTTAAGATAGATTTTTGCAACATACGAGGTATAAACTCGAACATAAATTCAGTGCATCAACACCTGCAATCAGATAAACCTCATGTACTCGCTCTATGTGAAACCAAGGTCAGTCCATCGACCAGCACGGTCAACTATCTTTATCCTGGGTACGACTTCTATTCCCGATTTAGGCGTAACTTTGGAATCTGTCTTTTTGTCAGAAGCGACCTCTCTTGTCAACGAGAAGAAGCTCTGGAGCCCCCAAACTTTGATGTTATGTGGTTAAAAATAACGACTCAACAAACCACAAGGTTCATCTGTATCCTGTATCGACCACCAAGTGATACCAATTTTCGAACACTTTTCGCTTCTCTTGCAGACACCATCGATCATTTACAAAGTAACTATCCAAGTGCCGAAATTGTCATCCTGGGCGACTTTAATGTCCACAATATCAACTGGCTCAAATATTCAAATACTACCGACGAACAAGGTCGTGAAGCTGAATCATTCTCAATCAGTTATGGCTTAACTCAGCTTATTGACGAACCAACACGGATCCCTGATCGAGACGGGGAGTTCGCCAGTCTTCTTGATCTGTTTTTTAACCACCAATCCGGAGATTTACACGGTCACCGTAAATCCGCCGTTAGGTTCTTCCGACCATAAACTGCTTTCGACATCGAGTATCCTGCCAATCAGTGACAGAGAGGCGCCTAGGCCGCGCAAGATTTGGCACTACAAATCTGCTAAATGGGAAGATCTCATGGAATACTTTCGAACTTTCCCTTGGATGGACGTTTGTTTTCGATCTGATAACCCATCTGACTGCGCCAGGGAGGTCTCCGATGTTATTTTGGCTGGTATGGAAGCTTACATTCCTTTTTCGAAGAAATGCTCCTCCAACGGTAAGCCTTGGTTCGACCGAAAATGCAAAGAAGCTGTTGCTTCTAAACATATTGCCTACCGACAATGGCGTGAAAATCCTAACACCTTAAATCGAAACATCTTTGTTCATGCCCGGAACAGATGCAAGGGAATTATCGACGAAACCAAGGAGGCACACAATCAACGAATTAGAAACAAACTTCTCGCTTGTCCCAACAATTCCAGGTCCTTTTGGGCAGTCGCTAAGGCAGTTAGTCAAAACTTTACCAAATCCACGATACCACCACTCACACGGCCAGATAATTCCATTGCAAACCACACCTGTTGAGAGAGCGAACTTGTTGGCTGAACTCTTTGCTTCACATTCTACTGTCGATTTCCAAGGAAAAAACACCACCTACTATTCCCATATTGCAGTCAAGGATGCCCGATGTTGCCTTCAGACAGCGCATCATAAAGCGTATTTTAATGAAGCTAGACACCAAGAAGGCTTCTGGCGCTGACGGAATACCTGCCATAGTTCTCAAAAACTGTGCAAGGGAACTAACACCAGTTTTCTGTAGACTTTTTAACCTATCCTACAGAAAGGGAATATTTCCGTCCTGCTGTAAATGTGCCACGGTTCAGCCGATACCTAAAAAAGGAAAGAAGACCTTGCCAAATAACTACCGACCAGTTGCACTGCTTTCAATAATATCGAAAGTCATGGAAAAGGTTATCAATGAGCATCTTCTAAAATATCTTGAACGATTCAATATTATTAGCGATCACCAATATGGTTTTCGTAAACATAGATCAACAGGAGATCTCCTGACTTATGTAACACATGTTTGGAACAACGCAATTGAAAACTCTGGAGAATCTCGAGCGGTTGCTCTTGACATATCCAAGGCATTCGACCGTGTTTGGCACGATGGACTGTTGGCTAAGTTGTGCTCTTATGGTATGTCTGAAAGGTTTTGTTTGTGGCTCTCATGTTTCCTCAGAGAGCGTTCTTTACGAGTGGCGGTCGACGGATTTCTTTCTAACACCCTCACTATCAACGCCGGTGTGCCCCAGGGCTCCATACTGTCTCCTACTCTCTTTCTCATTTACATTAACGATCTGCTGGAAAAGACCGGGAATCCAATCTAGAGCTTTGCAGATGACAGTACGCTTGTCTCTTCATTCACCTTGAACGCTCGGACATCGGCTGCTCAGGCGAATATCCGCAGACAGCAGGAGGTCGTTCAACTTAACAAAGACCTGGAAGAAATTCTATCTTGGGGTGACAGTAACCAAGTGGAATTTAACGCTACAAAAACCCAAGCGGCAGTTTTTTCTAAAAAAGTTAACGTTGCTGAACCCGACATAGTTATGTCGGGGCACTCCATTCCCCTAGCATCGTCGCTCAGTTTGTTGGGCGTTAGTTTAGGAGCAAATATGTCTTGGCATGAACATGTTGCAGGCATAGCAAGGAGAGCTTCTCAAAAATTGGGAATATTATTTAGAACCAGAAAGCTTTACACCCCACAGCAACTGTTAATTCTTTACAAAGCCCAAATTCGACCAACTATGGAATACTGCTCCCACGTTTGGGGCTCCGCTCCCAAACATACACTGCATTTGTTGGATTCTGTTCAGAGAAGAGCGGTCCGTCTGATTGGGGACCCGGAATTGACCGGCGGCCTTGATTCGCTGGAACATCGAAGAACGGTTGGCGACTTGAGTCTGTTCTACAAGTATTTTCATGGAAAGTGTTCGAAGGATGTAGCCCGCTTAATTCCTCCCAAAGCGGTGCATGTTAGAAATACACGTCGCGCTGGTGCTTCGCATCCGTATGAGGTTCAGCTTGTTACTCCGCGTACGACGCTTTTCAAGCAATCTTTTATATGGAGAACGTCATCCCTTTGGAATAATTTGCCCAGCGCTGTGTTTACCACCGAGTACAATTTACAGCGATTCAAGAACAACGTGAATCACTTTTTCCGCACTCGTGCCGCTCCTGGAGCGCTTTAGGGACTTCCCTGCAGCACGTGTGCTAGACCAATAAAAAAAAAAAAAAAAAAAAAAAAAAATTGTTCTTAATGACATGTTTCACAAAATATTTTGACAAGAATTTTGAAGGCGATTTTCTAAAAGGTTGCGGAAGGGACGCCTTAAATCCTATTTCCTACATATCGAGTTGTTTTATTATGTATAACATACCTGTAGGATAGTGCATGTAATATAAAAGATTACGCCGTACACATAGCTTATCTCAGAAAGTTCTAAATACTTATATCAGCAGTTTATAACACATTAATAGCATTTAGCACACTTTTGATGATGTCACCTTCAAAAATTTAAATGAATGGGTACTTCTTTTTTCCAGAATCGTTAATCGATTCTATTAATCAAAAATGTATGAATGTCTTTTTTTTTTAATTGATTTGGTATATAGTTTTTAATTTTAATTTGAACGAAAATTGGAAAAAGTTATATATATTAAAGCAACGGTCAACCACATTTTACATCACTTTTGCAGGCTCAATAAAAACAATGTTTTTTTCCTAAGAAAATCTTTATTGTGGTATTTTATCCCCACTCCTTTTGGTAACTTACGGTCACGTTGAATTGGTTTATTGCCTATTTTTAGGACACTACATAAAAAATTAAATTTTATTTTTATTTATTTAACCATCCAACAATTTTTATAAACATTAACTTTATTAGCAAAACTTAAAGGACCAAATTTTCCATTTGATGGCAAGAAAAATCACGAACACGCTACGCGCTGTGTGTACAAGCTGCACACAACTTATGCATTTATTACATATAAGTATGTAGGTAACAACTAATTTCAAAAATGGTGTTTAATTTATTAAGCTACTCTAAAGAGGAGTAAAGAATACCTTTAGAAGGCGGTAACATAATAAATCCGAAGTCTACCGGAAAAAATATATCAGGAGCATTAAATTGAAACAGAAAAACTGAACAAACGGTTGTTAAAACAAAAAGCAACGATAATGCTACATTAAATTAAAATTAAAAATTAAAATTGGCTATCTGAGTCATCAGAGGTATCGCTGTCATCGTTAGATATTAAGATGATTACAGGGTTTACTTGAACATCCAAAACTTTTTCTCCTTCCTACCATTCTAAAATAATTTTTTCTGTATGCTCTACTACTTTTTTCAAATACTCTTCGGTGATATGGTCTAGAGAGTCTTGCCATACCATTTCAGGTTCATGAGATGTAGGTCCTTCAGTAATATGCATTTCTTTTAGTCACTTTCCAAATGTTTCATTATTCATGCTGTCGTGGTAATCGGCGCTTTTCGATGTAGTTGAAAATATTAAACTGGCCCCAGGTACAAATCCGGTGTATGAACCAGCATGCGAAATAATAAACCTCTTTCCAGAACTGTATCCCTTCTTCCTTTTTATTGATTTAGCTGAATTATCTTGCCAGGGTTTGGACCCACTTTCGTTTGAAAAAACCCATTTTTCATCCAAAAAATTACTTTTCTAACTTGTGAATTTAAGTTTTCAACATACTTCCTTAAAAATGTTACTCGTTGACTGGCAATATTAGGAAGTTTACACCAATATCTTCGGTTGCAGTCTTTTTCATATCCAAATCTCAAATGTTTCATTAATTTTGACAAAAACTTCAGTCCAATTTCTAAAATATTTCTATGCCGTAAAGTATTTTTTAAAGTCGTAAGAGTTATGTTAATGTTAGATTTATACAAGTCGTAAATCAAATTTCTCACATCCATTTTCACGAATTCCCTTAAATCTTTAGTTTTTGGCCTATTCTTTTTCCTTTTTTACATTTTTTTTTGCGATATACCGCTCCGATCTTCAATAACAATCCTTTGTGTGGTTCTAATACTTAAATCTAAAGCTTCCGATATTTGTTTCTGGATGGACTTCAGATTCATTAACTTTCTGTCTTTGGTAGATTTTCTTTACTCCTTTTTAAAGTAACTTATTAAATTAACCACCATTTTATTCGTCTGAGGATTTAAAAAGCCCGCAAACGCTTTTTGGCTTCCATTATTATATGTATAATACAATTTTTTGCCACTAGTGGAAATTAAAAAAAAAATGGCACTGACGTTGACATAATAATGCTGCATTCATTTTTAACAACCAAAAACATTTAGAGACAATTTACAAGAAGAGCTTTTCTGCCTCGGTTTTACTAAAGTATTCTGTATATTCCTATTCGTTAAGCTCTGAATGCTCTCAGATGAGAAAGCAAAAATAATGGCGACTACTAAGTTCAATAATATTTAAATATTATGTATATTATAAAATAATCCAATCATTGTTCCATGGCATATGAAAAATACTATTTTTGCTTTTGTCAGTGTGTTCTTTTAAACATTTTTTGAACAATTTGAAAAGTAAAATTTGAAGTTTGAACGCACTAATATTTTTAATATTTAACGATTCTGAACGAGTTTTTTTTTTCAAAATATTTAGATGGTTACTTGCCACTGGAAATTATAACTGGCTCTCTGTCTCGGACGAAAAAAATGTATTAGACTTTTTCAATTTCCGACGTGGTATTAATTAAATTCATGCTGACTGCAACTTTAACAAGGACGACAACAAAAAAGTTTATTGCGGCTAAAACGATACACCCGACTTATTAAAATGCCATCAACTATACACTGATCTATCTACAGAAGTTTTTCAGTAAATTTTAATTTTTTCAAAATTTCATGTTTTAAAAGTTACAACTTGATCTACTAAACTGCCAAACTCGAAACATGACTTGGTGTGGTGGTGAATGAATAGGGTATTAAGTTCTTGTTTCTATCTATATGGTGGAGTTTTTTGCTGCAATGTTCATCTGCACCAGAATGTTCGGTGTGGTACCGTAGCGATGTTTTTCTAGTTTTATTATCTAGTGGAAAAAGTTTTAAGCTCCAAAACATAAAATACGGATAATAATAATAAAATGTGTTAAGTTAATTTCTAAATTCCAAAAAATGTCGAAATGTTACTCACCGTGGCTTTTCCGAAATACCTATGGCGAGCTTTCCACGATCTTTTTTGACACTTTTATTTACCTGCTCGAAAATTTTCAAGTTTCAAGCCGGCTATCACTCGACCTAAGAATCAATATTTCGAACCCATCGAATGATTCACATGCTAATTTAAAAATTTCTATTAGCGCTAATAAAGATATTGTATGAACTGAAAGACATATTATATATTTGAGGACAACTTTAAGCCCTAATTAACTACGAAGTTACAGAGCAGTTACCAAACATATATGATATTTGAATTCTATGATAAGATCGAAAAACCTGGTGTTATTTAGTCTTAGTATTCATTTATTTTCAATGTAACAAACTGCCGAACAATATCACTCTCATTCCAAAGTGTTACATCTACTGTTTGGTAGAGCTTTTATTATTCGGAGGTTAAAATAGTATGGTTGTTGTGGAGTATTTCGTCAGTCTTTTTAATGTTCCTTACGGAACACTTACAGGATCGCTTCGGAATCTGTCTGTCACATCCGATTTTCTTTGAAACTATTTGACATATAAAGTTGAAATTGGTCACAAATACACAAACTGATGGTCCAATCAGAGTCATGTAGTTTTAAAGTTAAATTTTGACTTAAGGGGTGTGAAAAGGAAGCTTGTGAAAACACGAGTTTAAAAATATATATGATGTAATATTTGCGCACACTTTTCTTAGTATTATTTTTAAAAAATGCCAAAAATCGGTGTCTCCTCATCCTATGTCTAAGAGTATTGATCAAAAAATTTCGAAAAATTTCTGGAATATTCTCCATAGATTTTTTTGTGGAAAATTGTGAATTTAACCGGGATTAAGAGCTACGAAATATCGATACGTATTCGGTGCAATCAGTAATATTCTCATACACTTTTCAGTACATTACTGCTTTAAGCATTTAGTTAATTACAGATAAAATAACTATCTATGTTGACTAGTGACCAACGGATAGATACCAAGAGAAAATAATTTTATTTTATGGTTAATAATTCAACAAATTTTTAGGTAGTAAATATTTGTTTTAAGCTTTTACTACAAGGATGTCTCAATTTTTATATATTTTTGGTAATTCTTATATTGAAGATAAATTTGTGACTGAGTACTTCAGCAATTACGGTACGGAACACTAATTGTGCAAGTCTTTTCCTTGACCACCTTTTGATTGTTAAAAATGCAGCAATTTATAGTTTTATATTTCTAGAAGTGTTTCCATGATCAATTTATTTTATTTCGATGTATAAACCCACTCAAAATTTTGAGTTTACATATACAAATTAGAAAAGAGAAATTAGGATGATTTTTAAATGCATCTCAGATTTATTGACTTATAGCATGATATATCCCATTCATTTTAACCGTTTACAAACTTCGTATATATGATTAAAAATAATTATGTTCAAAATTACTTTTTGAGTGATTTTTTTTGGGATCACCCTATTAGTCATACCCCAGTCCCATCTAGATACGACTTGGGTAAAGATTAGAAATAATGAAAAGAGAACATAATTTTCAGATACCCTGACTCCTAACTACGAAAACCTCCTTTTAACTTTCTACAAACGACCACAAGATGGCGCTATTAAGATGTGATATTACCATTTTTGTAAAATTTGACATTTGTTATTGTTAAAACAGTGGCAACTCAGAAATCGGCCGAGTAGTTTTTTTACAGTAAGCGTTTAAAAAAAAAAACAGTATTGTGAAAAATGTAAATTTCAAGTGAAGGTTTCCGTTGGATGATTTTTTACGATTTTAGTAAAGGCCTAACTCAATAACAATGCCTCAGATCGCATCGTTTAACTTCTGATAATAAATCACCATCAAAAAAGACTGCTTACAATTGATTTACAGAATTTCATCATGGTCGTGCTTCCGTCAGCGATGAATTACGTGAAGGTCGACCAAAATCGGTTGTTGTTCCAAAAAACATCGATGTTGTGCGCAATATTATTAAAGAGGATCGTGAGATAGAGGCATCCTTAGGCATATCGAAGATTGCAGTACATTCGATTTTGTATGAACATTTAGCTGTGAAAAAGATCTGTTACCGAGGGATTCCGCATAATTAGACCGAAACTCAAAAACAGGCTTGTGTCAATCAATTCAGTAAGGCAATTTTTAAAAAATTTCGACTGAAGACAGGCAAAATCCTTATACAACATCGTAACAGGAGATGAAACTTGAATATATATTCAATACGTAATCGTACGCATATTCGTACGAACCAGAAACTAAGCAACAATTAACCGATTGGGTGTTCCAAGATGAACCGAATCCAACAAAAGTAGTTCGTTCGCCAAGAACTGATCAATTGTTTCTGTTTATACTGGACTTGTTGCAACCATTGCTTTAGAGAATCGAAGAACAATTAATGCTGAATGGTATACAACAATTTGTTTGCCAGAAGTCATCGATGAAATCAGAGAAAACAACCGAAAACGTCGCATCATTCTTCATCATGACAATACCAGCCCTTACACAGCATGTCAAACAATTGATTATTTGATGGACAAAAACATCGAATTAATATCTCATTGCCCGTATTCACCACCTAACGACTTCATTTTGTTGTTCTTTTTGTGTTTTGATAATTTTGTGACTTCAAAAACTCTGATTATTGCTGCAAATTGATCAAATTAATATACAATATATACAAACGAAGCGGTTTATATAATTCCACCATCGAAATTAAAAACTACATTGTACTTATTAAAATTAAATTGCCATTTAATTAGTACTTTTCTATTTTCAATTTGGTGTAGCAGTCACAAACAAGGATAAATTTAAATTCAGTTTAATAAAACTACATAAATCAGTGATTGCAAAAGTATAATTTTGATTTTCAGATTGATTTATCGTTTCGAAAATTTTTTATTGCCTCACGTAAAATTTTATTATCTTAATTTTGGTTTTGGTTAAACAGGATACGTATGATTTGTAGACAAAAATAAGTTACTAACCCAGTTCGTAAATTATAATTTCAAGCTAAAATTCGCTTGGTGATATCAAGTTTCACTAAACAAATAGACAGTTATGTTGACTTGTATTAGAACTAACAAGAAACGAACAATTAGAAACTATTGACATGTAAAACAATCATAAATTGTATTTCGGCTTTTATGTCATGTCTTGATAAAAACTTCAGAACTATGTACCAAAATGATCATTCTTACTAGTATTTAAGTGCCGAGAATGTATTACTCTAATACAGTGGTTTCCAACGTTTTTCAACCGCGACCCTTTTTAGATTTTTTCAAAATGCTGGCGATCCCCCTTTCCCATCCACCATATTGGATCAATAAAACAAAAAATAAAAGGTTTGAAAAAATATATTTTAGGAGGATTCTTGGTTGAGTTTTTTGTGAAGGCTAATCTTATGTCATTTCGAACATCCAGCTTATTCCTGACTTTTGTCTTGATCTGCAGAAGAGTTAAAAATCTACTTTCGCAGAGGTAAGTAGGTAAGTAAGAAGCAAATGGCATTAATATTAGAAAAGAAAGCATGGAAACTTTAGGATACGAATGATGCATAGCACACCAAAATTGAGATAACGATTTTTCCTGAAATAAATCACGCGCTGAGAAGTAA
The DNA here is from genome assembly GCA_019049505.1 of Pachyrhynchus sulphureomaculatus. Classification (NCBI taxonomy): domain Eukaryota; kingdom Metazoa; phylum Arthropoda; class Insecta; order Coleoptera; family Curculionidae; genus Pachyrhynchus; species Pachyrhynchus sulphureomaculatus. The sequence goes on along the minus strand of CM032455.1, from coordinate 124,774,301 downwards.
TTTCGCAGCTCCAAAAACTTATCCTGCCCTTCATCGAGAATGTCGGTAACATCCAAAGCTACATGAAATGAGTTTCGTACTAATGAAGCTTCTTGTTCAGAGTACTCCGGGAGATAACGTATTTCAGATTCAAGGACTTGAAGGTGGTTATTAATTTTCTATCTTAGATTATCTATAATTCTGATTCTTCAGTCTTGGTGCAAATGTGTTCAAACATGGTAAAGTTTCCAAGATTTAGTTTACGGCGACAGTTTTGCAGCTCTAATACAAACGCCTGGATATTATCTCTGAAGTGAATAATATGCATTTTCTTACACTGCAGTTTAAAATTTAGCTTGTTTAGCTGATCTAAGACATCAGATATATAAGTAAAATTTCGCCAGGCATAAGAAGATGTGTGTGCACCAGCCGCCCACTGATTACGTTGTGTATTGCCATAAATAAATTATTAACATTTTGACATCTACCTTTAAATTTTAAAATTGAATTTAGTGTTTATATTTGATAGCCGCCCCTTGTGGGTGGCGATTCATCGATTGGAAACCTACTCTCTAATACTTCGTGCAGCCTAATTTGAGCGGTAGTAATTTTTTTTCTGGATATAGTTAATTTTAAAGCATTATTATATTCAGGAGTCATAGTTTTGACAAAAATATGTTTTTTATTTAATTAATAATAATAGTGTTTTATTTACCAGTTTTTACAATATTGAAAATACATAATAAAAAAAAAGTTGAACTTGCGCAATTAGTGTTCCGTACGTTTGATTGCTTTTCAAATAAAAAAATTTGTTACGGTGGTATAAAATGATCAGTGACTTCACAAATGACTTTTCAACAAAGTTTGTTTCCAATCTTTACTGAAAACTGATGACCTTAAAAATTTTTGTTTTTTTATATACCAGATAGATTATTAAAGGTAATGCACTCGTGATAATTTTCGTTCAATCTACACCCCGTGGAGAATATTTCAGGGTTTTTTTTTCAAAATTTTTTTATCAGTACTTCTAGAGATAAGGTGGGGGGCAGCGATTTTAGCGATTTTTTAAAAATAATACAAAGAAAAGTGTGCTCAAGTATTACATTATATATATATTTATATATATATATATATATATATATATATATATATATATATATATATATATATATATATATATTACTCGTGTTTTCACAAGCTTTCATTTGACACCACACTCGATGACCTAGTAAAAAATTTTTTTTTCACTTCCGATTTCACTCCCCAAAACTAACCCCTAATGTCAAAATTTAACATTCAAAACTACCCGGCTCTGATGAGGCCATCAATTCCTAAATTATTACCAAATTTCAACTTTCTATGACAAATAGTTTCGGAGAAAATGGGGTGTGACAGACAGACAGATGGACAAACAGACAGACAGGCAGACACCGAAGTCATCTTATAAGTGTTCCACTAAAAATACATAAACAAAAAGCATTATAGAGGTTAAAAATTGATTTTAAAGAAATTCGGGTTTAATTTCCTTAAAAAACTAAAATAAGTAATTTTTTTACTGTCTTGTCCATTACCATTACACCCGCTATGATTAATAACTAAAAATAGATATAGGTATTTTCCTTCATAAAATTACATAAGTTTAAAGTCATTGTATATCTCCTTTGGAATTCAACAAAAACTTTTTAAATTGATATTTACATACTGTAATTGATAAGATTTCAAAACTTTCAGGATTATCATTGTAAAGTTTAGACATATCGTAAGAAAAAGAGCCTTGATAAAAAGCAGTGTTGTGAGATAGAGGGGAGATGTAATCATTATATCTCAAATTCAGTGAGTGATTATTGGATGACATAAGGTGGCTCCATGCAGTTTTCTGTGATTTTCCATAGAAAGCCTATTAATGTTTCATTTAATTTGCAAGAAATAGGATTATTCCTACGAATACTGTAAATAAATTTTAAAGAAGACTTTTGGACACATTGCATTCTGTCTTGATCTTCTTTGTCAATAGAGAAGAACTGTAGAATCCGTAAACTTTAATTTCTGAGATTTAAATTTGCATAGGCAGTTTGAAAGCATAAAGGGTTACAAAATTTAAATTTACAACAGTATAAATACAATTATAAAATAATTTAATAAAAGGCAACAGCATAGATTCAAATACACATTTATTTCTCAAATTCTTAAAAACTGTGTCTTGTTTTCAAATTGAGGCCATCTAAAATGTAGTACTTAAAAATTTTGGAGAGCCCCAATTTACAATTTTTATACGTGAAGATATGTAGTAGCTAGTTTAAAAACTTGGCTGGAAAATAATTTTAATTATAAATATATAAATAACATATATAATAATATAAATATGCATCAGTAACAAAAAAAATTAGATCATTGAACTTTCAGTTACTTTATTCTTTCGCGTGAAGCGTGATTAAACAGGACCCTCTTAGGACTGACTAAAATTATAAACTTTGATTGGTCAAGAAAGTGACGCCATCTATTTTAATATGTTTTAACAGCCACTTAAATTGGTACATCAACCCCAGTGCCCTGGGTTCCATATTGTCTCTTACTCTTTTTCTCTTTTAGATTAATGATCGGCTGGAACATGAATTTAATCTACAACTTTGCCGATAATAGTATGCTTGTTTCTTCATTTACTTACGTGAACATCAACTACCCATGTAAATATCAGCAAACAGCAGAGAATCTTTTCACTTAACAAAAATCTGGAAGCAACTCTATCTTGAGGTGACAGTAACCAAGTAGAATTAAACGCTGCAAAACCCAGGCGGCGTTTTTTTGTAGAAGGGTTAACGTTGCGTAATCCAACATAGTTATGTCGGGACACCTCATTCTTCTAGTATTGTCATTCAAATGCCTAGGTGTTAATTTGAGAGCAAATATGTATTGGCGTGAACATGGTGCATGCATAGCAAAGAGAGCTTCTCAAAAGTTAGGAATATTATTTTGTACTAGAAAGCTTCACACTCCATGACTTTTAATTCTGTACAAAACTCAAATTCGACCTACGAAGGAATACTGCTCCGATATTTACTAAGAAGAGAGCTATTCGTCTGATAGACCCTGAAGTCACCTTAATTCCTTGGAACGTTGAGGATAGGTTGACGACTTGACTCTATTCTCCAAATATTTTCACTGAAAGTGTTTTATGAATGCGGTCCGCTTAATTCCTTCCAGAATGGTGTAAGCTAGGAATACACGTTGAGTTAATACATTACATCTGTATGGGGTTCAGCTTGTTACTCTTTGTACCATCGTTTTCAAGAATTTTTTTATATGAAGAACCTCACAGCTTTAAAATGAATTTACGAAGACAGTGTTCTTTTTTTTATGGGTCTAGCACACGTGCTGCAGGAGCAACACGTGTGCGGAAAAAGCGATTCATGTTGTTCTCGAATCACTGTAAATTGTACTCGGTGGGAAACAGTCCTGGGTAAGCCATTCCAAAGGGATGATGTTCTCCATATAAAAAGACTGCTTGAAAAGCGTTGTACGAGGAGTAACAAGCTGAACCTCATACGGATGTGAATTATCAGCGCGACATGTACTTCTAACATGCACCGCTCTGGGAGGAATTAAGCGGGCTACATTCTTCGAACACTCTCCATGAAAATATTTGTAGAATAGACTCAAGTCGCCAACCGTTCTTCGATGTTCCAGCGAATCAATACTGCCGGTCAGTTCTGGGTCTCCAATCAGACGAACAGCCCTTCTCTGAACAGAATCCAACAAATGCAGTGTATGTTTGGGAGCGGAGCCCCAAACATGGGAGCAGTATTCCATAGTTGGTCGAATTTGAGCTTTGTAAAGAATTAACATTTGTTGTGTGTAAAGCTTTCTGGTTCGAAATAATATTCCCAACTTTTGAGAAGCTCTCCTTGCTATGCCTGCAACATGTTCATGCTAGGCCATATTTGCTCCTAAATTACCGCCCAACAAATTGAGTGACGATACTAGGGGAATGGAGTGCCCCGACATAACTATATCGGGTTCAGCAACGTTAACTTTTTTAGAAAAAACTGCCGCCTGGGTTTTTGTAGCGTTAAATTCCACTTGGTTACTGTCACTCCAAGATAGAAATTTTTTCCAGGTCTTTGTTAAGTTGAATGACTTCCTGCTGTCTGCGGATATTCGCCTGAGCAGCCGATGTCCGAGCGTTCAAAGTGAATGAAGAGATAAGCGTACTGTCATCTGCAAAGCTGTAAATTGGATTCCCGGTCTTTTCCCAGCAGATCGTTAATGTAAATGAGAAAGAGAGTAGGAGACAGTATGGAGCTTTGGGGCACACCGGCGTTAACAGTAAAGGTGTTAGAAAGAAATCCGTCGACTGCGACGCGTAAAGAACGCTCTCTGAGGAAACATGAGAGTCTTAAACAGAACTTTTCAGACATACCATAAGAGCATAGTTTAGCCAAGAGTCCATCGAGCCAAACACGGTCGAATGCCTTGGATATGTCAAGAGCAATCGCTCGAGATCCTCCGAAGTGTTCAATTGCGTTGTTCCAAACGTGTGTTACATAAGTCAGAAGATCTCCTGTTGATCTATGTTTACGAAAGCCATATTGGTGATCGATAATAATGTTGAATCCTTTAAGGTATTTTAGAAGATGCTGATTGACAGCCTGTTCCATGACTTTCGATATTATTGAAAGCAGTGCGACTGGTCGGTAGTTGTTTGGCAAGGTCTTCTTGCCTTTTTTAGGTATCGTCTGAACTGTGGCACATTTCCAGCAGGAAGGGAATATTCCCTTTCTGCAGGATAGGTTGAAAAGTCTACAGAAAACTGGTGTTAGTTTCCTTGCACAGTTTTTGAGACCTATGGCAGGTATTCCGTCAGCGCCAGAAGCTTTTTGGTGCCTACGTTTTATGATACGCTGTCTGAAGGCAACATCGGGCATCCTTGCCTGCACTATGGGAATAATAGGTAGTGTTTTTTCCGTGGAAATCGGCTGTAGAATGTAAAGCAAACAATTCGGCCAACAAGTTTGCTTTCTCAACCCACCGACTACAATTTACAGTGATTCAAGGCTAACGTGAATCGCTTTTTTTTTTTTTCGGTATACGCGTCGCTTCTTAAGTGCTTTAGAGATTTCCCATTACCTGAAATAGTCAAAATTTTCGCTGGTGATTTCGCAAACATTTGTTTGCGAAATCACCAGCGAATTTGCATTGTATTATTTAGTTCCAAGTCAGCAAACCGCAGACTTTCACATTACCCCATAAACTAGCCAGTCCAATACAATAATATATAATAATTGTTATTAGCAATATATTGGTTTTATATATGTGGACGACACGTAGGATATTTTTATTTGTAAAGGACTTATAAGGCGGCGTCATTTTAGTTGTTTTACATGTCAATGGTCTTCCTAAATTTAACGAAAACCAAATAACTTAAAACAATGAACGGGTAACTTAATATAGATGGGCCAATTTACAAGAAGAGATCAAAATTAAAACGGCGTAGAGCCAAAACATAAAAGCTATAAATAATATCTGAACGTGTCTGACGGCTGACATTTTGTAAAATGTGTTTGGTAATCTAAAATAAATGTCGATACGATTTATTAGTTCATTTTTGGAGTGTAGGCAAATTTATTTATTTGGTTACAGAACATAAGCAATATAATAGATTTTATTTTACACGAGTTAAGTAGAGTGCATTTTTTTACTTTCTTAATTCCAATATTCTACAAAAAGCCAGTATTTTATAACTTATGTTCAAGATATATTTTTTGCCGTTGAAGATTTACCAACCATTAAGTTTCTTAAATATGTGATCTCAAAATAAGTATGCATTCTGGCCCTTGTCCTTCTCTAAGAAGATTGCGACTGCGATCTGTAATTTCGTAAACACCTTCAAAAAATTTGCGAAGTAATAAACACCTTCTTTAACAATAAAAAATAGTGTTGAGTGTTTTGCATTAAACCTTTTTTAAATGACAGAGAAAAGTCCCTGTTGCGCCAACATCAGTTGAGAAAGCTAACTTGGTAGCTGAACTTTTAGCTTCACATTCTACTGTCGATTTCCAAGGAAAAATAGCAACAGCTATTCCCATAGTGCAGTCAAGGATGCCCTATATTGTCTTCAGACAGCGTATCATAAAACGTATTTTAATAAAGCGAGATACCAAAAAAGCTTCGGGCGCTGACGGAATACCTGCTATAGTACTCAAAAAATGCACGAGAGAACAAGTTTCTGTATACTTTTCAAACTATCCACAAAAAGTAAATATTTCCTTCGTGCTAGAAATGCGCTACAATTCAGCTGATAACCAAAAAAAAGCCGACAACTACCGACCACTCGCCCTGCTTTCAATAATATCGAAAGTCATGGAAAAGGCTCTCAATAAGCATCTCTTAAATATCTAAAAGGATTGAATATTATTAGCGACCATTAATATGGCTTTCGTACGCAAAGATCAACAGATCTTCTAACTTATGTAATACGTGTTTATGAATATCTAGAGATTTCACTTGATAGATCCAAGGCATCCAACCGTTTTCAGCATGATGGATTGTTGGCTAAGCTAAGCTTTTATGGTATGCCCGAAAAGTTCTGTGTTTACAAGTAACAGTCGACGGATTTCTTTCTAATATCTTCACTATCAACGCCGGTGCACCTCAACGCTGTCATGCTGTCTTCTGCTCTTATTGAAAGAAACATGCATCCAATCTACAGCTTTGCAGATGATAATAGCAGACACCATCGATCATTTACAAAGTAACTATCCAAGTGCCGAAATTGCCATCCTGGGCGACTTTAATGTCCACAATATCAGCTGGCTTAAATATTCAAATACTACCGACGAACAAGGTCGTGAAGCTGAATCATTCTCAATCAGTTATGGCTTAACTCAGCTTATTGACGAACCAACACGGATCCCTGATCGAGACGGGGAGTTCGCCAGTCTTCTTGATCTGTTTTTAACAACTAATCCGGAGATTTACATGGTCACCGTAAATCCGCCGTTAGGTTCTTCCGACCATAAACTGCTTTCGACATCGAGTATCCTGCCAATCAGTGACAGAGAGGCGCCTAGGCCGCGCAAGATTTGGCACTACAAATCTGCTAAATGGGAAGATCTCATGGAATACTTTCGAACTTCCCCTTGGATGGACTTTTGTTTTCGATCCGATAACCCATCTGACTGCGCCAGGGAGGTCTCCGATGTTATTTTGGCTGGTATGGAAGCTTACATCCCTTTTTCGACGAAATGCTCCTCCAACGGCAAGCCTTGGTTCGACCGAAAATGTAAAGAAGCTGTTGCTTCTAAACATATTGCCTACCGACAATGGCGTGAAAATCCTAACACCGTAAATCGTAACATCTTTGTTCATGCCCGGAACAGATGCAAGGGAATTATCGACGAAACCAAGGAGACACACAATCAACGAATTAGAAACAAACTTCTCGCTTGTCCCAACAATTCCAGGTCCTTTTGGGCAGTCGCTAAGGCAGTTAGTCAAAATTTTAACAAATCCCCCATACCACCACTCACACGACCAGATAATTCCATTGCAACCACACCTGTTGAGAGAGCGAACTTGTTGGCTGAACTCTTTGCTTCACATTCTACTGTCGATTTCCAAGGAAAAACACCACCTACTATTCCCATATTGCAGTCAAGGATGCCCGATGTTGTCTTCAGACAGCGCATCATAAAGCGTATTTTAATGAAGCTAGACACCAAGAAGGCTTCTGGCGCTGACGGAATACCTGCCATAGTTTCTCAAAAACTGTGCAAGGGAACTAACACCAGTTTTCTGTAGACTTTTTAACCTATCCTACAGAAAGGGAATATTTCCGTCCTGCTGGAAATGTGCCACGGTTCAGCCGATACCTAAAAAAGGTAAGAAGACCTTGCCAAATAACTACCGACCAGTTGCACTGCTTTCAATAATATCGAAAGTCATGGAATCATCAATATCTTGAACGATTCAATATTATTAGCGATCAACAATATGGTTTTCGTAAACATAGATCAACAGGAGATCTTCTGACTTATGTAACACATGTTTGGAACAACGCAATTGAACACTTTGGAGAATCTCGAGCGGTTGCTATCCAAGGCATTCGACCGTGTTTGGCACGATGAACTGTTGGCTAAGTTACGCTCTTATGGTATGTCTGAAAGGTTCTGTTTGTGGCTCTCATGTTTCCTCAGAGAGCGTTCTTTACGAGTGGCGGTCGACGGATTTCTTTCTAACACCCTCACTATCAACGCCGCTGTGCCCCAGGGCTCCATACTGTCTCCTATTCTCTTTCTCATTTACATTAACGATCTGCTGGAAAAGACCGGGAATCCAATCTATAGCTTTGCAGATGACAGTACGCTTGTCTCTTCATTCACCTTGAACGCTCGGACATCAGCTGCTCAGGCGAATATCCGTAGACAGCAGGAGGTCGTTCAACTTAACAAAGACCTGGAAGAAATTCTATCTTGGGGTGACAGTAACCAAGTGGAACTTAACGCTACAAAAACCCAAGCGGCAGTTTTTTCTAAAAAAGTTAACGTTGCTGAACCCGACATAGTTATGTCGGGGCACTCCATTCCCCTAGCATCGCCGCTCAATTTGTTGGGCGTTAGTTTGGGAGCAAATATGTCTTGGCATGAACATGTTGCAGGCAAAGCAAGGAGAGCTTCTCAAAAGTTGGGAATATTATTTAGAACCAGAAAGCTTTACACTCCACAGCAACTGTTAATTCTTTACAAAGCCCAAATTCGACCAACTATGGAATACTGCTCCCACATACACTGCATTTGTTGGATTCTGTTCAGAGAAGAGCGGTCCGTCTGATTGGGGACCCGGAATTGACCGGCGGCCTTGATTCGCTTCGAACAACGGTTGGCGACTTGAGTCTGTTCTACAAGTATTTTCATGGAAAGTGTTCGAAGGATGTAGCCCGCTTAATTCCTCCCAAAGCGGTGCATGTTAGAAATACACGTCACGCTGGTGCTTCGCATCCGTATGAGGTTCAGCTTATTACTCCGCGTACAACGCTTTTCAAGCAATCTTTTATATGGAGAACGTCATCCCTTTGGAATAATTTGCCCAGTGCTGTGTTTCCCACCGAGTACAATTTACAGCGATTCAAGAACAACGTGAATCGCTTTTTCCGCACTCGTGCCGCTCCTGGAGCGCTTTAGGGACTTCCCTGCAGCACGTGTGCTAGACCCATAAAAAAAAAAAGTAGCTACTCATACCACTCATGCAAATATCCGCAGACAGTAGGAACTCGTTCAACTTAACAAAGACCTGAAAGAAATTTTATTTTGGGGTGATAGTAACCAACCAGAATTTAACGCTATGACAACCCAATCGGTAGTTTTTTCTAAAAAAGTTAACTTTGCTGAACTTCCTCTAGCATCGTCACGTAATTTGCTGGACGTTAATTTGGGAGCAAATATGTTTTGGCATGAACATGTTTTAAGCATAGCAAAGAAAGCAAGCTTTTCAAAAGCGAGTAATATTAACATATTTCGAACTACAATGATTTACACTCCACAAGGAATATTAATTCTATAGAAAGCCCAAATTCGATCAACGTTGGAATATTGCTCCCATGTTTGGGGCTCTGCTCCCAAACATACACTATATTTGTTGGATTCTATTCAGAAGAGAGCTGTTCGCCTGATTGATGATCCAGAACTGACCAGCAACCTTCATCCATTGTAACATCGAAAAACGTTTGACGACTTGAGGCAAATATTCTAATTTTATGGAAAATGTTCGATGGACGTATCCCGCTTAATTCCTCCCATATACAAGACCAAGGTGAATCGTTCTTTTCGCACATGCGTCGCTCGTGTAGCGCTTTAGAGATTTCCCTACAATACGTGTGCTATGCCCATAAAAAAAATTATGAGCTTAGAGCTTCACTTTTATTCTTTTATGTTTGCATCAGGCAGTGCCATATATCTTCTTCTTTTCCTTTTGAGTACAGATAATAATGATAATAAAAACATCTGTAACTTCTTACTTCTCCGTATTTAAGAGTGTATAAAGGGTAACAAAACAACAATAGAGAGATTTTGTAACGCTTATTTTGGTGGACCACTGTTTTTATCTTTATTTGAAGCATGCACCCACCGTTAAAAGCTTGCGCAGTAGTAAAGGGAAGAAATTAAATATAAGAACTCAGCTATTATTATTATTTGAAGCATGCGCCCACTATTTGGAGTTTGCGCAGTATTGAAACAAAATAAGAGAAACGTTTATTAAGGATAACAATTCCCCGTATTTAGTAACTTATAAAAGAGGTTACTTAAAGTTTGTTATTCTTATCGCTATTATGGTAGGGCCTGTTTTTTTTTTCCAACTTGGGTATACAAACCACTAAGAAAATATAGTATAGTATATATAGTAGGTTATTGCAAATAACCCCTGACAACAGTTAATTAATGTTCAGATTATGTTGGGATTTTATAATGTTTACCACAATGGCATTGCAGTGCGTAGTACTAATTTCAAATAAAATTTTATTTGACACATTCGTATTACCTTGAAAATATTGAAGAACGTGATAGAAACCTGCTAGACACAATTTTAATTTAGAAACTTGTGTTGACCCATCAAATACTAATAACTGGTGTGCTTAATCATGAAAGAATGAAAAATGCTCTAAGTTTATAGACGATGAATATCAACCTAACCTTGCAATTCCTTCGTGTTAATATTGCGCATGCTTGAAATAACTATAAAGATAAAGACATGTGAAAAATAAATGTTGCAAAATCTCTTTAATGTCAGAGCTGGACTGCAGATTAATATAATTATTTTGATACAAGAAATTTCTCTTTTTATCTATGTTATGTTTTAATTTAAATTTGTATGTTAGTAACCTTAAAGATCGATCCGCAAAAAATTCACTATCATAAATTATGTTGTAAATGTTTAAACAGCATGCGGTGAAAATTGACACAGGCTTATACCCTGATGTATATGCTCAACATCTTTATATGTACCAGGTTGTACTTAAATAATTCGCCTGCACACAATGCATACAAGGGCAAAGCAAAACATATATCACTTTTTACTGTGTCAGGCAAATCCGGCAAAACGTTTTTGTAGAAAGATAGGGGCAACCAAAATGAATCTTTTTGGAGACGGTGGATAAACTGCACCATTTGTACCATTGTCCGTATAATTCTCTAATGAAGTTTGCTTCTTACTTCCGAATTGTTTATGTTGCTGCCTTGGAATGAAGTGATATTAGTATATGAGGCTACCGCCTGGCCTACATCTAGTTAATGAGATCTAATAGATCTAAACGCATCCTGGATTGTCACTTTGCTAATAAGTAGAAAAAGTTATCGACAATTATCTTCCACTAAGCTCTTTTGTTAATAATATTAACAATACCAATATTTATCCTGCATTCCTGATTAAGTATAGAATATCGTAGCAAATAAATTTAACACGTTTTTATTGCAAACTATTATCATGGTTTTATTCTAATTCTGATTGTAAGTCTGTGAGTAAGTGAAACAATTTCTAAACAAATTGCACTCTAAAGAACGTGACGTGTACACTTGGTGCTGATTGACTATAAACTACGAGGTGTTGTTGCCGACAACACCCATGAAAGAACACAATGCCGCATAAGGGATGATCCTAGATATCTGACATCTCTATTCATATCCCGCACCTGGTCTGCCGGCAGCGAGAAGGGCACAAGAACAAAATGATGACTTTATTTGCGTCACTGATTTTTCATGGTTTTATTTAGGTTTTGGTAAATGACGCGTGATTGGTTATTAGCATAAAATTTTGGTAGTTTAAAGGGATTAATTTTGCAAAAGAACAACCATATATATTTTAGATATAAATACCTAAATAATAATAGGTATAAACTTAATGAATGAAGAAGGTTATATAAATATATTTTTTTATTATTCTTAAGATGGATATGGCCAATTCTTAAAACTTTCTGGAGTTGATCATCTGATTAGTTTTGTCATGGATATACAGTGCTATTCATAAACTTTGCACCATATGGGAAAAATTTTTATTATAAGAGTTTTTTGAAAATTTAACTTCAAAATGTGTTAGTGCATGTTTTATGTTTAGGATTACACCCAAATAAGTTCATGACGTCACAAATCTTACCTGTCAAATTTGACATTTAAAACTGGGAAAAACAGATTTTTTAAAAAAAATATCGGAAAAAGTTATATAGAAAAAATATTGTATTTTAGTTTTACGCCTATATGCCAATTTTCAAAAAAAATTGATAAAAATCGACTTTTTTTTCAATTATGTCCCACGAAAATGATAATCGAAAGTTTTTTCTTATAAATTATGTTATGTACTTTTTTAGTGGTTAATGTTTTTTACTAAATGATACGAAAAAAAAAATAATTAGGCCCTAAAATTAGGCTGAAAATTTATTTTTTTTAATTTAACCAAAAAAAACAATGCAATATTGGTGCAAAGCTGCTTAATATTTATGACACGTCAATTTTTAAGGATTACTATTATAAAAAATTAATGTTATTTACCAAATAAAAAAAACGTTCTTAATTATTGTAAAGCAACTGAAAATAGATATATAGATAAAAAAAAAAATAGACAGAAGTCCATATTCCAGCAGCTAACTAGCTGTTCTCTTGTCTGTCAAATCCATCCTGAGACGCGTTTCGCCGTATCACGGCTCGTCAGTCAGGCTAGGATTGACAAAAAAGAGAACGGTATCAAGTGGTACTTATCGAAGAAGTTTACGGAGCACGATGGTAGGATACAACGAATTGTATTAAGTACGCATACCTATTACTCCATCGAAAGCTGACACAGCAGCTTTCGAACCGACAGAGTGGTTGACACAGTCAACGCTTTAAAAGCAGGTAGCGCTTTTTTCGAGGAATCCTTCCTCAAGTATATATAATTATTGTAAAGCAACTGAGGCTTACATCCCTTTTTCGAAGAAATGCCCTTCCAACGGCAAGTCTTGGTTTGACCTAAAATGCAAAGAAGCTGTTGCTTCTAAACATCTTGTATACCGACAGTGGCGTGAAGATCCTAACACCATAAATCGTAACATCTTTGTTTGTGCCAGGAACAGATGCAAAGAAATTATCGACGAAACCAAGGAGGTACACAATCAACGGATTAGAAACAAACTTCTCGCTTGTCCCGGCAATTCCAGGTCCTTTTGGTCAGTCGCTAAGGCAGTTAGTCAAAATTTCACCAAATCCACCATACCACCACTCACACGGCCAGATAATTCTATTGCAACGACACCTGTTGAGAAAGCGAACTTGTTGGCTGAACTCTTTGCTTCACATTCTACTGTCGATTTCCAAGGAAAAACACCACCTACTATTCCCATAGTGCAGTCAAGGATGCCCGATATTGTCTTCAGACAGCGTATCATAAAACGTATTTTGATGAAGCTAGACACCAAAAAGGCTTCTGGCGCTGACAGAATACCTGCCATAGTTCTCAAGAACTGTGCAAGGGAACTAACACCAGTTTTCTGTAGACTTTTCAACCTATCCTACAGAAAGGGAATATTTCCTTCCTGCTGGAAATGTGCCACAGTTCAGCCGATACCTAAAAAAGGCAAGAAGACCTTGCCAAATAACTACCGACTAATCGCACTACTCTCAATAATATCGAAAGTCATGGAAAAGGCTATCAATCAGCATCTTCTAAAATATCTTGAAGGATTCAACATTATTAATGATCACCAATATGGCTTTTTTAAAAATAGATCAACAGGAGATCTTCTGACTTATGTAACACATGTTTGGAACAACGCAATTGAACACTTTGGAGAATCTCGAGCGGTTGCTCTTCACATATCCAAGGCATTTGACCGTGTTTGGCACGATGGGCTGTTGGCTAAGTTACGTTCTTATGGTATGTCTGAAAAGTTCTGTTTGTGGCTCTCATGTTTCCTCAGAGAGCGTTCTCTGCGAGTGGCAGTCGACGGATTTCTTTCTAACACCTTCACTATCAACGCCGGTGTGCCCCAAGGTTCCATACTATCTCCTACTCTCTTCCTTATTTATATTAACGATCTGCTGGAAAAGACCGAAAATCCAATCTACAGCTTTGCAGATGACAGTACACTTATCTCTTCATTCACCTTGAATGCTCGGACATCGACTACTCAGACGAATATCCGCAGACAGCAGGAAGTCATTCAACTTAACAAAGACCTGGAAGAAATTCTATCTTGGGGTGACAGTAACCAAGTGGAATTTAACGCTACAAAAACCCAGGCGGCAGTTTTTTCTAAAAAAGTTAACGTTGCAGAACCCGACATAGTTATGTCGGAGCATTCCATCCCTCTAACATCGTCACTCAATCTGTTAGGCGTTAATTTGGGAGCAAATATGTCCTGGCACCAACATGTTGCAGGCATAGCAAGGAGAGCTTCTCAAAAGTTGGGAATATTGTTTCGAACCAGAAAGCTTTACACTCCACAACAACTGTTAATTCTTTACAAAGCTCAAATTCGACCAACTATGAAATACTGCTCCCATGTTTGGAGCTCCGTTCCCAAACATACACTGCATTTGTTGGATTCTATCCAGAGAAGAGCTGTTCGTCTGATTGGACACCCGGAACTGACCGACGGCCTTGATTCGCTGGAACATCAAAGAACGGTTGGCGACTTGAGCCTATTCTACAAGTACTTTCATGGAAAGTGTTCGAAGGATGTGGCCCGCTTAATTCCTCCCAAAGCGGTGCATGTTAGGAGTACACGTCGCGCTAATACTTCACATTCGTATGAGGTTCAGCTTGTTACTCCTCGTACAATGTTTTTCAAGCAGTCTTTTATATGGAGAACATCATACCTTTGGAATAGTTTGCCCAGGACTGTGTTTTCCCATCGAGTACAATCTACAGCGATTCAAGAACAACGTGAATCGCTTTCCTCCGCACACGTGTCGCTCCTGTAGCGCTTTAGGGATTTCCCTGTAGCACGTGTGCTAGACCCATAAAAAAAAAAAAAAAAAAAAAAAATAGACAGAAGTCCATATTCCAGCAGCTTACTAGCTGTTTCTCTTGTCTGTCAAATCTGTCCTGAGACGCGTTTCGCCGTATCAGGGCTTGTTCTTAAGTTTCTACGCTTCTTTCTTTCTTTTCAATGCACATAATAGTTCTGTTATAAATTTCATGACGAATATTCGCATAGAACTACGGCTTGATTTCATTTACAGACTGGTGGATAGTTTCTTCTAGCGTTATTTTCAAAAGATCTCTGAGCATAAACTAAATTTTTTAAATACCCCCCCCCCCCCCACAAAAAAAAGTCACAGGGCGTAAGATCGGATGACCGCGGCGGCCAAGGTAATTCATAGGAAAACCTAGCAATCCACTTCTCAGAAAAGTTTTCGTCGAGCCAGTTCCTAATTTCCAAGGTGCTGTAACTAGGTGGTCCATCTTGTTGGAAGTACATTTTCATTCTTTTCTCTAAACTAAAATCTTCCAGTTTATTGGAAAGTTCGTTGTTTAGAAACTGTAAGTACCTCGCGGCTGTAAGATTTTCTCTAAACAAAAACGGGCCAATAATTCTGTTATTAAAAATACCGCACCAAACGTTAGTTTTAGAGTAATATTGATCTCTTGTAAAATTTGGATTGCTATCCGCCCACCATCTACAATTTTGCGACGAGACAACACCATTAAAAGTACATTCATCACTGAACAAAATATACTTTGCAAATGACGGATCTTCTTTAGTTTTACTTTGCAGCCAGAAAGAAAAATACATGCGCTTATCATAATCTTGTTCTTTGAGAGTGTGGACAAACTTTGGTTTATAAGGTTTTAAACCTATTTTTCCTAAGCACGCTTTGAACTGAAGTATAAGATAAACCTACATTGTGCGATATTTTAGCAATTGAAGTTCTAGGCGTTTCAGTCACACTCTGCATAACTGCAAACTCAGCATCCTTATTAGTAACCCAATGTTCATGTTAACGTTTAAAATTATTCCCCACACATCCAGTATTTTTAAAGTTGGTAAGAATTCTTCCTACTGTTGCGTTATAACTTTTTCCGGTTGTCGGTGTTTAAAAATAACGGCAGCTTCTCTTTGAGTTTTGTAGTTATCGCCCACTATCAAAACTTTTTCCATTTTATCTTGCTTAGTCAATTTAATTGGCATTTTTTATTAAAGGTTACTGTTATATTGCATTAATAATAGTGAACAAACTAATGTCAGTTTGATGATGTGACAAAGGAACAAAACACGAAATCCATTTCAAATGCGACAAAGATACGTGAAAGCCTATCATATTATAATTTTGTTTGAATAGCAAAACATGAATGTATATTCTTTCCATCAATATTGCGTTGCAAAACGTTGTAACAATTTTTAAAAATCTTGTTTTTGACCTTTTGAGAACATATTAAAAACATTTAGAATAAACTCTTCCCAAAAGCTGTATATGAAATTAAGAAAGATCTTCTCGCGAATGTTCGCCATATAATTTATAAAAGAACTATTTTATGCATTGAAGAAGGAATTAAGAAACTTAAAAAACTACTAATTTGCTCAAATTTATTGCACAACATTAAGATTTATTATATTAGTCCTTAGAAGTTGACCTGTCACAAAAATTATGTAGCTTTACGCCAAGATTACATTGTTTAACTACGACTTTTTGACAGGACTCGTTTTTTAGCTTAATTTTAAGGCCTAATTATTTTTTTTTTTTAGTTTTAGTGAAACATCATCTCAAAAATAAGTATATAAGATAATTTATGTGGAAAAACAGTTGATTGTTATTTTAGGGGAAAATAATTGAAAAAAGTCAATTTCATCAAATCTTTTTGAACATTGGTACATAAATGTAAAATTGCAATACAATCATTTTTTATTTACAACTTTTTTCGATATTTTCAATAAAAATACGATTTTTTCACATTTTAAAATTTGAATGTCAAATTTGACAGGCAAGGCACGTGACGTCATGACCTAATTTGGGTGTAATCCTAAACATAAAACATACACACACACATGCACTAATATATTTCGAAGTTAAATTTTTAAAAACTCTCATAATAAAAATTTTTCCCATATGGTGCAAACTTTATGAATGGCACTGTATATTCAATATTAAAGAGGTTGAAAGAATCCATTGTATATTCTATAATAAAGAGGTTGAAAGACTCGGCCAAATATTTATCCTTGTTTTTTATCCCAATATATCAGAAATTATGCGAAAAAACTTTTTGTTAATCGAGATATAACATATTTGGAAGATGTTAATATCTACAGTGACTATCACTATAGTTTTTACAAACAGATTATAAACTACTCATCGCAATTCAGCCTTCCGTTGTTCTTCAGATGATATCAATACAAGTTACACTAATGGCCATGCAAGTCAATATTAAAAATCAGTAAACAGATGGTTAAGAATAAGTAGAGCAATTAAGCGTATTTATAGGTTTTGGCAATTGAAGCCTACATTTCCCTCTACATACGACGGTGTATTGATAAGTTGGGTAAATTTCGTGGTGCAGCATGACTGATGGTAAGCGTGATTCCCAAAATGGTTGTATTTAAAGTTTCAAATAGATGCAATCCGCAGTTGTTTGTTGACAGCTGTCGTAAGTGATCGGTGTTACACTTGTCGTAAAAATAGAGAAAGCCGAATATCGTGCAGTAATAAAGCATTTTTATTTAAAAAAGTGGACAGCTGCCCAGATAGAAACTAAATTGGAGACCACCACCAGCACTTAATACCATTTATTACTGGATAAACTGAAGACGCTGCACGTTCAGAACTCCCGTTTGAGGTTTCTTCTGAAGAAATGATCGATAAAATTCTTGGTATCGTGATGGAAGATCGTTGCATTAAGCTTTCGTGAGATTGCTGAGAGGGTAGACATCTCATATGAACGGGTACATAATATCCTGCATGAAGTTCTAAAAATGAAAAAGCTAGATGTGCGATGGGTGCCGCGTTTGCTGACTCAAGAAAGGACTTTTAAAAATCGTTCTTGGAGAAGTTAAAGTATAATCCGAAGAACTTTTGGTGCCGTTTTGTGACTGTAGATGAAACAAGGATCCGCGATTATCCTCTGGAAATAAAATAGCAGTTTTATTGGCGAAAAAATTGATGGAAACTGTTTTTTGGAACTCAAAGGGTATTATCATTATTGGCTATTTAGAAAAGGGGTGAAACAGTGACTGGCTTTTATTATGCAACCTTATTGGACCATCTGCATAGTGAGTTGAAGCAGAGACGACCAAGTTTAGCGTACAAAAAAGTGCACCTTCACCAGAACAATGTGCCTGCTCACACATCGGCCATTGCGAAGGCACAACTGCACGAGCTGGATGCTCGAGATAATTCTCCACCCACCCTATTTCTCAGATTTGGCCTCAAGCGATTTTTTTTTTGTTTTCTAACATCAAAAATTGGCCTGAGGGGAAGAAATTTTCATCATATGGAGAGATTATCTGTACTCTAAACGAGTATTATCCACAGTTACAAACAATTTTCTTTTCTGGTTAAGTAAACAAATTAGAATTTCACTTGACCAATTGAAAATTATGTTGCAACATTCATTTTTTCTTAAATTTTAAAATCATGTTACGACACTGTTTTCTTCCTATAATTTAAATTTTATTACATTTATTGCAGTGATTTCAATTTTTGAGCAGTGTAGCTTAACACAGTGATTTAAATTTTTGAGCAGTTTAATTTAAACCGGCAGTAAGTAACGTGTGCTGCTGACTTATTTAATTCGCATTGAATGCGTCGAGATTTGCATGCCGGAAAGTGACCCAAGGAGAAGGGTCAAAGATATTTAAGCAGCCGTTTCGAATTTTGTGAGGCGTTTTCAACCAGAATGCCGTAGTGGCTTTTCTTCAGCCAGAAGGCCGTAGTGGTTTTATTCTCCAGCACGCCAGAGTGTTTTTTTTCTCAATGATGCAGTAGTGCAGTGACGGTTTCTAGCTCTCAAGTTTAAGGCTTTTTTCCTTTCTTGAAATATCCTGCCCATCCTCAGGCATTTCGGGTCAAAAAGTGTTTAGCTACCCAATTGAAAACTAGGATGGTAGTGGCTGAGACAGTATTTTTATGAGAATCTCACCAGGAGAGGCCAAGTAACTTATGGAAACACACGCGGAGAAGCCAATCAGTAAGCCACAAGTACACCAGTCTAAATATCTCACTTCCTGTCTACAAGTGTGTTTCCAACGACTATTCAACACGTGTAATTCGCGGAGTTAATTTCACAAACTTTTAATATCGTATTTTATCTATCCTTTTATTAAAAACTTAATAATCCTAATTTAAAGACTCTAGGCAATAGGCAATCTTCTAACATGAGGGAGTTTTTATTTAGTTGAAGTAATTTTAAGAGTGTAATAAAGGTAAGAATTTTTATTTTGCTAAATATATATACTCGTCTATATTTAAATTTAGCGTTTCAC
The DNA here is from genome assembly GCA_019049505.1 of Pachyrhynchus sulphureomaculatus. Taxonomy (NCBI): domain Eukaryota; kingdom Metazoa; phylum Arthropoda; class Insecta; order Coleoptera; family Curculionidae; genus Pachyrhynchus; species Pachyrhynchus sulphureomaculatus. The sequence goes on along the minus strand of CM032455.1, from coordinate 124,754,887 downwards.
TAAATCACCCGCTTTATCTTTCAGATCGCAACGGTTGTACCCAATTCAATTTTATTTCAACAACTCTTCAGTATTTTTTCATTTTTAGAGCTGAACCTAGAATCTTTTTATTCTAAAATAAATGGTGCCCAAATCTGTACAACCAAGTTTTAAACAACCATTTTTTCACCTATTTTCAAAAGACGTACAAAAATTATCTCTTATCCATAATCTCTTCAAACAAAACGAGCTAGCTTATATCTAAATTTTTGCTCTATCAGTATCAATATCCACTCAATCCATTCTCAAAAATTAAGATATACATAAGGGGCACAATCGAACCGCTTCTAGACACGTTACAAAATAGCGCCGCAAAAGAGACATTATAAAAACGGCCCCGCTTCTGGGGGCTATAAAATTACGCCTCAACGTGCTGGGATAATGTTTAGAAATATTTTTTTTTAGCAAAAAACTGTTGTTTACCTTATTTTTTACAAGATTTTTCAATCCACCCGTACTATTTCTGTTAAAATTGGAAATAATAATAAAAGGAATATAATTTTTAGTTCTTTATCTCAATAACCGTATAATATGATCTATAAAAACATCTCTTTAACTCCAACCTTTTAACCCATTACATGTTTAACAATAAATAATTATGCATGAAATTTGTTCATTATCTAAGTCAAAATCAGGAAAAAAACTTATAATACTGTACGCCCATTTCAATTCCCTTCCTTGAAGAAATATCTCTCGAAAAGTATAAGCGCCTTTCTTATTTCAAATATGTGCACCAAATTTGAAAACGATATCTCATATCATTCGATTGTGCCAACAGACAGACAGAGGGAAATTGGAAAGTATATTTTTGGTGAACTAGGAATTGCGGAATATAAAGAATACAGAAATCTCGAAAGGTAATTTTTTAAGGAATGCAGTACTTACCGACAGAGGTAAAAATGGTTTAATAAACGTTAAACTTTTATACCTGTTGGTTGAAGCTAAAATACAGCAAGTGACTGATATGACTCTACATCCATATAATCTTTGTAAACATTGATGTCTTCCGCATCCAATGGGCAACCACCATCAAGTACTTGGACATCCAGTATAATAAACAGCTGGCCTGGAAGGACCAGGTCAGCACTGCCACCAGGAAAGCAAAACAACTGTTAGGCAAATTATATCCAATTATAAATCTCTCTAGCAAGTTGTCCACCAGAACCAAGCTAATGGTATACAACACCATTATTAAGGAAGATTTCACCTACGCCTGCCCCACATGCTGCCAGTTCTCCAAAATAAGGATAGCGCAACTCCAAGCAGTGCAGAACAAGGCGCTGAGGTTGCTCACGGGAGCTTCATGGTTTATGAGAAATATTCAATTACATAGAGACCTCGGTGTGCCGACCATAAAGTCACACATAAGGAAAATCCAAACAAAGTTTCTAGCCAAGGCGTCCCAACACCGTAACCCAATCATCAGGGATGCCTTCTTCAACCACTCGCATGCCCGTCACCAATACCCCAGACCCGCAAACCCGTTCGGTGATGAAGACGATGACCCACCCCACCCACCAGAAAATTGCAAAGGTAGGTGAAATCAGTATAAGTCCTAGGTTAAGTTAGGTTAGGTCAAAATCATCTAAAATAAGCACATTTCCTAGATTCAGTTAGTATAGGATCACTATTGTAAATGCTCAGGTTAAGTTAGAATAAGTAATCTTTCATATAGTGTAGTAACAATGATCATTAATATAAGTAAGAGACTACGCTTTGTTCGTAAGCCAATAAAGACAATGACAAAATAACCGGTCAAGTACAAGTTGACGTTTCGCAATTAGGGTTTCGTAGGCTGATTGCTTTTAAAATAAAAATTCTTGTTACGGAGGTATAAAAGGTACACAAAACACACTCTAAATGAGTTTTTCGACAAAGTCTTATTTTCCGATCTTTACTGAAAATTGATGACCTTGAATTTTTTTTTATATACCAGATGAATTATTGAAGTTAATGCACTCGGGATAATTTTTGTTCAATCTACACTCTGTGGAGAATATTCCAGAAAATTTTTTGGTTAGTAATTTTCGAGATAAGGGTAGAACAGCGATTTTTCGCGATTTTTTAAAAATAATACAAAGAAAAGCAAGTATTACATTATACGTATTTTTGAACTCGTTTTCTATACTACTCAGCTATGATGAGGCCATCAATTCCTATATTAGTATCAAGTTTCAACTTTCTATGTCAAATAGTTTCGGAGAAAATCGGGTGTGACAGACAGACAGACAGACACTGAGGTATGGAACACTAAAGAATTGATATTCTATTGATATCTTGTAACTTTCTGGAAGAAATTGAGGGAGAAGAAAGAAATAATGTTCTGTTGGGAGCATCCACGTTCCTTGAGAACATTTGAGGGAGATGAAACAATGCGAAAGATATCAACAGAATATTAATTTCTGCAGATATTAAGAACACATATGCATAGAGAATCATCTAAAATGCAAACAAAATATTCACAAACAAAGCGAATAAAGCAATATTATCTGTTAAATGTTGCAGACGAAAACATGTGTTCGTGATATACATTAATCAAGTGCACATGTGATGATCCGCTATTAAACATCTTATTGAATTTGTCCAGTCTAGCGTGTACACTTTCAAATAGGGGGTGCCGAACACTTTCATCAGTTCAAAGTTAGATGACTTAGGGTGCAAATGTGTTAATTTTGGTGTAAATGTTAACGAAAATGTTGGATGATTTAATTTTCCTTTATAAATTGGAGAAATGTTTAAAAGTCACAATATGTAATATACTTTTATATTCCAACCAAACCACAATTCTAAAAATCAAAATCTTGACCTTCAGTTTCTACGATACTCTGAATATCAGTTATCAATTATTTTGGAAAAAGATAATAAATAATCATATCAAAATCTTAGTTGACACTTTTCTTAGAACAATAGAACATGTAATTAATTCTAAAGGGCTTTTAAATTTAAGTAATCTAAATAACATTAAAAACTTTTTTTATCAGTTCTACAAATCTCCTCCAAGTTAATTTTCGATTTTTATAATAATAACACTGTAAAAAATATTGATGATTAATACCTTTTAATTATTCCTTGTTGTTCTTTCCTTACTTCATTCGTAAATCATATTGTTAATATGCTTCATTTTTACTTTCTTATTCAATGGAAGCAAGCCTAGGAAATTCTCCTTTCAAAGATTAACAGCCTATCTGATCATTAACATTTTCGTAGCATATGCGTCCTTCCTGTCTTGTCTGAAGAGCTTGAAAAAGTGATGGAAGAGCAGATGGGATCTTTCTTAGAGCAGCATAATATTTTACCAACAAAACAATCTGGCTTCAGAACAAACTTGCTTTTGCTTGAATAAATGATGAAAATAAAGTAATTGCTTTAGTATTGCTCGATTTTAGCAAATCATTGATAGGTTAAACCATAAAGTTTTTACTCAGTACTTCATTATGTAGGGCTTAGTAACTGTGCTAAAAATTTTATTTCTTAATTTTTAAAAGATTGTACACAGTAGGTTGTGTATGCTGGAGAGCCTTCAGATATTTTAAGTGTACGTGTATGAGTATTACGGGGCTTGACCCTTCACTGTTATACAATTTACACATCAAATTTTTATAGCTCTATTCGACACTCTACTCTTCATTTTTATGCAATCTTTCTCAGCTTGTGTTCATCCACTCTTGAATGTAGCCTCTTCCAAAACCTTCCATGCCCTTCTATCCATTGCAACCTGTGTCCAGTTAATTCCTACAATCCTCTGGCTGCCGTGTCGCCGTCGCTTTTGTAATCTTCCTTCCTTCTCTTGGTCTCCCTTGGTCCTCATGTTAACAATTTATTAGTCCATCTCTTCGGATTTTGTCTCGCAATGTGGCCTGCCAATTGCTGCTTTAGCGTGTTACTTTTTTCCAGTACATTCGGTACTTTTGTTTTTTATCGGATATCTTGGGTTCTGATTTGGTCTTTAAGGCTCTTTCCATTACTCTTTGAGTAATTTGGAGCTTGTTAGCCGACTTGCGATTTAGTGCCGTAGTTTCGAGACCATAAGTGAGAACAGCTTGGGTGAAATTCTGTCTCCTTGACGTACTCCTCTTTCGGTACGGATATTATAGGTCCTTGGTTTTTTTGGTGCGATGCATGTTCATATATATTTAATTAGGTTTGAGTATCTAAAGTAGTAGTATCCATAGCTCCCATAATTGTCCAGGTTTCTATTAAATCAAAAACCTTACTGTAGTCAACGAAGGCCACGAATAGAAATATATTATATTATGTACAATTCTCGATGAGAGTATAAAGTGTCTGGAGATGGTCAACGGTACTATAACCCTTCCTGAATCCTGCTTGTTCGAAGGGCTGATATTGATCTAACTTGTTTGATAGTCTGTAGCTTATATAAGTGGGAGAGCAAATAGATGGGTCGATAGTTTTCTATGTTATCTCATTCTCCTTTTTTATACAATAAGATAACTTCTGCCTTTTGTCAGCTATCTGGGATTTTTGCTTGCCTCAGACCCTTATTAAGTAAAATTTATACATATTCGAGCACAACTCACCTCCTATCCTTAACATGCCATTGCTGATCCTGTCTTTTCCCGGGCATCTATCGTTCCTCATTTGTTGCTGTGCAGCTTTCAGTTCTTCTAGGCTTATTTTAGCTATTTTTTCTGTGTTTTGAATCGTTCTTTTACGGTACAGATCTCTGTTGGATCCGGAACTGTACAGTGTTTTATAGAAGTCCTGCAAGGTCGTAATGATTTCATCGCGGCTCTTGACTGTCATACCCTGTTCATTCTTTATTTTGGTAATCTTTGTTCTACCTTTTGAGAATTTAGATTATAAGACCTTCATGTTCTTGTTTTCTTCTATGGTATTTCTTTCGAGTTTTGTGGTAAATTCTCGTACATCCTTTCGGATATTTCTATTACTTTTATTGTTTATTTCTCTGTATGCTTCAGTGTTTTGATCCATTTGTATTCTTTACTCAATTATGTTTTTTGTTCTTAAGCTGATTTTTTCCAAGCTTCTCTTTCTCTTCGAGCAAATGTTCCTTGTGGCCACTTGTACACCCGTAGTTAGTTTTTTTTCTGCAATATCATTTATCTTCAAAGGTATAAGTTGTTTTGTTTCGCCTAGTTTGGAATTCAGAATTTCCCTGAATTTGTCTTTATTTTGGTATTATTTTTATGCAAGCGTTACCTAATTACATTATTCATTTTACGAATAATAAGTAATAACCAAAATCTTGACCTTCAGTTTCTATGATACTCTCAATATCAGTTATCAATTACTTTGGAAAAAGTTAATAAATAATCATATCAAAATCTTATTTGATATATTTCTTAGAAAACTAGAACATATAATTAATTCTAAAAGGTTAATCTTTTAAAAACTTTTTTTATCAGTTCTACAAATCTCCTCCAAGTTAATAAATTTCCGATTTTTATAATAACAATATTGTAAAAAATATTGATGATTAATACAACTGTAATTATTCCTTGTTGTTCTTTCCTTACTTCATTCGTAAATCATATTGTTAATATTTGTAGGTATGCTTCATTTTACTTTCTTATTTAATGGAAGCAAGCCTAGGAAATTCTCCTTTCAAAGGTTAACTGTTCATAAACATTTACGTAGCATAAGCATCCTTCCTGTCTTGTCTGAAGAGCTTGAAAAAGTGATGGAAGAGCAGATAGGATCTTTCTTAGAGCAGCATAATATTTTACCAACAAAACAATCTGGCTTCAGAACAAACTTGCTTTTGCTTGAATAAATGATGAAAATAAAGTAACTGCTTTAGTATTGCTCGATTTTAGGGTTTAATAACTGTCCTAAAAATTTTATCCCTTAATTTTTAAAAGATTGTACAATGCAGGTTGTGTATGCTGGACGGCCTTCAGATGTTTTAAGTGTATGTGTATGAGTATTACGGGGTTTGACCCTTCACTGTTATACAATTTACACGTCTAATTTTTATAGCTCTATTCGACACTATACTCTTCATTTTTATGCAATCTTTCTTAGCCTGTGTTCGTCCACTCTGAATGTAGGCCTCTTCCAAAACCTTCCATGCCCTTCTATCGATTGCAACTTGTGTCCAGTTAATTCCTACAATGCTCTAGCTGTCGTGTCGCCATCGCGTTTGTGATCTTCCTACACTTCTCTTGGTCTCCATATTAACAATTTATTAGTCCATCTCGTCGGATCTTGTCTCGCAATGTGGCCTGCTGATTGCTGCTTTAGCCGTGCTATTTTTTTCCAGTACATTCGGTACTTTTGTTCTTTCTCGGATATCTTGGTTTCTGATTCGGTCTTTAAGGCTCTTTCCATTACTTTTTGAGTGATTTGGAGCTTGTAAGCCGACTTGCGAGTTAGTGCCGTAGTTTCGAGACCATAAGTGAGAACAGGCATTATACAATTATTAAAGATTTTCCTTTTGAGATTTATTAGGATAACTGGTGACTTCGTTATATGTCTCAGTTTACCGAATGTGCCCATCCAAGACTTGTTCGCCCGGAGATTTTCGCATCTTGGTTCTCTTTTCCTAATTGGATCTTGTGTCCTAAATATATGTACGAGGGCACGTTTTCGAGCAATTGGTTAGCAACAATCACCTGTATGTCTCGGGGACTCATTATTTTGGTTTCATTTGCGTTAATTTCTAGTCCCACATTTAAGAAAGCCTCATGGAGTTCTTGCAACATGATTCAAAATTCCTCTGCTGTCTCGCTAATAGTGACAATGTCATCTGCGAACCTTAAGTGGTTGAGTCCTACGCCATCTATGTTAATTCCCTTGTCATGCCAGTTCAGATTTGTAAACACATCTTCCACCGTTAAGGTGAACAGCTTGGGTGAAATTCTGTCTCCTTGACGTACTCCTCTTTCGGTACGGATTTTATAGGTACTTCGTTTTTTTGGTGCGATGCATGATCATATATATATTTAATTAGGTCTGAGTATCTAGAGTCTATATTTGCATAATCCATAGCTTCCAGAATTCCCCAGGTTTCTATCAAATCAAAAGCTTTACGGTAGTCAACGAAGGCCACGAATAGAAAATATATTATATTCTGTACACTTCTCGATGAGGGTACAAAGTGTCTGGAGATGGTCAATGGTACTATAACCCTTCTTGAATCCTGCTTGTTCGAAAGCAAGATTTTGATCTAACTTGCTTGATAGTCTGTTATTATTTTAGTCAGTAGCATATATAAGTGGAAGAGCAAACAGATGGGTCGGTAGTTTTCTATGTTATCTCATTCCCCTTTTTTATACGATAAGATAACTTCTGCCTTTTGTCAGCTATCTGGTATTCTTGCTTGACTCAGACATTCATTAAGTAAAATTTGTACATATTCGAGCACAACTCACCTCCTATCTTTAACATGCCATTACTGCTCCGATCTTTTCCCAGGCATCTATCGTTTCTTATTTTAGTTATTTTTTCTGTGTTTTGAATCGTTCTTTTATGGTACAGATCTCAGTTGGATCCGGAACTGTACAGTGTTTTATAGAAGTCCTGCACAGTCGTAATGATTTCATCGCGGCTCTTGACTGTCATACCCTGTTCATTCTTTATTTTAGTAATCTTTGTTCTATTTTTTGAGAATTTGTTTATAAGACTTTCGTGTTCTTGGTTTCTTCTATGGTATTTCTTTCGAGTTTTGTGTTAAATTCTCGTACATCCTTTCGAATATTTCTATTAATTTTGTTGTTTATATCTCTGTATGCTTCAGTGTTTCGATCCATTTGTATTCTTTACTCAATTATGTTTTTTGTTCTTAAGCTGATTTTTTCCATGCTTCTTTTTCTCTTCGAGCAAATGTTCCTTGTGGCCCCTTGTACACCCGCAGTTATTTTTTCCGCAATATCATTTATCTTCAAACGTATAAGGTGTTTAGGATCGCCTAGTTTGGAATTCAGAATTTCCCGGAATTTGTCTGTATTTTGGCATTATTTTTATGCAAAACGTTACCTAATTACATTATTCATTTTACGAACAACAAGTAGCAGAAGTATAGAATTTGATAAACTATGACTTTAGTCAATTTTACACAATAACAATTATTGTTTTTAGAAACCATGCTCAAATCGAATTTGTCACAAATAACTTCGAAATTAAATTAAGCAATTTAACGTTACCCTTCCGTGATTCTTGTAAAAGGCTGAAATTAGTACTGGAATCAAAGTTGAGATTTAAAGAACATCTAACTAATATACTTTGGAATTTTAAGACTTACTTACAGTTAAAGATATTTTCTGTCTGGAGATACCAAAAGAATACTGTGCGATGCACTTATTTTGTCTCAATTTAATCATTATTGTGTCGGTGTGTGTTTCTCTTGTACTGATGCGTCAGATCGCTATCGCGTGCAAAAAATTCAAAATGCATGTCTACGGTTAATTTATGGTATTAGAAGAAGAAATCCTATTACGCTCTCTCCTATTGAATTAAAATTGCTTAATATCTTTTATAGGTATAAACTGAGATGTATTATTTCGGTTTCAAAATTTTAAAGTATAAAAAGCCCAAGTATCTATACAAACGGTTATCTTCTCGAACTGCTATTTATAGCATAAATATACTTAAAAGGAATCTTTTTAAAGTTCCACAACATAAGAAAAAATTATTTTAAATATCCTTTTCATATAATATACTACTTTTTTTAAACTCTTTAAGCAATGTTGACTATCATCAGGCTAAGTTAATATTCAAGTATACAATACTGACGAACTTACTGCTTTTGTAGTGATTTTGATGGATTTTTAAACCCATATAGCTATAATTGGGTCTCCTATGTCACATTATAGACACATACATACAAGACACTGAAATTAAAACCAGAATAGAGGTTGTAAACAAATTTATAAAATTTCGGAAAATGTTCTGCAATAGAAACCTAACTCTCGCTCTAAAATTACGTTTCCTGGAATGCTACGTGCGGTCCCAACTTTTGTATGGAGTCGAGACATGGACGTTGAAGCAATATACTACTAAGAAGCTAGAAACATTTGAAATAAATCGGACTCTATCGAAGAATATTAAAAATCCCATGGACAGTCAGGATCACTAATGAGGAAGTTCTGTGAAGGATAGGCTGAGGCAGAAAACTCTTGACAATCATAAAAATACGAAAAAAACATCCTACTTAGGTCATGTACTCAGAAACGATAAATATTCACTACTACAAATATCACGCAGGGAAGAGTTGTCGGTAGAAAGGGACTCGGAAAAAGTCTTGGCTGAGAAACATCAGAGAATGGACATGAGTTGTTTCATGTTTCAAAGAACAGAGAAATATTTAGAGAACTGGCCTGCCACCTTCATTAAGAGAAGGCATGAGAAGAAGAAGAAGATGTCACATTGCTGTTCTTTAACTTTGATCCTCATTCACCATTCTGTTCCCTCGTTGTCCATTATTTTCCTTTCTAATTATACAACAATCATATATATGTATATATATATATATATATATATATATATATATATATATATATATATATATATATATATATATAGAATTTGATCAGAATCGAGATCCCTCGGAACTGTGAGGTCATCTTAGTTTTTTGTGTATAATGATGAACAATAAATGTATTATTATTTTAATTATCTTATCAAAATATAAGTGAATTTATTTCTTGGAATATTATATTTTGTTAAGTGGCAACAAGATTTCATTATTGTTTCGATATCTTTGTAATATCGTCATTATGAACTAGGAGTCAATGACTTTTGTGATTGAGAAATTGAGAAAAATATGATTCTTACGGCCTTTTCTAAAAGAAAGTATCGTATGCGTGAAAACATGACAAACTGAAATGTTTGTATTTTTTATACTTCAAGATCCCTAGAGCATTAAAAACATACTCACTCGTTTTCGTTTCTCTATACGGTAATCCTTCAACGAACTGATATATATTTTATATATATATATATATATATATATATATATATATATATATATATATATATATATATATATATATATATATATATATATATATATATATATATATATATATATATATATATATATATATATATATATATATATATATATATATATATATATATATATATATATATATATATATATATAATATATATATATATATGTATGTATATATATATATATATATATATATATATATAGTCCAAAAAGTCTCCATACAACGCTTGCTTTCTATACTATTTTTCTGTTTAACTAATTAATTGGAACTATGAGGAAACATATTTAAATTAATATTTGAAACCAACCAGGATTAGTATTAAAAATAACTACGGATTATTATGTGAAATGTGAAAATAAAATAAAGCAATTATTTACACAAACTTTCCACTATATTTGTAATACACCGTAACATGTTTCGCGGTCACAGTAGCTTCTTCAGATGTTACATTCTGAATTATCATGGATTGCCACCGAGTGTCGGCTGAAACAATTGTATTAACAACTACGGAATGTTTTATTTAGAAGTTACATCATTATTATAAAAATGTAAACAAAATTAATGTCAAAAAAGTCTCCATACACTTAACAGTTACCAATAATAGTTTGACGGAGTTTAACGGGAAATAACAATTTTGTTTAAATTAATATTTAGTGGGACTGCCGTTGGCCTTGATAATCTCCTGTAACCTTTTTGTCATGCTTGCAACCAGCTTTCTAGTAACTTCTGCTGGCATGTTCTCCCGTTTGTTCTGTTTTTTGATTCTTCTCTATTTGAAACATTGTGTCTGCGAAACGTGCCGTTTAAATTTTTCCCATAAATGCTCGATGGGGTCAATATCGGGTGATTGCGGAGGTGTATGAAGCTGCTGTCGCACATTATGGATCTTCCATTCTCGCACCAAGTTTGCGGTATGTTTCGGATCATTGTCCTTTTGAAAAATGTATCTTTTTTGAGTGCTAATTTTTGAAAACTTTCTCTTAAATTGTCTCTCAAAATGTTCAGATAAACATGCTGATCCATGGTACCATTAATAAAATGTAAATTTTCAACACCTCTAGCGGACATGCATCCCCAAAGCAGAACACTGCCCCCCCTTATCTCACCGCGGAACAAACCTGAACTAACCGCTTTTTCGATTAGCTTTCGAAATTAACGGTTCTTCCTGGCTGCACACGCCTTATAGCCTGCCCTGTGTAAACAATTTCTCACTGTTTGTGAAGAAACGTTTTTCGAAAACAGTTCCCGTAATTCTTCTTTTAATTTTGGTGTACTTTTTTTGTAATCTATAATTATTTGTTTAACAATACTCGCCTCTTGACATGGAATCAGTTTCTTGGGACGGCTAGGGCGAGGTCGAATTTTATAGGAACCCATTGATTTATGCTAACTTATACTTAAAAAATTTTTTCCTATATTTCTTTATGATTTTCCGTCTTTCCACAAATCAATTATGATCCTTCGAACTTGAAATGAAATTACACAATTTCTCTCGGTCAGTTTTATTATTACTTTGAAAACCACTGCAAAATTACTAGCATCAAGTGACAGATTATATAGTATGGCCGAAAATTATTCATTTATTTTCATGAGGCTGATTATAACATGTTTCTTTTCAGTGCAGTTCTTGAGTGTATGGAGACTTTTTTGACATTAATTTTGTTTACATTTTTATTACAATGATGTAAGGTGTAAATAAGATGTTCCATAGCTGTTTTTAATACTAATCCTCGTTGGTTAAGTTTTAAATAATAATTTAAACATGTTTTCTCATAATTTCAAATGATTAGTTAAACATAACAGAAAAACAGTATAGAAAGCAGGACTGACTGTATATATAATATATATATATATATATATATATATATATATATATATATATACATATATATATATATATATATATATATATATGTATACATATATATATATATATATATATATATATATATATATATATATATATATATATATATATATACATATATATATATATATATATATATATATATATACTATATATATATATATGTATATGTATATGTATATATATATATATATATATATATATATATATATATATATATATATATATATATATATATATATATATGTATATGTATAGATATATATATATATATATATATATATATATATATATATATATATATTATATTATATAAATATTATATATATATATATATATATATATAAATATATATATAATATATATATATATATATATATATATATATATATTTCAAAATTTAGTATACATGTAGCATTTGAAGAAGGAAAGGAACGTATAGTTTTTGCACCATTACTGTACGGAGAGGGGGTGAAAGTCGATAAATTTTGTATATTCTTCCTGATTTCTGATAAAAATAATGAATAAATTGTTTATTTTTAATTAAATATATTGGAGGTGAAAAGGGTAAGAAAAAAATTTGATTCGTATATATAGTATTCCGGATTTTCGGAGTCCAGAGATCGGAAAAATTAAATTCTTTTTTATTATTTTCGATTGTAGTCAAACAAATATTGGTTTTTAAAGATAGGAGAAGGTAATTAGAGAGGTTGGTCCATCCATGTGCTGCGAAATACCCTTTTTAGAATATTTAGAGTAAAGGAATCTGAAAATTGTATTAATTTCTATTATTTTTTGGGAGAAAAATTAGGGATTGCTAAATATATATCGTGTTTTACATACTTTTCAGGATTCATAGAGTAGAGAAATTTGAAAATTGTGTTATTTTTTACATTATTTTCATTTATATATAATCAAGCATATAACGAGTTAACGGAGAGGGTTGCTCCATATATGTTATATCCTTTTGAGTAACTTTATATTCAAGAAACTGAAAAATTCTGTTATTTTTTCATTTATTTCATGGTCAAAAATTTAAACGACTAAAGGGATCGGCAAAGGCGTATAGAAGAGTTGCTATGTATTAATTATGGCTCTGTAACTCATTCTATTCATGGTTCATTCAAGAACGGATACCACCAGCAAACGACCTAGATCATACTGTACTGACGCCCTAAATCCTTAGGTTCCTTTGAAAAAAAAAAACGGCCAAGTGCAAGTGGTACTTGGGCAATTGTTTCGTACAGTGATTGCCTTTGAAATAAAAATTTTTGTTACTCAGTGATTTTCACAAAGCCCACCCCATATGAGTTTTCAATAAAGTTTATTTCCTATCTTTGTTCTTATACACCAGATATATTATCATAGGTAATGCACTCGCACTAATTTTCATTCAATCTACACCTTATGCAGAATATTCCAGAATTTTTTTGAAAATTTTTTGATTAGTACTCTTAGAAATAGGTTTTGAGAATGGCGAATTTTGGCGGTTTTTGTAATAATATATAAAGAAAAGTTTGCGCGAGTATTAAATCACATATATTTTTGCACTCGTGTTTTCACAAGCTCTCATTTGACGCCCCACTCGATGATCTTTTTTTACTTCCGATTTTATCCCCCAAAAATTTACCTTTCAGAACTACACAGCTCGGATTGGGCTATCAAATCCTATATTTGTGACAACTTTCTATGCCAAATAGTTTGGGAAAAAATCGGGTATGACAGACAGGCAGACGGACTGACACCGAAGTGATCCCATAAGTGTTTCGTATGGAACATTGAAAAAGAATTTCGTTACTAAATATAATTTATCGATAAACGTAATCAGTTTCCAATTGTTTCTAAGCTCTGGTCCAAAATAAGTGGATTCTTGTATGTATCTTCAAGTAGACGACACGGAAAAAAATGACGAAGAGTGTCAATTTTAGATCATCATGTAGTAATGATATTTGCTTCAGTTCGAGTAGAAATTGCTTTTCTATTTCCCGGGTTATTGTGAAGAATGTAATTGATAATTGTAATTTCACAAATTTGTAAACCGTTACATTTTTAAAATAAATTTTTACAATATCTTAACGTTGCTCAAGTGTTAAACGTTGTATGCTAATTCGCCAAACACTCATCAAATCATTACCTAATTACTTCTTTTTACTAGGAAAAAAGTGGATAAATAACTCATTTATAATTTTTTTTTTCGTCTTCTTAATCTCTCTATGGATCTGATCTCTTAATTTCATCCCATCTTTTTGGTAGTCTTCCGGGAGGACGTTTACTTGCTGGTTTTTCTTCCAGAGCGATCCCTGATAGTCTGTGCTCCTCCATTCTTTTTACGTGGTTATGTCACTATCTTCTTCTTTGTCTTCCCTGTCTTATCACGTTTTGCAGGCCAAATTGTCCTCTGATGTCCGTATTTCATATCCTATCCCTCCTTGTTTTACTAAATGTTGTTCTTACCAATAAAAACAACTTATTTACTTTGTTAACTAAAACTAAATATATATAGCTGTTAGGGAGGCCAAAACAGGACGGAATTTTAAAACAAGAGTCTCACTTTGCTAAGCATTTCTTAGAAACAGACCATCCAGTTTCTAATATTAATTGTTTATCAATACTTCATAAAGCACCTAAAGGATCAAAACTTAATTATTTAGAATCTATAGAAATTTACAGACATTCAAAGAACCTTATTATAAATTTACTAAATAGTCAAGTAAACGTCTGAAATTCCGTCCTTTACCAACTTTTATAACACCTAAGATACCAACATCCTTTCATTATATAAATATAAACACAAAAAAAATCCGTTTTATTCTTAGTTAAGCGTTTGCAAATGTAGTTGTACTACGAAATCGCGACAACGCATTTGTAAATCTTTACAAAGAATATATTTAGTGTCATTTAACAATGTTAAGAAGTTATTTTTATTGTTAAAATGTACCGTCATACAGTAACGGACCAATAAATCAACTCTTTATTGTTCTTACGGTTTTGATTTCGGCATTACCTAGTATATTTTTGTTTTATTGATATCTTCTTTTTCTTTTTTTTTATGGGTCTAGCACACGTGCTACAGGGAAGTCCCTAAAGCGCTACAGGAGCGACACGTGTGCGGAGAATGCGATTCACGTTGTTCTTGAATCGTTGCAAATCGTACTCGGTGGGAAACACAGCCCTGGGCAAATTATTCTAAAGGAATGATTGTTCTGCATGTAAAAGACTGCTTGAAAAGCGATGTACGAGGAGTAACAAGCTGAACCTCATACGGATGGGAAGTATTAGCGCGACGTGTACTTCTAACATGCACCGCTCTGGGAGGAATTAAGCGGGCCACATCCTTCGAACACTTTCCATGAAAATACTTGTAGAATAGGCTTAAGCCGCCAATCGTTCTTCGATGTTCAACGAATCAAGGCCGCCGGTCAGTTCTGGGTCTCCAATCAGACGAACTGCTCTTCTCTGAATAGAATCCAACAAATGCAGTGTATATTTGTGAGCGGAGCTTCAAACATGGGAACAGTATTCCATAGTGGGTCGAATTTGAGCTTTGTAAAGAATTAACAGTTGTTTGTGGAGTGTAAAGCTTTCGGGTTCCCAACTTTTGAGAAGCTCTCCTTGCTATGCCTGCAACATGTTCATGCCAGGACATACTTGCTCCCAAATTAACGCCCAACAAATTGAGTGACGATGTTAGAGGAATGAAGTGCCCCGACATGACTATGTCGGGTTCAGCAACGTTAACTTTTTTTTAGAAAAAAACTACCGCCTGGGTTTTTGTAGCGTTAAATTCTACTTGGTTACTGTCACCCCAAGATAGAATTTCATCAAGGTCTTTGTTAAGTTGAATGACTTCCTGCTGTCTGCGGATATTCGTCTGAGTAGCCGATGTTCGAGGGTTCAAAGTGAATGAAGAGATAAGTGTACTGTGATCTGTAAAGCCGTTAGATTGGATTCTCGGTCTTTTCCAGCAGATCGTTAATATAAATGAGAAAGAGAGTAGGAGACAGTATGGGGCCTTGGGTACACCGGCATTGATAGTGAAGGTGTTAGAAAGAAATCCGTCGACTGCCACTCGTAAAGAACGCTCTCTGAGGAAACATGAGAGCCACAAACAGAAACTTTTCAGACATAACATAAGAATGTAAATAGCCAGCAGCCCATCGTGCCAAACACGATCGAATGCCTTGGATATGTCAAGAGCAACCGCTCGGGATTCTCCAAAGTGTTCAATTGCGTTGTTCCAAACATGTGTTACATATTGCGTTGTTCCAAACATCTGTTACATAAGTCAGAAGATCTCCTGTTGATCTATTTTTACGAAAGCCATATTGGTGATCGCTAATAATGTTGAATCCTTCAAGATATTTTTAGAAGATGCTGATTGATAGCCTTTTCCATGACTTTCGATATTATTGGAAGCAGTGCGATTGGTCGGTAGTTATTTGGCAAGGTCTTCTTGCCTCTTTTAGGTATCGGCTGAACTGTAACACATTTCCAGCAGGAAGGAAATATTCCCTTCTGCAGGATAGGTTGAAAAGTCTACAGAAAACGGGGTTGGTGTCAGTTCCCTCGCAACAGTTTTTGAGAACTATGGTAGGTATTCTGTCAGCGCCAGAGCCTTTTTGGTGTCTAGCTTCATCAAAATACGTTTTATGATACGCTGTCTGAAGACAATATCGGGCATCCTTGGCTGCACTATGGGGATAGTAGGTGGTGTTTTCCTTGAAAATTGACAGTAGAACGTGAAGCAAAGAGTTCAGCCAACAAGTTCGCTTTCTCAACAGGTGTCGTTGCAATAGAAATATCTGGCCATGTGAGTGGTGGTATGGTGGATTTGGTGAAATTTTGACTAACTGCCTTAGCGACTGACCTAAAGGACCTGGAATTGTTGGGACAAGCGAGAAGTTTATTCTCGTGATTTTACATCGTACGTTATTACGGATATAAATCTCGTATATTTCAAGTTCGTTTCTGTCTATTTGCATGTATTGATTGGTCCATAGAACATCTGTTAAATCAGATGAGATAACTGCTGCTTTATTAATTAAACCCCTAAGGTCTCTGACTGGGTCATGATAGCCTGATAGGTCCACAAACAAGGTTGAATTGGGTTAACTGTTCTATGGATTTATTTTCCACTATGAGTTTGCACCTGATGGGGTGTTTGGCAATTAGTGACGCTTTTAGGCTTTTCAGTAGATATGTTCATATTAAGGTATTAACAGACTTGTAACAAACAGGACGAATTCTGTTGTTACTCATTCTGTATCCCATTCCTAGCGATTCTACGTCTTCTGTTATTTAAAAGTTTGAATAAAAAAGGACTAAGATTGTCTCCTTATCTAATTCCTCCTGAGGTTTGGTATATTTTCTGTAGTGTTATAGCTTGTTTTAAATCTCGTCTTATTGTTCATGTTTTTTATAAACTTTCACAATGTGTGTCTTTCTGCATCAACGTCTATCTTACCTCATTGTGTCTGACTTTTTGTCGACGACTTTAGTTAAGTCTATGAAGTATACGTACGCTGGCGTGTTGTACTCTATTGTTTTTTCTTCATGATGAATATTGCGTATGTGGTAGTTCTTGTGTGTGTGTTCTTCTCTATTTTTTATCTGTGATTCCAGTTTCTCCTTTAACAGGTCTGTGAAAAATTTCAATATTGTATTTAAAAGATACATTCTATATATGTTTTTTCATCCTCTGAAATATAAAGAAATTTAAGTAGATATCGTGATATAATGGAACAAACACTTAAATACAGCCAAAACTTGTTTATTCCTTGCACTGTTATCTACTAAACTATGTAATTGTAACAAACCAAGTAACTCTCTTCAAGGTATCACTTAAAACCCATCAAATCCAAAACTTAACAAGAAATCAGATATTAAATTAAAGAAAATTGCAGCCGACAATACTGAATAGGTTCGTAATTAGTTCTTCAAAGTTGGAAAACGACATTCTATCACGCGATATCGTGTTTGGCTCATCTATAAAGCCCTTTGATTCCTTTATAGGGTTTCCGAATAGACAAAGTTGTCGGGAGGGTTGGAAATTAAAATTTAAGAGGATTTGGTGTCGGAAAGTTACAGAAAGGTAATTGATGTCACGGAAAATACGGATTTCCAAGTGTGCTTTGTTTTCGGAAACATAATTTATCTAGTTTTTTTTTTCTTAATAAGAAGTAAAAATCAGAAATGTCTTTTTTCTATTTTCAAAGGAATATAATTAATTTGATTAACTCAAGGTTAAGGAGTTAGATTAGATAATAATATAGCATGTTTTCAAGGGTTCTGTTTTAAAAGGTATACGATTCGTTAATATCAATTGACAAAATATACTCCATATTAAAGTTGAAAGCGGAGATATGGCCACTTGAATTCATTTAAAATTTATTATTTTTAGTCCTGTGCAACGTCATAATTTTTTTAGTCAACACCTGTTGGTTCCTATTTACAATTTATTTGATATTTTACCATGCTAATCATTAAAATATTTTTCTTCATAAAGATATTTTTTTCTTAAAATGAACGACTGCGCAGATTTTGAAACTTTAAAGCTTTTTTTAAAACAAAATATTACAAGTTGCAACTTTCCTTTCAGGCTGCAAGAATTTTCTTATGGTTTTAATCTGAGGTTGGTTGCAGCCTTTGTGTGCGTCAACAGTAAGACTCCAGATTTTTAGAATGAGTTTTACACTAAAATAACTTAAATGTAAATTTTACTGGATTAATTTAGTTATTGACCAGACTGTAATGACCAGAAAAAGAGTAAACTATTTTATAAATGGAAACCCCTATGTTGTTTGCAGATCAAAAACAATCAACAAAACTGCAGTGAGTGTGATCTTTTACCTCTGCTGATAAATAGAAAGTTTTTACTTGAAATGATAACATAAAATTTTACGTCATTAATCGTATGCATTGAATTTTGGATACGTAGTGTATAAAATAACGTGGTGCCACTGTAGTGTGCGGTCAACCTGCAGATCTTAATTGTTGCGTGCCGTCCATTTGCAATAAATAAATTTCTAAGCAAAGCAATAAAATAATAGGGCAAGTTTCGTTTTTAATGACAATCACAAGTTACTGATACGTATATTTTAAAAGAAGCCTGCTTTTGCGAGATTTTTATATTAAAATCACTTTTAACGAAGATCCAGCCATGATTTTCAGAAAGACGAAGATAATATTTATGATAGGTGTGGTGCTGAAATGCATAGAAAAAGGAAACGCGATTGTGGAGGAGCGTTTCATCCAGTCTTACGTTGTCCTATAGAAAGGATGCTAAACAACAAAATCGACTAGAAGCGGAGATGAATTTTTCCATTATACGGATCTGAACGGCAAGTTACATTGTAATTTACGCTTATCACAATCACATTGGGAATTAGTGTTTATGTTAATGCACGACATTCCGAGTACAACATGTGAAACACTGACTGGAAGGTCACCACATACCATGAGTGATTGGTATATAATATGTGCCGCGAAGTATTCTCCTCAATGGTGTCCAGTCAGTCGCAGAGGACAATTAATCAGCAGCAACGACGATCCTATACGAGCTGGTTTGAAAAGTCCGTGCAAAGTCCGAAAGATGGCACCACCGGCGCGTATAGAGGTCATGTTTAGTTAGTAGCATCTCTTGAATGAACGCACACAACCAAGTTTCAGCCATATTGGTCTATTTCTTTGTGTTTGGCATTCGTGTGAATCAAGGAAGTCGAGTGATTTTCAAGAAATGGACGAAAAAGAATTTCGTATGGTGATCAAACATTACTTTATGAAAGGCAAAACGCCTCAGGAGACTAAAGAGAAGCTTGATAAACATTATGGTGACTCTGCACCTTCGATTAGAACAGTTTATAAGTGGTTTCAAAATTTTCGGACTGGCCATATGGGTACATGTGACGCTGAACGTTCTGGACGGCCTGTGGAGGTTACGAGTCCAGAAATCATTGATCAAATCCATGATATGGTGATGGATGACAGAAGAGTTAAGGTGTGTGAGATTGCTAGTGCTGTGGGCATCTCGACTGAACGAGTACATAATATTTTGCATAAACATTTGGACATGAGAAAGCTATCCGCAAGATGGGTGCCGCGATTGCTCACGCTTGACCAAAAACGGAATCGTGTGAAGTGTTGCAAGGATGGTTTGCAGCTATTCCAGAAGAATCCGAGGACTTTAAGCGTCCCTTTCGTCACTGTGGATGAAACATGGATACATTACTATACTCCTGAGACCAAACAACAATCTAAACAATGGGTTACCAAGGGGAAATCTGCACCAAAA
The DNA here is from genome assembly GCA_019049505.1 of Pachyrhynchus sulphureomaculatus. Classification (NCBI taxonomy): domain Eukaryota; kingdom Metazoa; phylum Arthropoda; class Insecta; order Coleoptera; family Curculionidae; genus Pachyrhynchus; species Pachyrhynchus sulphureomaculatus. Next base: position 124,734,753 of record CM032455.1, on the reverse strand, counting down.
AAGGCGAAGACCGTTCCTTCGGCCGGAAAGGTTATGGCGACTGTCTTTTGGAATTCGCAAGGGATAATCCTCATCGACTATCTGGAAAAGGGTAAAACTATTACAGGTGAATATTATTCATCGTTATTGGACCGTTTGAAAACCGAGCTGCAAGAAAAACGCCCACGATTGGCCCACAAGAAAGTCCTTTTTCCATCACGACAACGCACCAGAACACACCTCAGCAGTTGTGGTCGCAAAATTAATGGAATTAGGATTCCAACTCGTTTCACATCCCCCCTATTCTCCAGACTTGGCTCCCTCGGACTACTATTTGTTCCCCAATTTGAAGAAATGGCTGGCGGGACAAAGATTTTATTCAAACGAGGAGGTGATTGCAGACACTAATGGATATTTTGCAGACTTGGACAAATCCTATTATTCGGAAGGGATCAACAAACTAGAACAACATCGTTGGACGAAGTGTATAAGCCTAAAAGGAGACTATGTCGAAAAATGAAAAAGGTTTACCCCAAACACATAAGTAGTTTTTATTTTTGAACGGACTTTTCAAACCAGCCTCGTACAAATTGATGAAGCTCGATTCACGGGTCGCCGAAAATTATAACAGAGGAAGGCTCTTACAAGGTGATCAACAACCTGAATCTGAAGATAACGATGCACCGTTGCAAAACAGTTGAAACCATGGTAGACGAATAGACGGACCGTGGGTTTTTGGTTTGAAAACAAAATGAGAAGTACGATATTTTTATTGTCGAAAGAAGAGATGAAAAGACATTAATGCCAATTATAGAAAGAGAGGTTCAATTTTAATTTGTTATTCATTCAAGGCGAGTGACCAGCGTATATGAATCTTGGCAGACGAGGCTTCGACCATCAAACTGTTAATCACTAGCAGAACTATGTTGATCCGCTCGCAGGAGCTCATACACAAGGTACTAAAACAGTTGTGGCTATATGAAAAATTTACATCTTAAAGAAAATGAGGGGAGTACCATTAAATCATTTTCAATCACATTTGGGCCATTTATCCTAGAAGATATGAGGAAGAATGAAGACAAATAATTTGTCAGCTTTTTTGAAGGATATTGCCTCTGTTTATAGATATTAGTTATAAGTACATCTGTAATAAAATCATTGTTAAACAACAAATTGTTCGTCTTATCATTTATTATTGTTTAGCATATTTTTAAGGTTACAAGAGCTTTTTTAAAAATTATTATGTAGATTTTTAGCAAAATGGACCGTCACAACTGATATTTCCTAGAAGGAAAATATTGACTATTACTTTATATTGATTGACAAATAACTGTCAATTCTGTTGAAGTTTATCAAAAAAATTTACGATGACATTCACAAAATCTGACGGGCTTCATTTACAAAAAAAGTTCGACATAGTCAATGCAGAAGGTCTGAAATAAGTTATTTGAGTAAAATTTCAAATTACATTAATAGGAAATCTCATCGGCAACAATTGTGAAATAGAATTTTAACCTAACCTAGTACTGAAAAGTTTACTCGAATTTCTCGAAATCACTCTTAATTGCTATCTCAGCTACTCAAAATATTTAAATTAATGTAATCCGCATACATTTCTTCTACTTCTTAATAAAATAAAATCTAAAATAATTGGATAAAACTACTTCCTAACGCAGGGTAAAAATTAACAAACATTTCAAATAATATAATCCATTCCATTTGAAAATCAAAAACACATCCCATTGAGATTTTCATTTATCTTCTTCTTTTCCATTTAGTCCGTATCTTTTTCAATAAATCACCTAATTTCGGTGATTTTAATGAATCGAATGATGGACCCCATTATGACCCTGAATAGGTGTCGCGAAAAAAAACATCTGCTATCGATGTGTCGTGCCAACTTCGATTGAGTGATCATTTAATTCCCCAATGTGTGGACAGTATATTTAGGAGAACAATCAAATCGTGTATTTAAGACATTTAATTAAATGTTTTATTTCTGTATAATTTAAATCAAATTAATCTACGAGGTACTGATAACAAGTCTGTCTAAAAATGATTTAATGTCATTAATATATAATTGAAAAATATGTATTAGAATATATACAAGAATTCGTGAAAAGGATGCTACGAGGACTCACAAGCTGAATATGGATATGATATATTATCGCGATGTGTATTCCGAGCATGCACCGCTTTGGAAGGAACCAAGCGGGATCCATCCATTGAACTCTCTTCTATATGAATGAACAGCTTTAGCTAGGAACAGACCTAAACTATTTGGAGATCTACATCGTACCTATAAATTTACAAATGAAAGACTTGGAAGGAAGATAATAACCTTCTGAAAAGGACGGCGCTCATGTAACTAACCCTGCCTACAACCAACCAACAATATAATAATTTCCTACCACACACATTTTTTATTAACATTAAACTATCTGATGTTACTGTATGATCATATTCAAAGTCATGTGTGGCAATATTTGATTTTTCAGAGCTAAGGTCCTTTTAATGAGCTAAATATTTTTTAAATCCTGTTTGAATTGATCTTCTGGTCTGCCCATACGCTTTCTCGTATATTCCACTTCTTTTACGCTCAAAAATTTTCTTCTTCGGATTTCCTAATATATTTTTAAGTTGTCTTTTGATTAAGCCTACGTATCTCATTAATTTATATATATATATATATATATATCTATATATATATATATACATATATACCATATATATATATATATATATATATATATATATATATATATATATATATATATATATATATATATATATATATATAGATATATCAAGGATTTTCTAAAACTGACGTTGTCTTCATTCTCTTAGCCTTTGATTCCATCCGTTTCTATCTTCCAGTCTCTATCTGTTATTTTTATTGCGTTCTCTTTGATGTTCATTCTGCTTCTTATTTCTTCATTTGGTATTCTTTCCATACGTGTCACTCTACAGCATCTTCTCCAATACTCCATCTCTACCGCGTTAATTTTAGATTTATTTCTTTTGTTGATCGTCCTTGTTTCTGACCCGTATGTCATTATACTTTGTATTATTGATTTGTATATGCGTGTTTTGTTTCTCTTTGTAATGTGTTTGTCCCACAGGATCGAATTTAAGTGTCTTATGCTTGTCCGCGTTTGTCCTAATCTAGCTTTGATCTCTTCTTCTGATGTTGCGTTTTTTGAATTGATGGTTCCTAAATATTTAAATCTATCGGTTCCTTTGATTGTTGTTTCGTTATCGACTTCTAGATTCTCCACATTTCCCTCCTTTGTTATTAGATATTCCGTTTTATCAAAGTTTATTGGTAATCCTGTTTTTAGTGTATTCTTCTTTCAGTATTCTTACCATATAACTGAGGTTTTCCTCATCTTGCGCTTGATTACTTGGTCGTCTGTGAAACTTAGAGAATATAAGTAATCTTCTCGTATTGGGACTCCCATTCCACTACATTTTTTGCTTCCATTTTTTTAATGTTTGTTCGAGGTATATTTTGAATAGTGTTGGGGATGTAGAGCATCCTTGTAATAGCCTTTTGATGTTTGGAGTCTCTTCCCTATTTTGTGTCCTATTTTTATGTTCACTGTGTTGTTTTCGTAGTGAGCTTTTACTGCGTATATTAGTTCTTTGTCAATGCTATTTCTTTCATTGTGTTCCATATTCTTTGTCTTGGTACTGAGTCATAGGCCTTTCTTATTCTTCTCATTCTCTCTCTTTCTTCTTCTTTCTCATTAAGTACTCTGGTATATTTTGGATTATATGGTATTGAAACATATTTCATCGTACTGCACTGATTTAGCCGTTACTTGATGGAGGTCTGTAATAACTAAAAAATGACATTTAAACAACTGTTTAAGATTACCACATATGTTTATTGTAATAGAGCTGACAATTGTTTCGACACAGTGTGCCTTCTTCTGGTTATAAGGTTTTAAATTAATTAACAATATTTACCTTAATAACTAAAACAAGTTCAATAAAGGAGACCCACCGCCATCCAACTGATCATAATTTTCACTAGAGCGGAGAAAGGCAAAAGCGTAATAGCAATACAAGAATAAAACTTACATTGAAAAAAACAATGAATTTCCTTAAAACCAGATGTAATTCAAACCCATCAACTTCCATATAACAATAAATTTCCAAAAATATAAAGAGATGCTAAAAGATCTAAGCATTTTCACAGATAATGAAAAATTCACTCCTCTTGATCAACTCATCAAGTTCCAAAATTATGTTCTTTTATCAATTGACATAAAAAATAGCTCACAATTCGCCCAGTAGTTCTCTAATATAAACGTTACCAAATATATGACTGAGGTTCTGACAAAAATTGTAAATTTTCATCTAAATATAGTGTAAAAATAGCAAGGAATTAATATCAGTAATATATCCAGTAACTCTACCAAGTAACTCGAAATTTACATCGTTTGACGTACAGAACCTTTTTCTAAGATTACTAATATAGTAAAACAAGAAATATTAGACATCTTAACATTGTGTTCCGATCAGGATAATTTGAATTCAACCATAAGATTTACGTAAGTAGGAAAGATTGAATAATAGGAAACCTAAGAGTCCCAATTTTATCAGAAATTTTCATGGAAAATTTAGAAGAACAAATCAGTAATTCTCATTTATTTATAAAAACTTCTTATATTGGTATGATATATTGACATGCTTTGCCGGTACAAATCGACAATTAAAACTATTTCTATTCTAACCAACTACATAACAGCATTATTTTTTTATAACAGAAAGAGAAATAAATAAATCGATTAATATATTAGATTTTAAAATATCAAACAAAATGAATCAACATGATTTTGAAATCTTCCATAAACCAACATACATTCAGATATAACTATATACGTTAATTCTAACGCAATAAAATTTCAGCTTCTAATAGTTTCATCCATAGACTAATAAAAAAATTCTGAAAGAACTAAACATTATAAAACAAATTAGTATAAACAATGGGTATAGGAAGTGACTTTGTAGATAATATTTTTGATGAAAAAACAGTTTTAAAAAAAGCAATAGGGACTGGTGTACTCACATAAATAACTGAAGAAAGATAAGTTTCAATACACTCACTTATACCAGAGTAATTAACCAATAAAATTCGATATTTTTTCCATAAAAATCAAGTAAACATTGCCTTCCGTAACAATAACACGTTAGTTCGACATATTAAAAATAATCATAGTAAAACCAAAAAAAAAATAAATAAATAAAACAGAATGGTTCATGCTGTGGCACTTGTTATAAAACCTATATAGAACAAACAGGCAGATCTTTTTTATAAAAGGATAAAGGAACATAAACAGAGTATAGAATGAAAAATAAATATATCTCACTACGCTAAACATTTAACAGATGAAAATTATACCTTTCAATGAAAAGATTCCAGAATTTTACCCAATGAAAAGAAAGGGAAATTACTGAATTGTTTAGAACAGATAGAGATTAACTAGAAAAATCTTTAGGTTTATTTACTCAATGATCAATTGGATGGTGGTGGATCTCCTTTATTGAACTTGGTTTTAGTCATTTGTTGTTGTTATTGTTAAATAATTAAACCCTTATAACCAGGTAACTATATATTTTGTAAACATACGTGGGGGACTAGGTGACAGCTTGCTCCAGAAAAGACACAGAGAGTGTCGAAGTGTCGAACAACAATTGTCACCACTAATAACAATAATTATATATGGTTGATCTTAAACAGTTGTTTAAATTTCATTCCTAGATATTTGATCGGAATTCGATCTCACAAGTGAAAAAAAAGTGAAATTATGAATAGTTTAACCCCAAACTTATGTCTATTTAATCACTTATTTATTAAGTTATAGACCGTTGTTTTCTAGCTAAATTTTTAATACAATTTCCTTTAATTTTGATTTTGTAGTTCTGAAGTTTATGTTGTTAATAAATAAAATGAATCGTAAGAATACATCTATCTGTTACGGTTATCGTTTTAGTTCCTACAGATGTCAAATTCTAATTTACACATATTTACATACACAACAGTTGTAGATACTTAAGTAATTAATAAAAGGTTCAAGTTCTCCTTCTTCCGACTTATAGATAGGCACTATTGCTGTTTTCTTTGTTCCCTGCTCTATAGATCGTCGCTTGGATCGTTCCATTGATCTTCTTCCATTCGGTGACCGGTCATCTTTTGCTATTCCACGTACTATCTTGTTGTTTGTCATTCTTCCTATGTGTTCGTCACATTCCATTTTCTTCCTCTTATCCACTGGTTGAATATTTTCTCAGTGTCTAGTTTGTTACATTCTCCTAAGTATTTCTAATTTCTGTTGATGCCAGCATCCTCTGGTGTTATACTTGTATTGGGTCTTGTTTCTGATGTGTGTAAGTCATTACTGTTCGTATTTAACACTCTTGTATATGCTTGTTTTGGTTTCCACGGACGAGGAATTTATTTCTTAAAATATGGTATCTTTGAGGCATCCTGTTAGCCTATTAGCCTTGTTGACTTGATTGTTTTACTACTTCCTCAATTTTTCATGATGGTAGAATTTTGACGCCCAGGTAATCGAAACCTCTATCACCTCTTCTATTGGTTTATCTTCCACTCACCAGCTTGCACTAATCGGGCTCTTTTGCTATTACTATTGTCTTGGTTTTTTTAGTTCAGATTGACATTTTATATTGTTTTGCTGCTATGTTAATTTCGTATAGCAGCCTTTGCAGATTGTTCTCGGTTTCAGCAATTATTACCGCTCATCTGCATAACAGAAAATTTTAAGTTCTCTGTTACCCATTCTATATCCTTCTTTCTCTTAACATTCTTTATAATTTTATCTCGCATGAACAATATTATAAAGAGAGAAGAGGACTTAAAGAGTCTCCGGCCTGATCACGCCTGTCAGATTCATAGGCGATTGGTTCTGTCATTTTTTCTGCTAATCTTGTGACTACTTTATTGTCTTTATATTTATTCTCGATACTTTTAATTAGGTCTTAATGGGATGTTCCTGTTTATATAATAGATGAAATAACGTCTTCTCTTTGCACATTGTCGGAAAGCTTTTTTTTTAAGTCTATCAGGGCACAAGTATGCTGAAATATTTTATTCTATGGATTTTTCTTTTACCTGTCTCCACAATGAATACGGCATTCGATGCGTGAATGCCCACTTCTGAATCCTTGCTACTCTTCTGCCAGGGCTCCCCGCATCCAATGAGCCAAGTCATCAAGTACCTGAGCGTCCAGTTCGGACCGACATCTCGTATGGAGGGAACCAGGGTCTTGCACTGCAACCAAGAAGGCGAAAAGAAACTACTGGGCAAACTCAATATCCCATTCTTGAACCGCTCCAGTAAGTGGATGTCACGGACCAAGCTTCTGGTATACAAACACCATAGTACAAGGACAAGCCCCCCCCCCCTACAAGCCTAAGTACGACTGCCCCACTTGGTTGCCCAGCCACTCCAAAAAACAAGGTGCAGCTCAATTTTCAAGCAGTGCAGAAACAAGGCCCTGAGGATGATCACGGGCAGCCCCATGGTTCATGAGGAACCGTCAACTCCATCATAGCGGACCTCGGTTTAGCCTACCTTGAAGGGCACATATAAGGAATATCCCACAGACAGATAAAACTGGCAACATCAGAACGCAACCAGGCGCAGTCACACCACCATATCTACAATTGCACCCTAATCTGTGCATTCAGGGACGCCTTCCGGGGGGACTCCCCCCTCACTTCAGCCGTCAGTTCCCGAAGACCGTCCGAACCCGCTTACTCTCGGGACGAAGGACGAATGGACTGCCTCTCACCCACCGTGAAAGAAGATTGTCCAGTCTAGGTTAAGTATAAATTAGTTCCTAGTTTATTGATTGTTTACATCCTTAGTTTAAGTTAGCGTAAAGTCTTAGACTAAGGTAGTTTTAGGTCTTAGTTTTAAGTCCTAAACATTTAAAAAAACTCATGTTTATATAAACACATTTTCTAGGTTAAGTTAATATAGGAACACTAGTATAACAGCAGCTTAGGTCTTTAAGATAGAATAAGTATACATTCAGTATTGGAAAAATATTTTTTATACTTACAAAAATTGTAAGAAAGAGGCTTTGCCTATCTTGGGAATCAATAAAGACAATGAAACTCTTCTTCCAGTTGTATTCTCGCGTTTTTTTTGTTGTAATAATCTTTATTGTTGATTTTAGCGTACACTTTAGTAGATTTATGCCTCTGTAGTTATTTGGATCTCCTTTTTCTCCCTCCTTGTACATTAGTATAACTGTCGCTGTTCTCCATTCATTTGAGATTCTATTCGA
>CM032455.1:124604134-124726349 GCA_019049505.1 Pachyrhynchus sulphureomaculatus | reverse complement strand
GAATCAAGGAAGTCGAATGATTTTCAAGAAAATGGACGAAAAAGAATTTCGTGTGGTGATTAAACATCACTTTATGAAAGGCAAAACGCCTCAGGAGACTAAAGAGAAGCTTGATAAACATTACATCTTCGATTAGAAGAGTTTATAAGTGGTTTCAAAATTTTCGGACTGGCCATATGGGCACAAGTGACGCTGAACGTTCTGGACGGCCTGTGGAGGTTACGACTCCAGAAATCATTGATCAAATCCAAGATATGGTGATGGATGACAGAAGAGTTAAGGTGCGTGAGATTGCTAGTGCTGTGGGCATCTCGACTGAACGGGTACCTAATATTTTGCATAAACATTTGGACATGAGAAAGCTATCCGCAAGATGGGTGCCGCGATTGCTCACGCTTGACAAAAAACGGAATCGTGTGAAGTGTTGCAAGGATGGTTTGCAGCTGTTCCAGAAGAATCCGGAGGACTTTAAAGCATCGTTTCGTCACTGTGGATGAAACATGGATACATTACTATACTCCTGAGACCAAACAACAATCTAAACAATGGGTTACCAAGGGGGAATCTGCACCAAAAAAGGCGAAGACCGTTCCTTCGGCCGGAAAGGTTATGACGACTATCTTTTGGGATTCGCAAGGGATAATCCTCATCGACTATCTGGAAAAGGGTAAAACTATTACAGGTGAATATTATTCATCGTTATTGGACCGTTTTGAAAACCGAGCTGCAAGAAAAACGCCCGCGATTGGCCCACAAGAAAGTCCTTTTCCATCACGACAACGCACCAGCACACACCTCAGCAGTTGTGGTCGCAAAATTAATGGAAATAGGATTCCAACTCGTTTCACATCCCCCCTATTCTCCAGACTTGGCGCCCTCGGACTACTATTTGTTCCCCAAATTGAAGAAATGGCTGGCGGGACAAAGATTTTATTCAGACGAGGAGGTGATTGCAGACCCTAATGGATATTTTGTAGACTTGGACAAATCCTATTATTCGGAAGGGATCAACAAACTAGAACATCGTTGGACGAAGTGTATAAGCCTAAAAGGAGACTATGTCGAAAAATAAAAAAGGTTTACCTCAAACACATAAGTAGTTTTTATTTTTGCACGGACTTTTCAAACCAGCCTCGTACTCCTCGTACAACGCTTTTCAAGCAGTCTTTTATATTTGGAATAATTTGCCCAGGACTGTGTTTCCCACTGAGTACAATACACAGCGATTCAAGACCAACGTGAATCGCTTTTACCGCACACATGTCGTTCTTGTAGCGCTTTAAAGGACTTCCTGAAGCACGTGTGCTAGACCCATAAAAAAAATATTTTACTAGTGTTAGATAGTGTGACAGTTCGTCGTTGTTGTATTCCTGCCATTCTTGTGGCTTGCTTGTGTAGATTGAAAGTATTACGTTTTATTAATAATTTTTCAATTTAGTCACATCACGCATTTCAAAATTATATTTAATTATTATGTTTTTTGTATGTAATCTTCTGTTTTGTGACGTACGTTTGTATAATAATTCTCCCTTGATTGCCTTAATCTTGACCAGTTTTCTCGTTATGTTCTTTTGGATGCATCGTTATTTATTTACACATTGTGTCCTTCCATTAATTGTTGAATTTCATTCATACTTCTTTTCTTCAGTACAATAATGTCTTTTCTGAAAAACGGGTGAGACTTTACCACTTAAACACCCTGTAAAAATACACGATATAATAAACTTTAAATACTACGAAACATATTTGCAAAGGACAATTGGTAGCACTGCCAAAGCCAGTGATAAACCCAATTCCGGCAATGTCCGAAAGCACAAACAAAATTTTGAATAAAGCGTGGCCAGCCACTCAATTGAAACTTTATAGAGTCAAACTTTGAGCTTTGTACTTCGAATTCTGTTTGTGACATGATGACAGGTTTTTGGGACCACAAAATACGCCGTTTTGAACTTTACAAAACTGACCGGACCAGCGTCCTCCATTACCAACCCCCTATATTGTATTAGTGCACATCAGTTTTTGCTTTTACTGTGACAATGAACGTTTAGAGTGGCTCTAATTGATTATTTTAATAAACGGAAATGATATAAAACCAAATTTTGTTTATAACTCAATATTGGGTACGTATATAATATAATAAGGAATTTAGTTAGTAAATATTTAGATAATAAATTCATTTTACTCGTCAATTTAATTAAAATCACTTGATTTGATATTCCAATGTCAGAAATGTACTATCTGTACATGATAAGTCAAATGAGTCAAAACTCATAGGTAAAATGAAAATAATCGGCCAAGTGCAAGTCAGACTTGCGCAGTTAGTGTTCCGTACATTGATTGCTTTTAAAATAAAAATTTTTGTTACAGAGGTATAAAATGATCAATGACTTCACAAAACATACCTCAAATGACTTTTCCACAAAGTTTGTTTCCGATATTTGTTGAAAACTGATGTTCTTGAATTTTTTTTTATATACCAGATAAATTACACAGGTCAACATGATTTTTGACTTTGATAAGAGGGTATGAAATTTTGATAGATTTGTCGACAGTTAGACATATATATATATATATATATATATATATATATATATATATATATATATATATATATATATATATATATATATGGCCTGAAAAAGTTTGCTTCTGTATCCAGGAGAACGGTTGAACAGTATTTTAGAAAATCCATAGTTTAAATTTTTATTTATTGATAAATCGAAACAAATATATTTATATATGATTTTTATCAACTTTTACTATCATATCAAATTACAAAATAATGGAAAAAAGTTTAAAAGTGAACCCTATTACCTTTTCATTCATGTTCATAAGTACTTTCTCTCACTAAACCCCAAATGTAGTCCCCCATCATATTTTCGTTGTATTGGTCCTGGTAACGTTGTTCGAAGTTCATAATATTTTGATGAAAACGTTCTCCTTATTCTTCTGAGTACTCCCCCATGTTGTTTTCAAATTTATCTAAATGAGCATGCAGCATATGTACTTTTAGAGACATTCTGCAACCCATGGTTTTAAAGTTTTCTAACATGTGTTCAACTAGCTCTTGGTAATTTTCAACTTTGTGATTCCCTAAAAATCCAGAGACTAGTGCTTTAAAAACTATTCCAACTTTTTTTTTGAGCACTAGTAAGTAATTTTGGAAATTCTTCACTGGCAAAAATTTTTTTAATTTGTGGACCAACAAAAATTCCAGCTTTAACCTTTGCTTCTGACAACTTTGGAAAAAAGTTTTTTAAAAATGTAAAAGCTTCAGATTTTTCATCTAGCTTTTTTACGAATTGTTTCATAAGCCCTAACTTGATCTGTAAAGGCGGCATTAATACATTTTCAGGTTCAGCAATAGGTTCACATTTAACGTTTTGTTTTTCAACACAAAATTCCGTTCTTAGTGGCCATGGTCGTTGAACATAGTGTTGAGCATCCGCTCTACTATCTCACAAACAGAGATAACACGGATATTTTGTATATCCACCCTGTAGGCCCATTAAAAATCCTACCATCTTAAAATCTCCAATGAACTGCCACTTATACTCTTGATATTTTAAAGCTTCGAGTAAAATTTTAACACTTTCATAGTTTTCTTTTAGATGTACAGAATGAGCGATTGAAAAAGATGGGAATTTATTTCCGTTATGTAATAAAACGGCTTTGAAGATTTTCGTCGAGCTGTCAATAAATAAACGCCAATCACTGGGAACACAGGGCATCCCAATTGCTTTAAACAAACCTCTTATATCGTTACAATAACAAATTCCATCTTCTTTGGTGAAGAACGTAGCAAATGTCTCATGCCGACTTCGTTGATCTGTTATTTTGACATCAATAAGCAAATTCCATTGCTTCAAACGAGAACCCAAAAGCACTGCCTTACTCTTCGACAAATTCAAATCTCTGATTAAGTCATTAAAGTCTTCTGAGGTAAGAAAATGGGGATTCGGTGGTTCCTGTGACAGTACAAATTCTTCATCTTCAATATTTTTATTTGAACTCTGAGATGAGCTTGACTGAGACAATTTTTTAGGAGGTTCAGGTACTGGAAGTTGTGGGCTATGTGAGATTGGAGCAGAAGACCAAGGTCAGGATATTATGGGTTTCGCATTTTTGCCTCTACGTCTTTTAGCTGGATTTACTACGCAAAAATAACAGTCATTAACGTGGTCTTTTGGCTCTTGCCAAATTCTCGGTACTGCGAATTTCATACTCCGTTTCTCACCTAGATACCAACCTGAAATAAATAAAGATAAAAATAAAAATATTTATATTTTTTTTTACTAAAATTTGTTTACCTTCTAAACATCTTTTGCAATTACTACAAGCAACATGTGGAGCCCAGGGCTTGTCTAGATTCCGAACAGGACAGTTGAAATAGGCTTTGTAGGCTTCACAAAGCTTTTCACATGCGTTTAAATAAAATTTTACCACTTTAATAAATATACCACATATATAACAAAATGCATCAGCATCATATTTACACTTCTTTCTCGACGACATTTTAACCTCTTTAAGTCTTCTACAAAACAGTCAATTGTTGTTTATCACTTAAGTGACATCTGTAGACACTGTGTGAAAGTTACGACCCGTTTATTTTTTCGCGGTATTTTTAAATATTCCAGAACTATTTAATATTTCTACGATAACTCAAAAAATGTATTATTATCATAATTACCACAAAAGCAAACTTTATATGGAATATGGGTACTTTTCCTTTATTTTGGAGCATAATGAATAGAACAATTATAAAATAAATTTTAGGACAAAAACAAAACAAAATTTTGTAGAGTTGTGTTATTAAAGGTAATGCACTCGTGATAATTTTTATTTAATCTAAACCCTGTGGAGAATATTCCAGAATTTTTTTCAAAATTTTTTGACCAGTACTTTTCGAAATAAGGGGGGCTGCGCTTTTTGGCAATTTTTAAAAAATAATACCAAGAAAAGTGTGCGCAAGTATTACAGTGTATATATTTTTGAACTCGTGTTTTTACTAGCTCTCAATTGACACTCTACTCAATGACCTGGTAATTTTTTTTTCACTTCTGATTTCAGAAACCAAAACCCCCTTAAGTCAAAATTTAACTTTCAAAACTACATGGCTCTGATGAGGCTATCAATTCCTATATTAGTACCAAATTTCAACTTTCTGTGTTAAATAGTTTCAGAAAAAATCGACTTTGACAAACACCGAAGTGATCTTAAAATTGTCTCATACGGAACACTAAAAATGATGATCATAGCTTGGACTGGACTAAATTTTTAAGTAGTATGAAGAAAAATAGCTTAAAGATTAAGACAAAGAACATCTATCATATTTAGGTAGAACTGTAAAACGTATACAGTTTCGAGTAAAGTTTTTTTATATTTAGGAAGAAAAGTGAAAACATTATCAAAATTTGGCGCCAGCCGATAACAAATACGAAAAATTTCCACTAAATTTGTTATCAAAAACATAAATATTTGTAATGATTATAAAAATTTAGTTAGAAGAGATCACCAAAAGATCATTCTGTAATATGCTTACTGTTTGTAAAGAGTGTTTGATTCTTAAAAGATTCACACTTAGAGAAATTGTCATAATATTTTATCTGTGTAGTCCCGGAAGTGATTTTTGAATACAAAGCTAGAAAAAAGATGGAGTATATTTTATTATTTAGAAATTTTAAAACAGTAACTTTTATTAGTATTGGGTAATTGTTTTTTGACAATTATTCCATTGTATGCTTAGTTATGGTAGTAAAAGTAACAGTGTATTTTGACGAATAGTTGGAAAATTAATTTCAAATAAAGAGAAGCGATTTACGTTTATGTTAAACTTGGTATCATTACATTTAATGTTTTAAAAAGTATAATAAGATGAATTCTTATCCCATACTTCAGGGCTTTAAACAATTTCAAGGTGATCGTCCAAAAACTGCACGTGACATTTAAAAATTACGTCAAATTTTGTCAAAGAAACCCAGAAATGATCACTTAAAATAATTGACGATGAATTTTAGATACCAAAATCAGTCCTGGCCAACGTTTTGAGAGGGTTTGAGTTCTTCTGCATTGAATTTGCAATTTAATGTACGAATCCTCTCATCGTGCAACATTATAAGAAAAGATCAGAGGAAGAGAGAATCTTGAATAAAATCCTGTTAATTGCTATACACGTAGAAAAATAGTACATTTTACCATTTTTAGAAACAATTATTAGCAACAAAAGCTACAACATATGAAGATTTGGTCTTTATTAAGATACAGGTTTGAAATTTTAATAGCAAATTTTCAAGTAACATTTTTAACAGTGTACCTCGACGCGTACGGTAGTGTCCCCAAATTTTATTTCCCAGAATATTTTTGGTTATTTAATTATCTCTTAAATAAAACAGGGGTGAAAGACATACATCGAGGACTTTCTTAGAATTAAATGTTTTTGAAATTGAACGTATTAAAATATTGATATACCGGGTGGCACCGAAAGTACTATTCATGTCTTCAAGTAAACCGCTTTATACAGCTTGCATCTAGAATCGTTTATTGAATAATTAAGTAGGTATAACCCTGTAACATAATTAGGTAATGAAGTGTTCTAAACATGAGTATACATTTTTGTTTTAAGATATTTACATATCAATAACCTAAATAAGCTTAGCCATAATTTATTTAAATTAACTTAAAATTAATTTAAAACTAATACTGGGAGAGGGGGGTCGGATGGTCTTGGGTAGTGATTTCTGGCGTTAGGTGGAGGTCCATAGGAGGCTCTGACTGTGAGGATGGGGTAGTCAGTGGCTTTATCCACGAATTTGAGTTAAGCTTTATTCATGAATTCTCAGATTGTGGACATTTAAAGGTCACGACGATTTTAGGAGTTTCGAATAAACTCTGGGGCTTTGGCGATGATCTAAAGAGCCTTGTTTTAAACGAAAAATTCTTTGGGTGCGCGATATTTGACACCATGCTGGAGTGGTGAGGCTGGCTCTGACGCTCATTTTTGTAAATTATCAACTTGTTACATGATGTTAACTTACTGGACTTATTTAGAAGACGGTAGATCTTGCTGAGGAGCTGGTTGGCTTTTGTGGTGGAGATGGTGACTTGATTTTTCCATACTAGCAGTATGGTTCTTGATGCTGTTGATCCATTGGAGTCTGATGCATAGAGGGTGAGGCTGGACGGAATGGGGCTGGAGGATTTGGTGGAGGTGTTTGTTTATTTATTATTAGAAATGTAATGGTCTTGAATCTTTTTGTACTTAGGTTACTTGCTGTATAAATGCAATTTTCTAGGATTTTGCAATGTTACCAAAGTCCTAGAATATAAAAAAGTAAATCATACGCTATATATGAAGCATGCGTTTCCCTTACTTTAATAAATACATATTTACCTTCCATTCTCTAGCAGTCCTGTTATTGCACCGAATTTGCTAATTTACTGACTAATGAGTTTCTAAGCAGTGATTAAAAAACCTACCTAATATCGTCATACTCATTTTTTTTCGCTTAGGATCATGATGGTTACTAAATATCTTTGTTGTTCTTAAATTTAAACATAAAATAAGTATATAAATTAATGCCAAAAAAAAAGAAAGCAACTAAATTAGCATAACCCATTATTAAAGAACATATAGTCAATATCAATAAAATCCTCAAATTGTTAACATATCAGAATATTTACAACATAAATAAGAACTTAACCTCACTTTTCATTTTGTCTTTGTCAAGTGGGTATTGAAATCACTGTCCGGTGAATATGGTAAAGTAAATTTTATAATTATACGAGAGGGGACCCAAAAGTAACGGAAATTGTGTTGTGGTTATGTTGGTACTTGTAGTATACGGTTCGCCCGCTAGGGTGATGTAGTTACACTCTTCCTAAGTCAGTCTGCCAAGCAGCATCGGTAAGGTTGTGAGAGGCTCCTGAATTTTTATTGTAAAAGATATTTTGTTTACTCGTCGTTTTTTAAGATGGCCGATTGTCAGGAACAACGCGCGGCTGTGAAATTTTGTTTTCTACTTCAAAAAAGGGCTGCAGAAAGTGCTGTTATGTTAAAAACTGCTTACAAAGCCAATGCTATGAGTAAAACTTGAGTCTACTAGTAGTTTAGCTGTTTCAAGAAAGGTGCATTGTCGATTAAAGACCAACCATGTTGCAGGCATCCTTAAAGTTCTCGAACTGACGAAAATGTCAACAAAATTCTGGAATTAATTTTTGAAGATCGACATAGGACTATTAATAAACTAGTAGAGTTATTTCAGTTGACGTAGAGCTCTATTCAGCGATTTTTATCAAAATATTTGGAAATTAAAAGAGTGGCAGCTAAAGGGAGGATCCCCAAGGCCGGTTTTCGGTCCCTTTCAATTTTTAACGGAAATAAGTGAAAGTAATTTTTTTTGACTTCGTGAGCAAAAATAGGTAATTTCTAGGTGAAGCGAAAAGTTTTTACTCCCTCCTCCCGTTTTCCTTCACCCTATTCCCTGCCCTCTGTTATAATTCGATTAAATAGTAGTTATTAAGCATAAATGTAGGGGAATGTGATCAAATGGACGTATAAACCTCACAGATGCGAAAACCAAGAAAAAAGAAAAAATCACCCCCTCCCCGAAAAAGTTAATATCATTTCTAGAGTTTACTGGTTAATGAGGTATATCAGGATACTGTACCAATGATATAATTACTCCTCCCTTTCTTTATATTTCCACCTCCTGCCTTAAAATAACGTATACGAAGGCGTTAACAGAATTGTACCAAATAATTAAGATCGTGTATAGAGTTTTCAGGTTGATGATGTATTCCAGGATACTGCCTCATATATATTGATATAATCACCCCCCCCTTCCCGTATAAAACCTCACAAGGCAAGGGGACTCACGATAATAAAGCAGTCCAATGGGAGCACGTCCACGCCGTTGTTCTTGGATGATGCCAAGTGTAGGATTCCTAACTTTTAGCACGTATTTACTTGCCTAATTTATATTAGGTAACGCATATTATAAATAATATATACATCAGATGGTCTTTTTCTTAACTTTACGGCTGAGGAGGGTTTAATACGGGAAGGGGGGGGGGGGTGATTCTACATGAAGCAGTATTCGGGAATACTCCATCAACCTGACAACTCTAGACACGATCTTAATTGTTTGGTACAGTTCTGTTAACGCCTTCGTATGCATTATTCATTATTTTAAGGCAGAGAGTAGAAATAAGAAGAAAGGGGGAGTAATGATATCATTGTATATGGTACCGTATCCTGGACTACTTCATCAACCAGTAAGCTCTGGAGACGGTATTAATTTTTGGGTATATTCCTTTAAATACCATGTTTATGTTATTTAAGGTATAGAGAGGCGGTATAAGGGAGGGGGCGAGGGTGATTTATACGTCCATTTGATCACATTCCCTTACATTTATGCTTAATAATTACTACATAATCCAATTATAACAGAGGGCGGGTAATGAGGTGAAGGAAAATGCTAGAGGGGGTAAAAACCTTTTATTTCACCTGGAAATAACTTATTTCTGATCATGAAGTAAAAAAACATACTTTCACTTATTTCCGTCAAAAATTGAAGGTGGCCGAAAACCGGACTTAGGGACTCTCCTCCTTTTGACAAAAAACGGCTGACCCCTTTGCACCACCCACCTTACTCGTCGGATTTGCCTCCATGCGATTTCTTTTTGTTTCCAAGGGGTGAAATAAAAAACGACGTAGACTCTGAAGGACATTGAATCAGACGAATTTAAAAAATGCTTTGCATAATGGAATAAAGTGTATTAGCTCCAATGGAGAGTATTTTGAAGGAGAATAATAGTTGCTTGTAGAAAAATTTAATTAAACTCTTTTTAAAAATAAATTCCCGTTACTCTTGAGTCTCCCCTAGTAAGTCATCTTTGTTCAACTTCTAAAAACATTGCTACTGCTAAATAAACTATTTTTATAAATATTAAACTAACTTGAGCTAGTGTCTTTCACTACTCTTCACAAAACGTTTTATTACAACTTTTACTTTGAGTGAATTCTTTATAGATTTTTTTGTTGTATCTCCGCACCAAATTATTTTTAAAAAATTCAAATTGCTAAAATTGCCTTAGCTGCCAAAAAAAAGTCGGTTAATCTCCCTAAAATGTGAAGAAGCCTATGCTTTTCTTAACATGCATATGTACATTTTATGTCACAAAGGATATAGTTACGCAAAAAAAATTAGAATTTTAATATATAAAATATTAAATCAAAACGACGCACTAAAATAAATATATTTCAATGCTTCTAAGTAAGTAAGTTCATTAATCTATCAAGGATAACAACCTAGAAAAAGCACAGGATAAACGGTAGACAGGATAAGACGCTCTACCGGAAATGGGACTGTCAGGGATCCCGTCAGTTCCGGAAGTAGGATAGGAAGGCTGTCAGACGCGTGCCACGCGAACATTTAATGAAAAGATTGGATAAGAAAACGGTATTATTGCCCATGCAAGAAGTTTGGAGTTAGAAATTAAAATAGTCAAAAGGTGCATAGAGGCAGATGTTTAAAGTAACCGACTTTTATTTTAGTAGGAGGTGCAGATCTTGAAGCGTGCAGTATATATGGAGTATATATATATATATATATATTATATATATATATATATATATATATATATATATATATATATATATATATATGCGAAAGTTTCTTATTATTAGAGTATAGTCACGCGACCGTTAGTATGGTGGCAAATTTGAATAAACTGATATGGAATCGTAAAAAATGAGGTTAACTGATATAATATCGAAAAGATTGAAAGAGTAAAAAGTATTTAGAATTTGATTTGAACCCTATATTTACCATAAGCATCTAGTACAATCGTCTTTTTTTTTTTAAATATTGCTTTATCTAGCTGAAAAGTTTCAATTTCTTTTATCTTACTAGTTTAATGGAAATAAATTTCTTTTGTTTTGATCATATTGAGAATTTTTTTCTTTTTGACAACTAGGAGAAATAATTCAAATAATGAGTTTAGGCTTGAACGCCAGCTGTTTATATACATATATACATATACATACATATATATATATATATATATATATATATATATATATATATATATATATACATATATATACATATATACATATAATATATATATATATATATATATATATATATATATATATATATATATTATATATATATATATATATATATATATATATATATATATATATATATATATATATATATATATATATATATATATATATATATATATATATATATATATATATATATATACTAGCCGGGCCCGCGGCTCCGCTCGCGTGGACTTATCTCCCATTATTTATATTTATCTCCCATTATCTCATCTTATCTCCCATTATCGAGCCTTATCTCGACTTATCTCCCATTATTTCTCCTTATCTCCCATTATCTAGGCTTATATCGAATTATATAGAACATATGTTTAAATTTATAAAAACACGTAAATCGGATAAGTGGTTCTCAAGTGATAAGCGCACTAACGGACAGACAGACAGACAGAAAGACGTTGCATTTTATATATATTCTAGATAGAAGATTATAGATAACCTGGCCAGAGAACAAATGTATGAATTAAAAAAAACACGTAAGTCGGATAAGGGGTTCTTGAGTGATAAGCGCACTAACGGACAGACACACAGACAGAGAGACGTTGCATTTTATATATATTATAGATTCTTTGCTACATGATATTGTTCCATATTTAATGCTTTACGCAGTGTATTGCAAGAGAACGCGCTAGTGGCAAACTTTTTCTCCGACTTGATCTATTATCGTCACTGTTTATTCCTTATGTCACCTAACGTAATAAAATATATCCTATAACCTGGCCAGAGAACATATGTATGTTTAACAAAAAAGCACGTAAATCGGATAAGTGGTTCTCCAGTGATAAGCGCACTAACGGGCAGACAGATAGACAGCCAGACAGAGAGGCGTTGCATTTTATATATATTATAGATATTCTTTACTACATGATATTGTTCCATATTTAATGGTTTAGCATGTTTAAAAAAAAGCACGTAAATCGGATAAGTGGTCCTCCAGTGATAAGCGCACAAACGGACCAACAGACAGATATACGTTACATTTTATATATATTATAGATGTATTAAAATATATACCTATAACCTGGTCAGAGAACATATGTATGAATTTAAAAAAATCACGTAAATCGGATAAGTGGATCTCGAGGGATAAGCGCACTAATGGATAGACAGACAGACAGAGAGTCGTTGCATTATATATATATATATATATATATATATATATATATATATATTATAGATATAGATTATTATTATTATTATTATTATTATGTAACCTGGCCAAAGAATGTATGTATGAATTTAAAAAAAAGGCACATAAATCGGATAAGTGGTTTTCGCGTGATAAACGCACTAATGGACAGACAGACAGACAGAGAGACATTGCATTTTATATATATTATAGATTATAGATTATAGATTATAGATATTCTCTGCTACATAATATTGTTCCATATTTAATGGTTTAGGCGGTGTATTGCAAGGCAACGCGCTAGCGGCGAACTTTTTTCCATCATTCCCTATTTTACGTCACTACTCATTCCTTATGCTACCTATCGTAATAAAATATAGCCTATAACCTGGCCAGAGAACATATGTATGTTTTAAAAAAAAAGTACGTAAATCGGATAAGTGGTTCTCCAGTGATAAACGCACTAACGGACAGACAGACAGACAGACAGACAGACAGACAGACAGACAGAGAGACGTTGCATTTTATATATATTATAGATATATATATATATATATATATATATATATATATATATATATATATATATATATATATATATATATATGTAATATATTAAAATTCCGGGTTTCAATCCGTTCGTCTAACAGCGAATTTACACGACGTTTCGCCAAAATCTCATTTGGCATTTTCAAGTGCTCCCGCTGCTGCTGCTACTCAATGCTGTGATCTTGCTGCTGTTACCGCAGACTGAGAAACTGGCGTCTACACAGATTGTAGTTGGGGGGGAGGGGTTGGAAGTGTTCGTCTGAGCAACGGTGTATGCCGGCTGGGTTGTAATTACGGGTTCCGGCGCTATGCCTGTTGCCTTCTCGATATTTTGTTCATTCCTTGGTTTAGCTAGTAGACCCTTCCATGTAGTGGAGATATTCAGCGTATAATCCACTACGCATCGGCGCCGACCTATGAAAGATGACGGCCGCACGTCGGTTTCTCAGTTGGTTTCGAGCAGCAGCAGCAGCAAGATAATAGCATCGAGAAGCAGCAGCAGCGGGAGCTCTTGAAAATGCCAAATGAGATTTTGGCGAAATGTCGTGCAAATTCATTGTTAGACGAACGGATTGAAACCCGGAATTTTAATCTATTACATTCCACCATCCATGAAAACATCTATTGTAATATATATATATATATATATATATATATATATATATATATATATATATATATATATATATATATGTATATACGTACATGTATTCATTAAACAACGGTTATCACTATTACACCAAACACTTAATTTTTGCACTCTACGCGCTTTTCGCTAACCTTGTGAGCCAGGAGCGAACTAACCTGATAATGTTAACATGATTAGCGTAACGTGTATCGAATGCAAAAATAAAATGTTTGCTGTAGTGGTGATAACTGTTGCGTATTAGCATTGTGCCAAAAATTCCCAAAATCCTAATTTTATGTGTTACTGTTTCAATCCTAAATTCGTAACAAAAATTTTAAAGGAAAGTACCTAATTTTAATGAAGTTTAATAAGTTATCTTTACGCTGTTGTAGAGTAACTATAGACAATGCTGACTTTCTAGCAGTTCAGTTGACGTGTGTTAAAAGATCTCTACATTTTGAGGCAAATGACAAATTTTTCTGTAAAATATAAACTTTAGACTAAAACTATTAAATACCTAACTACTACTGCAAGTTTTACTATTTTGTAAACATAAAAATATAGATTAAACTTTACTACTTATTTTATATTGAAAGTGTTTTATTTCCATATTTTTTAGAGATTGCATACTCATCCGAGTATTTCTTAAAATTTTTACACTTGGTTTGCGCACGGTGTTAAAAAAATATATCCTGTATCTTTTTATCTCGTATTGTTGTATCATTAATGAAACTATAATAAAAGTTTCTTCTTAATTGGAATGTAGTAATTATAGGTCAAATTTCAGTTTTGGATAGAAAATTGTTTGTTTGTTTTATTTTCTTAATTTCTTTTAACGCAATAAAAAAATAGCTTTAGAAGTTTTTTTTTTGAATTAGGATTCAATCAAAGTTAAAATTTTTATTTCAAGCGTGATAACATTGCAACTACCCAGGCTTGAGTCAACTATTTTCGATGCGTCTGTTTAGTATAAACATTAGCATAAATGCTGAAAATCCTATGTCTCAAGATTGATTTTTTTCACTAAATATAGAAGCATTATATTTATTTATATTTTTTTGTGCTTGCTCTTGATATAAGAATTTATCGGGCAAAAAATATACTCATAGAGTGGAATAATAATCAAAAAAGGCGGTAAGGGCTCTCGATAAAAAAGAAAAAACAGTAAATTATATTCAATTTGAAAATCGATGACGGAGAGTAGGAGGAGATTTTTCACTAAAAATCATTCTTTCATGCAGTAACTCTTTACTAAGTTCGATCTAATTTACAGATCGATGATCAAGGAGTGAAGACTGTTCACGAAACGTAACTACCAATAAAATAGCCTTATTTCGAGAAGGGCGCTATTTTCTAAATGCATAGGGCCAGCGAGAGCATATACTCCTGCAAAAATAGAAATATCTTTATAATCAATGCATGTGGAGAAAAGCGCTTCTTGGTTCTAGTTCTACTGTGGAACTCAAGTTACAATAAGCTTTTAGTTTTTTATACAATGGAGTATGCTCGGATTTTAGAGAGACATTAGACTTGTTATATGATGGCAGAATTGTTTTTTTCTGGGTAAGGAAGTGAAAAATGGTTTAAACCCAACTATTGGATATTTTTTTCGTACTAGCACAGAATATATTGTTATATATTCTGTGGTAATAGTCTACTACAAGTCATATTATAGTTTTTAAGCACTAAAAAACCATTAACAAAATTTACAATAACTAAAAACGGACAAGGCCCATTTTTCAGCCGTTTACCCACTGTTCTCTTATTCGTCAAATCCATTTCCATCCGCGTTTGGCATATCACGGCTCGTCAGTCAGGCTAGGATTGACAAACAAGAAAACAGAATTTACGGGTACTTATTTAAGAAGTTACTGAACACGAAGGTAGGATACAACGAATGGTACAAAGTACGCATACCTAATACTACATCGAAAGCTGACACAGCAGCTCTCAAGCCGACAGAGGATATATAAATTTTTTTTTTTGATGTTTTGAATTTTCTTACAAACAATGGCGACTATTCCGTAGAATACAAGGCAATCATGATCATCGAAATGTGTTTATTTATTCTTGTTAGAAAGAATAGCGACAATCCTAAAATCTAAAAGAAATAACATTATCATTTGTAGGCATTAGCTTAGCCAGCTTTTAAGGGCAAAAGGGGCCCTTTTTCAGGAAAAAAAAAGAGAACCTGTAACAAGAATTTATAGGAAAGGGACATATTTTTCTTAATTCATAGGGTCAGCCGTATATATACTCTCTGCATCATCTTCCCCTTTCCCTACTGGCAGGGAGGGATTCTGTACTACAATTTAATTGATAATGTAAAATTTAATATTAGAAAACATTGTGTTTACTTGAAAGACTAATTTTATTACTGATTACCAAATGTCATCGATAAATGCATTAACGAATATTATTTCATCTTTTAATGAACTTGACCAAGTGCAGCTGCACATATGACAATAAATATTTCAAGATTTGTATTAAGATTCTGAGGATAACGCTTTTAAAAACAAAGAACGTATTTATAAAGGGGCCAAAGTATGGACACCATAATGCTCTTGAAAGCTCGTAAGAGCTCAGTTAACTGATTTATATTTTAGATTGAATATTGAAGACTATTATAAATGCAAAGTAAAAAAAGAATTATCCCGACTTGAACGTTTGATTTGTGATTTTGAAGTAGGGTTATCTAGAGAGGGGTTAATTTTTTGTTTAGAAAGGGCCGGTAAAGTCAAATGGAAGAAATCTACCCTAATAATCAATGGTATTTTGAATTCAATAGATTTTGTTTATTTTAAAACTGGAGGTATATACATACAGTACAATAATCAGTGTCAAATAGGTGCCCAGCAACTAGTTTGAAAATATTAATTTATAGGAATACTTTATTACTAATACCAAACAAAACAACTTTTAGAGCTTTCCTGTATTTATATGTTACGGCATTACTCCACTGGACGGACTCTTGCGATATTTGGCTTGAAGATAGAGCAGATTCCAGGTTAACATATACGAGGCTGGTTTGAAAAGTCCGTGCAAAGCCCGAGAGATGGCACCACCGGCGCGTATCGAGGTCATGTTTAGTTAGTAGCATCTCTTGAATGAACGCACACCAAGTTTCAGCCATATTGGTCTATTTCTTTGTGTTTGGCATTCGTGTGAATCAAGGAAGTCGAGTGATTTTCAAGAAGTGGACGAAAAAGAATTTCGTGTGGTGATTAAACATTACTTTATGAAAGGCAAAATGCCTCAGGAGACTAAAGAGAAGCTTGATAAACATTATGGTGACTCTGCACCTTCGATTAGAACAGTTTATAAGTGGTTTCAAAATTTTCGGATTGGCCATATGGGCACAAGTGACGCTGAACGTTCTGGACGGCCTGTGGAGGTCACGACTCCAGAAATCATTGATCAAATCCATGTTATGGTGATGGATGACAGAAGAGTTAAGGTGCGGCTGTGGGCATCTCGACTGAACGGGTACATAATATTTTGCATAAACATTTGGACATGAGAAAGCTATCCGCAAGATGGGTGCCGCGATTGCTCACGCTTGACCAAAAACGGAATCGTGTGAAGTGTTGCAAGGATGGTTTGCAGCTGTTCCAGAAGAATCCGGAGGACTTTAAGCGTCGTTTCGTCACTGTGGATGAAACATGGATACATTACTATACTCCTGAGGCCAAACAACAATCTAAACAATGGGTTACCAAGGGGGAATCTGCACCAAAAAAGGCGAAGACCGTTCCTTCGGCCGGAAAGGTTATGGCAACTGTCTTTTGGGATGCTCAAGGGATAATCCTCATCGACTATCTGGAAAAGGGTAAAACTATTACAGGTGAATATTATTCATCGTTATTGGACCGTTTGAAAACCGAGCTGCAAGAAAAACGCCCGCGATTGGCCCACGAGAAAGTCCTTTTCCATCACGACAACGCACCAGCACACACCTCAGCAGTTGTGGTCGCAAAATTAATGGAAATAGGATTCCAACTCGTTTCACATCCCCCCTATTCTCCAGACTTGGCTCCCTTGGACTACTATTTGTTCCCCAATTTGAAGAAATGGCTGGCGGGACAAAGATTTTATTCAAACGAGGAGGTGATTGCAGACACTAATGGATATTTTGCAGACTTGGACAAATCCTATTATTCGGAAGGGATCAACAAACTAGAACATCGTTGGACGAAGTGTATAAGCCTAAAAGGACACTATGTCGAAAAATAAAAAAGGTTTACCGCAAACACATAAGTAGTTTTCATTTTTGCACGGACTTTTCAAACCAGCCTCGTAAGCGTTATTCGATCTAGACAAGTAGGTACAAAAGCCTGAAAAATAGATTTTTTAAAAACATAATTTTCTATTTATTATGCCTTTTTGGCTCCATTTTACAAAATTAATAATAAAATTTCTGAGATAAAAACTATTTAAAATTCAAAATGGGCGATCCAATATGATGGTCAGAGAGTACGTAATTCATTTAGAGTAATTTAGAATTTTTGTGTTTTCAATAATTGTTTTTGTTTGTACCTGAATGGTTAAATGAAATACAAATACTTCTTACTGAAAGCTTAGATTTCTGTCTTTCATTTCCCACCTATAAATATTTTTTTTATTTTAAGTTTAAGTTGTATAATTAATAATAAGCAAAAAATACGTTTATTATGAACACCTTTTAAGAGAAAAATTACAAAAAAGAGTTTTTTTAAAGTTTTTAATAATTTCGTAATATGAAGTATACTATTAACTGTAACTAAAAAAAAATAAAAAAAAATTGTCTGAGTTTTTTTGACTATTTCGTACTGCTTTGAAAGTAAAATTGCCGGCGGCGGATTACAGCAGGCAAATTTTAATATTTTAAAACTCAATTTTTAAATGACGCAGACAATGTGAGTATTTTTAATTATTCTTATATTAAAACTTAAGATATAATAGTGATATATGCGCAAGGATTTTTTTTCAATATTATATTTTATTAAATATTTGTAATTTACTGTATGCCCGTTAAAATAATACAAACAAAAGTTTTATAAATTATAAAGCAATAAAAATAAAAACTATTAGTATCATCGGAAAACTGAAAGTCTCCTTTTCTAAAACCTATCTTTTTTTTTTTTTATATTCTGAAAACAAGTAATATCGATTAATCTTCGAGCGGTGCGCGTAGACTTTCAAATTAACCTGTTTGGTGCACTACGCTTTTTAAATCACTGAATTTTTAATAAATTCTAACGTTCATAAAAAAAATCTGGAGAAAAAAATCTATATACCATTTTTTTGTAAAATTTCCCGCTCTTTCACGTGGTGCTATTAGTTTTTGATATCTTTTTTATTTTTCCAGATATTGCCGAAATTCCGAATTTTTGATTTTATTTTGGTTTTTGTGGGCTTAGCGTACATCAAACTTTAGCAAACTTTTTTTTATTATATTCTACGTCCAAAAAACTACCGGTGTGCCAAAACGCAGCCTGCTAACATTTAATGAGAGCTCAAAACCCCTGGCGAATGGGTTATAAATGATTTGGAAACCAGCAATGAAAATACTAATAATATATTACCTGTAGACGTTACTGTCTTAATAAATAAATACAATTAAATGTCAGTTACAATAAATTATAAATATAACAATTCAAACGGCAAAAAACTGTTTACAGTTAAATAAACGAACCATTCTAATCTTTTCTCAGAACCCAAATCGTCATGGTCATTACCCTCAAAATGTGATATATTTAGGAATGTATTTCGATTCAGAATTAAACTGGAACTGGCTATGAGAAAAATTATGCAAAAATATATTTATATTCCCTAACAAGCCCAAATTAGTAGATGTTCATGTGTTACTAGTTATTTTATTTAATTTGAAACGCACGACACCTACACCCGGACCTTTGGATTACAAAGTAAAGTACATTATCAGAGTAAACATATAACACAGTAGCGTGTGTTTAAGTTATATTATCTGCTAAAATTCGCTAACCAAACTTTCAAAACTCAATTTGGGCATGCAAAAGTAGTAATTCTCCACCACGAATGAGTTTGAATAAATCAGTGCATGGATTTAATTTTTTTGTATAAGTAGTATATAGGTATGGCAAATCATTAGTTGCATGAAAGTTATTAGATAAAAAGATACAAGATTTGACTAATGATAAAATGGAGCAAAAAGTGTATTCACTTCATTTTTAAGTTCAGAAAAAAGACGACTTCATCTTAAAATGATAATTGTAATTATATTCAGTCTCTCTAGATTGCCGGGGTTCGCCAAATACAAGGAGCATGATTGTTGGCATTATACGCGCGAAGCTGAAGGTGTGCAGAGATATATTCTCAAAATTAACATTTTTTTCCTACCGGACAATATAGTTGAGAAATTTAACAATTAGATATATAAATGAATAAAGTGCAAAAAGCGTTGAAGCCAAATATAGGTTTCTCTTGTATTTTTTTGCCTTCTTCCCTGTTTTTTGTATATCTATTTTAATAACAACTTGATAAAAAGAATTTTCTTCCTTTCGATCAGCAAAATTTATTTTTATCCTGCAGAACAGGATTTTTCTTGAAAGAAGGAATTGGAATATTTCAAAAACTTGCAGGCATCATACCAGCAATATGGCGACAGGTCATGTGCTCATTACATTACTCGAACCTCTTGATATCAAAGGCGCTGAGTCGGACTGCCGGTACTGTGTCTTATGTTTACTGTGACATTATGTTTTCACAAGAATAGGATACAAGGATACAATTAGAAACATCTTTGTTCAAATGAGAATTTTGGCACAGCCTTGTTTATATAGTTTAACTTGTTCGCTATTTGCTTACGCCAATAATCATAACTTTAACACAGAGACTAATAGATACGACTATAAAACATGGAGGCGAACATATATTAATACTGGTTTCCTTCGATTCGTAACAGTAAGTAGAAATGGCCTAGATTATTATTTAAAAAGATTTTCTCATACCGAGATCAAATTTTAAGTTACAAATTAAAAATTTTCTCTTTCTGAAAGCTTATTATAGTTTAAATGAATATATGAACACATGAGATTTAATTTTTGATGACCAATAATTTCTTGACGTTTTTAGATAATTTCATTTTGGATTGCTTTTTGGTTGTTATGAAATTACTTTCATTTAATTTCTGAATTTTTTCAATTTTTACTTAATTTTTATTATTTACTAGCAACCGCCTGCGACTTTGTTTGCTTGGAAGCGTTACTTTTTTCAAACGTTTCTTTCTTTTCATTTAGGCACCTACGTTAATTGGTTAGAGCTTCTCTGTATACTATTTTCAATGTTTTATTACTTTCTAGAAGCCAAATATATTGGTTTTCTGGAGATGCGACTCTTGATAAGCTGACATATAATTGGCAATGTGTGTCCTGTCTCAAATCGATTCCCACGAGTTTGAAAGTATGTCCCTGGAACTTGTTTATTGTGAGAGCAAATGATCCTTTCACCGGAAACTGCAACCGCTCAAAATGAATCGGTAGATTCGTTGGGATCATAGAAATATGAAGAATGGACGCTATTGTTCTTATATTTTGCCTGTTATGCCGCTGTGAGCGTTCAGCATTAGACTCTACAATCCGATGTATTCTAGCCGCCCTCGTCACAGACGTATTTCTAGAAAGTTACGATTTTCTTTTAGCATAATGTTTGTGTCTTTAAATACTACTTAATCTTTAACAGCAGACAGAAGTGCACAATCTTCCAAAAGTAAAAAAGAAAACGGTTACGTGCAGGTTGGACTTGCGCTATTAGTGTTCTGTGCCTTGATTGTCTTTAAAATAAAATAAAATCCTTACCTCAGCTACGTTAATTAGGTCACTGACATGTATATTTTTTAAGATTGAATATGTATGTTCACGTATTTTCTTAGTCAATAATGTATAATAGTTATAGCATCTTAGCTAATTAACAGCCGATAAATCAATCTAGTTCAAACTAGAATCTAGCAATAAAAGTGTAAAACAAATATTTACTACCTAAATATTATTAGAAACAAATAAAATAAAATTATTTTGTCTCGATATAGGAGCGAGGCGCGATTCGGTAGCAGTAATGTACTGAAAAGTATATTAAAACCAGCTCCACGATATTGTCAAGGCAGCTAGTTTCTTTTACACCATGTAAATTATCATACGTAATGTACTCGTGATAATCTACACTTTATGAAAAATATTCCAGAATTTTTTCAGCAATTTTTGTCAATTTTGCAAAATAATACAAAGGAAAGTGTGGGTAAGTAACACATCATATATATTTTTGAACTCCCTCATTCCCTCACCCCTAAAACTAAACCCTTAAATTAAAATTTAACTTTCAAAACCACGCGGCTCTGATTGGGCCATCAGTTCCTATATTTGTGTCAAATTTCAATTTTATATGTCAAATAGTTTCGGAGAAAATTGGGTGTGACAGACAGACGGACACCGAAGTGATCCCACTTAAAATAACACAAAATATATTTATCTCACAGATACATATTTAATTCTTATGATGCAAAAATATTTAAATTCTATTAATTTTATAATGAAAATCTTAGTCAGTTTTCGATTTCTATGTGTGAACAAGCAATACTAACTTTAAACTATTTGTTGTAAAATATTAAATTTATAAATGAAAATATTCATTATGGTATATCAAAGTCCGGTCCTTGGCAAATTATTTCTTAAAAATAATGTTGTTCAAATGTAAGCCGTTAAGTTCCCGGTAGTCGTCTAAATGAAGAGTTAAATAATAGATCACTACTCGGTACGTCGTTGCTATGATCGCTGTCATTTCTTGCCGGATTCAAATTTTTAAGCATTTCAGAGAGTCTTATTAATATAAATTTGATGACTTCTTTTGATAGTCCAACAAGAAAAAAACCATCTCATTAGATCAGGGCTAAGTGGAGATCGATTTGTGTCTGGCGGAAATCAATTCAGTCGTTCTAGAATGTGTTTGTAGTGTAGTGATGCAATTCTGTTTATTCGGGAATAAGAAATTGAAAATTGTTCGAAAAACTTTCAAATTTGATGAACGCAATTGAGCTTTTTAATTGGGTAAATTAAACTCTAAAAAATATGTTTTGTTATTTGTATTGGGTTTTAAACTGGAATTTTTTAGGTTCCTAATTCCGGACCTGTAAAATCTAATTATAATAGGTATTTTAATATTTCGTACATTGTGATAAATTTTCGGTACTGTTAAGAAATTTCCTCTTCGATTTTCGGTTCCAATTCTTTTTAATCCATATTCTTAATAGTGCAGTATTCGATTGGCACTGATTGTAATCGAAGACCAAGGAAAATATCAAAATATTACTAGAAAGATGTTTTCAGTCGATATTTGTTAAACCCATACGGTACTGATATCCTGACATTTGTATAAAATAAAAAGTAACTAAATAAGGCTTTGGGGTCGGACTAGATATCATTTTTTAGGGTGAATCAGGTGCCTGTACAAGGCTATTTCTTAAAACAGCGGATACGATTATGAGAGTAAACCTGATGAGATTAAATAAAATTTTGAAGGTTCTAAATACCAATTCAATATAAAAGAACTAAGATATAATTTTTTTCAATATTTAGAAATTTATAAAATTATAAAAATTACTTTTGGCATAAATAAATCATTTTAATGAAAATATCTATGATAATAATGATATTAAAACTAACTTACGTCCCACAATTTCTGTCCTATTTTACACTTTCTACCCCCATTTTCCATAACAACCCTTATAAACATCCTGTGTGAAGCGGCATGACCAATTTTTCACCGTCCTTGTGTGATTGTGACGCGCCAGCTCTACAATTTACGGGACGCAAACACGTGACCAGAGACATTACAGGATCGCCTTCTCACACGACCGTATTAAGGGACTGTAAAATTGCTTTGAACAATCGACATACTATATTTTGGACCACTAGTTTCCTAATTTAAGAATGTAATGGTGGTTTTACAGCTTTGAACGTGTTCTGCAGCCATCATGCCATTTCTTGCTATTCTGAAGATCGATCTCTGACAGCTGCCTGTTGTTTATTGCCTCCTTAACTGCTTGAAGCTATTCTCGTCTTGGTCCTTGGTCCTCCTATCCCTCGATGTCTTGCCATAGCTATCCAATCTTAACTTAAAGGGGTTAGGGATAGTAAGTAATTTTGAAAAAATCGATTTTTTGTTTTCTGCATTTTTTGAAAAAAAATATAGGCGAGAATTGTGCCATAAGACCCGGGAAAATAGAACAAGTATTTTAATAAATTGTATTCGTACATAGTAACTGGACTTGAAACTCCAAATGCGTTTTCCTCAAAAGTTTGTTCTCAAAATCGGCGACTACTATTTCTTAAAAACATCTCAATTGATCAAAATGAAATTTATACCGTATCTTTTACACATAAAACACTAATTCTTAATAGGAAAATTTTATTTATTAATTTATCTTTTTTTTCATATGCGGAAAACAAACATAAGTAAATATATTTGTTATATAAGTAAACGGTAATATTATTGAAAATTAATAGTTGGTCTATGAGACGCAAAACTTCTATAAGAAAAGCATGGGGATGAAAACTCTGCATTTTTTGTGCCATTTTCCTGTGTCGTGGATAAGGCTTGGAAAGTTCGACTGCAACAGTCCCATAGGAAAAGCATGGGGTTCAAAACCCTACATTTTTGGTGCCGTTTTTCGGTGTATGATAGAAAGTTGTGTGTTTGTATATAATATGAGATCTTGGAATAAAACGAAAGGGACGGTATGGATATTTAACATTTTAGTTCCATTTCATATTTCCTTTTTTATCCTACTGATGGGCTGAGTATTTAGGTCAGTATTGAATGAAATATTTATGCCTATTTAGATGAAGAGAATATTATTAACATGCAGCCAAACAACTGTGTAGCTTTAAGGAATAAAAGAACGAAAATATATATTTTTGCTAACAATTCGGTTTGCTGGAAATATATAGAATTAGAAGATTCACTGAATCTTTTTTATTTTACTTACATAAATTACAATCGAAATATTACGAACGAAATGAGTATATACCAAACAAATCTGCCTGATAAGGTTATATTTTATGCCTTCAATTTGATAGCGAGAAAACATGATTATCAACACAACCAAGACAAAATGTATGGTAGCTTCAAAAGAATTATTAAGATGCAAGCTGGAGATCCAAGGAAGTATTATTGAACAGGTTAATAATTTTAAATACCTGGGAACAATGATAACAAGCTGCGGCGACTTAAACAGGGAAGTATAACAACAGCCTATGAAGGCATCACCAATAGCAGGTTGTTTGACGTATATAGTATGGAAAAATAAATACCTCACAGTGGAAAGTAAAATAAGAATATACAACCGTGAGACCGATCCTCACATATGCTGTACAAGCAAGAGTTGACACATGTATAATAGCGTAAATGATGTGGAGAACAGGGATGAAGGTGATTAGGTGCATACATGGAAAAACTATCCACGACAGAATCCGCAACAAAGATCTACAAGAACCATGTAAGATCCAAGAAATATCCAAATATACCAGAACTAGACAAAACACTGAAATAAACACGTAGATCGGATGGACGACAACAGAATGGTAAAAAGGACCAAATTAAATAAACCCTGCGGTAGAAGAACTAGGGACAGACGTCCGAAAATGTGGAAGGAATGCTGGATGTCTACATCGGAAGAGGCCCAATGGAGATAAAACAGGCAGTATGCCCACCTATATGACACACCATATAGGAAAGAAGAAGAAGATTAGGGTGCTGAAGTAAACTGTTTTGTGGTTAAATCACAATTAAGACCGATATTAGATATACAGAGTATGTTCTAAGTTGGGATATTTTCTGTCTCAGCTTGTAAGTTCATTAAAATAAATAATTTTAGCAAATATTATGTCCACAAAAACGCTTACACATCCCTCTACATCTGAATCTGTAAATTCTACTAAGCTTGAGTAGCTATTTCCCCTTCTCTACTGCTATATACCAGAGAAGAGCTGCCAATGATATTTGTGAGTGTATAATACTTGCCATTATTCTCCTCTTAGAAGCTGTAGAACTGCTAATATTAAACACTAGCTTCATATGTCTTCATAGTCCTTTCTGCTTTTATCATTATCCTTATGATCCCAGCAAAAGTAAGTTATATATCTATCCATACTCTTAGATGTTTTAAAATTTTGATGAGTCTCACCATACTTCTGGATGTTGAAAACTATTTGAGCTATCTTTCGTTTAGTCGTTAAAGAGACTGCCTACATTTTTTTAGAAGCAACTTGCAATTTTCAGCTGCTTAAGAAGCTAAAAACCCTAATTAGAGCCATATTAGCATCGCCTATTAACTTCTCCGACTTGGCCACTAACACCATAGCAGCGTCATCTATAAATTCCATTAATTTGACCTTTCGGAATAAAAGAACGAAAATGTGTATTTTCCTTAAAAGTTAGGTTTGCTGGAAATATATAGAATTAGAAGGATCTCTCAATCTTTTTTATTCTACTTATATAGATTGCAAACGAAATAATATGAACGAAATCAGTATATATCAAAAAAATCAACCTGGAAGGTTATGGCGCTGAAGTAAACTGTTTCGTGGTTAAATCACAATTAAGCCTGATGTTAGATATATAGAGTATTCTTCTTAGTTGGGACATTTTGTCTGCCAGCTTGTAAATTGATTACAATAGATAATTTTAGCAAATATCGTGTGTACAAAAGCGTAATAATGAAAAGGAGCCTTTTATTCATTTATACATATTCTATATTAACTTTGAATTTCATCTAAACTGTCTGGTTAGAGAGATAATACTAGCAAGTCAATTAAAAGAAAATATTAATAATATAATATCTTAAGCAGTTTTTCAGACTTATTTTTTGTGGTTCTATGTATATAGGGAATATTTTTAAAAGCGGATTTCAGTATATCTTTATTTAAAGGAGTTTCTGTAAATATAAAATAATTGAATATTTTCTAATGCACCGTGCCAGGGATTAATACTTTTATGTAAATAACAATCTGGAATCTCATTAAACCTACTGAATTGTGGTTCCAATTTAACTGGAATGCTGTTAATTTTTATTGTCTAACCAAGAATTTAAAAAAAAATAGATTTTTTCATTTCAATTAACATGAATTCATCAAGGAGATAGATAGACATAGACATATTTAAAAACCGTTTCGATATCTGTAATTTCAACAATTTCAGTGTTCTAACCTAAACCGTGATAAAGTTATTATCAACTGACCAATTTTTGATCTTCAGCAGATAGTAATGTTGATGATGATGAATGTTTTGATCTTCAGCAGGTAGTAATGTAAATGGTGGTTTAAAGAGATAGTTCACACGAGTACCATCATAAACTGCTAATTCTTTAGGGACATAACCGAAGGGGCAATTGTATGCCTGCATGTCGACAAATATGTCATGCCATGTTTGATACAGAAATTAAATTACAATATATTCCTCTAAGTTTTTTCTGTTTTTTTTTTCAATTTTCATTGTTTGTTTTTATATTATACTTATATTGTAATTTTGAGAGGCGCATGAGGCACTATGATTGTGTCTTGAAAGTAGGAGACACTATGTGTATTGAGAGGAGGAGGCACTATGTGTGTTGCGAGAAGAAGGAACTCTCTGTATTGGGAGGAGAAGGAGGCAGCATTTCCACAAATAACCTACTTATCGGCAAAGATAACTCTGGTCTTGACAGATTTTTTTCTTAAACGATTATGTTCGCTGCGTGAAAGTGAGACCTCACATCAATACTCTAAGACATTTTACCAAGAAATTTACTTACTGCTTTTATTGGCTAACTTATGATCTTAATATAAGGAAATGGCGTGATCCGTACCAAGATAAAAATCCACTTATTTAATTAAATTATTGTGTGCATGAATTAGGAAGTTTTCAGATAATAGAGAATTGTATGTTTCTTCTGTCGGCGTTGCCAAATATATACATATGACCAACTGACAAGTCCTGGGATTCGTGAGAAGTAAGTCGAGATGGACTGAAATGGTAGCAGGTGAAGTATAGCTTGGTAAAGCGAACCATCAAGTCAGAAAAAAATAAGTAAACCAAGCAGCAAAATGAAAAAAAATTAGTAGCTAAGGTAAATGGTAGATAAAATTTACAAAAAAGCTCAACTGGCAATAAATCTCGTAACAAATTTCAGCGAAGAAAACTTAGCAGGGAATAAAAAAAACACTGAAAAGAAAAAAAAAACGTTGTGACACCTATAAAAATCTCAAATATCAACTTTGCAACAACAAGAGTGTGGTCAAAGGTGACTCAAAATCATGTGATACTGGAAACGATGTCGTTCCTTTTTCTGTATTAAAGACAAAGTTTCTTCTACTGGAAGTGCCAGAATGAGACGAAAACAAAACAATATAGCCGAAAAGAAAAACAGGAACTTACCAACCGGTGAATTTTCTACCCAAAACAACAGGAAAACTTAGTATGGGGATATGGCATCAAAAAAAGAACAAGTAGACAAAATAAGAATAAAACACACTGTCTCTGAGTGCCGCTTTTCGAGAAGTAAACTACCAACCTCGCGAACAGTTTTTTCTAGGTTAGTCTTGGCAACCTAGGCTAATCAAAAAAATATCTTCACGGAGGTATATCTTAAAGCACTACTGAAAGTCAAGCAGAAATATAAAACTAGATTAGGCAAAAATATTGATATATATATATATATATATATATATATATATATATATATATATATATATATATATATATATATATATATATATATAAACGGATTTACCTACTGTGTAGTGAATTATAAAAAAGAAATATCATGGTTAATTACATAAAAAAGAAAAATATATCAGATAGCAAAATGAGTCTTTATTGTGTAAGAATATTACACTAGAGATCTGATCAACAGAGAGGTCGCCATGCGATTACCCAACTTCTGTACTATTGTGATAAAACGGTGTAGCACGATGCAAGTTAAACATACCGCTACAGCCCTGAAATGTAAATGAATGCAAAAATCTCGGATAAAGACTTTCTTTCCTTTGCAAAATCAGTAAAAATTTATACTGGCGTAGAGTTTTGGTTTTCAGTATGTTACTGTTTTCTAACCTTATTTTTCCTAAGAGGCTTTTATTCAAATATATTATTTTAAGAAAGGGGACAATAAATAGCATGGGTTTGAATTAACATTATGAGGTATTATTTATTGCCACAAAAATCATATTGTACAATCTTTCTCTTTCCAGTAGCATATCAATGCTTATTTCATTTTGATCAGCCACCCCGCTTAAACTATCCTTTGAATTGCCACAAACGATTCTCACCCCCACACCCTCCACTAAACGTGATCTAAGCTATTGCTCGAAGGATTATTGACCAATTTTTTTCTACCGTTGTTTGGCGGTTATTAGTTAATGAGGGTAAAAGACTCGGCGTTTAAGGATAGACTTCTATTATTATTTTATAAATTATGATCTTTTTTTGGCTAATTGACACGTGGTGGTTTGAAAAAAAGGTAATTAGAGATATAATTTGTCCTGTAAATATAGTATAAGTATGTTCAGGGTGTCATATTAAAACTGGTAAATTCTAGTATCGAATAAGAATATTGGAGAAAAATAGTGGACAAGTTCTACATACTCTATATGTGTTATATAGTTTTTCAATATAATCAACTATAATTCTACCCTGAATTTAGGAAAAAAGTATAAGTGGAATAACATAAACCGATACCTAACAATAATAAAATATCAACTGTTTTACAAATAAAATGTATAATATAAAAACATAAAAATCATAATCCTTATATAATATATAATATAAGGCATAATAAAAATAAATAATTATGAATAAATTATCTTTTAGGATCTTTGAGAAATCTAAAAAAACTCCTTTGGAGATACCACATATATTTTTACAAGCACTAGCCGCACAATTTCTTTTTTATAAATATTTTTAATTATAACGTCAAACGAGTCATTTACTTACTGGAAAATTATTAATAATGAATTTCGGAGCACGTTATAAAAAGACTCTCTTTGAAATCCAGATGTAAACACAAACCGCGACCGAGCTGGCAGCCATGTTGCTGGTGTGATAGGGGATACATGCTTGATAAATAACGGGACCTAAAAAATTTCTTGGGCGTTGTTACTGTGTTTTATGTTTATTGCTACCCTCGGTTTTGGTAATTTTCAAAATTTCTTTGATGTATTTTACCATTTCTCGAAAATAACCGAACTAGATTAATACATTTCAGTTGAAGGCTAATCGTGAGACTGGTCCCTCTTCACCGTTAGTCTTCAACTGAAATATATTAATCTAGTTCGCTTATTTTCGAGAAGTGGCAAAATACATCAAAGAAATTTTGAAAATGCCCAAAACCAAGAGCGAAACGTCAATAAAATTTTTTTAAAAATGTATTAATTGAATGAATCTATACCCAAGATTATAACAAAAGATTTATTTACATAAAGGTTTAGGAAATATATATGTATATATATATATATATATATATATATATATATATATATATATATATATATATATATATATATATACGAGGCTGGTTTGAAAAGTCCGTGCAAAGTCCCAGAGATGGCACCACCGGCGCGTATCGAGGTCATGTTTAGTTAGTAGCATCTCTTGAATGAACGCACACCAAGTTTCAGCCATATTGGTCTATTTCTTTGTGTTTGGTATTCGTGTGAATCAAGGAAGTCGAGTGATTTTCAAGAAATGGACGAAAAAGAATTTCGTGTGGTGATTAAACATTACTTTATGAAAGGCAAAACGCCTCAGGAGACTAAAGAGAAGCTTGATAAACATTATCGTGACTCTGCACCTTCGATTAGAACAGTTTATAAGTGGTTTCAAAATTTTCGGACTGGCCATATGGGCACAAGTGACGCTGAACGTTCTGGACGTCCTGTGGAGGTTACGAGTCCAGAAATCATTGATCAAATCCATGATATGGTGATGGATGACAGAAGAGTTAAGGTGCGTGAGATTGCTAGTGCTGTGGGCATCTCGACTGAACGGGTACATAATATTTTGCATAAACATTTGGACATGAGAAAGCTATCCGCAAGATGGGTGCCGCGATTGCTCACGCTTGACCAAAAACGGAATCGTGTGAAGTGTTGCAAGGATGGTTTGCAGCTGTTCCAGAAGAATCCGGAGGACTTTAAGCGTCGTTTCGTCACTGTGGATGAAACATGGATACATTACTATACTCCTGAGACCAAACAACAATCTAAACAATGGGTTACCAAGGGGGAATCTGCACCAAAAAAGGCGAAGACCGTTCCTTCGGCCGGAAAGGTTATGGTGACTGTCTTTTGGGATTCGCAAGGGATAATCCTCATCGACTATCTGGAAAAGGGTAAAACTATTACAGGTGAATATTATTCATTGTTATTGGACCGTTTGAAAACCGAGCTGCAAGAAAAACGCCCGCGATTGGCCCACAAGAAAGTCCTTTTCCATCACGACAACGCACCAGCACACACCTCAGCAGTTGTGGTCGCAAAATTAATGGAAATAGGATTCCAACTCGTTTCACATCCCCTCTATTCTCCAGACTTGGCTCCCTCGGACTACTATTTGTTCCCCAATTTGAAGAAATGGCTGGCGGGACAAAGATTTTATTCAAACGAGGAGGTGATTGCAGGCACTAATGGATATTTTTGCAGACTTGGACAAATCCTATTATTTGGAAGGGATCAACAAACTAGAACATCGTTGGACGAAGTGTATAAGCCTAAAAGGAGACTATGTCAAAAAATAAAAAAGGTTTACCCCAAACACATAAGTAGTTTTTATTTTTGCATGGACTGTTCAAACCAGCCTCGTATATATATATATATATATATATATATATATATATATATATATATATATACATATATATATATTTATTTATTTATTTATGTGTCTATTATATTTTAATTTTAAATAATTAATGAATATTTAAATAAATTAGAAATTTCTAGTTTTGACCTGCCAATTATATATTATTGTAACTTTGTCTAACAAAAGTATATATATTCTATCTATCTTTGTTTTTTATGTAGGGAAAAGGAAATCTTGCTTGCATGTGTGTTTTGCTAGTATAGATAGTGTGAGACTCCTACTCACTAAACTTCCATCCTCTCTTGTAGTTCTTCAACAGGAATGCTGCCTCACTTCTTATCGGTAATTTAGGCTACAATACTTATTACTAACAGGTTTACCTTATATAGTAGTTCTAACTTTCTTCTCGCTTTTCCTTTTCGATAAAGCAGCTTATCATTGTAGATTATTTTTCAGATTTCCTCCGACTATAGTCGAGATTGTCCATTTCTTGGCCTCTACGTTGTAGATTGCTCTTTTTTCTTTCACCACTTACTTTATTGGCGGTATCCCTACTATTACTCCCACCACTGGGAGGGAATTGTCGTTATAGCAGCCTACACATCCCGCTACACAGGAATCTCTGAATTCGACTGAGCTTAATTAGCTATTTCCCATTCTCTACTGCTATATACCAGAGAGGAGCTGCCAATGATATTTGTGTGTGTATAATACTACAATATTAAACACTAGTTTCATATAAGTCCATATAGTCCTTTCTGCTTTCATCATGATCCTTATGACCCCAGCAAAAGTAAGTTATATATCTACCCATACTCTTAGATATTTTAGGATTTTCAGTCTCACCACACTCCTAGACGTTGAACACTATTTGAGCCATCTTTCGTTGAGTCGTTAAAAAGACTCCCTACGTTTTTTCAGAAGCAACATGCAATTCTCAGCTGTTTAAGCAGCTAACAACCCTAATTAGAGCCATATTATCATCGTTCATTAAGGACTCCTCCGACTTGGCTACTAGCACCATAGCAGCGTCACCTTTAAATTCAATTAATTTGACCTTTACAGGAAGAGTGATCCCTAAGAGCGTTTTCGTTGCTACCTTACCTATCTTCAAAACTAAGTTTATTTTGACATTTTATATAAACCATTGAATAAACTTTAAAATGTTATGTCTGTGCCCTACGTTGGATGCCACTTTTCTATTATGATGCACAATGTAGTGCCCAACGAGTTTTAATCTCCTATAAAACTGAGGCCTAGAATTATAATCTGAAAGTTCATTTGGGACTTTTAATAAGCCCTCCGTTTTTTAATGCTATCAGTTTCTTCCTCTAAATAAGGGAAGGGCATCGTTTGGACGACAAATTGATTTAATATGAAAACATTTAGCCAACAACCCATCTCTTTCTATCAGATACTGTGGAACAATAATGTAGACCGTAACTTTTTCTATAAAGGAAGTACCAAATTATTTCATTATAGTAGACGTTTTGGTTTCAGTCGTTAGTGGTTTGGAAAAGAAAATAAGATAAATTGTAACTCATTTTACCCCTCCTTCCTTGAAAACGAATTGTAATCGTTATTTAAAGGATGAAATTTTTACTTAATGTCCGATAGCACAATATTATTTGGGATACTCTTTTAATTAAATTTAAATGGCCTAAAAGCATCAATTCTGTAGTCACTTATAATCAACATTGTTACATACAAAATGTTATCATTACTATTATAAGACCAATTAAAATAATATACAAATTAGTAAATAATTTAAAAGGTTTATCCCAATTACA
This sequence comes from Pachyrhynchus sulphureomaculatus, assembly GCA_019049505.1. Lineage (NCBI taxonomy): Eukaryota > Metazoa > Arthropoda > Insecta > Coleoptera > Curculionidae > Pachyrhynchus > Pachyrhynchus sulphureomaculatus. The sequence goes on along the minus strand of CM032455.1, from coordinate 124,693,278 downwards.
AGCATTAACTAATTTCAAAATTAACTTTGTTATTCCTTTTTCCTTGTATTTTCAGCATCCACCAACAACTTGTATAGGAAAGCCTACAACATCTAAAATAACCTTAAACCATAATCAAAACTGTTTGATACCGCAAAATTTCAATAGAATTCAATTATCTGCAGACAGAAAACGGCCGACTTTCAAATGATAGGGAGAAACCATAATAAATTAAACTTAGTGACAGAGTTGGCGAGGAGAAGCCCTTGCTTCGACCCGATTTTCACTTGTTTTAGCAGCTTCAGGACTTTTAGGTTGCCCAGGAAACCGCGAGACAATTAAATGACGCTTCTGAAGTGGTTACCCTGCGTTGAATGGACAGTTAAAAGGCTACGTGTTTCGGAACACTTTTGTATTGGCTTTTCACTTCATTTGAGTTCAAAAGGTTTTCAATTACAAATACTTATAAAAAATTTCTTTATTTACAGCTTTCCTTATTTTACATTTTGGTTAAATATATCACGGCCTTACAACAAGGACAAGAACTGGATAGATTATTACGAAAAATATTTGTTAGCAAATACATTTTAGAAAAGTTTTCTCTTTCACTTTCTTTGGATACACACAAATGTATATATATATATATATATATATATATATATATATATATATATATATATATATATATATATATGTATACATATATATATATATATATATATATATATATATATATATATATATATATATACATATATATATATATATATATATATATATATATATATATATATATATATATATATATATACTGTCAAATAGCAATGTAGGTATGTCACGTTTAAACTGGATCTCTATAATAATTTTTTATATAAAAATAAATCTTTGATCATCTAGTCAACTTAAGATTCTAATTATGTGTCTGATGTCTGTTTGCGACTTATCTTTGCTGTCATGTTGAAGTTTTACGTTGTTAGCGCTAGTTTTGGAGATAAATTACTGATGTATTCTGTGAGTAGATAACTGTTTTTTTATAACATGAACGGAGTTTATTGATTTAATTTATTTTACATAATTAACTTTTGCTATTAGTGATTCTTTCTATTACAGATCTCCAAAAGAAGCTTGTAAACACAAACGAAAGCTTGAGAATATTAACAATAAAATACAGTTTTAAAAAAAATGCAGTATTAGGTTTTATTTGCACTCTCAACTCAATAATATATATATATATATATATATATATATATATATATATATATATATATATATATATATATATATATATATGTATATAGAAATTTGAAAATTACCAATCCAAAGAACCAGCAGGCTTCCGAAAAAGATTTAGCACAATCGAACATCTACACACGATCAGACAACTTATAGAAAAGGTAACTGAATACAATATTACAGCCTGGATGGCACTTGTCGATTTCCGAAAAGCTTTTGACAATGGAATACCGGGCAATTTAGAAAGTGACGAAAAAAGCAAGAGTCGATCAAAGGTATATTAACATACTGACAAAAATCAATGAACATTCAAAACTGAAAGTGATATTACACGAGAATACCAAGGAGGTAAAAATAAAGAGAGGTGTTAGAAAGTGTGATATCATATCACTCAAAATAATCACCATGGTACTAGAAGATATCTTCCAGAGCCTTTACTGGGAAAACAGGGGACTTAACATATCCAAGGAAAGACTTAACAACTTAAGATTTGCTGATACATTGCACTTTTTATCGAAAACGGAAACGAAACTCCAAGTTTTACAAACTGAAGCAAAAAAAAGTCAATTTGGAGATTAACATTACAAAAGCTACATTCATGACGAACAAACAAACAACAATTAATGACGTAACCTCCATACACGGGCAACAAGTGGAAAGAGTCGATTAATATGTATATTTGAGACAGAAAGTTACAATAGGAAAAGTGAATCAAGAACTGGTCAATCGAAGGATACACCTTTAAAACTTAAAAGTAAAGTATATAACGAATGCATTCTACCAGTAACAACATATGGTAGCGAAACTTTAGTTCTTACACAGAAAGTTATTAGAAAATTTGCAAGTTCACCAGAGAGCAATTCAAAGAAAAATTCTGGGTATATCACTTAGGAGAGGTCCACGACATAATTGAAAGAAATATCTTCCGTCAAGTGGAACTGGGCTGGCCATGTTGCTAGAAATACTGATAACTGGAGCCGAAAAGTGACCAGATGGAGACCATGGGGAGAAAATGAAGTACTGGCAGACCTCAACAACGTTGGTCTGACGATATTAAAAAATGAGCGGAGCTCAATTGGTATCAAATTGGTCAAAACAGGGACACATGAAAGCACATGAGAGAGGCCTTTATCCAAAGTATAGAGAATGGCTAGAGGAAGCAGGAAAAAGATATATATATATAATATATATATATATATATATATATATATATATATATATATATATATATATACATATATATATATATATATATATATATAAATATATATATATATATATATATATATATATATATATATATATATATATATATATATATATAATATATATATACATATATATATATATATATATATATATATATATATATATATATATATATATATATATATATATATATGTATATATATATATATATATATATATATATATATATATATATATATATATATATATATATATATATAATATATATATATATATATATATATATATATATATATATATATATATATATATATATATATATATATATATATATATATATATATATATATATATATACGTATATATATATATATACATATATATATATATATATATATATATATATATATATATATATATATATATATATATATTAGAGTGACCGGATCTCATAAAGGGGGAAAAAAAAATGTCGGAATCTTGTTCGTCTGGACCCCACAAAACGATTCCCCTTTCCAGATATTGAGATAGCCGAAATTTGAGCTCGATTAAACAACGTTAACCCGTGCCGCTCGTCGCTCAAAGTTTGAAAAAATCCAAATTTTTGGCCAAAAAGCTGACATATGGAGCCATAACTCCAGAACGGTAAATAATAGAAACACGCTTAATATCTCAAAAGTTGTTCTTCAAAATTTATATTCTATACATAATTGTTGTTATTTTAAGTCAAACCGAGTTACAACAGCCTTTAGGCCCAAAAACGTGACCTGGTACCACTAGGAGCATGCTTCGTATATTTTGTTATTAAGTGATAAATTTTGCTTTTTTTTTTTGGTATATTTTTGAGTTTAAAGTAGAAATATAATAAATAAACAAGTAATACTGATAAGTCTAATGACATTTTTTATTTTTAAAATATAAAAATTAGGTATATAATACATACAAAACAAACACAGAAAAGATACAGACGTAGTACCTACATGAGTTGATAATTTTACATAGTTATCTAATCTATTCTAGAGCTTTTGTTAAAGTAGTTTTTGAAACGTCAGGATATAATGCTCGGCATTTACTTACAACTTGCAGGACATATTGCTTTTGGTCTTCATCTTTTGTCAGAAGGTCGTTAAAGTCGGTTATTAATTTAACACCACGCTCAGCCATATCATTAACTACTTTTAATGTTTTGACAATTTTCAATCCTTCTTGGAAGTCATTATTTTGAGGCCAGGTGTTTGGATGTTGTCTTAGGAAATCTGTTTTTATATTAAATTGGTCAAAGAATGTAAACCTTTCTTTGGTAAGTAAATTTACCAATCCTCCATCAACTACCTCTTTTAAGTTTTCTTTCCTAACTTTTGGATTTACAACCCTAGCGTGCTGTGATGGTTTATCTGTGCTACTGAGCAATTTATTAGCCATTAACAACTTTTCATCGTCTGTAATGGTGGGATCAAAAAACGATAATCCCACCAACTTTGCATTCAAATACCACAAATGGTTCGAAAATTTGGTCAGGGCTATTTCTGCAATGTCGTTGTCACATTCTTTATAATCTAACAGACTATGCAAAATACCTAAATCTTGCTTTGGTGCAAGATGAACTTATGGAGCATTGAACCAAGCTTTATAATAAATTTTAACTAGGAAAACAGAAATGGCACGCACAGAACTTTCTTCTTCTTTAGACATCTTAAATTGACGACGAAAAAATGAACATTTTTAAGCAGTAAATAGCCTTTGCCATCCACCTAGCGTGATGAATGGCTCCTGGAGTTCTAAAACCCACAACATTGCCGTCTAGTGATCCAACAAATACGAGAACCAACTGCAATAGCTTCTTGTAGTCATCTCTGGGGTGGCTCTCAGTTAATTTGGTCTCGAATTCAGCAGTAACATTTGCAATTACTTCTGGATTTAGCTGCTTTTGTATTAGATTGTCACTGATACCTGTGTCGTATTTTCCTTTGTCTATCTTGGGCCACGCAGTGAGGAATCTCTTGAAAATGTCTGGATGAGGTCCAGTGGTTGATCCCATTTTTGTGTCGAATACGCCTCTTAAAAGAATTTCCAAGATATGGTGACGGCAAGCTAGGTATAACAATTCTCTTCCTAACATTTGCTCCAATATGACGCATGCTCCTTTGAGTCTTCCCGTGTTGGATGCTGTAGTGTCGAAGCACATCGCCTTGACGGTGTAGAGAAGACCCCATTCATGTAGCCATTCATATACGGCTACGGCTTGCTCCTCTCCAGAGCTGTTTGCTGTTACAGGAACTCCCAGCAGCTGTTCCTTTTCGCCATATGAAATAGCTATAGCTATTCGCTCACATTGTTCATTTTTTAAAACACCCGGTAAAAGTTTACCGTCCCAATGGACAACCACGGGCTCTTTTTCAGGAATGTTTACTTTATCAAAAATTTTTTTATTATATCGTTCTCTGAACATTTGCTTTCTATCATGTAATAAAGTTTTCAAGACTTTGTACTCAAGAGGGTCAAGGTTTAGTGCTTCTAGAGTAGCTATTAAAATTCTCGTGGCATTTCTGTCGGATACCTTACATCGATCTAATAAAATGGACAATTTCATGTTTAAAATCTCTTTAACGCCCCTTGCAAATGAAGCTTTCATCCTCTTGCTCTCAGATGGTCCTGGATCTTCTGCAGCTTCTTCAGGGATGTCCATTTCCTCCAAGCTCTCAAGTTCCTGGTAGATGCTGTCCTCTTCAGTGTCTTCTTCTCCTTCTTCGAACTTGTCTTCATCATCCGTCTCTAAGAAGCAACAAAAGAAAGCGAAAAAAAAAGACTATAAAAACTTGTCGTTTTAGCAAAATAGTAATAATACATAGGTACTAAATTACCTACTTCTAATTATCAAAAGGTATTATTTAAAAAATATAAACTCAATCATAAAGATGCCAAATCATGCTCTCATGTACAATTTTCTTTTAATTATAATGAAACTATTTACTTATTTGTTTATCTATTTTTTAGAATACTAATAATAAAAAAAAAACTCACCAATATCAAAAGTTGCTTCTTGGATTTGTCGGTTCATTTTTGCAAGTTCCTTTTGCACCTTGTTTTCTTCAGCTCGAGACAACTTGAGATCCACTCCAGTCATGGAACCTGGGCGGCCCTTCTGCCTCTGTTTCACGAGAAACGCCTTATCTTCTTCCGATTTCATCAGAGCCAAGGCATCTTGTTGAGCAATATCAAAGAGATCATCCAACTTTTCAACAAACTGTTTAAATTTGTTCTTGGCCGTTTTCGATGTTTTCTTCCGGTCTTTTTGAAGAGTTCTCCACTCGGCGTGAAGTTTTTCCAGCTTAGTAATTGCATCTTGCTCATGTTTAGTCGGGATTCGAGCTTTCTCCCAAAAAATGAACACTTCTCGTATTGTAAGTTTTGCTGATTCTCTTACAGTTAATTTCACAGTACGTAAATTATAAAATAAAGCACATAAAACTTGACGATTTGAGGGTAGTTTACAACCGGTGATCTGGTGAATGGGATAGCCCACAAGAAATATTTTATCCTTGGTCCGGCTTTGTACACCTGATGTGGATGCCATTTCAGAGGCCAATAGGTAAATAACAGTTAACTTGGAAAATGAAACAAAATATATTGCAAACTTTAATTTCAATAAAATGTTTTCAAATGTCTTTTAAAATAATACTATAATAGTTATAAAAACAATAACACACACAATTAAAAAAAAAAAAACGTTAAAATATCTTCACTAGATAATTGTTCGATCTAACCAGCTCAAAGGCACTTTAAAAACTAAACTGAATAAATAAAAGGTCGGTTGTACGCTGAAGTAAAATCACCATCCCTAAAATAGAAATTAGATTCACCCTCCTTTTTACCTGTCAAACGGGTCTTTCTTTGGTAAACTAGTCAGGTAATCCCCATATAATAAAAGATTAAATTTGAACAAAAGGCTCTTTATGTTTGAAAATTGAGTTCCAAAATACTTTTTAACAAAAAAATGTTAATTCCGAGACACATTATGTAAAAACCCGTAAAATTCTTAGAATACTCCCAAACTGGCTCCTACTGGTACCAGGTCACGTTTTTTTGGGGCTAAAGGCTGTTGTAACTCGGTTTGACTTAAAATAACAACAATTATGTATAGAATATAAATTTTGAAGAACAACATTAGCTTTCTTTTGAGATATTAAGCGTGTTTCTATTATTTACCGTTCTGGAGTTATGGCTCCATATGTCAGCTTTTTGGCCAAAAATTTGGATTTTTTCAAACTTTGAGCGACGAGCGGCACGGGTTAACGTTGTTTAATCGAGCTCAAATTTCGGCTATCTCAATATCTGGAAAAGGGAATCGTTTTGTGGGGTCCAGACGAACAAAATTCCGACATCGATTTTTTGCAGTCACCCTAAATATATATATATATATATATATATATATATATATATATATATATATATATATATATATACAAAAAATAAATAAATTACCGATACTTCACAAATTAAATAAACAAAAAAAAACATAAAATTTTAATTTACATTTACCCGTTTATAATTTGCAGTAAATTATGACGCCTTTAAAAAACAAAAACCTCAAACTTCAAGTAATAGGATAAAAGAATTCGCTAACTGTTCGTGCAGTAATCAGAATTTTTTAATTATTGATTTTAAAATAAGTAAAACATAATTTGGAACCAAAAGACAAATGTTTAAATTCCTGTACCAATTCAGAAAATATATTTCAAATCCAAAAAAATAAAAAATTTCTTGTGATCATATTTTTATTGATCAAAAACTGACAAAATATGATTTTCCTCCTATCTATCTAAAATTTTGCACACTACTATAAAATGCAACTCTAAACACTTTTTCCTAATACATACATGTTCTGGAATTTAAACTATAGAAAATTCACATTTTCCGCCAAATGACAAATCACAATCAAGTAAACAGAATCGATTGTCGATCCTAGCCCGACTGATGTGCCATGATACGGCGAAACGCGTCTCGGGATGGATTGAAGAATAAGAGAACAGTGGGTAGATTGCTGAAATATAGGCCTTCGTCCGTTTTCAGTTATTTTGCATTGAATCACATATACCTGAGGTGGATTTCTCGAAAAATGCACTGCCTGCGGTGAAGTCTTGGCAGTCTACTAACTACTCTGTCGGCTCGTACGGCTATATATATATATATATATATATATATATATATATACATATATATATATATTTATATATATATATATATATATATATATATATATATATATAAAAATATATATATATATATATATATATATATATATATATATATATATATATATATATATATATATATATATATATATAAACATTATAGTAAACTACAGATCACCGAATCCGAAAAAGAAAGTATATATATTCCAAAAATTCAGTATTTTGCAAAGTGACATCTTACATTAACCCCTCCCATTCGTTTTGGATCTGAAATTAAAATTATCGAACAATTTAAGACCTTCGCTTAACAGACTGAGTAATCATAATTCTGTGACACCATCAGGCGATAATTATAAGCAATAAGAATTAAGATCTGGCACAATGACGACTTGGAGTGACAATAAAGTGTGACAGGCTGTTCTTGCTAATTAAAATTGGGCAGAGATACGACCAATTTACGTCAAAAGGGTTCAAGACGCTGCTTTGAAAACGACAAGTTATGAACTTTTCGAGTTGTCTTAATTGTCTTAATAAGGAAAGTTCATTTTGTGTTTCTTTCGTTTTTCCGATACTACTCGTAATATTGTGTTTCATTTGTTTTGTTCCGGGATCTTGAAGGGAATATAAATTAGTAGTACTTATAACGCTTAAAATTGGAAATAAGTCAGAAGTATTTCTTTTTTAATGGGATTTTCTTTTTAATTTTATGAAATAATGTGAAAAATGGTATCCTGATTTCAAAAATATAGGTAACATTAATTCTTCGGCTTTGATATCGCGGATAAAACGAAATATAGTTATTGTTAGTGCTTGTTATTTTTCATACAAATGTGCTTATGTCAGCGGACCTGTTTTCGGATTTTCAGCATGGTTTTCTTAAAATAGCTGTTTTTAACTTTACTTCGAGAGTTTTTTTTCGTTCCAGCGGCTCCGCTGTGTTACCTTAAAATTATTTTATTTATGTAGAGTGGCACAAATTTTTAAATAAAAATTTGCATTTGGTAATACCCCGCATAAGCTAAAAATTTTAATTGATCGCACAAAAGTTTAAATAAAACCGGCCAAGTACTTACACAATTAGTGTTCCGTACATTGATTACTTTTAAAATAAAAACTTTTGTTACGGAAGTACAAAATGATCATTGACTTCACGACATACACCCCAAATGAGTTTTTAAAAAGTTTGTTTCCGATCATTGTTGAAAACTGATAACCTTGAAAATTTTGGTTATATACCAGATAAATTATTAAAGGTAATGCACTGGTGATAATCTTCGTTCAATCTACACCCTGTGGAAAATATTCCAGTATTCTTTCAAAATTTTTTGATCAGTACTTTTCGAGATAAGGGGGGGACAGCGATTTTTCGCATTTTTTAAAAATAATACAAACAAAAGTGTGTGCAAGTATTACATTATATATATTTTTTTTGAACTCGTGTTTTCACAAACTTTCATTTGACACCCCACTCGATGACCTGGTAATATTTTTTTCACTTCCGATTTCGCCCCCCAAAACTAACCCTTTAACTTAAAATTTAACTATCAAAACTACATGGCTCTGATGGAGCCGTCCATTCCTATATTTGTGCCAAATTTTAACTTTCTATGTTAAATAGTGTCGGAGAAAATCGGGTGACAGACGGACAGAGAGACAGACAGACGGACATCCTGAAGTGATCTCATAAGTGTTTCGTGCGGAATACTAAAAATACGAGACGTTAAGTTATTAGGAACTTGATCATCATAGCAGAATAAATTATTGTTATTTTATTTATACCTGTCCTTTTTAATTTTTGATTATTATCATGTGAAACTGTCTTCGTCTTTACGTAACCTGTATTGTTGAGGATTTTCCAGCAACTAACTTTTAATTTTAGACCAATTTCTCCCAGATGATGTTTCCAGCTAACAGACATGGGTAGGCTGTTATTAAAATAAATGTTTTTCTAACGAGAAACAAGATAGGACTGTCTTCTGAAATAACCCTGTAGAACTAAATATAAAACCTTACACCAAATTTTTTTTAAGAAGTTACAATATTAATAACAATTAAAATAAATCAGTTTGTTAAATATAGGTTACATCAGAGTTTTCAAAAGTTGTCTTAAATCTACCCTAAAATTATAATTAGTCGAGAGTAAAAGAGAGAAAATTATTTTAAAATATCGGAGTAATTTTTTGACACTCCTCCTACTAGGCATCTTCAGAGACTTTTCGAGATTAGAACACTCAATAAGCCATGACAGATACAAGTTAAGTATTTATATTTGACTCACGTGGACTGATATTGATTCAATATTATAATGAGAAATGCATGGCGTGTTGGTGTTGTTAAGATGTTTGTAAATTTGATTAAACCCCTAATTTCTTATTTTTAACAACTGGAAACTAAAGTAAGAACTCTGGTTTCTCTTACATGAATGATATGTCCTGTAGGGTGTTCATGCTCAGTTACAACTACCCTGATCTTCTCGTTTCTCCCAAATACATCAAACTTCAAGAACAGGGCATTTTCAGTTTTATAACTCTTGAAAATTTTGCGAATGATGAGGTTGACCATTTTATCTGTAGTGCTGTGAATATAGAGAAAAGCAGTACCGGAGTATCCTTATCACTATCCTGTCTGAGTGTTAGGTAATAAGAGCTTCGAAATTCCTCACCGCATATCCACTGCTTTTCAGAGTACTGGATAATTTCTCTATTTCTAAAGAGATCGAATATTCATCACATATTGATAGAGTTCTAAGTACTAGTGTGTTACTGATAATTTTTAAGAAGGATATTTGTATGAGGTAGCTTTCAATTAGGACTTGTATGAGTTGGTTTTAGGTCAACCGAAGGTCCGAAGGTTCAGTTATTGTTCTTTTGTACCAGTACATCTAGCAAGGGACAATTTCATTCAGTTTACAGTGTAATTCTAATGTTGTTGATTGAAGTAATCCCAAAAGATATTCAGTTGTTCTCCACCATGTGGTCAGATAACAAATGAATCATCCACATATCTACACACAAATGTTGATTTTAGACGAGAAGTAGCGAAGTCAGCTTTTTTACATTGAAAAGTAACATTAATATATCTATAGATCACTTTGTATAGTAATGACTTTTGTCTTTGTTTTAATTACTTTATAGAATGTGAGATATCCAGCTCAGTAATTTCATGGTAAAAAAATGGGGGCTCAATGTCAAGGAAAGAGACTACTTGAGCAGAAAACAGAGAAATCCTATCCTAAGCAGTAATAAAAACAAAAATGCAATCTAAATTTTAAGGGAATAACTCTCCGAAACAAATTTCTGTTAAGAACGTAGAACTGCCCTCGATAATAAAAATTTAATATTTACGATGATTCTCCAAAACCAATATATCAGATTACACTAATTTTTAATCTCCTTATATGTTTGATTTTTAGCGCCCATATGGGCAAATGAAATTAGGCAAGAAGAAGTGTTTAGAATGTTACTACATGGTGTTTATAGGATTTAACACCTAATTTTTTGCCGAAAGAATATCGGATATCATAAAAAGAAACCGCAAAAGTTTGGTTTAAATTGTGCATAAAATTATATTCTTAATTAATAGTATAATAATTAGTGAGCAATAATGGCAGCTATTACTTACAACAATAAAAATTATGAGGTATAAAGTAGGTAATGGTAATTACTTAGATATCAAAATTTGACTTTCATATAATTTCGAAAAACATAAATAAACATAATCAACAACAATCTACATATCAAACATATTAAGCTTCCAAAAATTTCTAAATTTTCAGAAACCTGTATATATATATATATATATATATATATATATATATATATATATATATATATATATACATATATATATATATATATATATATATATATATATATATATATATATATATATATATATATATATATATATATATGAAAATGGACAAAAATCCACTATTCTCTCATTTGTCAATTTATCTCGAGACGCACCTAGCCGTATAACGGCTCATCAGTCGAGCTAGGATCAACAAGCAAAAAAGCAAAACTTCAAGTACTTATTCCTGTAGTAGCGTAAGATACTCTAAATTGTAACAAAAACTGAAACGCATTCTTGTCCTCAAGTGGAGGCCATCTATGTCCACAAACCGACAGAGGAATGGTCAGTAAATTGCCAACGTTTACTTAGGCACCGCGATTCAACGAGGGTTCCACCCCATGCATATGTGGTTCAATGCAAACTACTACTAAAAATAAACAAAGTTCATATTTCAGCAGTCTACCCACTGTTCTCTTATTTGTCAATCCGTCTAGGGAAGTTTTTCGCCGTACCATTGCTCATCAGTCGAGCTGGCATCTACAAACAAGAGAAAACAACATCGAGTACTTATTTCTTTACTGGCGTAACATTGTGGTAAGATATAATATATTGTACCAAAAATCGAAACATATATATATATATATATATATATATATATATATATATATATATATATATATATATATATATATATATATATATATATGTATAATATTAGACAATCGATTGAATTACCAATAGTACGACAAAAAATAAGGGCGTCAAAATTTCAGAGTAAAGTTAAAGGTTAGATTTACAAAATCATACACATGTCGATAATGAGCCCATGGCATAAAACAACACTTGAAATCCGCGGTATTGCTGTATCCATATAATTTTGACATAATTCTATGCAAGCAAAATATATTACGCTATTAATGTCGTAACTTAAAAATTATCCAAAATTACTAGTTTGTGTAAATTTTACACTTTGTTTTAACTTCATGTCTTAAATTTACTCAAAAAGTCGAGTAAAACCAGCTAGAGATTAAATTTAATTAACTAAGATTAACTTAGACGTTGCGTTGTGTAGAGGGGTGGGGATACATTGATTTGAATGGTCAGTATACAACCGGTCAAGTAGGAACGTATCGCGTATAACTTGCAGTCGGTAAAAAAACTCCTTTTTTTAGGTTATTGTTGGGATCCCTGCAAATAATGTTTTGTGGAAAAAGATTCATTTCTAATCTTACTTAGGGTTAAATAGTACATTATCGACCATGAGTGCTGTATACATACCCTTCGCGCTTCGAGGATGTGTTCCTACGTAGTCATTCAAAAGGTCCGAAAATCACACCTACAGCCGCTCTTACCTTTATGGACAAGTTAAGGATATTTGTTAGCCAGTGGGTGAAACGCTACTCCCAGTTAAAAAATGTTGATCACCTACTAGAACGGGGTTCGAGAGCAAAAGTGTCGGACAAGGACGAAAAAATGAATGTTAGCATGTTTTTCCAAAATTCTCAATTAATTTTACGCCAAAGGGCGCAAAAAGTAAAGCAGAAAGGTTTGGATATATCGTATAAAACGATTTGCACTCATCTTCGAGCAAAAAAACACAGATAAAAATGACTCGCATGGGCAGAGGAAACATAGATTGAGACTGCAGCAACGTAATTTTATCCCCGACGAACCCGGTCAATTATCACAAACCGATTGGTTCAGCGCAACGTGATACACACTGTGATGATTCATGTTTGGGGATGTCCTGCAGAAAAAGGTTTTGGAAGACTCTTCATCTTTACCTACAATTTGAAAGCTGAAAAAATGCTCCAGATTTACAAGAACGCATTAGAACCGACTGCCAAATGGTAGATTGTCGATAAAAATGAGGAGTGGATTCTTCAAGAGGATAACGACCCCAAACATCGGAGTAAAACATGTAGCCATTAAACAGGGAAATCCGGTATCGCCGCACTAGATTGGCCATGTCAGTCGCCCGATGCAAAACCAATCGAGATCGTATGGTCATACATCAAGCAGAAGCTTCGTAGTAAAAAGGTGTACACTGTGAAGCAGTTGTTACGGCCAATTCGGGCAATTTGGAAATCTTTGTCCTAAGAATACGTGGAAAATCTCATCGAAAGTATGCCGCGAAGCTGGTAATGGCAATCCTTTGCTGTTGAATGATGTAAAAAACTTTGGAATAATTATATTTTCTAATGAACAATGCGCTACACGTTCTTACTTAACCAACTGTATTGAAACCTGAATATTACCAAAAATTACCGTGGTTATGGTGTTCAATATGATATATCTGAATATATAGGATGAGTATTCTGTAAACGTTTATTTACTTAGTATGTAGAAGTAACCCCGTACATAACTTAAAATTATTTCACAGGCCCTAACCCCGACCTAATCGCGTAGCCCTCTATACCCTCCAAAGGCTATGTAGTTCTAGGAAAGACGGTGTATACACTTTTGTCTAAAAAGAAAACCTGATTTGGGTCTGCACAACGCGTTTAGGGAGTCTGATTGAGCAAACGAATGTAGACCTCTTGTTCAAGACAATTTTAAACTTCATCCATACTTCCTGTCATCATAATGACAAATATCGTGAGTATGTGACCTATGAGAGTGTATATCCTAGTCTTCAAACGGACCTCTACCGGTTACCTTAAGTGCTAGTTATTTTTTTGTTGTAAGAAAAAATCGATCCTATAGTTGTTGGACATAATAATATTTGAATGTGTAAGGTGTGTTGAATACCATTAAGGAATTGTATTTCTGGATTGAATAGTTGTGTAGTGAATTATAAAGTTACATTAAAATATTTAAGGTCTGATCCTCTACACCACTGGTGAATATGTCTGCCTATCTGTTGCTGCCGTTTTCGCTATTCTAGTAGGCATTTTATTGAGAAGCTCTTATGATATCAGCGGGGAGTAAAGTGGTCCTCCCCGTTTAACACCATGGGGTCTTGGATATTTTTCGATAATGTGGTGTATTAGTGATAATGGGATGGATTGTGTAAAAATCTATAAAACACTTTTAAAAATAAAAATTTTATAGTTATAGTCGACGGCATTTTAATAAGTCGGGTTAGACGTCATTTCATTTTCTGAATTAAATCGAAAAAAGCAGTTTCTCAAAATGCGAAGAAAATTTGGCATTTGTCAAAATTAGTCAGTTGTCAAATTTGATATTGGTATGTTCAAAATTTAAAGAATTACCCATAAAGAGTTGCGTTCAGTATTCAATAAAATACAGTTAGCAACAGGTTAAGTTTTAAAATTAGCAACACTTCACACCAAGTTTAAAAAACATGATAAATGAGTACAAGGCCTTTTTTTAGTCAAAGTTAGGTAAGAATTAAAATTATAATGAACTATGTATTTTAAATAGAAGGAAAGGGAAAGTATATAAATATAAAAAACGATCATCTACTAAAATATACCTACCTAGGAATATTATATACTTGATTATGTATGCTGAAAGAGAAAAGTATGAAACATGTTTAGTAAATAGAAATCGGAAGTTTCTTCCTATTTGTTCTTAATGACATGTTTCACAAAATATTTTGACAAGAATTTTTAAGGCGATTTTCTAAAAGGTTGCGGAAGGGACGCCTTGAATCCTATTTCCTACATATCGAATTATTTTATTATGTATAACATACCTATAGGGTAGTCCACGTAACATAAAAGATTACGCCGTACACATAGCTTTTCTCGGAAAGTTCTAAATACTTATATCAGCAGTTTATAACAGATTAATAGCATTTAGCATACTTATTTGAGGAAAGGGGGACACTTTTGATTATGTTTTTTTTTCACGACACCCTTCTGAAGGGAGGGGGGTCACCTTAAAAAATTTAAATGAAATGGGGTACTTCTTTTTTCCAGAATCGTTAATCGATTCTATTAATCAAAAATATATGCATGTCCTTTTTTTTTTAAATCGATTTAGTATATAGTTTTAATTTTAATTTGAATGAAAACTGGAAAAAGTTCATGTTTACTGCTTACTTATTAAAGCAACGGTTAACTACAATTTAAATCACTTTTGCAGGCTCGTTAAAAACAATGTTTTTTTCCTAAGAAAATCTTTATTGTGGTGTTTTATCCCCACCCCTTTTGGTAACTTACCGTTTTTTTTACGTCGAATTGTTATTGCCTATTTTTAGGACACTCTACATAAATAATTAAATTTTATTTTTATTTATTTAACAAGCCAAAAATTTTTATGAACATTAACTTTATTAGCAAAACTTAAAGGACCAAATTTTCCATTTGATTGCAAGAAAAATCACGAACACGTTACGCGCTGTGTGTACAAGCTGCACACAACTTATGCATTTATTACATATAGGTATGTAGGTAACAACTAACTTTAAAAATGGTGCTTAATTTATTAAGCTACTCTAAAGAGGAGCAAAGAATACCTTTAGAAGGCGGTAACATAATAAATCCGAAGTCTACCGGAAAAAATATATCAGGAGCATTAAATTGAAACAGAAAAACTGAACAAACGGTTGTTAAAACAAAAAGCAACGATAATGCTACATTAAATTAAAATTAAAAATTAAAATTGGCTATCTGAGTTATCAGAGGTATCGCTGTCATCGTTAGATATTAAGATGACTACAGGGTTTACTTGAACATCCAAAACTTTTTCTCCTTCCTACCATTCTAAAATAATTTTTTCTGTATGCTCTACTACTTTTTTCAAATACTCTTCGGTGATATGGTCTAGAGAGTCTTGCCATACCATTTCAGGTTCCTGAGATGTAGGTCCTTCAGTAATATGCATTTCTTTTAGTCACTTTCCAAATGTTTCATTATTCATGCTGTCGTGGTAATCGGCGCTTTTCGATGTAGTTGAAAATATTAAACTGGCCCCAGGTACAAATCCGGTGTATGAACCAGCATGCAAAATAATAAACCTCTTTCCAGAACTGTATCCCTTCTTCCTTTTTACTGATTTAGCTGAATTATCTTGCTAGGGTTTGGACCCACTTTCGTTTGAAAAAACCCATTTTTCATCCAAAAAAATTACTTTTTCTAACTTGTGAATTTAAGTTTTCAACATACTTCCTTAAAAATGTTATTCGTTGACTGGCAATATTAGGAAGTTTACACCAATATCTTCGGTTGCAGTCTTTTTCATATCCAAATCTCAAATGTTTCATTAATTTTGACAAAAACTTCAGTCCAATTTCTAAAATATTTCTATGCCGTAAAGTATTTTTTAAAGTCGTAAGAGTTATATTCATGTTAGATTTATACAAGTCGTAAATCAAATTTCTAACATCCATTTTCACGAATTCCCTTAAATCTTTAGTTTTTGGCCTTTTCTTTTTCCTTTTTTACATTTTTTTTGCGATTATACCGCTGCGATCTTCATTAACAATCCTTTGTGTGGTTCTAATACTTAAATTTAAAGCTTCCGATATTTGTTTCTGGATGGACTTCAGATTCATTAAGTTTCTGTCTTTGGTAGATTTTCTTTGCTCCTTTTTAAAGTAACTTATTAAATTAACCACCATTTTATTCGTCTGAGGATTTAAAAAGCCCGCAAACGCTTTTTGGCTTCTATTATTATATGTATAATAAAATTTTTTGCCACTAGTGGAAATTAAAAAAAAAATGGTATTGACGTTGACATAATAATGCTGCATTCATTTTTAACAACCAAAAACATTTAGAGACAATTTACAAGAAGAGCTTTTCTGCCTCGGTTTTACTAAAGTATTCTGTATATTCCTATTCGTTAAGCTCTGAATGCTCTCAGATGAGAAAGCAAAAATAATGGCGACTACCAAGTTCAATAATATTTAAATATTATGTATATTATAAAATAATCCAATCATTGTTCCATGGCATATGAAAAATACTATTTTTGCTTTTGTCAGTGTGTTCTTTTAAACATTCTTTGAACAATTTGAAAAGTAAAATTTGAAGTTTGAACGCACTAATATTTTTAATATTTAACGATTCTGAACGAGTTTTTTTCTCAAAATATTTAGATGGTTACTTGCCACTGGAAATTATAACTGGCTCTCTGTCTCGGACGAAAAAAAATTTATTAGACTTTTTCAATTTCCGACATGGTATTAATTAAATTCATGCTGACTGCAACTTTAACAAGGACGACAACAAAAAAGTTTATTGCGGCTAAAACGATACACCCGACTTATTAAAATGCCATCAACTATACACTGATCTATCTACAGCAGTTTTTCAGTAAATTTTAATTTTTTCAAAATTTCATGTTCTAAAAGTTACAACTTGATCTACTAAACTGCCAAACTCAAAACATGACTTGGTGTGGTGGTGAATGAATAGGGTATTAAGTTCTTGTTTCTATCTATATGGTGGGGTTTTTTACTGCAATGTTCATCTGCACCAGAATGTTCGGTGTGGTATCGTAGCGATGTTTTTCTAGTTTTATTATCTAGTGGAAAAAGTTTTAAGCTCCAAAACATAAAATACGGATAATAATAATAAAATGTGTCAAGTTAATTTCTAAATTCCAAAAAATGTCGAAATGTTACTCACCGTGGCTTTTCCGAAATACCTATGGCGAGCTTTCCACGATCTTTTTTGACACTTTTAACATACTTACCTGCTCGAAAATTTTCAATTTTCAAGCCGGCTATCACTCTACCTAAGAATCAATATTTCGAACCCATCGAATGATTCACATGCTAATTTAAAAATTTCTATTAGCGCTAATGAAGATATTGTATGAACTGAAAGACGTATTATATATTTGAGGACAACTTTAAGCCCAAATTAACTACGAAGTTACAGAGCAGCTACCAAACATATATGATATTTGAATTCTATGATAAGATCGAAAAACCTGGTGTTATTTAATCTTAGTATTCATTTATTTTCAATGTAACAAACTGTCGAACAATATCGCTCTCATTCCAAAGTGTTACATCTACTGTTTGGTAGAGCTTTTATTATTCAGAGGTTAAAATAGTATGGTTGTTGTGGAGTATTTCGTCAGTCTTTTTAATGTTCCTTACGGAACACTTACAGGATCGCTTCGGAGTCTGTCTGTCATATCCGATTTTCTTTGAAACTATTTGACATATAAAGTTGAAATTGGTCACAAATACACGAACTGATGGCCCAATCAGAGTCACGTAGTTTTAAAGTTAAATTTTGACTTAAGGGGTGTGAAAAGGAAGCTTGTGAAAACACGAGTTTAAAAATATATATGATGTAATACTTGCGCACACTTTTCTTAGTATTATTTTTAAAAAATGCCAAAAATCGGTGTCTCCTCATCCTATGTCTAAGAGTATTGATCAAAAAATTTCGAAAAATTTCTGGAATATTCTCCATAGATTTTTTTCGTGGAAAATTGTGAATTTAACCGGGATTAAGAGCTACGAAATATCGATACGTATTCGGTGCAATCAGTAATATTCTCATACACTTTTCAGTACATTACTGCTTTAAGTATTTGGTTAATTACAGATAAAATAACTATCTATGTTGACTAGTGACCAACGGATAGATACCAAGACAAAAGAATTTTATTTTATGGTTAATAATTCAACAAATTTTTAGGTAGTAAATATTTGTTTTAAGCTTGTACTACAAAGATGTCTCAATTTTTATATATTTTTGGTAATTCTTATATTGAAGATAAATTTGTGACTAAGTACTTCAGCAATTACGGTACGGAACACTAATTGTGCAAGTCTTTTCCTTGACCACCTTTTGATTGTTAAAAATGCAGCAATTTATAGTTTTTATATTTCTAGAAGTGTTTCCATGATCAATTTATTTTATTTCGATGTATAAACCCACCCAAAATATTGAGTTTACATATACAAATTAGAAAAGAGAAATTAGGATGATTTTTAAATGCATCTCAGATTTATTGACTTATAGCATGATATATCCCATTCATTTTAACCGTTTACAAACTTCGAAAATATGATTAAAACTAATTATGTGTGTTACTTTTTGAGTGATTTTTTGGGGTCACCCTATTAGTCATACCCCAGTCCCATCTAGATAGGACTTGGGTGAAGATTAGAAATAATGAAAAGAGAACATAATTTTCAGATACCCTGACTCTTAACTACGAAAACCTCCTTTTAACTTTCTACAAACGACCACAAGATGGCGCTATTAAGATGTGATATTACCATTTTTGTAAAATTTGACATTTGTTATTGTTAAAACAGTGGCAGCTCAGAAATCGGCCGAGTAGTTTTTTTACAGTAAGCGTTTAAAAAAAAAACAGTATTGTGAAAAATGGAAACTTCAAGTGAAGGTTTCCGTTGGATGATTTTTTACGATTTTAGTAAAGGCCTAACTCAATAACAATGCCTCAGATCGCATCGCTTAACTTCTGATAATAAATCACCATAAAAAAAGACTGCTTACAATTGATTTACAGAATTTCATCATGGTCGTGCTTCCGTCAGTGATGAATTACGTGAAGGTCGACCAAAATCGGTTGTTGTTCCAAAAAACATCGATGTTGTTCGCAATATTATTAAAGAGGATCGTGAGATAGAGGCATCCTTAGGCATATCGAAGATTGCAGTACATTCGATTTTGTATGAACATTTAGCTGTGAAAAAGATCTGTTACCGAGGGATTCCGCATAATTGGACCGAAACTCAAAAACAGGCTTGTGTCAATCAATTCAGTAAGGCAATGTTTAAAAACTTCGACTGAGGACAGGCAAAATCCGTATACAACATCGTAACAGGAGATGAAACTTGAATATATATTCAATACGTAATCGTACGCATATTCGTACGAACCAGAAACTAAGCAACAATTAACCGATTGGGTGTTCCAAGATGAACCGAATCCAACAAAAGTAGTTCGTTCGCCAAGAACTGATCACTTGTTTCTGTTTATACTGGACTTGTTGCAACCATTGCTTTAGAGAATCGAAGAACAATTAATGCTGACGTATACAACAATTTGCTTGCCAGAAGTCATCGATGAAATCAGAGAAAACAACCGAAAACATCGCATCATTCTTCATCATGACAATACCAGCCCTTACATATAGCATGTCAAACAATTGATTATTTGATGGACAAAAACATCGAATTAATATCTCATTGCCCGTATGCACCACCTAACGACTTCATTTTGTTGTTCTTTTTGTGTTTTGATAATTTTGTGACTTCAAAAAATCTGATTATTGCTGCAAATTGATCAAATTAATATACAATATATACAAACGAAGCGGTTTATATAATTCCACCATCGAAATTAAAAACTACATTGTACTTATTAAAATTAAATTGCCATTTAATTAGTACTTTTCTATTTTCAATTTGGTGTAGCAGTCACAAACAAGGATAAATTTAAATTCAGTTTTATAAAACTACATAAATCAGTGATTGCAAAAGTATAATTTTGATTTTCAGATTGATTTATCGTTTCGAAAATTTTTTATTGCCTCACGTAAAATTTTATTATCTTAATTTTGGTTTTGGTTAAACAGGATACGTATGATTTGTAGACAAAAATAAGTTACTAACCCAGTTCGTAAATTATAATTTCAAGCTAAAATTCGCTTGGTGATATCAAGTTTCACTAAACAAATAGACAGTTATGTTGACTTGTATTAGAACTAACAAGAAACGAACAATTAGAAACTATTGACATGTAAAACAATCATAAATTGTATTTCGGCTTTTATGTCATGTCTTGATAAAAACTTCAGAACTATGTACCAAAATGATCATTCTTACTAGTATTTAAGTGCCGAGAATGTATTACGCTAATACAGTGGTTTCCAACGTTTTTCAACCGCGACCCTTTTTAGATTTTTTCAAAATGTTCGCGATCCTCCTTTCCCAGCCACCATATTGGATCAATAAAACAAAAAATAAAAGGTTTGAAAAAATATATTTTAGGACTTAACAGTGCTATTTTTTATAAAGTATTAATTATTAAGTATTAATAATTAATGTTATGTTTGAGTTTGCATCTGCTTAACATGTGTTATAATTCTTGGTTGAGTTTTTGTGAAGGCTAATCTTATGTCATTTCGAACATCCAGCTTATTCCTGACTTTTGTCTTGATCTGCAGAAGAGTTGAAAATCTACTTTCGCAGAGGTAAGTAGGTAAGTAAGAAGCAAATGGCATTAATATTCGAAAAGAAAGCATGAAAACTTTAGGATACGAATGATGCATAGCACACCAAAATTGAGATAACGATTTTTCCTGAAATAAATCACGCGCTGAGAAGTAATTTCGCAGCTCCAAAAACTTATCCTGCACTTCATTGAGAATGTTGGTAACATCCAAAGCTACATGAAATGAGTTTCGTACTAATAAAGCTTCTTGTTCAGAGTACTCCGGGAAATAACGTATTTCAGATTCAAGGACTTGAAGGTGGTTATTAATTTTCTCTCTTAGATTATCTATAATTTTGATTCTTCAGTCTTGGTGCAAATGTGTTCAAACATGGTAAAGTTTCCAAGATTTAGTTTACGGCGACAGTTTTGCAGCTCTAATGCAAACGCCTGGATATTATCTCTGAAGTGAATAATATGCATTTCCTTACACTGCAGTTTCAAATTTAGCTTGTTTAGCTGATCTAAGACATCAGATATATAAGTGAAATTTCGCCAAGCATAAGAAGAGGTGTGTGCGCCAGCCACCCACTGATTACGTTGTGTGTTGCCATAAATAAATTATTAACATTTTGACATCTACCTTTAAATTTTAAAATTGAATTTAGTTTTTATATTTGCTAACCGCCCCTTGTGGGTCGCGATTCATCGATTGGGAACCTACTCTCTAATACTTCGTGCAGCCTAATTTGAGCGGTAGTAATTTTTTTCTGGATATAGTTAATTTTAAAGCATTATTATATTTAGGAGTCATAGTTTTGACAAAAATATGTTTTTTATTTAATTAATAATAATAGTGTTTTATTTACCAGTTTTTTACAATATTGAAATACATAATAAAAAAAAAGTTGAACTTGCGCAATAGTGTTCCGTACGTCGATTGCTTTTCAAATAAAAAAATTTGTTACGGTGGTATAAAATGATCAGTGACTTCACAAATGAGTTTTCAACAAAGTTTGTTTCCAATCTTTACTGAAAACTGATGACCTTGAAATTTTTGTTTTTTTTTATATACCAGATAGATTATTAAAGGTAATGCACTTTTCGTTCAATCTACACCCCGTGGAGAATATTTCAGAGTTTTTTCAAAATTTTTTTTATCAGTACTTCTAGAGATAAGGTGGGAGGGCAGCGATTTTTTAAAAATAATGTGTGCTCAAGTATTACATTATATATATATTTTATATATATATATATATATATATATATATATATATATATATATATTTTACTCGTGTTTTCACAAGCTTTCATTTGACACCACACTCGATGACCTAGTAAAAAATTTTTTTTTCACTTCCGATTTCACTCCCCAGAACTAACCCCTAATGTCAAAATTTAACTTTCAAAACTACCCGACTCTGATGAGGCCGTCAATTCCTAAATTATTACCAAATTTCAACTTTCTATGACAAATAGTTTCGGAGAAAATGGGGTGTGACAGACAGATGGACAAACAGACAGACAGACAGACACCGAAGTCATCTTATAAGTGTTCCACTAAAAATACATAAACAAAAAGCATTATAGAGGTTAAAAATTGATTTTAAAGAAATTCGGGTTTAATTCCCTTAAAAAACTAAAATAAGTAATTTTTTTACTGTCTTGTCCATTACCATTACACCCGCTATGATTAATAAGTAAAAATAGATATAGGTATTTTCCTTCATAAAATTACATAAGTTTAAAGTCATTGTATATCTCCTTTGGAATTCAGCAAAAACTTTTTAAATTGATATTTACATACTGTAATTTAAAAGATTTCAAAACTTTCAGGATTCTCATTGTAAAGTTTAGACATATCGTAAGAAAAAGAGCCTTGATAAAAAGCAATGTTGTGAGATAGAGGGGAAATGTAATCATTATATCTCAAATTCAGTGAGTGATTATTGGATGACATAAGGTGGCTCCATGCAGTTTTCTGTGATTTTCCATAGAAAGCCTATTAATGTTTCATTTAATTTGCAAGAAATAGGATTATTCCTACGAATACTGGAATAAATTTTAAAGAAGACTTTTGGACACATTGCATTCTGTCTTGATCTTCTTTGTCAATAGAGAAGAACTGTAGAATCCGTAAACTTTAATTTCTGAGATTTAAATTTGCATAGGCAGTTTGAAAGCATAAAGGGTTACAAAATTTAAATTTACAACAGTATAAATACAATTATAAAAATAATTTAATAAAAGGTAACAGCATAGATTCAAATACACATTTATTTCTCAAATTCTTAAAAACTGTGTCTTGTTTTCAAATTGAGGCCCTCTAAAATGTAGAACTTAAAAATTTTGGAGAGCCCCAATTTACAATTTTTGTACGTGAAGATATGTAGTAGCTAGTTTAAAAACTTGGCTGGAAGATAATTTTAATTATAAATATATACAAATAACATATATAATAATATAAATATGCATCAGTAACAAAAAAAATTAGATCATTGAACTTTCGGTTACTTTATTCTTTCGCGTGAAGCGTGATTAAACAGGACCCTCTTAGGACTGACTAAAATTATAAACTTTGATTGGTCAAGAAAGTGACGCCATCTATTTTAATATGTTTTAACAGCCACTTAAATTGGTACATCAACCCCAGTGTTCTCCTGGGTTCCATATTGTCTCTTA
The DNA here is from genome assembly GCA_019049505.1 of Pachyrhynchus sulphureomaculatus. Lineage (NCBI taxonomy): Eukaryota > Metazoa > Arthropoda > Insecta > Coleoptera > Curculionidae > Pachyrhynchus > Pachyrhynchus sulphureomaculatus. Next base: position 124,669,127 of record CM032455.1, on the reverse strand, counting down.
CTCTTTTTCTCCTTTACATTAATGATCGGCTGGAACATGAATTTAATCTACAACTTTGCCGATAATAGTATGCTTGTTTCTTCATTTACTTACGTGAACATCAACTACCCATGTAAATATCAGCAAACAGCAGAGAATCTTTTCACTTAACAAAAATCTGGAAGTGACTCTATCTTGAGGTGACAGTAACCAAGTAGAATTAAACGCTGCAAAACCTAGGCGGCGTTTTTTTCTAAGAGGGTTAACGTTGCGTAATCCAACATAGTTATGTCGGGACATCTCATTCCTCTAGTATTGTCATTCAACTGCCTAGGTGTTAATTTGAGAGCAAATATGTATTGGCGTGAACATGATGCATGCATAGCAAAGAGAGCTTCTCAAAAGTTAGGAATATTATTTTGTACTAGGAAGCTTCACACCCAATAATGACTTTTAATCCTGTACAAAACTCAAATTCGACCTACGATGGAATACTCTCCGATATTTATTCAGAAGAGAGCTATTCGTCTGATTGGAGACTCTGAAGTTATCTTGATTCCTTGGAACGTTGGGGACAGGTTGACGACTTGACTCTATTCTTCAAGTATTTTCACTGGAAGTGTTTAATGAAAGGAGTCAGCTTAATTCCTCCCAGAATGGTGTAAGCTAGGAATACACGTCGCGTTAATACATTACATCTGTATGGGGTTCAGCTTGTTACTCTTTGTACAATCATTTTCAAGAATTTTTTTATATTAAGAACCTCACCGCCTTAAAATGAATTTACAAAGACAGTGTTTCCCAGCGAGTACAATTTACAGTGATTCAAGACTAACGTTAATCGCTTTTTCAGCACACGCGTCGCTTCTTAAGTGCTTTAGAGATTTCCGATCACCTGAAATAGTCAAAATTTAAATGTTTGACTTGCGAAATCACCAGCGAATTTGCAGTGTATTATTTAGTTCCAAGTCAGCAAACCACAGACTTTCACATAACTCCATAAACTAGCCAGTCCAATACAATAATATATAGTAATTGTTATTAGCAATATATTGGTTTTATATATGTGGACGACACGTAGGATATTTTTATTTGTAAAGGACTGATAAGGCGGCGTCATTTTAGTTGTTTTACATGTCAATGGTCTTCCTAAATTTAACGAAAACAAAATAACTTAAAACAATGAACGGGTAACTTAATATAGATGGGCCAATTTACAAGAAGAGATCAAAATTAAAACGGCGTAGAGCCAAAACATAAAAGCTATAAATAATATCTGAACGTGTCTGACGGCTGACATTTTGTAAAATGTGTTTGGTAATCTAAAATAAATGTCGATACGATTTATTAGTTCATTTTTGGAGTGTAGGCAAATTTGTTTATTTGGTTACAGAACATAAGCAATATAATAGATTTTATTTTACACGAGTTAAGTAGAGTGCATTTTTTACTTTCTTAATTCCAATTTTCTACAAAAAGCCAGTATTTTATAACTTATGTTCAAGATATATTTTTTGCCGTTGAAGATTTACCAACCAATTAAGTTTCTTAAATAAGTGATCTCAAAATAAGTATGCATCCTGGCCCTTGTCCTTCTCTAAGAAGATTGCGACTGCGATCTGTAATTTCGTAAACACCTTCAAAAAATTTGCCAAGTAATAAACACCTTCTTTAACAATAAAAAATAGTGTTGAGTGTTTTGCATTAAACCCTTTTTAAATGACAGAGAAAAGTCCCTGTTGCGCCAACATCAGTTGAGAAAGCTAACTTGGTAGCTGAACTTTTAGCTTCACATTCTACTGTCGATTTCCAAGAAAAAATAGCAACAGCTATTCCCATAGTGCAGTCAAGGATGCCCTATATTGTTTTCAGGCAGCGTATCATAAAACGTATTTTAATGAAGCTAGATACCAAAAAAGCTTTGGGCGCTGACGGAATACCTGCTATAGTACTCAAAAAATGCACGAGAGAGCAAGTTTTCTGTAGACTTTTCAAACTATCCACAAAAAGTGAATATTTCCTTCCTGCTAGAAATGCGCTACATTTCAGCTGACAACCAAAAAAAAGCCGACAACTACCGACCACTCGTCCTGCTTTCAATAATATCGAAAGTCATGGAAAAGGCTATCAATAAGCATCTCCTAAAATATCTAGAAGGATTGAATATTATTAGCGACCATTAATATGGCTTTCGTACGCAAAGATCAACAGGAGATCTTCTAACTTATGTAATACGTGTTTGTGAATATCTAGAGATTTCACTTGATAGATCCAAGGCATCCAACCGTTTTCAGCATGATGGATTGTTGGCTAAGCTAAGCTTTTATGGTATGCCCGAAAAGTTCTGTGTTTACAAGTAACAGTCGACGGATTTCTTTCTAATATCTTCACTATCAACGCCGGTGTACCTCAACGCTGTCATACTGTCTTCTGCTCTTATTGAAAGAACCATGCATCCAATCTACAGCTGTGTAGATGATAATAGCTACTCATACCACTCATGCAAATATCCGCAGACAGTAGGAAGTCGTTCAACAACAAAGACCTGGAAGAAATTTTATTTTGGGGTGATAGTAACCAACCAGAATTTAACGCTATGACAACCCAATTGGTAGTTTTTTTCTAAAAAAGTCGGGGCACTCCATTCCTCTAGCATCGTCACGCAATTCGCTGGACGTTAATTTGGGAGCAAATATGTCTTGGCATGAACATGTTTTAAGCATAGCAAAGAAAGCAAGCTTTTCAAAAGCGAGTAATATTAACATATTTCGAACTAGAATGATTTACACTCCACAAGAAATATTAATTCTATAGAAAGCCAAAATTCGATCAACGTTGGAATATTGCTTCCATGTTTGGGGCTCTGCTCCCAAACATACATTATATTGGATTCTATTCAGAAGAGAGCTGTTCGCCTAATTGATGATCCAGAATTGACCAGCAACCTTCATCCATTGTAACATCGAAAAACGTTTGACGACTTGAGGCAAATATTCTAATTTTATGGAAAATGTTCGATGGACGTATCCCGCTTAATTCCTCCCATATCCAAGACCAAGGTGAATCGTTCTTTTCGCACATGCGTCGCTCGTGTAGCGCTTTAGAGATTTCCCTACAATACGTGTGCTATGCCCATAAAAAAAAGTTATGAGCTTAGAGCCTGCTTCACTTTTATTCTTTTATGTTTGCATCAGGCAGTGCCATATATCTTCTTATTTTCCTTTTGAGTACAGATAATAATGATAATAAAAACATCTGTAACTTCTTCCTTCTCCGTATTTAAGAGTGTATAAAGGGTAACAAAACAACAATAGGGAGATTTTGTAACGCTTATTTTGGTGGGCCACTGTTTTTATCTTTATTTGAAGCATGCACCCACCGTTAAAAGCTTGCGCAGTAGTAAAGGGAAGAAATTAAATATAAGGACTCAGCTATTATTATTATTTGAAGCATGCGCCCACTATTTGGAGTTTTCGCAGTATTGAAACAAAATAAGAGAAACGTTTATTAAGGATAACAATTCCCCGTATTTAGTAACTTATAAGAGAGGTTATTTAAAGTTTGTTATTCTTATCGCTATTATGGTAGGGCCTGTTTTTTTTCCAACTTGGGTATACAAACCACCAAGAAAATATAATAAAATTGAAATGATAATTTTTTATTGCAAATAACCCTGACAACAGTTAATTACGAGGCTGGTTTGAAAAGTCCGTGCAAAAATAAAAACTACTTATGTGTTTGGGGTAAACCTTTTTTATTTTTCGACATAGTCTCCTTTTAGGGTTATACACTTCGTCCAACGATGTTCTAGTTTGTTGATCCCTTCCGAATAATAGAATTTGTCCAAGTCTGCAAAATATCCATTAGTGTCTGCAATCACCTCCTCGTTTGAATAAAATCTTTGTCCCGCCAGCCATTTCGTCAAATTGGGGAACAAATAGTAGTCATTAATTTTGCGACCACAACTGCTGAGGTGTGTGCTGGTGCATTGTCGTGATGGAAAAGGACTTTCTTGTGGGCCAATCGCGGGCGTTTTTCTTGCAGCTCGGTTTTCAAACGGTCCAATAACGATGAATAATATTCACCTGTAATAATTTTACCCTTTTCCAGATAGTCGATGAGGATTATCCCTCGCGAATCCCAAAAGACAGTCGCCATAACCTTTCCGGCCTAAGGAACGGTCTTCGCCTTTTTTGGTGCAGATTCCCCCTTGGTAACCCATTGTTTAGATTGTTGTTTGGTCTTAGGAGTATAGTAATGTATCCATGTTTCATCCACAGTGACGAAACGATGCTTAAAGTCCTCCGGATTCTTCTGGAACAGCTGCAAAACATCCTTGCAACACTTCACACGATCCCGTTTTTGGTCAAGCGTGAGCAATCGCGGCACCCATCTTGCGGATAGCTTTCTCATGTCCAAATGTTTATGCAAAATATTATGTACCCGTTCAGTCGAGATGCCCACAGCACTAGCAATCTCACGCACCTTAACTCTTCTGTCATCCATCACCATATCATGGATTTGATCAATGATTTCTGGAGTCGTAACCTCCACAGGCCGTCCAGAACGTTCAGCGTCACTTGTGCCCATATGGCCAGTCCGAAAATTTTGAAACCACTTATAAACTGTTCTAATCGAAGGTGCAGAGTCACCATAATGTTTATCAAGCTTCTCTTTAGTCTCCTGAGGCGTTTTGCCTTTCATAAAGTAATGTTTAATCACCACACGAAATTCTTTTTCGTCCATTTCTTGAAAATCACTCGACTTCCTTGATTCACACGAATGCCAAACACAAAGAAATAGACCAATATGGCTGAAACTTGGTGTGCGTTCATTCAAGAGATGCTACTAACTAAACATGACCTCGATACGCGCCGGTGGCGCCATCTCTAGGACTTTGCACGGACTTTTCAAACCAGCCTCGTAATGTTCAGATTATGTTGGGATTTTACAATGTTTACCACAATGGAATTGCAGTGCGTAGTGCTAATTTCAAATAAAATTTTATTTGACACATTCGTATTACCTTGAAAATATTGAAGAACGTGATAGAAACCTGCCAGACACAATTTTAATTTAGAAACTTGTGTTGACCCATCAAATACTAATAACTGGTGTGCTTAATCATGAAAGAATGAAAAAATGCTCTAAGTTTATAGACGATGAATATCAACCTAACCTTGCAATTCCTTCGTGTTAATATTGCGCATGCTTGAAATAACTATAAGGATAAAGACATGTGAAAAATAAATGTTGCAAAATCTCTTTAATTTCAGAGCTGGACTGCAGATTAATATAATTATTTTGGTACAAGAAATTTCTCTTTTTATCTATGTTATGTTTTAATTTAAATTTGTATGTTAGTAACCTTAAAGATCCGCAAAAAATTCACTACCATAAATTATGTTGTAAATGTTTAAACAGCATGCGGTGAAAATTGACACAGGCTTATACCCTGATGTATATGCTCAACATCTTTATATGTACCAGGTTGTACTTAAATAATTCGCCTGCACACAATGCATACAAGGGCAAAGCAAAACATATATCACTTTACTGTGTCAGGCAAATCCGGCAAAACGTTTTTGTAGAAAGATAGGGGCAACCAAAATGAATCTTTTTGGAGACGGTGGATAAACTGCACCATTTGTACCATTGTCCGTATAATACTCTAATGAAGTTTGCTTCTTACTTCCGAATTGTTTATGTTGCTCCCTTGGAATGAAGTGATATTAGTATATGAGGCTACCGCCTGGCCTACATCTAGTTAATGAGATCTAATAGATCTAAACGCATCCTGGATTGTCACTTTGCTAATAAGTAGAAAAAGTTATCGACAATTATCTTCCACTAAGCTCTTTTGTTAATAATATTAACAATACCAATATTTATCCTGCATTCCTGATTAAGTATAGAATATCGTAGCAAATAAATTTAACACGTTTTATTGCAAACTATTATCATGGTTTTATTCTAATTCTGATTGTAAGTCTGTGTGTAAGTGAAACAATTTCTAAACAAATTGCACTCTAAAGAACGTGACGTGTACACTTGGTGCTGATTGACTATAAACTACGAGGTGTTGTTGCCGACAACACCCATGAAAGGACACAATGCCGCATAAGGGATGATCCTAGATATCTGACATCTCTATTCATATCCCGCACCTGGTCTGCCGGCAGCGAGAAGGGCACAAGAACAAAATGATGACTTTATTTGCGTCACTGATTTTTCATGGTCTTATTTAGGTTTTGGTAAATGACGCGTGATTGGTTATTAGCATAAAATTTTGGTAGTTTAAAGGGATTAATTTTGCAAAAGAACAACCATATATATTTTAGATATAAATACCTAAATAATAATAGGTATAAACTTAATGAATGAAGAAGGTTATATAAATATATTTTTTTATTATTCTTAAGATGGATATGGCCAATTCTTAAAACTTTCTGGAGTTGATCATCTGATTAGTTTTGTCATGGATATACAGTGCTATTCATAAAGTTTGCACCATATGGGAAAAATTTTTATTATAAGAGTTTTTGAAAATTTAACTTCAAAATGTGTTAGTGCATTTTTTATGTTTAGGATTACACCCGAATAAGTTCATGACGTCACAAATCTTACCTGTCAAATTTGACATTTAAAATTTAAAACTGGGAAAAACTGATTTTTTTTTTAAAATATCGAAAAAAGTTATACAGAAAAAATATTGTATTTTAGTTTTACGCCTATATGCCAATTTTCAAAAAAAATTGATAAAATCGACTTTTTTCAATTATGTCCCACGAAAATGATAATCGAAAGTTTTTTCTTATAAATTATGTTATGTACTTTTTTAGTGGTTAATGTTTTACTAAATGATACGAAAAAAAAATAATAATTAGGTCCTAAAATTAGGCTGAAAATTTATTTTTTTTTAATTTAACAATGCAATATTGGTGCAAAGCTGCTTAATATTTATGACACGTCAATTTTTAAGGATTACTATTATAAAAAATTAATGTTATTTACCAAATAAAAAAAACGTTCTTAATTATTGTAAAGCAACTGAAAATAGATATATAGATAAAAAAAAAATAGACAGAAGTCCATATTCCAGCAGCTAACTAGCTGTTCTCTTGTCTGTCAAATCCATCCTGAGACGCGTTTCGCCGTATCACGGCTCGTCAGTCAGGCTAGGATTGACAAACAAGAGAACGGTATCAAGTGGTACTTATCGAAGAAGTTACGGAGCACGATGGTAGGATACAACGAATTGTATTAAGTACGCATACCTATTACTCCATCGAAAGCTGACACAGCAGCTTTCGAACCGACAGAGTGGTTGACACAGTCAACGCTTTAAAAGCAGGTAGCGCTTTTTCGAGGAATCCTTCCTCAAGTATATATAATTATTGTAAAGCAACTGAGGCTTACATCCCTTTTTCGAAGAAATGCCCTTCCAACGGCAAGTCTTGGTTTGACCTAAAATGCAAAGAAGCTGTTGCTTCTAAACATCTTGCATACCGACAGTGGCGTGAAGATCCTAACACCATAAATCGTAACATCTTTGTTTGTGCCAGGAACAGATGCAAAGAAATTATCGACGAAACCAAGGAGGTACACAATCAACGGATTAGAAACAAACTTCTCGCTTGTCCCGGCAATTCCAGGTCCTTTTGGTCAGTCGCTAAGGCAGTTAGTCAAAATTTCACCAAATCCACCATACCACCACTCACACGGCCAGATAATTCTATTGCAACGACACCTGTTGAGAAAGCGAACTTGTTGGCTGAACTCTTTGCTTCACATTCTACTGTCGATTTCCAAGGAAAAACACCACCTACTATTCCCATAGTGCAGTCAAGGATGCCCGATATTGTCTTCAGACAGCGTATCATAAAACGTATTTTGATGAAGCTAGACACCAAAAAGGCTTCTGGCGCTGACAGAATACCTGCCATAGTTCTCAAGAACTCTGCAAGGGAACTAACACCAGTTTTCTGTAGACTTTTCAACCTATCCTACAGAAACGGAATATTTCCTTCCTGCTGGAAATGTGCCACAGTTCAGCCGATACCTAAAAAAGGCAAGAAGACCTTGCCAAATAACTACCGACTAATCGCACTACTCTCAATAATATCGAAAGTCATGGAAAAGGCTATCAATCAGCATCTTCTAAAATATCTTGAAGGATTCGACATTATTAATGATCACCAATATGGCTTTTTTAAAAATAGATCAACAGGAGATCTTCTGACTTATGTAACACATGTTTGGAACAACGCAATTGAACACTTTGGAGAATCTCGAGCGGTTGCTCTTCACATATCCAAGGCATTTGACCGTGTTTGGCACGATGGGCTGTTGGCTAAGTTACGTTCTTATGGTATGTCTGAAAAGTTCTGTTTGTGGCTCTCATGTTTCCTCAGAGAGCGTTCTCTGCGAGTGGCAGTCGACGGATTTCTTTCTAACACTTTCACTATCAACGCCGGTGTGCCCCAAGGTTCCATACTATCTCCTACTCTCTTCCTTATTTATATTAACGATCTGCTGGAAAAGACCGAAAATCCAATCTACAGCTTTGCAGATGACAGTACACTTATCTCTTCATTCACCTTGAATGCTCGGACATCGACTACTCAGACGAATATCCGCAGACAGCAGGAAGTCATTCAACTTAACAAAGACCTGGAAGAAATTCTATCTTGGGGTGACAGTAACCAAGTGGAATTTAACGCTACAAAAACCCAGGCGGCAGTTTTTTCTAAAAAAGTTAACGTTGCAGAACCCGACATAGTTATGTCGGGGCATTCCATCCCTCTAACATCGTCACTCAATCTGTTAGGCGTTAATTTGGTAGCAAATATGTCCTGGCACGAACATGTTGCAGGCATAGCAAGGAGAGCTTCTCAAAAGTTGGGAATATTGTTTCGAACCAGAAAGCTTTACACTCCACAACAACTGTTAATTCTTTACAAAGCTCAAATTCGACCAACTATGGAATACTGCTCCCATGTTTGGAGCTCCGTTCCCAAACATACACTGCATTTGTTGGATTCTATCCAGAGAAGAGCTGTTCGTCTGATTGGACACCCGGAACTGACCGACGGCCTTGATTCGCTGGAACATCAAAGAATGGTTGGCGACTTGAGCCTATTCTACAAGTACTTTCATGGAAAGTGTTCGAAGGATGTGGCCCGCTTAATTCCTCCCAAAGCGGTGCATGTTAGGAGTACACGTCGCGCTAATACTTCACATTCGTATGAGGTTCAGCTTGTTACTCCTCGTACAATGTTTTTCAAGCAGTCTTTTATATGGAGAACATCATACCTTTGGAATAGTTTGCCCAGGACTGTGTTTCCCATCGAGTACAATCTACAGCGATTCAAGAACAACGTGAATCGCTTTCTCCGCACACGTGTCGCTCCTGTAGCGCTTTAGGGATTTCCCTGTAGCACGTGTACTAGACCCATAAAAAAAAAAAAAAAAAAAAAAAAAAATAGACAGAAGTCCATATTCCAGCAGCTTACTAGCTGTTCTCTTGTCTGTCAAATCTGTCCTGAGACGCGTTTCGCCGTATCAGGGCTTGTTCTTAAGTTTCTACGCTTCTTTCTTTCTTTTCAATGCACATAATAGTTCTGTTATAAATTTCATGACGAATATTCGCATAGAACTACGGCTTGATTTCATTTACAGACTGGTGGATAGTTTCTTCTAAGTGTGCGTTATTTTCAAAAGATCTCTGAGCATAAACTAAATTTTTTAAATACCCCCCCCCCCCACAAAAAAAAGTCACAGGGCGTAAGATCGGATGACCGCGGCGGCCAAGGTACTTCATAGGAAAACCTAGCAATCCACTTCTCAGAAAAGTTTTCGTCGAGCCAGTTCCTAATTTCCAAGGTGCTGTAACTAGGTGGTCCATCTTGTTGGAAGTACATTTTCATTCTTTTCTCTAAACTAAAATCTTCCAGTTTATTGGAAAGTTCGTTGTTTAGAAACTGTAAGTACCTCGCGGCTGTAAGATTTTCTCTAAACAAAAACGGGCCAATAATTCTGTTGTTAAAAATACCGCACCAAACGTTAGTTTTAGAGTAATATTGATCTCTTGTAAAATTTGGATTGCTATCCGCCCACCATCTACAATTTTGCGACGAGACAACACCATTAAAAGTACATTCATCACTGAACAAAATATACTTTGCAAATGACGGATCTTCTTTAGTTTTACTTTGCAGCCAGAAAGAAAAATACATGCGCTTATCATAATCTTGTTCTTTGAGAGTGTGGACAAACTTTGGTTTATAAGGTTTAAACCTATTTTTCCTAAGCACGCTTTGAACTGAAGTATAAGATAAACCTACATTGTGCGATATTTTAGCAATTGAAGTTCTAGGCGTTTCAGTCACACTCTGCATAACTGCAAACTCAGCATCCTTATTAGTAACCCAATGTTCATGTTAACGTTTAAAATTATTCTCCACACATCCAGTATTTTTAAAGTTGGTAAGAATTCTTCCTACTGTTGCGTTATAACTTTTTCCGGTTATCGTTGTTTAAAAATAACGGCAGCTTCTCTTTGAGTTTTGTAGTTATCGCCCACTATCAAAACTTTTTCCATTTTATCTTGCTTAGTCAATTTAATTGGCATTTTTTATTAAAGGTTACTGTTATATTGCATTAATAATAGTGAACAAACTAATGTCAGTTTGATGATGTGACAAAGGAACAAAACACGAAATCCATTTCAAATGCGACAAAGATACGTGAAAGCCTATCATATTATAATTTTGTTTGAATAGCAAAACATGAATGTATATTCTTTCCATCAATATTGCGTTGCAAAACGTTGTAACAATTTTTAAAAATCTTGTTTTTGACCTTTTGAGAACATATTAAAAACATTTAGAATAAACTCTTCCCAAAAGCTGTATATGAAATTAAGAAAGATCTTCTCGCGAATGTTCGCCATATAATTTATAAAAGAACTATTTTATGCATTGAAGAAGGAATTAAGAAACTTAAAAAACTACTAATTTGCTCAAATTTATTGCACAACATTAAGATTTATTATATTAGTCCTTAGAAGTTGACCTGTCACAAAAATTATGCAGCTTTACGCCAAGATTACATTGTTTAACTACGACTTTTTGACAGGACTCGTTTTTTAGCTTAATTTTAAGGCCTAATTATTTTTTTTTTTTAGTTTTAGTGAAACATCATCTCAAAAATAAGTATATAAGATAATTTATGTGGAAAAACAGTTGATTGTTATTTTAGGGGAAAATAATTGAAAAAAGTCAATTTCATCAAATCTTTTTGAACATTGGTACATAAATGTAAAATTGCAATACAATCATTTTTTATTTACGACTTTTTTTCGATATTTTCAATAAAAATACGATTTTTTCACATTTTAAAATTTGAATGTCAAATTTGACAGGCAAGGCACGTGACGTCATGACCTAATTTGGGTGTAATCCTAAACATAAAACATACACACACACATGCACTAATATATTTCGAAGTTAAATTTTTAAAAACTCTCATAATAAAAATTTTTCCCATATGGTGCAAACTTTATGAATGGCACTGTATATTCAATATTAAAGAGGTTGAAAGAATCCATTGTATATTCTATAATAAAGAGGTTGAAAGACTCGGCCAAATATTTATCCTTGTTTTTTATCCCAATATATCAGAAATTATGCGAAAAACTTTTTGTTAATCGAGATATAACATATTTGGAAGATGTTAATATCTACAGTGACTATCACTATAGTTTTTACAAACAGATTATAAACTACTCATCGCAATTCAGCCTTCCGTTGTTCTTCAGATGATATCAATACAAGTTACACTAATGGCCATGCAAGTCAATATTAAAAATCAGTAAACAGATGGTTAAGAATAAGTAGAGCAATTAAGCGTATTTATAGGTTTTGGCAATTGAAGCCTACATTTCCCTCTACATACGACGGTGTATTGATAAGTTGGGTAAATTTCGTGGTGCAGCATGACTGATGGTAAGCGTGATTCCTAAAACGGTTGTATTTAAAGTTTCAAATAGATGCAATCCGCAGTTGTTTGTTGACAGCTATCGTAAGTGATCGGTGTTACACTTGTCGTAAAAATAGAGAAAGCCGAATATCGTGCAGTAATAAAGCATTTTTATTTAAAAAAGTGGACAGCTGCCCAGATAGAAACTAAACTGGAGACCACCACCAGCACTTAATACCATTTATTACTGGATAAACTGAAGACGCTGCACGTTCAGAACTCCCGTTTGAGGTTTCTTCTGAAGAAATGATCGATAAAATTCTTGGTATCGTGATGGAAGATCGTTGCATTAAGCTTCGTGAGATTGCTGAGAGGGTAGACATCTCATATGAACGGGTACATAATATCCTGCATGAAGTTCTAAAAATGAAAAAGCTAGATGTGCGATGGGTGCCGCGTTTGCTGACTCAAGAAAGGACTTTTCAAAATCGTGTTTGGAGAAGTTAAAGTGTAATCTGAAGAACTTTTGGTGCCGTTTTGTGACTGTAGATGAAACACGGATCCGCGATTATCCTCTGGAAATAAAATAGCAGTTTTATCGGCGAGAAAATTGATGGCAACTGTTTTTTGGAACTCAAAGGGTATTATCATTATTAGCTATTTAGAAAAGGGTGAAACAGCTTTTATTATGCAACGTTATTGGACCATCTGCATAGTGAGTTGAAGCAGAGACGACCAAGTTTAGCTCGCAAAAAAAGTGCACCTTCACCAGAACAATGTGCCTGCTCACGCATCGGCCATTGCGAAGGCACAACTGCGCGAGCTGGATGCTCGAGATAATTCTCCACCCAAGCGATTTTTTTTTTGTTTTCTAACATAAAAAATTGGCTCGAGGGGAAGAAATTTTCATCAGATGGAGAGATTATCTGTACTCTAAACGAGTATTATCCACAGTTACAAACAATTTTCTTTTCTGGTTAAGTAAACAAATTAGAATTTCACTTGACCAATTGAAAATTATGTTGTAACATTCATTTTTTCTTAAATTTTAAGATGATGTTACGACACTGTTTTCTTCCTATAATTTGAATTTTATTACATTTATTGCAGTGATTTCAATTTTTGAGCAGTGTAGCTTAACACAGTGATTTAAATTTTTGAGCAGTTTAATTTAAACCGGCAGTAAGTAACGTGTGTTGCTGACTTATTTAATTCGCATTGAATGCGTCGAGATTTGCATGCCGGAAAGTGACCCAAGGAGAAGGGTCAAAGATATTTAAGCAGCCGTTTCGAATTTTGTGAGGCGTTTTCAACCAGAATGCCGTAGTGGCTTTTCTTCAGCCAGAAGGCCGTAGTGGTTTTATTCTCCAGCACGCCAGAGTGTTTTTTTTTCTCAATGATGCAGTAGTGCAGTAACGGTTTCTAGCTCTCAAGTTTAAGGCTTTTTTCCTTTCTTGAAATATCCTGCTCATCCTCAGGCATTTCGGGTCAAAAAGTTTTTAGCTACCCAATTGAAACTAGGATGGTAGTGGCTGAGACAGTATTTTTATGAGAATCTCACTAGGAGAGGCCAAGTAACTTATGGAAACACACGAGGAGAAGCCAATCAGTAAGCCACAAGTACACCAGTCTAAATATCTCACTTCCTGTCTACAAGTGTGTTTCCAACGACTACTCAACACGTGTAATTCGCGGAGTTAATTTCACAAACTTTTAATATCGTGTTTTATCTATCCTTTTATTAAAAACTTAATAATCCTAATTTAAAGACTCTAGGCAATAGTGTACACTTTTCTAACATGAGGGGTTTTTATTTAGTTGAAGTAATTTTAAGAGTGTAATAAAGGTAAGAATTTTTATTTTGTAAATATATATACTCGTCTATATTTAAATTTAGCGTTTCACTGAATCACCCGCTTTATCTTTCAGATCGCAACGGTTGTACCCAATTCAATTTTATTTCAACAACTCTTCAGTATTTTTTCATTTTTAGAGCTGAACTTAGAATGTTTTTATTCTAAAATAAATGGTGCCCAAATCTGTACAACCAAGTTTTAAACAACTATAGAGACTATTTTCAAAAGACGTACAAAAATTATCTCTTATCCATAATCTCTTCAAAAAAAACGAGCTAGCTTATATCTAAATTTTTGCTCTATCAGTATCAATATCCACTCAATCCATTCTCAAAAATTAAGATATACATAAGGGGCACAATTGAACCGCTTCTAGACACGTTACAAAATAGCGCCGCAAAAGAGACATTATAAAAAACGGCCCCGCTTCTGGGGGCTATAAAAATTACGCCTTAACGTGCTGGGATAATGTTTAGAAATGGGATAATGTTTGTCTTTATAATAATTTTTTTTTAGCAAAAAAATGTTATTTACCTTGTTTTTTACAAGATTTTTCAATCCACTCGTACTATTTCTGTTAAAATTGGAAATAATAATAAAAGGAATATAATTTTTAGTTCTTTATCTCAATAACCGTATAATATGATCTATAAAAAACATCTCTTTAACTCCAACCTTTTAACCCATTACATGTTTAACAATAAATAATTATGCATGAAATTTGTTCATTATCTAAGTCAAAATCAGGAAAAAAACTTATAATACTGTACGCCCATTTCAATTCCCTTCCTTGAAGACATATCTCTCGAAAAGTATAAGCGCCTTTCTTATTTCAAATATTATATGTGCACCAAATTTGAAAACGATATCTCATATCATTCGATTGTGCCAACAGACAGACAGAGGGAAATTGGAAAGTATATTTTTCGTGAACTAGGAACTGCGGAATATAAAGAATACAGAAATCTCGAAAGGTAATTTTTTAAGGAATGCAGTACTTACCGACAGAGGTAAAAATGGTATAATAAACGTTAAACTTTTATACCTGTTGGTTGAAGCTAAAATACAGCAAGTGACTGATATGACTCTACATCCATATAATCTTTGTGAACATTGATGTCTTCCGCATCCAATGGGCAACCACCATCAAGTACTTGGACATCCAGTATAATAAACAGCTCGCCTGGAAGGACCAGGTCAGCACTGCCACCAGAAAAGCAAAACAACTGTTAGGCAAATTATATCCAATTATAAATCTCTCTAGCAAGTTGTCCACCAGAACCAAGCTAATGGTATACAACACCATTATTAAGGAAGATTTCATCTACGCCTGCCCCACATGGTGCCAGTTCTCCAAAATAAGGATAGCGCAACTCCAAGCAGTGCAGAACAAGGCGCTGAGGTTGCTCACGGGAGCCTCATGGTTTATGAGAAATATTCAATTACATAGAGACCTCGGTGTGCCGACCATAAAGTCACACATAAGGAAAATCCAAACAAAGTTTCTAGCCAAGGCGTCCCAACACCCTAACCCAATCATCAGGGATGCCTTCTTCAACCACTCGCATGCCCGTCACCAATACCCCAGACCCGCAAACCCGTTCGGTGATGAAGACGATGACCCACCCCACCCACCAGAAAATTGCAAAGGTAGGTGAAATCAGTATAAGTCCTAGGTTAAGTTAGGTTAGGTCAAAATCATCTAAAATAAGCACATTTCCTAGGTTCAGTTAGTATAGGATCACTATTGTAAATGCTCAGGTTAAGTTAGAATAAGTAATCTTTCATATAGTGTAGTAACAATGATCATTAATATAAGTAAAAGACTACGCTTTGTTCGTAAGTCAATAAAGACAATGACAAAATAACCGGTCAAGTACAAGTTGACGTTTCGCAATTAGGGTTTCGTAGGCTGATTGCTTTTAAAATAAAAATTCTTGTTACGGAGGTATAAAATGATCAACAACTTCACAAAACACACTCCAAATGAGTTTTCGACAATGTCTTATTTTCCGATCTTTACTGAAAATTGATGACCTTGAATGTTTTTTTTTATATACCAGATGAATTATTGAAGTTAATGCACTCGGGATAATTTTTGTTCAATCTACACTCTGTGGAGAATATTCCAGAAAATTTTTGGTTAGTAATTTTCGAGATAAGGGTAGAATAGCGATTTTTCGCGATTTTTTAAAAATAATACAAAGAAAAGCAAGTATTACATTATACATATTTTTGAACTCGTTTTCTATACTACTCAGCTATGATGAGGCCATCAATTCCTATATTAGTATCAAATTTCAACTTTCTATGTCAAATAGTTTCGGAGAAAATCGGGTGTGACAGACAGACAAACAGACACTGAAGTATGGAACACTAAAGAATTGATATTCTATTGATATCTTGTAACTTTCTGGAAGAAATTGAGGGAGAAGAAAGAAATAATGTTCTGTTGGGAGCATCCACGTTCCTTGAGAAAATTTGAGGGAGATGAAACAATGCGAAAGATATCAACAGAATATTAATTTCTGCAGATATTAAGAACACATATGCATAGAGAATCATCTAAAATGCAAACAAAATATTCACAAACAAAGCGAATAAAGCAATATTATCTGTTAAATGTTGCAGACGAAAACATGTGTTCGTGATATACATTAATCAAGTGCACATGTGATGATCCGCTATTAAACATCTTATTGAATTTGTCCAGTCTAGCGTGTACACTTTCAAATAGGGGGTGCCGAACACTTTCATCAGTTCAAAGTTAGATGACTTAGGGTGCAAATGTGTTAATTTTGGTGTAAATGTTAACGAAAATGTTGGATGATTTAATTTTCCTTTATAAATTGGAGAAATGTTTAAAAGTCACAGTATGTAATATACTTTTATATTCCAACCAAACCACAATTCTAAAAATCAAAATCTTGACCTTCAGTTTTTACGATACTCTGAATATCAGTTATCAATTATTTTGGAAAAAGATAATAAATAATCATATCAAAATCTTAGTTGACACATTTCTTAGAACAATAGAACATGTAATTAATTCTAAAGGGCTTTTTAATTTAAGTAATCTAAATAACATTAAAAACTTTTTTTATCAGTTCTACAAATCTCCTCCAAGTTAATAAATTTTCGATTTTTATAATAATAACATTGTAAAAAATATTGATGATTAATACCTCTTAATTATTCCTTGTTGTTCTTTCCTTACTTCATTCGTAAATCATATTGTTAATATGCTTCATTTTTACTTTCTTATTCAATGGAAGCAAGCCTAGGAAATTCTCCTTTCAAAGATTAACAGCCTATCTGATCATTAACATTTTCGTAGCATATGCGTCCTTCCTGTCTTGTCTGAAGAGCTTGAAAAAGTGATGGAAGCGCAGATAGGATCTTTCTTAGAGCAGCATAATATTTTACCAACAAAACAATCTGGCTTTAGAACAAACTTGCTTTTGCTTGAATAAATGATGAAAATAAAGTAACTGCTTTAGTATTGCTCGATTTTAGCAAATCATTGATAGGTTAAACCATAAAGTTTTTACTCAGTACTTCATTATGTAGGGTTTAGTAACTGTGCTAAAAATTTTATTCCTTAATTTTTAAAAGATTGTACAATGCAGGTTGTGTATGCTGGAGAGCCTTCAGATATTTTAAGTGTACGTGTATAAGTATTACGGGGCTTGACCCTTCACTGTTATACAATTTACACATCAAATTTTTATAGCTCTATTCGACACTCTACTCTTCATTTTTATGCAATCTTTCTCAGCTTGTGTTCATCCACTCTTGAATGTAGGCCTCTTCCAAAACCTTCCATGCCCTTCTATCCATTGCAACCTGTGTCCAGTTAATTCCTACAATCCTCTGGCTGCCGTGTCGCCGTCGCTTTTGTAATCTTCCTTCCTTCTCTTGGTCTCCCTTGGTCCCTATGTTAACAATTTATTAGTCCATCTCTTCGGATTTTGTCTCGCAATGTGGCCTGCCAATTGCTGCTTTAGCCGTGTTACTTTTTTCCAGTACATTCGGTACTTTTGTTTTTTCTCGGATATCTTGGGTTCTGATTTGGTCTTTAAGGCTCTTTCCATTACTCTTTGAGTAATTTGGAGCTTGTTAGCCGACTTGCGATTTAGTGCCGTAGTTTCGAGACCATAAGTGAGAACAGCTTGGGTGAAATTCTGTCTCCTTGACGTACTCCTCTTTCGGTACGGATATTATAGGTCCTTGGTTTTCTTTGGTGCGATGCATGTTCATATATATTTAATTAGGTTTGAGTATCTAAAGTAGTAGTATCCATAGCTTCCATAATTGTCCAAGTTTCTATTAAATGAAAAACCTTACTGTAGTCAACGAAGGCCACGAATAGAAATATATTATATTATGTACACTTCTCGAAGAGAGTATAAAGTGTCTGGAGATGGTCAACGGTACTATAACCCTTCCTGAATTCTGCTTGTTCGAAGGGCTGATATTGATCTAACTTGTTTGATAGTCTGTAGCTTATATAAGTGGGAGAGCAAATAGATGGGTCGATAGTTTTCTATGTTATCTCATTCCCCTTTTTTATACAATAAGATAACTTCTGCCTTTTGTCAGCTATCTGGGATTCTTGCTTGCCTCAGACCCTTATTAAGTAAAATTTATACATATTCGAGCACAACTCACCTCCTATCCTTAACATGCCATTGCTGATCCTGTCTTTTCCCGGGCATCTATCGTTCCTCATTTGTTGCTGTGCAGCTTTCAGTTCTTCTAGGCTTATTTTAGCTATTTTTTCTGTGTTTTGAATCGTTCTTTTACGGTACAGATCTCTGTTGGATCCGGAACTGTACAGTGTTTTATAGAAGTCCTGCAAGGTCGTAATGATTTCATCGCGGCTCTTGACTGTCATACCCTGTTCATTCTTTATTTTGGTAATCTTTGTTCTACCTTTTGAGAATTTAGATTATAAGACCTTCATGTTCTTGTTTTCTTCTATGGTATTTCTTTCGAGTTTTGTGGTAAATTCTCGTACATCCTTTCGGATATTTCTATTACTTTTATTGTTTATTTCTCTGTATGCTTCAGTGTTTTGATCCATTTGTATTCTTTACTCAATTATGTTTTTTGTTCTTAAGCTGATTTTTTCCAAGCTTCTCTTTCTCTTCGAGCAAATGTTCCTTGTGGCCACTTGTACACCCGTAGTTATTTTTTCTGCAATATCATTTATCTTCAAAGGTATAAGTTGTTTTGTTTCGCCTAGTTTGGAATTCAGAATTTCCCTGAATTTGTCTTTATTTTGGTATTATTTTTATACAAGCGTTACCTAATTACATTATTAATTTTACGAATAATAAGTAATAACCAAAATCTTGACCTTCAGTTTCTATGATACTCTGAATATCAGTTATCAATTACTTTGGAAAAAGTTAATAAATAATCATATCAAAATCTTATTTGATATATTTCTTAGAAAACTAGAACATATAATTAATTCTAAAAGGTTTTTTAATTTAAGTAATCTAAATAACATTAAAAACTTTTTTTATCAGTTCTACAAATCTCCTCCAAGTTAATAAATTTCCGATTTTTATAATAACAATATTGTAAAAAATATTGATGATTAATACAACTGTAATTATTCCTTGTTGTTCTTTCCTTACTTCATTCGTAAATCATATTGTTAATATTTGTAGGTATGCTTCATTTTACTTTCTTATTTAATGGAAGCAAGCCTAGGAAATTCTCCTTTCAAAGGTTAACTGTTCATAAACATTTACGTAGCATAAGCATCCTTCCTGTCTTGTCTGAAGAGCTTGAAAAAGTGATGGAAGAGCAGATAGGATCTTTCTTAGAGCAGCATAATATTTTACCAACAAAACAATCTGGCTTCAGAACAAACTTGCTTTTGCTTGAATAAATGATGAAAATAAAGTAACTGCTTTAGTATTGCTCGATTTTAGAGTTTAATAACTGTCCTAAAAATTTTATCCCTTAATTTTTAAAAGATTGTACAATGCAGGTTGTGTATGCTGGACGGCCTTCAGATGTTTTAAGTGTATGTGTATGAGTATTACGGAGTTTGACCCTTCACTGTTATACAATTTACACGTCTAATTTTTATAGCTCTATTCGACACTATACTCTTCATTTTTATGCAATCTTTCTTAGCCTGTGTTCGTCCACTCTGAATGTAGGCCTCTTCCAAAACCTTCCATGCCCTTCTATCGATTGCAACTTGTGTCCAGTTAATTCCTACAATCCTCTAGCTGTCGTGTCGCCATCGGTTTTGTGATCTTCCTACACTTCTCTTGGTCTCCATATTAACAATTTATTAGTCCATCTCGTCGGATCTTGTCTCGCAATGTGGCCTGCTGATTGCTGCTTTAGCCGTGCTATTTTTTTCCAGTACATTCGGTACTTTTGTTCTTTCTCGGATATCTTAGTTTCTGATTCGGTCTTTAAGGCTCTTTCCATTACTTTTTGAGTGATTTGGAGCTTGTAAGCCGACTTGCGAGTTAGTGCCGTAGTTTCGAGACCATAAGTGAGAACAGGCATTATACAATTATTAAAGATTTTCCTTTTGAGATTTATTAGGATAACTGGTGACTTCGTTATAATTGTGTGTCCTAAATATATGTACGAGGGCACGTTTTCGAGCAATTGGTTAGCAACAATCACCTGTATGTCTCGGGGACTCATTATTTTGGTTTCATTTGCGTTAATTTTCTAGTCCCACATTTAAGAAAGCCTCATGGAGTTCTTGCAACATGATTCAAAATTCTCTGCTGTCTCGCTAATAGTGACAATGTCATCTGCGAACCTTAAGTGGTTGAGTCCTACGCCATCTATGTTAATTCCCTTGTCATGCCAGTTCAGATTTGTAAACACATCTTCCACCGTTAAGGTGAACAGCTTGGTGTGAAATTCTGTCTCCTTGACGTACTCCTCTTTCGGTACGGATTTTATAGGTACTTCGTTTTTTTGGTGCGATGCATGATCATATATATATTTAATTAGGTCTGAGTATCTAGAGTCTATACTTGCATAATCCATAGCTTCCAGAATTCCCCAGGTTCCTATCAAATCAAAAGCTTTACGGTAGTCAACGAAGGCCACGAATAGAAATATATTATATTCTGTACACTTCTCGATGAGGGTACAAAGTGTCTGGAGATGGTCAACGGTACTATAACCCTTCTTGAATCCTGCTTGTTTGAAAGGCTGATTTTGATCTAACTTGCTTGATAGTCTGTTATTATTTTAGTCAGTAGCATATATAAGTGGGAGAGCAAACAGATGGGTCGGTAGTTTTCTATGTTATCTCATTCCCCTTTTTTATACGATAAGATAACTTCTGCCTTTTGTCAGCTCTCTGGGATTCTTGCTTGTCTCAGACATTCATTAAGTAAAATTTGTACATATTCGAGCACAACTCACCTCCTATCTTTAACATACCATTACTGTTCCGATCTTTTCCCAGGCATTTATCGTTTCTTATTTTAGCTATTTTTTCTGTGTTTTGAATCGTTCTTTTATGGTACAGATCTCAGTTGGATCCGGAACTGTACAGTGTTTTTATAGAAGTCCTGCACGGTCGTAATGATTTCATCGCGACTCTTGACTGTCATACCCTGTTCATTCTTTATTTTAGTAATCCTTTTTCTATCTTTTGAGAATTTGGATTATAAGACTTTCATGTTCTTGGTTTCTTTTATGGTATTTCTTTCGAGTTTTGTGTTAAATTCTCGTACATCCTTTCGAATATTTCTATTAATTTTGTTGTTTATATCTCTGTATGCTTCAGTGTTTCGATCCATTTGTATTCTTTACTCAATTATGTTTTTTGTTCTTAAGCTGATTTTTTCCATGCTTCTTTTTCTCTTCGAGCAAATGTTCCTTGTGGCCCCTTGTACACCCGCAGTTATTTTTTCCGCAATATCATTTATCTTCAAACGTATAAGGTGTTTAGGATCGCCTAGTTTGGAATTCAGAATTTCCCGGAATTTGTCTGTATTTTGGCATTATTTTTATGCAAACGTTACCTAATTACATTATTCATTTTACGAACAACAAGTAGCAGAAGTATAGAATTTGATAAACTATGACTTTAGTCAATTTTACACAATAACAATTATTGTTTTTAGAAACCATGCTCAAATCGAATTTGTCACAAATAACTTCGAAATTAAATTAAGCAATTTAACGTTACCCTTCCGTGATTCTTGTAAAAGGCTGAAATTAGTACTGGAATCAAAGTTGAGATTTAAAGAACATGTAACTAATATACTTTGGAATTTTAAGACTTACTTACAGTTAAAGATATTTTCTGTCTGGAGATACCAAAAGAATACTGTGCGATGCACTTATTTTGTCTCAATTTAATCATTATTGTGTCGGTGTGTGTTTCTCTTGTACTGATGCGTCAGATCGCTATCGCGTGCAAAAATTCAAAATGCATGTCTACGGTTAATTTATGGTATTAGAAGAAGAAATCCTATTACGCTCTCTCCTATTGAATTAAAATTGCTTAATATCTTTTATAGGTATAAACTGCGATGTATTATTTCGGTTTCAAAATTTTAAAGTATAAAAAGCCCAAGTATCTATACAAACGGTTATCTTCTCGAACTGCTATTTATAGCATAAATATACTTAAAAGGAATCTTTTTAAAGTTCCACAACAAAGAAAAAATTATTTTAAATATCCTTTTCATATAATATACTACTTTTTTTAAACTCTTTAAGCAATGTTGACTATCATCAGGCTAAGTTAATATTCAAGTATACAATACTGACGAACTTACTGCTTTTGTAGTGATTTTGATGGATTTTTAAACCCATATAGCTATAATTGGGTCTAATATGTCACATTATAGACACATACATACAAGACACTGAAATTAAAACCAGAATAGAGGTTGTAACCAAATTTATAAAATTTCGGAAAATGTTCTGCAATAGAAACCTAACTCTCGCTCTAAAATTACGTTTCCTGGAATGCTACGTGCGGTCCCAACTTTTGTATGGAGTCGAGACATGGACGTTGAAGCAATATACTACTAAGAAGCTAGAAACATTTGAAATAAATCGGACTCTATCGAAGAATATTAAAAATCCCATGGACAGTCAGGATCACTAATGAGGAAGTTCTGTGAAGGATAGGCTGAGGCAGAAAACTCTTGACAATCATAAAAATACGAAAAAACATCCTACTTAGGTCATGTACTCAGAAACGATAAATATTCACTACTACAAATATCACGCAGGGAAGAGTTGTCGGTAGAAAGGGACTCGGAAAAAGTCTTGGCTGAGAAACATCAGAGAATGGACCGGCATGAGTTGTTTCATGTTTCAAAGAACAGAGAAATATTTAGAGAACTGGCCTGCCACCTTCATTAAGAGAAGGCATGAGAAGAAGAAGAAGATGTCACATTGCTGTTCTTTAACTTTGATCCTCATTCACCATTCCTGTTCCCTCGTTGTCCATTATTTTCCTTTCTAATTATACAACAATCATATATATGTATATATATATATATATATATATATATATATATATATATATATATATATATATATATATATATATATATATATTAGAATTTGATCAGAATCGAGATCCCTCGGAACTGTGAGGTCATCTTAGTTTTTTGTGTATAATGATGAACAATAAATGTATTATTATTTTAATTATCTTATCAAAATATAAGTGAATTTATTTCTTGGAATATTATATTTTGTTAAGTGGCAACAAGATTTCATTATTGTTTCGATATCTTTGTAATATCGTCATTATGAACTAGGAGTCAATGACTTTTGTGATTGAGAAATTGAGAAAAATATGATTCTTACGGCCTTTTCTAAAAGAAAGTATCGTATGCGTGAAAACATGACAAACTGAAATGTTTGTATTTTTTATACTTCAAGATCCCTAGAGCATTAAAAAACATACTCACTCGTTTTCGTTTCTCTATACGGTAATCCTTCAACGAACTGATATATATTTATATATATATATATATATATATATATATATATATATATATATATATATATATATATATATATATATATATATATATATATATATACATATATATATATATATATATATATATATATATATATATATATATATATATATATATATATATATATATATATATATATATATATATATATATATATATATATATATATATATATATATATGTATATATATATATATATATATATATATATATAGTCCAAAAAGTCTCCATACAACGCTTGCTTTCTATACTATTTTTCTGTTCAACTAATTAATTGGAACTATGAGGAAACATATTTAAATTAATATTTGAAACCAACCAGGATTAGTATTAAAAATAACTATGGATTATTATGTGAAATGTGAAAATAAAATAAAACAATTATTTACACAAACTTTCCACTATATTTGTAATACACCGTAACATGTTTCGCGGTCACAGTAGCTTCTTCAGATGTTACATTCTGAATTATCATGGATTGCCACCGAGTGTCGGCTGAAACAATTGTATTAACAACTACGGAATGTTTTATTTAGAAGTTACATCATTATTATAAAAATGTAAACAAAATTAATGTAAAAAAAGTCTCCATACACTTAACAGTTACCAATAATAGTTTGACGGAGTTTAACGGGAAATAACAACTTTGTTTAAATTAATATTTAGTGGGACTGCCGTTGGCCTTGATAATCTCCTGTAACCTTTTTGTCATGCTTGCAACCAGCTTTCTAGTAACTTCTGCTGGCATGTTCTCCCGTTTGTTCTGTTTTTTGATTCTTCTCTATTTGAAACATTGTGTCTGCGAACGTGCCGTTTAAATTTTTCCCATAAATGCTCGATGGGGTCAATATCGGGTGATTGCGGAGGTGTATGAAGCTGCTGTCGCACATTATGGATCTTCCATTCTCGCACCAAGTTTGCGGTATGTTTCGGATCATTGTCCTTTTGAAAAATGTATCTTTTTTGAGTGCTAATTTTTGAAAACTTTCTCTTAAATTGTCTCTCAAAATGTTCAGATAAACATGCTGATCCATGGTACCATTAATAAAATGTAAATTTTCAACACCTCTAGCGGACATGCATCCCCAAAGCAGAACACTGCCACCCCCTTATCTCACCGCGGAACAAACCTGAACTAACCGCTTTTTCGATTAGCTTTCGAAATTAACGGTTCTTCCTGGCTGCACACGCCTTATAGCCTGCCCTGTGTAAACAATTTCTCACTGTTTGTGAAGAAACGTTTTTCGAAAACAGTTCCCGTAATTCTTCTTTTAATTTTGGTGTACTTTTTTTGTAATCTATAATTATTTGTTTAACAATACTCGCCTCTTGACATGGAATCAGTTTCTTGGGACGGCTAGGGCGAGGTCGAATTTTATAGGAACCCATTGATTTATGCTAACTTATACTTAAAAATTTTTTCCTATATTTCTTTATGATTTTCCGTCTTTCCACAAATCAATTATGATCCTTCGAACTTGAAATGAAATTACACAATTTCTCTCGGTCAGTTTTATTATTACTTTGAAAACCCACTGCAAAATTACTAGCATCAAGTGACAGATTATATAGTATGGCCGAAAATTATTCATTTATTTTCATGAGGCTGATTATAACATGTTTCTTTTCAGTGCAGTTCTTGAGTGTATGGAGACTTTTTTGACATTAATTTTGTTTACATTTTTATTACAATGATGTAAGGTGTAAATAAGATGTTCCATAGCTGTTTTTAATACTAATCCTCGTTGGTTAAGTTTTAAAATAATAATTTAAACATGTTTTCTCATAATTTCAAATGATTAGTTAAACATAACAGAAAAACAGTATAGAAAGCAGGACTGACTGTATATATAATATATATATATATATATATATATATATATATATATATATATATACATATATATATATATATATATATATATATATATGTATACATATATATATATATATATATATATATATATATATATATATATATATATATATATATATATACATATATATATATATATATATATATATATATATATATATATATATATATATATGTATATGTATATGGTATATATATATATATATATATATATATATATATATATATATATATATATATATATATTATATATATATATATGTATATGTATAGATATATATATATATATATATATATATATATATATATATATATATATATATATATTATATATAAATATATATATATATATATATATATATATATATATATATATATATATATATATATATATATATATATATATATATATATTTCAAATTTAGTATACATGTAGCATTTGAAGAAGGAAAGGAACGTATAGTTTTTGCACCATTACTGTACGGAGAGGGGGTGAAAGTCGATAAATTTTTGTATATTCTTCCTGATTTCTGATAAAAATAATGAATAAATTGTTTATTTTTAATTAAATATATTGGAGGTGAAAAGGGTAAGAAAAAAATTTGATTCGTATATATAGTATTCCGGATTTTCGGAGTCCAGAGATCGGAAAATTAAATTCTTTTTTATTATTTTCGATTTGTAGTCAAACAAATATTGGTTTAAAAGATAGGAGAAGGTAATTAGAGAGGTTGGTCCATCCATGTGCTGCGAAATACCCTTTTTAGAATATTTAGAGTAAAGGAATCTGAAAATTGTATTAATTTCTATTATTTTTGGGAGAAAAAATTAGGGATTGCTAAATATATATCGTGTTTTACATACTTTTCAGGATTCATAGAGTAGAGAAATTTGAAAATTGTGTTATTTTTTACATTATTTTCATTTATATATAATCAAGCATATAACGAGTTAACGGAGAGGGTTGCTCCATATATATATCCTTTTGAGTAACTTTATATTCAAGAAACTGAAAAATTCTGTTATTTTTTTCATTTATTTCATGGTCAAAAATTTAAACGACTAAAGGGATCGGCAAAGGCGTATAGAAGAGTTGCTATGTATTAATTATGGCTCTGTAACTCATTCTATTCATGGTTCATACAAGAACGGATACCACCAGCAAACAACCTAGATCATACTGTACTGACGCCCTAAATCCTTAGGTTCCTTTGAAAAAAAACGGCCAAGTGCAAGTGGTACTTGGGCAATTAGTGTTTCGTACAGTGATTGCCTTTGAAATAAAAATTTTTGTTACTCAGTGATTTTCACAAAGCCCACCCCATATGAGTTTTCAATAAAGTTTATTTCCTATCTTTGTTCTTATACACCAGATATATTATCATAGGTAATGCACTCGCACTAATTTTCATTCAATCTACACCTTATGCAGAATATTCCAGAATTTTTTTGAAATTTTTTGATTACTACTCTTAGAAATAGGTTTTGAGAATGGCGAATTTTGGCGGTTTTTTGTAATAATATAAAGAAAAGTTTGCGCGAGTATTAAATCACATATATTTTTGCACTCGTGTTTTCACAAGCTCTCATTTGACGCCCCACTCGATGATCTTTTTTTTACTTCCGATTTTATCCCCAAAAAAATTTACCTTTCAGAACTACACAGCTCGGATTGGGCTATCAAATCCTATATTTGTGACAACTTTCTATGCCAAATAGTTTGGGAAAAAATCGGGTATGACAGACAGGCAGACGGACTGACACCGAAGTGATCCCATAAGTGTTTCGTATGGAACATTGAAAAAGAATTTCGTTACTAAATATAATTTATCGATAAACGTAATCAGTTTCCAATTGTTTCTAAGCCCTGGTCCAAAATAAGTGGATTCTTGTATGTATCTTCAAGTAGACGACACGGAAAAAATGACGAAGAGTTGTCAATTTTAGATCATCATGTAGTAATGATATTTGCTTCAGTTCGAGTAGAAATTGCTTTTCTATTTCCCGGGTTATTGTGAAGAATGTAATTGATAATTGTAATTTCACAAATTTGTAAACCGTTACATTTTTTTAAAATAAATTTTTACAATATCTTAACGTTGCTCAAGTGTTAAACGTTGTATGCTAATTCGCCAAACACTCATCAAATCATTACCTAATTACTTCTTTTTACTAGGAAAAAAAGTGGATAAATAACTCATTTATAATTTTTTTTTCGTCTTCTTAATCTCTCTATGGATCTGATGATCTCTTAATTTCATCCCATCTTTTTGGTAGTCTTCCGGGAGGACGTTTACTTGCTGGTTTTTCTTCCAGAGCGATCCCTGATAGTCTGTGCTCCTCCATTCTTTTTACGTGGTTATGTCACTATCTTCTTCTTTGTCTTCCCTGTCTTATCACGTTTTGCAGGCCAAATTGTCCTCTGATGTCCGTATTTCATATCCTATCCCTCCTTGTTTTACTAAATGTTGTTCTTACCAATAAAACAACTTATTTACTTTGTTAACTAAAACTAAATATATATAGCTGTTAGGGAGGCCAAACAGGACGGAATTTTAAAACAAGAGTCTCACTTTGCTAAGCATTTCTTAGAAACAGACCATCCAGTTTCTAATATTAATTGTTTATCAATACTTCATAAAGCACCTAAAGGATCAAAACTTAATTATTTAGAATCTATAGAAATTTACAGACATTCAAAGAACCTTATTATAAATTTACTAAATAGTCAAGTAAACGTCTGAAATTCCGTCCTTTACCAACTTTTATAACACCTAAGATACCAACATCCTTTCATTATATAAATATAAACACAAAAAAAATCCGTTTTATTCTTAGTTAAGCGTTTGCAAATGTAGTTGTACTACGAAATCGCGACAACGCATTTGTAAAATCTTTACAAAGAATATATTTAGTGTCATTTAACAATGTTAAGAAGTTTATTTTTATTGTTAAAATGTACCGTCATACAGTAACGGACCAATAAATCAACTCTTTATTGTTCTTACGGTTTTGATTTCGGCATTACCTAGTATATTTTTGTTTTATTGATATCTTCTTTTTCTTTTTTTTTATGGGTCTAGCACACGTGCTACAGGGAAGTCCCTAAAGCGCTACAGGAGCGACACGTGTGCGGAGAATGCGATTCACGTTGTTCTTGAATCGTTGCAAATCGTACTCGGTGGGAAACACAGCCCTGGGCAAATTATTCTAAAGGAATGATGTTCTGCATGTAAAAGACTGCTTGAAAAGCGATGTACGAGGAGTAACAAGCTGAACCTCATACGGATGGGAAGTATTAGCGCGACGTTTTGTACTTCTAACATGCACCGCTCTGGGAGGAATTAAGCGGGCCACATCCTTCGAACACTTTCCATGAAAATACTTGTAGAATAGGCTTAAGCCGCCAATCGTTCTTCGATGTTCCAACGAATCAAGGCCGCCGGTCAGTTCCGGGTCTCCAATCAGACGAACTGCTCTTCTCTGAATAGAATCCAACAAATGCAGTGTATATTTGTGAGCGGAGCTCCAAACATGGGAACAGTATTCCATAGTGGGTCGAATTTGAGCTTTGTAAAGAATTAACAGTTGTTGTGGAGTGTAAAGCTTTCGGGTTCCCAACTTTTGAGAAGCTCTCCTTGCTATGCCTGCAACATGTTCATGCCAGGACATACTTGCTCCCAAATTAACGCCCAACAAATTGAGTGACGATGTTAGAGGAATGAAGTGCCCCGACATGACTATGTCGGGTTCAGCAACGTTAACTTTTTTAGAAAAAAACTACCGCCTGGGTTTTTGTAGCGTTAAATTCTACTTGGTTACTGTCACCCCAAGATAGAATTTCATCAAGGTCTTTGTTAAGTTGAATGACTTCCTGCTGTCTGCGGATATTCGTCTGAGTAGCCGATGTTCGAGGTTCAAAGTGAATGAAGAGATAAGTATACTGTCATCTGTAAAGTCGTAGATTGGATTCTCGGTCTTTTCCAGCAGATCGTTAATATAAATGAGAAAGAGAGTAGGAGACAGTATGGGGCCTTGGGGTACACGGGCATTGATAGTGACGGTGTTAGAAAGAAATCCGTCGATTGCCACTCGTAAAGAACGCTCTCTGAGGAAACATGAGAGCCACAAACAGAACTTTTCGGACATAACATAAGAATGTAAATAGCCAGCAGCCCATCGTGCCAAACACGATCGAATGCCTTGGATATGTCAAGAGCAACCGCTCGGGATTCTCCAAAGTGTTCAATTGCGTTGTTCCAAACATGTGTTACATATTGCGTTGTTCCAAACATCTGTTACATAAGTCAGAAGATCTCCTGTTGATCTATTTTTACGAAAGCCATATTGGTGATCGCTAATAATGTTGAATCCTTCAAGATATTTTAGAAGATGCTGATTGATAGCCTTCTCCATGACTTTCGATATTATTGGAAGCAGTGCGATTGGTCGGTAGTTATTTGGCAAGGTCTTCTTGCCTCTTTTAGGTATCGGCTGAACTGTAACACATTTCCAGCAGGAAGGAAATATTCCCCTTCTGCAGGATAGGTTGAAAAGTCTACAGAAAACGGGGTGTCAGTTCCCTCGCACAGTTTTTGAGAACTATGGTAGGTATTCTGTCAGCGCCAGAAGCCTTTTTGGTGTCTAGCTTCATCAAAATACGTTTTATGATACGCTGTCTGAAGACAATATCGGGCATCCTTGGCTGCACTATGGGGATAGTAGGTGGTGTTTTTCCTTGAAAATTGACAGTAGAACGTGAAGCAAAGAGTTCAGCCAACAAGTTCGCTTTCTCAACAGGTGTCGTTGCAATAGAAATATCTGGCCATGTGAGTGGTGGTATGGTGGATTTTGGTGAAATTTTGACTAACTGCCTTAGCGACTGACCTAAAGGACCTGGAATTGTTGGGACAAGCGAGAAGTTTATTCTCGTGATTTTACATCGTACGTTATTACGGATATAAATCTCGTATATTTCAACGTTTCTGTCTATTTGCATGTATTGATTGGTCCATAGAACATCTGTTAAATCAGATGAGATAACTGCTGCTTTATTAATTAAACCCCTAAGGTCTCTGACTGGGTCATGATAGCCTGATAGGTCCACAAACAAGGTTGAATTGGGTTAACTGTTCTATGGATTTATTTTCCACTATGAGTTTGCACCTGATGGGGTGTTTGGCAATAGTGACGCTTTTAGGCTTTTCAGTAGATATGTTCATATTAAGGTATTAACAGACTTGTAACAAACAGGACGAATTCTGTTGTTACTCATTCTGTATCCCATTCCTAGCGATTCTACGTCTTCTGTTATTTAAAAGTTTGAATAAAAAAGGACTAAGATTGTCTCCTTATCTAATTCCTCCTGAGGTTGGTATATTTTCTGTAGTGTTATAGCTTGTTTTAAATCTCGTCTTATTGTTCATGTTTTTTATAACTTTCACAATGTGTGTCTTTCTGCATCAACGTCTATCTTACCTCATTGTGTCTGACTTTGTCGACGACTTTAGTTAAGTCTATGAAGTATACGTACGCTGGCGTGTTGTACTCTATTGTTTTTTCTTCATGATGAATATTGCGTATGTGGTAGTTCTTGTGTGTGTGTTCTTCTCTATTTTTTTATCTGTGATTCAGTTTCTCCTTTAACAGGTCTGTGAAAAATTTCAATATTGTATTTAAAAGATTACATTCTATATATTTTTTTTCATCCTCTGAAAATATAAAGAAATTTAAGTAGATATCGTGATATAATGGAACAAACAACTTAAATACAGCCAAAACTTGTTTATTCCTTGCACTGTTATCTACTAAACTATGTAATTGTAACAACCAAGTAACTCTCTTCAAGGTATCACTTAAAACCCATCAAATCCAAAACTTAACAAGAAATCAGATATTAAATTAAAGAAAATTGCAGCCGACAATACTGAATAGGTTCGTAATTAGTTCTTCAAAGTTGGAAACGACATTCTATCACGCGATATCGTGTTTGGCTCATCTATAAAGCCCTTTGATTCCTTTATAGGGTTTCCGAATAGACAAAAGTTGTCGGGAGGGTTGGAAATTAAAATTTAAGAGGATTTGGTGTCGGAAAAGTTACAGAAAGTTAATTGATGTCACGGAAAATACGGATTTCCAAGTGTGCTTTGTTTTCGGAAACATAATTTATCTATTTTTTTTTCTTAATAAGAAGTAAAAATCAGAAATGTCTTTTTCTATTTTCAAAGGAATATAATTAATTTGATTAACTCAAGGTTAAGGAGTTAGATTAGATAATAATATAGCATGTTTTCAAGGGTTCTGTTTTAAAAGGTATACGATTCGTTAATATCAGTTGACAAAATATACTCCATATTAAAGTTGAAAGCGGAGATATGGCCACTTGAATTCATTTAAAATTTATTATTTTTAGTCCTGTGCAACGTCATAATTTTTTAGTCAACACCTGTTGGTTCCTATTTACAATTTATTTGATATTTTACCATGCTAATCATAAAATATTTTTCTTCATAAAGATATTTTTTTCTTAAACTGCACGACTGCGCAGATTTTTGAAATTTAAAGCTTTTTTTAAAACAAAATATTACAAGTTGCAACTTTCCTTTCAGGCTGCAAGAATTTTCTTATGGTTTTAATCTGAGGTTGGTTGCAGCCTTTGTGTGCGTCAACAGTAAGACTCAGATTTTTAGAATGAGTTTTACACTAAAATAACTTAAATGTAAATTTTACTGGATTAATTTTAGTTATTGACCAGACTGTAATGACCAGAAAAAGAGTAAACTATTTTATAAATGGAAACCCCTATGTTGTTTGCAGATCAAAACAATCAACAAACTGCAGTGAGTGTGATCTTTTACCTCTGCTGATAAATAGAAAGTTTTTACTTGAAATGATAACATAAAATTTTACGTCATTAATCGTATGCATTGCAATTTTGGATACGTAGTGTATAAAATAACTTGGTGCCACTGTAGTGTGCGGTCAACCTGCAGATCTTAATTGTTGCGTGCCGTCCATTTGCAATAAATAAATTTCTAAGCAAAGCAATAAAATAATAGGGCAAGTTTCGTTATTAATGACAATCACAAGTTACTGATACGTATATTTTAAAAAGAAGCCATGCTTTTGCGAGATTTTTATATTAAAATCACTTTTAACGAAGATCCAGCCATGATTTTCAGAAAGACGAAGATAATATTTATGATAGGTGTGGTGCTGAAATGCATAGAAAAAGGAAACGCGATTGTGGAGGAGCGTTTCATCCAGTCTTACGTTGTCCTAGAAAAGGATGCTAAACAACAAAATCGACTAGAAGCGGAGATGAATTTTTCCATTATACGGATCTGAACGGCAAGTTACATTGTAATTTACGCTTATCACAATCACATTTGGGAATTAGTGTTTATGTTAATGCACGACATTCCGAGTACAACATGTGAAACACTGACTGGAAGGTCACCACATACCATGAGTGATTGGTATAATATGTGCCGCGAAGTATTCTCCTCAATGGTGTCAGTCAGTCGCAGAGGACAATTAATCAGCAGCAACGACGATCCTATACGAGGCTGGTTTGAAAAGTCCGTGCAAAGTCCGAAAGATGGCACCACCGGCGCGTATAGAGGTCATGTTTAGTTAGTAGCATCTCTTGAATGAACGCACACCAAGTTTCAGCCATATTGGTCTATTTCTTTGTGTTTGGCATTCGTGTGAATCAAGGAAGTCGAGTGATTTTCAAGAAATGGACGAAAAAGAATTTCGTATGGTGATCAAACATTACTTTATGAAAGGCAAAACGCCTCAGGAGACTAAAGAGAAGCTTGATAAACATTATGGTGACTCTGCACCTTCGATTAGAACAGTTTATAAGTGGTTTCAAAATTTTCGGACTGGCCATATGGGTACATGTGACGCTGAACGTTCTGGACGGCCTGTGGAGGTTACGAGTCCAGAAATCATTGATCAAATCCATGATATGGTGATGGATGACAGAAGAGTTAAGGTGTGTGAGATTGCTAGTGCTGTGGGCATCTCGACTGAACGAGTACATAATATTTTGCATAAACATTTGGACATGAGAAAGCTATCCGCAAGATGGGTGCCGCGATTGCTCACGCTTGACCAAAAACGGAATCGTGTGAAGTGTTGCAAGGATGGTTTGCAGCTATTCCAGAAGAATCCGGAGGACTTTAAGCGTCCCTTCGTCACTGTGGATGAAACATGGATACATTACTATACTCCTGAGACCAAACAACAATCTAAACAATGGGTTACCAAGGGGAAATCTGCACCAAAAAAGGCGAAGACCGTTCCTTCGGCCGGAAAGGTTATGGCGACTGTCTTTTGGAATTCGCAAGGGATAATCCTCATCGACTATCTGGAAAAGGTTTTAAAAAACTATTACAGGTGAATATTATTCATCGTTATTGGACCGTTTGAAAACCGAGCTGCAAGAAAAACGCCCACGATTGGCCCACAAGAAAGTCCTTTTCCATCACGACAACGCACCAGAACACACCTCAGCAGTTGTGGTCGCAAAATTAATGGAATTAGGATTCCAACTCGTTTCACATCCCCCCTATTCTCCAGACTTGGCTCCCTCGGACTACTATTTGTTCCCCAATTTGAAGAAATGGCTGGCGGGACAAAGATTTTATTCAAACGAGGAGGTGATTGCAGACACTAATGGATATTTTGCAGACTTGGACAAATCCTATTATTCGGAAGGGATCAACAAACTAGAACATCGTTGGACGAAGTGTATAAGCCTAAAAGGAGACTATGTCGAAAATGAAAAAGGTTTACCCCAAACACATAAGTAGTTTTTATTTTTGAACGGACTTTTCAAACCAGCCTCGTACAAATTGATGAAGCTCGATTCACGGGTCGCCGAAAATATAACAGAGGAAGGCTCTTACAAGGTGATCAACAACCTGAATCTGAAGATAACGATGCACCGTTGCAAAACAGTTGAAACCATGGTAGACGAATAGACGGACCGTGGGTTTTTGGTTTGAAAACAAAATGAGAAGTACGATATTTTATTGTCGAAAGAAGAGATGAAAAGACATTAATGCCAATTATAGAAAGAGAGGTTCAATTTTAATTTGTTATTCATTCAGGCGAGTGACCAGCGTATATGAATCTTGGCAGACGAGGCTTCGACCATCAAACTGTTAATCACTAGCAGAACTATGTTGATCCGCTCGCAGGAGCTCATACACAAGGTACTAAACAGTTGTGGCTATATGAAAAATTTACATCTTAAAGAAAATGAGGGGAGTACCATTAAATCATTTCAATCACATTTGGGCCATTTATCCTAGAAGATATGAGGAAGAATGAAGACAAATAATTTGTCAGCTTTTTGAAGGATATTGCCTCTGTTTATAGATATTAGTTATAAGTACATCTGTAATAAAATCATTGTTAACAACAAATTGTTCGTCTTATCATTTATTATTGTTTAGCATATTTTTAAGGTTACAAGAGCTTTTTTAAAAATTATTATGTAGATTTTAGCAAAATGACGTCACAACTGATATTTCCTAGAAGGAAAATATTGACTATTACTTTATATTGATTGACAAATAACTGTCAATTCTGTTGAAGTTTATCAAAAAAATTTACGATGACATTCACAAAATCTGACGGGCTCATTTACAAAAAAAGTTCGACATAGTCAATGCAGAAGGTCTGAAATAAGTTATTTGAGTAAAATTTCAAATTACATTAATAGGAAATCTCATCGGCAACAATTGTGAAATAGAATTTTAACCTAACCTAGTACTGAAAAGTTTACTCGAATTTCTCGAAATCACTCTTAATTGCTATCTCAGCTACTCAAAATATTTAAAATTAATGTAATCCGCATACATTTTCTTCTACTTCTTAATAAAATAAAATCTAAAATAATTGGATAAAACTACTTCCTAACGCAGGGTAAAAATTAACAAACATTTCAAATAATATAATCCATTCCATTTGAAAATCAAACACATCCCATTGAGATTTTCATTTATCTTCTTCTTTTCCATTTAGTCCGTATCTTTTTCAATAAATCACCTAATTTCGGTGATTTTAATGAATCGAATGATGGACCCCATTATGACCCTGAATAGGGTGTCGCGAAAACATCTGCTATCGATGTGTCGTGCCAACTTCGATTGAGTGATCATTTAATTCCCCAATGTGTGGACAGTATATTTAGGAGAACAATCAAATCGTGTATTTAAGACATTTAATTAAATGTTTTATTTCTGTATAATTTAAATCAAATTAATCTACGAGGTACTGATAACAAGTCTGTCTAAAATGATTTAATGTCATTAATATATAATTGAAAAATATGTATTAGAATATATACAAGAATTCGTGAAAAGGATGCTACGAGGACTCACAAGCTGAATATGGATATGATATATTATCGCGATGTGTATTCCGAGCATGCACCGCTTTGGAAGGAACCAAGCGGGATCCATCCATTGAACTCTCTTCTATATGAATGAACAGCTTTAGCTAGGAACAGACCTAAACTATTTGGAGATCTACATCGTACCTATAAATTTACAAATGAAAGACTTGGAAGGAAGATAATAACCTTCTGAAAAGGACGGCGCTCATGTAACTAACCCTGCCTACAACCAACCAACAATATAATAATTTCCTACCACACACATTTTTTATTAACATTAAACTATCTGATGTTACTGTATGATCATATTCAAAGTCATGTGTGGCAATATTTGATTTTTCAGAGCTAAGGTCCTTTAAATGAGCTAAATATTCTTTAAATCCTGTTTGAATTGATCTTCTGGTCTGCCCATACGCTTTCTCGTATATTCCACTTCTTTTACGCTCAAAAATTTTCTTCTTCGGATTTCCTAATATATTTTTAAGTTGTCTTTTGACTTAAGCCTACGTATCTCATTAAGTATATATATATATATATATATATATATATATATATATATATACATATATATATATATATATATATATATATATATATATATATATATATATATATATATATATATATATATATATATATAGATATATCAAGGATTTTCTAAAACTGACGTTGTCTTCATTCTCTTAGCCTTTGATTCCATCCGTTTCTATCTTCCCAGTCTCTATCTGTTATTTTTTATTGCGTTCTCTTTGATGTTCATTCTGCTTCTTATTTCTTCATTTGGTATTCTTTCCATACGTGTCACTCTACAGCATCTTCTCCAATACTCCATCTCTACCGCGTTAATTTTAGATTTATTTCTTTTGTTGATCGTCCTTGTTTCTGACCCGTATGTCATTATACTTTGTATTATTGATTTGTATATGCGTGTTTTGTTTCTCTTTGTAATGTGTTTGTCCCACAGGATCGAATTTAAGTGTCTTATGCTTGTCCGCGTTTGTCCTAATCTAGCTTTGATCTCTTCTTCTGATGTTGCGTTTTTTGAATTGATGGTTCCTAAATATTTAAATCTATCGGTTCCTTTGATTGTTGTTTCGTTATCGACTTCTAGATTCTCCACATTTCCCTCCTTTGTTATTAGATATTCCGTTTTATCAAAGTTTATTGGTAATCCTGTTTTAGTGTATTCTTCTTTCAGTATTCTTACCATATAACTGAGGTTTTCCTCATCTTGCGCTTGATTACTTGGTCGTCTGTGAAACTTAGAGAATATAAGTAATCTTCTCGTATTGGGACTCCCATTCCACTACATTTTTGCTTCCATTTTTTTAATGTTTGTTCGAGGTATATTTTGAATAGTGTTGGGGATGTAGAGCATCCTTGTAATAAGCCTTTTGATGTTTGGAGTCTCTTCCCTATTTTGTGTCCTATTTTTATGTTCACTGTGTTGTTTTCGTAGTGAGCTTTTACTGCGTATATTAGTTCTTTGTCAATGCCTATTTCTTTCATTGTGTTCCATATTCTTTGTCTTGGTACTGAGTCATAGGCCTTTCTTATTCTTCTCATTCTCTCTCTCTTCTTCTTCTTCTTCCCATTAAGTACTCTGGTATGTTTTGGATTATATGGTATTGAAACATATTTCATCGTACTGCACTGATTTAGCCGTTACTTGATGGAGGTCTGTAATAACTAAAAATGAACATTTAAACAACTGTTTAAGATTACCACATATGTTTATTGTAATAGAGCTGACAATTGTTTCGACACAGTGTGCCTTCTTCTGGTTATAAGGTTTAAATTAATTAACAATATTTACCTTAATAAATAAAACAAGTTCAATAAAGGAGACCCACCGCCATACAATTGATCATAATTTTCACTAGAGCGGAGAAAGGCAAAAGCGTAATAGCAATACAAGAATAAACTTACATTGAAAAAACAATGAATTTCCTAAAACCAGATGTATTCAAACCCATCAACTTCCATATAACAATAAATTTCCAAAAATTAAAGAGATGCTAAAAGATCTAAGCATTTTCACAGATAATGAAAAATTCAAACTCCTCTTGATCAACTCTCAAGTTCCAAAATTATGTTCTTTTATCAATTGACATAAAAATAGCTCACCAATTCGCCCAGTAGTTTCTTATATAACGTTACCAAATATATTGACTGAGGTTCTGACAAAAATTGTAAATTTTCATCTAAATATAGTGTAAAAATAGCAAGGAATTAATATCAGTAATATATCCAGTAACTCTACCAAGTAACTCGAAATTTACATCGTTTGACGTACAGAACCTTTTTCTAAGATTACTTAATATAGTAAAACAAGAAATATTAGACATCTTAACATTGTGTTCCGATCAGGATAATTTTGAATTCAACCATAAGATTTACGTAAGTAGGAAAGATTGAATAATAGGAAACCCTAAGAGTCCAATTTTATCAGAAATTTTCATGGAAAATTTAGAAGAACAAATCAGTAATTCTCATTTATTTATAAACTTCTTATATTGGTACCGTTATGTACATGATATATTGACATGCTTTGCCGGTACAAATCGACAATTAAAACTATTTCTATTCTAACCAACTACATAACAGCATTATTTTTATAACAGAAAGAGAAATAAATAAATCGATTAATATATTAGATTTAAAAATATCAAACAAAATGAATCAACATGATTTTGAAATCTTCCATAAACCAACATACTCAGATATAACTATATACGTTAATTCTAACGCATAAAATTTCAGCTTCTAATAGTTTCATCCATAGACTAATAAAAAATTCTGAAAGAACTAAACATTATAAAACAAATTAGTATAAACAATGGGTATAGGAGTGACTTTGTAGATAATATTTTGATGAAAAACAGTTTTAAAAAAGCAATAGGACTGGTGTACTCACATAAATAACTGAAGAAAGATAAGTTTCATACACTCACTTATACCAGTAAATTAACCAATAAAATTCGATATTTTTTCCATAAAAATCAAGTAAACATTGCCTTCCGTAACAATAACACGTTAGTTCGACATATTAAAAATAATAATAGTAAAACCAAAAAAAAAAATAAATAAATAAAACAGAAGGTCATGCTGTGGCACTTGTTATAAAACCTATATAGAACAAACAGGCAGATCTTTTTTATAAAAGGATAAAGGAACATAAACAGAGTTATAGAATGAAAAATAATATATCTCACTACGCTAAACATTTAACAGATGAAAATTATACCTTCAATGAAGATTCCAGCATTTTACCCAATGAAAAGAAAGGGAAATTACTGAATTGTTTAGAACAGATAGAGATTAACTAGAAAAAATCTTTAGGTTTATTACTCAATGATCAATTGGATGGTGGTGGATCTCCTTTATTGAACTTGTTTTAGTCATTTTTGTTGTTGTTATTGTTAATTAATTAAACCCTTATAACCAGGTAACTTATATATTTTGTAACATACTTTGTAGTTATTTTACAGCTTGCTCCAGAAGAAGACACAGAGTGTCGAAACAATTGTCACCTCTAATACAATAAATATATATGGTGATCTTAAACAGTTGTTTAAATTTTCATTCCTAGATATTTGATCGGATTCTACTCACAAGTGAAAAAAGTGAAATTATGAATAGTTAACCCAAACTTATGTCTATTTACTCACTTATTTATTAAGTTATAGCCGTTGTTTCTAGCTAAATTTTTAATACAATTTTCCTTTAATTTTGATTTTGTAGTTCTGAAGTTTATGTTGTTAATAATAAAATGAATCGTAAGAATACATCTATCTGTTACGGTATCGTTCCTACAGATGCCAAATTCTAATTTACACATATACATACACAACAGTTGTAGATACTTAAGTAATTAATAAAGGTTCATGTTCTCCTTCTTCCGACTTATAGATAGGCACTATTGCCTGTTTTCTTTGTTCCCTGCTCTATAGATCGTCGCTTGGACGTTCCATTGATCTTCTTCCATTCGGTGACCTGTCTCTTGCTATCCGTACTATCTTGTCGTTTGTCATTCTTCCTATGTGTTGGTTACATTCCACTTTTCTTCCTCTTATCCACTGGTTGATATTTTCTCAGTGTCTAGTTTGTACATCTCCTAAGTATTCTCATTTCAGTTGATTCCAGCATCCTCTGTGTTATACTTGTATTGGGTCTTGTTTCAGATGTGTAAGTCATTACTGTTCGTATTACACTCTTGTATATGCTTGTTTTGGTTTCCACGGAGAGAATTTATTTCTAAATATGGTATCTTTGAGGCATCCTGTTAGCCTATAAGCCTTGTTGACTTGATGTTTTACTACTTCCTCAATTTTTCCGATGGTAGAATTTTGACGCCCACGTAATCGACCTCTATCACCTCTTCTATTGGTTTATCTTCCACCACCAGCTTGCACTTAATCGGCTCTTTTGCTATTACTATTGTCTTGGTTTTTTCAGTTGAGATTGACATATTATATTGTTTTGCTGCTATGTAGAATTCGTATAGCAGCCTTTGCAGATTGTTCTCGGTTTCAGCCATTATTACCGCGTCATCTGCATAACATACAATTTTAAGTTCTCTGTTACCCATTCTATGTCCATTCTTTCTCTTGATATTCTTTATAATTTTATCCATGACAATATTAAAGAGAGAAGAGGACTTAAAGAGTCTCCCGGCCTGATTTCAGATTCATAGTCGATTGGTTCTGTCATTTTTTCTGCTAATCTTGTGACTACTTTATTGTCTTTATATATATTCTCGATACTTTTAATTAGGTCTAATGGGATGTTCCTGTTATATAATAGATGAATAACGTCTTCTCTTTGCACATTGTCGAAAGCTTTTTTTAAGTCTATCAGGCACAAGTATGCTGAAATATTCTATTCTATGGATTTTTCTTTTACCTGTCTCACAATGAATACGGCATCGATGCGTGAACGCCCACTTCTGAATCCTTGCTACTCTTCTTCCAGGCTCCCGCATCCAATGGGCCAAGTCTATCAAGTACCTGGGCGTCCAGTTCGACCGACAACTCGTCTGGAAGGACCAGGTCTGCACTGCAACCAAGAAGGCGAAGCAACTACTGGGAAAACTCTATCCCATCTTGAACCGCTCCAGTAAGTTGATGTCACGGACCAAGCTTCTGGTATACAACACCATAGTAAAGACAGGCCTCACGTACGCCTGCCCCACTTGGTGTCAGCTCTCCAAAACAAGGAGAGCTCAACTTCAAGCAGTGCAGAACAAGGCCCTGAGGATGATCACGGGAGCCCCATGGATGAGAACCGTCAACTCCATAGGGACCGCGGTGTGCCTACCGTAAAGGCACATATGGGGAAAATCTAACAGAAGTCCCTGGAGAAGGCGTCCCAGCACCCTAACCCGGACATCAGGGACGCCTTCCGACTTCCACCTCACGTCAGCTGCCAGTTCCCGAGACCGTCCGACCCGCTGCTCTCGGACGAAGACGATGACTCCCCTCGCCCACGCACCGTGACAAGAAGATTGTCAGTCTAGGTTAAGTTTAAATTAGTCCTAGTTTAAGTGAATGTTACATCCTAGTTTAAGTTAGCGTAAGTCTTAGACTAAGGTAGTTTTAGTCTTAGTTTTAAGTCCTAACATTAAA
The DNA here is from genome assembly GCA_019049505.1 of Pachyrhynchus sulphureomaculatus. Taxonomy (NCBI): domain Eukaryota; kingdom Metazoa; phylum Arthropoda; class Insecta; order Coleoptera; family Curculionidae; genus Pachyrhynchus; species Pachyrhynchus sulphureomaculatus. The sequence goes on along the minus strand of CM032455.1, from coordinate 124,627,374 downwards.
AAAACTCATGTATATATAAACACATTTCCTAGGTTAAGTTAATATAGGAACACTAGTATAAGAGCTTAGGTTAAGATAGAATAAGTATACATTCAGTATTGGAAATTATTTTTTATACTTTCAAAATTGTAAGAAAGAGGCTTTGCCTATCTTGGTAATCAATAAAGACAATGAAACTCTTCTTCCAGTTGTATTCTCGCGTTTATTTTTGTTGTAATAATCTTTATTGTTGATTTTAGCGTACACTTTAGTAGATTTATGCCTCTGTAGTTATTTGGATCTCCTTTTTCTCCCTCCTTGTACATTAGTATAACTGTCGCTGTTCTCCATTCATTTGAGATTCTATTCGATCTTATAATCCTCTGTATAAGTGTCTGGAGTTGCTTAATCAGAGAGTGTCACCCATATTTTAGTAGTTCATTAGCTATTTGGTCTTCGCCGGGAGATTTAGTTTTTTAATTTTTCCAGTGCTTCTGTTACGTCTTTTTCTGTTATATATGTTTCTTTGTTTATCGTTATCTCTGGTGTTTGTGGCAGTGTGATACTCTGCTCCCTTTTATATAATATAAGATATTACTCAGTACATATCACCACTACACCAAACACTTTATTTTTGCGCTCGACGCGCGTTTCGCTAACCATGTTAGCTTCATCAGGAGCGATGAGCGATGAGCGATCATCGCTCCTGATGAAGCTAACATGGTTAGCGAAACGCGCGTCGAGTGCAAAAATAAAGTGTTTGGTGTAGTGGTGATATATACTGAGTAGTATCATTGTGCCAAAGATTCCACATTCCCAACTAAATATAAGATATGTTACCCACGTTCCTTTCTTCACGTGTGTATACTCTATTAGTTCTTTCATCTCAGTTCTCTGCTGTTTAATGTTAATGTTATAAACTAGAGTTGAAAATATAGGGTTGGGTAGTTGAGCCTTTTTCCCATTAGATTGCTTTAGTGTTATATATCTCCGGCAATGCAAGTTGCATCGGATCACACAGCGTCAGTTAAAAGCTGACATTTGACACTAGTAGATGTGTAAAAAGTGTTGGAATTTGTATAGTAAGACTTAATTTAGAGAGCCTTGAATATGTGAAATTTCTGCAAAAGTTCACTACATTGTATAATTTCATTTCGATAAAGGCAAAAATGCTACGAAGACCTATGAAGAAATTAGTGCTATTTATGGTCAATATACGCTACCAAAAGCAATGGCCGAAAGATGGTTCAGTCGCTTTCGCTTTGGATGTTTCGATGTCAAGAATACTCCTCGTACTGAAAAATTGATATAATTCTGCTAAAAGTTGACGAAGACCGATATGAAAATAGCCATAATATCACCAAGGAACTAAGCATCCATCGCAATCACAACAATTTAAAAATGTTTAGAGAAAGCTGGCTACAAAAAGAGGCTGTATGTGTGTGTGCCACATGATTTGATGCTAAAAAATTTATTTGGTCTTATTTTCATCTGCGAATCTCTACTGAAACGTAACAAATCGAACCATTTCTGTAAGCGGTTAATCACGGATAACTAAAAGTGGATCACGTACGTGATAATAATATGTGAAAAAGATTCTGGTAGAAAAAGGATGAAGCTTTATAAACGATGGAAAAGCCCGAATTGATGCTAAAAAAGTGATGCTGTGTTTTTTTTGGAATTGGAAGGGAATTCTGCTTCATGAACTGCTTCAGTCTAACCAAACGATTTATTCTGTACTCCACTCTTAGCAATTGACAAGATTGAAGCGAGCAATTGAAAAAACTCAACAGGAACTAGTTAACAGAGAGGGTGTCAACTTCCACCATGACAACGCCAGACATGTTTGATGACACGGCAAAAATTGAGAGAGCTTGGCTGGGAAGTTTTAATAAATCCTTCATATAGCCCGGACTTTATACCGTCAGAATACCATTTGTTTCGATCCCGTCGAATTCTCTGAATAGTTTTAAGTTAGATTGAAAAAAAGCCTGTAAAAACCACAATTTTTTGCCCAGAAAGCACAGAAATTCTAGAGTGGCGCAATTATGATGTTGCCAGAAAAATGGCCGACGATCACCGAAGAAAATGGCACATATTTGGTTTAAGTTCAAACACAATATACAGAAAACAATTCTAACTTTAAAAGGTTCCATAATTTTTCGACAACCTAATATATAGATTTCTGCCTATGCCACTTCAATTGAATTATTGATATAACTTTTTAAACTTTCAGTTATTGCCATATATTTGAAAAAATTCCCTTCTTTAATCATAGTACCCAGGTAATCATATATCAGATACAGATTTGATTAAATGTAGTGTTTTTCTGCCCTGAGCATAATAACAACATTCAAACAATAAGATTTACGCTGAATAAAAGTGGATAACGTCACGAAAGTATTGACTTTATAGAGTATAAGAAGTAAATAAAATACTCGAAGTACTGACAAAATTATAATATTATAATTAAGATAACAACCTGCTCTTTTTAACCTATTCAAACTACTACTTATATAAAGCACAATTCCTCTTGTTCTCAAGTATAAGCCCTATCCTAAACTCCATCAGTAAATCACTATCTAATAACTATTACGTAATTAAATAACTCAAGTAATTAACTTCAAGCATGAGGGGTAATAACCCCGGGAAATTCCTGTATTACAAGACCACTTTGTTTGTAAGGTGGTTTCGTAAAGAAAGCACAAGTGCCTAGGATAGATATATGGCATCTTTGCTTCTTAAGAGGGTCTATTAGTGGGCTATAAATCCTTGGAACACGCGGGATTGATGAGATTTTATTAATTTCGTAAATTATGTTTTAAGAGGACACTTTCTTTACGGTTGTTGACCTATTACTTGAGTCATGCATTTCCAAAACACCCGATGTGATTAAAAAAGGGCTATTTCAGGTAATAAGAATAATAAAAATATCATTCTCTGAATTTTGTTGTATTTCTTTACGCTTATGGGTACCCAGATTACATCCAATTATTATCAGTCTCTCGATGTGTCCCTCGGTCACATACACCATAACTATCAAATAAAATAATATGTCGTTTTCAAATTTGGGACACATAAATACCTGAAGAAGGAAAGAGTAAGGTAGTTTTTTAGCAAAATTGCCTCAAGAAAAGGTAGTTCATTAAAAAAAGGTCAAAATAATGATGAGATAGAGATAGTTTAGATACAGCAATATTATGATTTTATCCTCTCTGGAATATCACCAGGAGTATTGTCATAAGTTTTGGACCTCGAAAAACATATGCTTTTTTGTTAATAAACAATTTAAGTTTTCAAAACGCGTTTTTTGAGCTTAAAACGTGAATAACTCCGGTTATATCAGTCGGATCAAGACAAACAAGAGACTAAACTCTTCGTAATGAAATTTTCAACAAATCCTCATTGGTTCTAAATCGCTACAATGTGGACATAACTTACAAAATTGAAAAAACAGGCAAAAATCTGTTTTTTTTTTTCATTTTATTGTACAGGTTGACTAAGTGAACCGATCGGCTTGAAACTTTCAGAAAATATTCCTTTTGTTATGGCAAAAATATCCTAAAATTTTGGTATAAAAATATCGAACCTTGTGGACACAATTGAATTTGTTATTTAAACTTTGAATTTCCCGCCATTTTATGCCATTCAGACCAAAATGGATCTTAAGTCTTGACGTCAGCTTTCTGATGCCCTTAAAAAAAATTTTTTTTGGAGTCATTTTGACCTTTTTTTACATTTGTTTATAAACAAATAACAACTAACATTAAAAAAAAAAATCTTAACGAAAATCATTTTTTTTTCTAAATGAAGGTCTCGCGATTCTCTATCAGATGTAATAAAAAATTTTTTAGTGTTGACTTCGGTGTCTGTCTGTCTGTCACACCCGATTTGCTCCGAAACTATTTGTCATAGAAAGTTGAAATTTGGTAATAATATAGGAATTGATGGCCTCATCAAAGCCGTGTAGTTTTGAAAGTCAAATTTAGACTTAAGGAGTTAGTTTTGGGGGGTGAAATCGGAAGTGAAAAAAAAATTTGTTTACTAGGTCATAGAGTGTGGTGTCAAATGAAAGCTTGTAAAAAACACGAGTAAAAATATATATATATATATAATGTAATACTTGCGCACACTTTTCTTTGTATTATTTTTAAAAAATCGTGGAAAATCGCTATCTCCCCACCTTATCTCGAAAAGTACTGATCAAAAAATTTTGAAAAAATTCTGGAATATTCTCCACGGGGTGTAGATTGAACGAAAATTATCACGAGAATAATTTATCTGGTATATAAAAAAACAAAAATTTCAAGGTCATCAGTTTTCAGTAAAGATTGGAAACAAACTTTGTTGAAAACTCATTTGGGGTGTGTTTTGTGAAGTCACTGATCATTTCATACCACCGTAACAACATTTTTTATTTTAAAAGCAATCAACGTACGGAACACTAATGGTGCAAGTTTAACTTGCACTTGACCAGTTATTTATTTCAAAATGACCTAAAATTTGTTTTTATTCGATTAATAAACAAATGTAAAAAAAACGGTTAAAACGACTTAACAAAAATTTTGTTTAATGGCATCGGAAATCTGGCGTCAAAACCTAAATTTTGAAAAAGAAGATCCATTTTTGACCAAATGGCATAAAATAGCGGGCAATTCAAATTTAAATAACAAATCCAATTGTGCCCACTGGGTTCAATATTTTTGAACCAAAATTTCAGGGTATAACAAAAGGCATATTTTTTGAGAGTTTCAAGCCGTTCGGTTCACTTAGTCGGCCTTACAATAAAATGAAAAAAAAAACAGATTTTGGTCGTTTTTTTCAATTTTGCAGGTTATGTACACATTTGAGCAACTTAAAACTAACGAGGATCTGTTGGAAATTTCATTACGAAGAGTTTGTTTTTTTTTTGTCTCGATTCGACATATATAACCTGAGTTATTCACATCTTAAGCTTAAAAAATAAAAGAGTACAAGTTTTTCGAGGTCCAAAACTCAGGACAATACTCCTGGTGATATCCCAGAGAGAATAAAATCTGCTGTATCTAAAGCGTGCAATTTCAAATGTTTTTTACTGCACTAGGAATATTAAAGGTGTGGATAAATTTTGTATAGTTTTAACCTATCTTTCTGGATTTTTGGTTTAGACAATGAATAGGTAAGAGTTTCAAGATATAAAGTAGTTTGGTTAGAGTATATCATGTTATACATACATAAATAATATGTAAAGAGAAATGCCAATTTTAGTTGTAAATGTAACTCAATCTATTTCTCCACTGAACTTTTACTAGTGAATAATATATCACGTTAAGTACCTGTTATTTATAATTACAAATTTTAGTGCTTGGAATAAGCTATTACTTCATGTGGGACATAGCCTAGTCGCCAGGGGTTTTGAACTCTCATTAAATGTTAACAGGCTGTATTTTGACACACAGGTAGTTTTTGGACGTAAAATATGATAACTAGAGTTTGCTAAAGTTTGATGTACGCTAAGCCCACAAAATCCAAAATAAAATCAAACATTCAGTTTTTCGATAAAATCTCGAAAAATAAAAAAGATATTGAAAAACTAATAGCCCTCTGTGAAAGAGTAAGAAGTTTTACAAAAAACTAAAATATAGTTTCTTTTCCAGATTTTTTTATTAGCATGAGAATTTATTAAAAATTCGGATAGGTGATTCAAAAAGTGTAACGTGCCAAATGGGTTAATTTGAAAGTCTACGCACACCGCTCGAAGGTTAATCGATATTACTTGTTTTCAGAGTGTACAGACAAATTAAAAGAACAGGAAAAGAAGACTTTCAGCTTTTCCGATGATACTAACAATTTTTATTTTTGTTGCTTTATAATTTGTAAAACTTAAAACGAAATTTTTGTTTGCATAATTTTAACGCGCATACAGTAAATTATAAACATTTAATAAAATATAGTAAAAAAAAAATCTTTGTACGTATATTATTATTATGTCTCAAGTTTCAATTTAAGAATAATTAAAAATACCTACATGTTATTTAAAAATTGAGTTTAAAAGTATGAAAATTTGCCTGCTGTAGTGTGCCGCCGGAAATTTTACGTCCAAAGCAATACGAAATGGTCAAAAAAAATTCTGACTTTTTTTTTTTGTTACATTAAAATTAATACTTGATATCAGAAAATCATTAAAAACTTTATATTTTTATGTAATTTTGCTCTTGAAAAGGTGTTCATGATAAACGTATTTTTTGCTTATTATTAATTATATAACTTAAAAATATATTTAAAGGTGGGAAATGAAAGATAAAATCCTAAGCTTTAAGCATAAAGTATTTATATTTCATTTAAATATCCAGATACAAAGAAAACAGTTATTGAAAACACAAAAATTCTAAATTACTCGAAGGAATTTTGTTAATGGCGATTCCAGCCCGATCTGTTTTCTGTCAACTGTGCGACGCTCACGTAGTGTGTATACTGTATATTGATGATCAGAATTGTGTACAAATTGAAGAAGAAGAAGAAGAAGAAGAAGAAGAAAGTGACTAAAAAATAATGTTTATTATTTTGTAAATATTTATTTTACACAGTTTTTATAATTTATTCTTTATTTTATTGTGTTGTTTCATACAATTATTATTAAATACATTTATTTCTTATATAAATAAATATATTTTCATTTATTTTTTTTATATACACTAACTGCCATTTTGGATCACCCATTTTGAATTTCTGTCCTCAGATTCTTAATCAACACCCCAAAAAAACCCGTTGGTAGACACTTTAAAAAGAAAATTGGAAAATGACTTACGTACTCTCTGGCCGCCATATTGGATCCGCCATTTTGAATTTTTCAAATCTGTCATCGGATTCTTAATCAGCATCCCGACAAGCCCCTTAACAGTCAATTTCAAAATATTTAGCTGTATACAGAAACATTAATTTGATCAAAAATGAGGTTGGAAACATTCCCACTACAACTGAAGCCATTTTATTTTTAATATATTTTTTTTTAATTTACGGTAAAACTAAAAAAAAAAACTTTCTATATACTATTTTTTTATAAAATTTTCCGTTAGTTTTTAGATATCTTTTTTATTTTTCGGGATATTTTTTTTATCATGTTCTACCTCAAAAAAACTACCTGTATGCCAAAATTCAGCCTGATAACATTTAATGAGGGATTTACAAGGGAATTACTGTCAATTTTTGTGAATGAAAACTTAATCTGAATTCGTAAACACAATATTGTAGTTTTTAAGATGACATAACATTGAACTTTATCGGGTAATGAGAACACATGTTTTTAGGTGGCTGTTTAGTTGATAAGTGCAATGGTTATATTTTATTTACATCTCCGATTAAAAAAAATTCCAATAAATTTTGTATAATATAGCTAGAATCGCAGAAGGTTTTTCCTGATAATATTGTTATAGTTGAAGTATAATAAATCATTCTTGAGTTAAAAGTCCCGTTTTTAAAAAGTTAAACAACTAATGAATCATATCACTAATTTTATCTCTTTCGACTGTAGTGTTTTAAGTATACACGTCAAGCTTGAAATGTAAGTATAAAATAAAAAATATCAAGAATTTTTCATAATAGGAATTAGACCTTGCAAATACCATGTTTATTGTTTGTTTCAGTAATTTCATTGACATTTGTATTCAGTAATATATGCTACAAAATTATAAACATGTTCTGAAGAAACAGTTCTGTTCAAGTCGTGCTCTTCGACCAATATATGGTCAGCATAATCGGACAAGTGAACGACAAATTTATTAAATCGTTCAGCATTTTAGGATCAGTTACACTTTTCACAATAACTAGCAAACTGAGAACTACTCAGACTGAAGCAAGCATCGTGCTGTCGGACAAGGTGTTGCTACTAAATCAAATTGAATCTTTCTATTACATCAGCTTGCCGATTTACAAGACCCAAGTTTACAACTATACAAAGTTCAATTGAACTGAAGTCACAAGAACATTAAATGCGCAGTAAGTTTGCTAATTGGGCTTTAGAGATACCGATGCTTATTTTTATCGAAAAGTTGTAGAATTTGAGGAGACAGTAACCCAAAAGTGTTTCATCAAGTCCACTGTATCCTTAAAATTTATAGTATGGTGAGGACTTCTTGCTGGTAATGTCATTGGTGCTTATTTTTCTGGCTTTAAATAAAATAGAAGAGCAAGTTACAGTTAATCATATACATTACTCAACCATGATTAGTGCATCTTTGTTTGCAAATTTAAACGAGAAGTGATTCAACGTTAGCGCGCTTATTTTTTACGGCAGGCAGGGGTTGCATAACGCTATTCAGTTTTTGTATAAACAATATTAAAATATAGTGTTTAAATAAACTCTTTTATCTTAGAATTTTCAGCTCAGTTTATTGATAGCATACAGACTCGTTGTATTTTTGAAAAATGTAATATAATTTTGTAAACAATTGTATTTAGCCTCGTGTCAAATACTGTTGGTTAAGCTGTTTATACTGTCCCGATTTTTTGCTTCAATCATTTTTCAAGTTATATTCAGAGCTATATTCTGGTTTTCTCCTTCAGAAAATGTACTTAGTTGCTGATTTCCTTATTTATTTCTTTCTTTTCTAACCTATACCTTTGAAATAGCGTGAACTTTTTCTTTGTCTATTGTCTTATTAGTTCAGGTCTGTCTGTTTGTTGATTTTCTCCGAAACTATTTGACATAGAAAGTGAAAATTCGGCACTAATATAGGAATTGATGGCTTCATCAGAGCTGTATAGTTTTGAAAGTTAAATTTTGACTTAAGGGGTTAGTTTTCAGAGCTAAAATTGGTCAGATTATCGAGTAGGGTGTCAAATGAAAGCTTGTAAAAACAAGAGTTTAAAAATATGTAGAATGTAATACTTGCGGTCAATTTCCTCTGTATTATCTCATAAAAAAGGACGGAAAATCGCTGTCCCCCCCTAACTTTAAAAGTACAAAAAATTTTGGATTATTCTTCACATGGTGTAGATTACCCGAAAATTATCACCTTTAATGATTTTTCTGGTACATAAAAAAAAATAATTTCAGGGTTATCAGTTTTCATTAAAGATCGGAAAGAAACCTTGTTGAAAACTCATTTGGGGTGTATTTTGTGAAGTCATTGAACATTTTATACCTCTGTAACAAAAATTTTTATTTCAAGCAATCAACGTACCGAACACTAATTGCTCAAGTTATTTTATTTTAATGACTACCACTGGAAACATTCTCATTGTTTGGACTTATTTTCATATAAATACATCGTTCGAGTTAGTTTCCACAGCTTTTCCTTTTATTCAATTTTTTCGAACATTTGTGATGAATCCTTAATTTCTTTTGTGAATATCATAACATAAAGAGGAAGCAGTTCTTTTCTTTGTTCACTTTGTTTTATATTGTCCACAGAATCAGGGTTAATTCCTTTTGCCCTCCTGGATGACTAAATAATTTGGTAAATCGCAACATTTTTTCATTCTTTTTTTGTTTAATTTCATCCTAGAATTTCTATCAAAAGAAAAAAGCTCTTTATTGTTCTTTTTTGGAGTGTTTAAAATTCACTTAAAACTGGCAGTCTTGTCATGAGATGGTTTTTTTTTCTGCAGGGTTTTTTATTTTCAGTTTTATTACCAGACTGTTTGCTTTAGTTTATTAGAATTTTTATTAAAGTTTCTCAGTTCAGTTTCATCTATAGCATTTTTTGGCAGGTGTTTTTATTTCTTTACTTCCAGCTAAGAACTCTATATACGTAAATATAATTGCAAAAAAAGCTTAATGCAGAAATGCTGTGTGGTTTTCGGAGAATTGTTTTGGTGAAATCATCAATGGAAGGCCAATAAGGTCAATACTTTTTTTATATAATAATAACATGAGCAGAGTAAATAAGCAATAATTTCTTTTAATATCTAAATTGTGAAATTATTTTGGCTTGAGTTACGTCACTTTTTTTCCACTAAAATGGACTTATGATAATGAGAAGAATCTATTTCTCACTAAAATTTCAGAACTTTCGACAAGAAAGTAACTTTTAGGGAAATTATGAACAGTTTAGGGGGTTACATACACCGTTGCAAAAAGTATGTATATTTTTAAAAAAACATATTCTAAGTGTTATTAAGTGACTAATTTAAAAGAATGGCGATTATATATTTTTATTGTGCTTTAAAGTATAAGAAAATTTTTTTTTTAAATATGTTCTAAATGTTAATATTATTTTTTATCGGTTAAATGGATCGCTATGACACCTCCTTGTCTGCAGGATAACTTCACAAAAAATAATCCAATATGCAAAAATAAAAATTAATCTTGTAAAATAATGTAGTAGTTAAAAATTATCGAAGAAGTATTTTTTCAACAGTAAAAAATTTATGGTATTTCAAACTTTAGTATGCAATTTTCAACTAAAATATTTATGTTTAATTATTTATAAAAAATTGTCTAATAGAAAAATATTAAAAAAACCTCTCGACAGTTTGTAGAAAAAGTAATTATTAAGTTTAAAAAAAAAAGTTAAAAAATACTAAAAATCGACTGAGTAATATTGCAGATATTGCATTCTGATAGGTAGCGATCCCAATCCCACGTCAGGTTACTTTAATGCTATAACTTTGTAATGGAATAGAATTTTCTTATTATTTTTTTTAATAATTCCTAGAACTATGAAGAATAAAAATCCGTAAAAGAAATCTAATTGTTGAAAATTTGAGGTATATGTAACTTTTTGACATGGAGGTATCTGCCAACGTAGGCTGAAAAGTTTTTGGTCTCACACATAGATGATTTTTAGGAAATACCAACCTTCAAATGATTCGTGTCAAAATTTAATGACATTTCGACGATATCTTTGCAAGTTGCTGTCGTTTTAGTGACGCTACTTTTGATATTTCAAAACAATGGAAAAAATCGAATTCGTGTGTTGATTAAACACTGATTTTGATGTGAAGAAATACCGTTCAAGCAAATCAATGGCTGATAAGTGTTATGGGGACTCTAGCCCTGGAAAATCATTCATCATATACTGGTATGTTGAATTTTAACGGGGTTGTACAGATACAAATGATGCTGAACGCTCTGGACGCCCAAATGAGGTGGTTACACCGGAAAAAAATCCACAAAATTGTTTTAGATGACCGTAAAGTGAAATTGTGTGAGATAGCTGACACCATACAGATATCAAAAGAACGTGTTGATCATTTGGGCATGAGAAAGCTCTGTTCGAAATAGGTACCGCGTTTGCTCACAGTGGACCAAATACAACAACGTGTTGATAATACTGAACGCTGTTTGGACCTGTTTAAGCGCAATAAAAATTATTTTTTCATACGATATGTTATAACGGATGAAACATGGATCCACCACTACACACCGGAATTAAATCGACAGCAGCCGGTGAAAGCCGCCCGAAGCGACCAAAGACACAACAGTCAGCTAGGAAGGTTTTGGCCTCTTTATTTTGGAATGCGCATGGAATAATTTTCAACGACTATACTGAGAAGGGAAAAACCATCAATAGTGAATATTATATAAAGTTACTGGTATATATATATATATATATATATATATATATATATATATATAAATATTATATATATATATATATATATATATATATATATATATATATATATATATATATATATATATATATATATATATATATATATATATATATATATATATATATATATATATATATATGTATATATATATATATATATATATATATATATATATATATATATATATATATATATATATATATATTATATATATATATATATATATATATATATATATATATACGAGGGTGGATTGATAAGTCTAGTAAATTTCTAAGAAATTAAGGGAATGACTCTTGGTAAGCGTGATTCTTATGACGGTTGTGTGCAAGGTTTCAAATAGATGTAACGCATAGTTGTTTGTTAATAATTACTGAACTAAAGGACGTTCATAGGGCTTCGTCACTAGGACTCAGGACCATTTATTACTGGAAAGATAAATTAAAACGTCGCCGTACAAACAGTACAGATGCTGGACGATCAGGATGCCCGATTGAGGTCTCTCCTGAAGAAATGGTCGATAAACTTCATGGTATCGTGATGGAAGATCTTCGCATTAAGCTTCGTGAGATTGCTGAGATGGTAGGACTTGTGTATAAACAAGTACATAATATCCTGGATACAGTTTTAAAAATGAAAAAGCTGAGTACGCGATGGGTGCCGCGTTTGTTGACTTCAGATCACAAACGCCCTAGGAAGGAGATTTCAAAAACGTGTTTGAAAAAGTTACAGCGTAATCCGAAGGACTTTTAACACCATTTTGTGACTGTAGACAAAACGTGAATCCACCATTAGACCCCGAAGATAAAATGGCAGTGAAAATTGCGGGTTGGCGAAGGTGAAAATGCAGCGAAAAAAGCAGCAAAATTAGTTTTATCAGCGAGAAAAGTGATGACAACTGGTTTTTGGGACCCACAGGGTATCTTCATGATTGACTCTTTGGGAAAGGGTAAAACTAGTGACCGGCTCTTATTACGCAACATTATTAGACCGTATGCATAGTTGAATTATAAACGACTAAGATTAGCGCGCAAGAAAGTGCTCCTTTACCAGGACAATTGTCTTGCTCACATATCGGCCGTTGCAATGGCCAGAGTACACGAGCTGGGCTTTGAAATAGTTCCCCACCAACCCTATTTCCCAGATCTGGCTCCCAAGTGACTTTTGTTTTTGTTTCCAACCCTCGAAAATTGGCTGGGATGGAAGAAATTTTCGTCGAAAGAAGTGTTATTCTGTACTGTAAACGAGTATTACTCCCAGTTTTTTTCTGAGGGAATAAAATAGGGATTTTGCTGGACCAAATTTATTGAGCTCAAAGGAAGTTATGTTGAGAAACAAATTTTTATTTTAATCAGGAAATGTAATTTACCTTGTTTTTTTTTACAAGATTTTTCAATCCACCCCTGTATGTTAGGTTTGAACACTTTCTCTTTTATATAGTTTTTTTACACATTAAGTCAGGGATATTTTACAGAATTTTAGGAACTCGAATACTATTATTACTAAATGTTTGCTTTTCCTGTTTTTACACTAAGACAGAATCAATAAGTAAAATCAAACAGGTGGTGTTTAAGAACTTTTAGAATATAGCATTTGATATACAGTAATACCCCGCTTTACGCGAGGGATACGTTCCGAAAAAAATCGCGTTAACTGAAATTCGCGTATATCGAGGTTTATGATTAAACATAGTCAAAATTTAATACAAAAAAATACAAATCATTTTAATCAATCACTTTAATTCTAAGAACACTTTATGCAATACATACTCTTATTTTTTACGGAAAAATACATCTATTGTCTTTTGGGTAACGTTTTGTTTACGTTCTTGTAAAATACGTTCATAACACCCAACACTGTTTTTAATTGTTTGACACACGGTCAAGACACGGTCATCATTATTGTCTATACTCTGCAATATGTCCAAACCTGAATAAATTTTTGAAAGTGCATTTTGTATTTCCCCTGAAGATAAAACTTTCTCTTCTACTTGTTCTTCCTCATCGTAGATAGGATTATTCTGTAACTCGATCAGATCTTCATTGCTAATAGGATCGTCGTGCGTTGCTACAAGTTCTACGAGATCTTCTACCGTGACATCTTCAAGTTCAGACCCCTCAATCATTGCAGCAATGTCTTCAAGCACTTGTCTCTGCATCTGGACAATTCTTCTAGGTGCTTCCACTACATCTGGCCAAAGATTACGCCACACCCCATTCATACAACTCATTTTAACTTCCTTCCAAGCCTCTTCTATGTTGTGAATAGACTTCATAATGTTGTATGACTTCCACCACTCTCGCATAGACTGTCTTCCTTCCCCGTCAGTTTCATGAATTAGTTGGCTAAAAGTGCGGCGATGGTAATAAGCTTTGAAGTTTGCTATTGCTCCCTGGTCCATAGGTTGTAATATTGACGTAGTGTTTGGTGGAAGGAACTTTACGTACACTTTTAAGTCTCTGGGCGTATCAAGTGAGGTTGGATGTCCTGGGGCATTGTCTAAGAGTAATATAACTTTAGGTTCAAGCCCATTTCTGTCACAGTATGATTTGACTGATGGGCAAAAACTATTAGAATACCATTCTTGAAAAATTTCCCGTGTAACCCACGCCTTTCTGTTTGATCGCCACACAACTGTAGACTTGTCTTGTCTGTGCCTCGCATTGCACAGGGTGTTTCTGAATGGTACACTAGTAAAGGTTTCAGTTTGAAATCACCAGTGGCATTACCACCCAGCAGAAGTGTTAGTCGATCTTTCGCAGCTTTGAAACCACTGGCTTGACGTTCTTCCTTAGAAATGAATGTTCGAGATGGCATTTTTTTCCAGTAAAGTGCGGTCTCATCAACATTGAAGATGAGACAAGCAGGAATTTTCTCTCGTCTAACGAAGTCTTGAAACTTGTCTGGAAACTCAGCTGCAGCTTGAATGTCCGCGCTGGCCGCCTCGCCTGTTATGTGGATATTGTGAAGATTAGAACGCTGCTTGAACCGATGGAACCAGCCTCTGCTGGCAGCAAAAGTCGGAGTGGCACTTCCTTCTCCTTCTTTTGTTTTCAGCATCTCATACAAAGATTTTGCTTTTGTGCATATGAGATCTTGACTTAGTGGTGTGTTCTTCTTATTCAAATCTTCGATCCAGACTGACAGTAATTTCTCCATTCTTTCTAAGATAGATGATCTCGAACGAGAAAGTTTTGTTGCACTTATAGGTGTTGAACCTTCGCTGGAGATTTTTTAATTTTTTCCCGATTTTTATAAATCGTTCTCACAGTCGATTCTGAGAGTCCAAAATCTCTCCCAACAATTGTTGCTTTGCCTCCATTTTCCATTCTTCTTAACACTTTCATCTTCAATTCCAAAGTGACGCTTTTACGCTCTTTTTTCTTTACAGGCGGCATTTTTAACGTAGGGTTAAATTATGTATGTATGTATCTCCAATAAATATTAAAACAAAACTGCCAGCCGACCGAACTAACATTACGGAACAAATGAACACACGAAACGAACGAGGAAATCCCCATAGAACAAAGTCGAAGGACAGGGAATTCCCAATTCTTCAAAGAGAATATTCAGAGAAAGCGGGGATCCCCCCGCGACCATAGAGAAGTTAATGACTACATGAGCGCGAAATTTGAAATTCGCGTTATAGTGAAACCGCGCGTAACGGGGTCGCGCTAAGCGGGGTATTACTGTAGTTGAAATCCGTTCTATTTAATGTAAATGATGCAAATCGCTCTTCAAGTAAATAAATATGCTGCCGCAAAGATGGCCAATCAAACGTAGTTTATGACAACTATTTATTTAATTATGCCATAAAGAAAAGAAAGAGCAACTTGAAAATTTAAGCATTTAATCCCCCTCCACCACTTGTTTCACCCTCACCTACATATCAAATATTTCTGTAAACAGTATACATTACATACAATGTAAGAATTTAAATATTTTATGGTAAAGGTATATATGCATAACTCTGTTTATTAAACTGCAATAATTCTGCAAATTTTGATATTTCTAATCATTTTCGGTGTGAATCCCGGAATAATATTTATATATTTGTTGTATTTCGGCACCAAATATTAGGTGTTGGTAATTTCGTAGAAAATAAGGGATAACCATTGTTGATAAAGATGTTCAAGTTTATTCGTATTTGCCTGTAGATTACCGTCTAATGGTACTGCTGTCACCTACAAATATTTATATAAATTTTTATTAATCGATCGGGATTTCACAGGTTTTTAAAATGCTCTTTACAGAACATAAGGCTTTAGTTATCTTGAATTGCATAACTAAACTTATTTTAGCTCACTAAAAGGGAATACATTAGGAGTCATCTATAATATAGATAAGTGATAGAGAATAGTGGAAATAAAGATAACAAATGTTTTATTTGTCTTGCAATGTTTCAATTCTCAAGTTTCGAGATAATACATCAACGACCAATATACAGCATACTGGACTATACCCAATTTAAAACTAAACATTAAATGACAGCGGATTCACTAACAGATTGTTTTGAAACTCTGTAAAAAATTATACCAAACACTTTATTTTTTCATTAATTTACTCATGGAAGTACTACAAATCAGTATATATCACCACTACACCAAACACTTTAGTTTTTAGGCCCTCTGGCCTACCTTTTTAGTTATTGATATTCAATATAAAAAGAAATTCGGCAATCTATTCTAAGTAAAAAAATTGAAAAAAGCTCTTACAACGAATAAAAAATAGTCCTCAGAAGCTCTCGTAAATATTGTAGAAAGATCATTCATCTCAATCCTTTACACAAAATGAAATTCACATCTTAAACATAGGTCTTAACTTTGCTACCCCCTCCTAGAGATAATTTATCAGAAATAGTTGCTCACATTGAAAGTTCCATTAGTACACTTCCAGAAAATAGCAAATCATTTGTTAGGGAAGCATGTCGCAATCAAATATCGAAAACCTGCGTAACAACACAAATTCTAATTCACGAAAAGACATAAAAGTAGTTAAAGGATTGAAAAAGAAAGATGTCTTCTACTTAAAAGCGGATAAAGGAAATAAGGTTGTTATATTGGATAAGAAAGATTACTTTGAACGCGTAGATAATCTTATCGAATCTGGCCCTTATGAAAAGGTAATAAGAAATCCATTGCCGAGAATGATATCAGAGGTTAAAAATTCTTTAAAAAAATGTAAGAACCTTGTCTCCGATTCGCTAAAATTTAAATTAAATGTGAGTAATCCGACCATACCAAAATTGTATTGCTTACCCAAAATTCACAAACCTGGAAAAGCAATGCGACCCATTGTTTCATCGGTCGGATCACCCACATATTTAATATCCAAATGGTTATCAAAAGAACTTGAGAAGTTACCGTTAAATACTTTCGCAGTGAAGAATTCGTTAGAATTCATTAATAAAACAAAAAATCTAGTTCTTAATGAAGGTGAAGTCTTAATTTCTTTTGATGTTAGTTCTTTGTTCCCAAGTGTGCCAATTCCACAAACTTTACAATATCTCGAAGAATTACTTAGAATGAATGACTTTGAAGACGAAATTATTCGTGAATACTTAACATTATCTAAACTTTGTATGGAACAAAATTATTTCCAATATAACAATCAATTTTATGTTCAGAAAGAAGGAACAGCTATGGGTAATTGCTTATCACCTTTTATAGCCAATTTATTCATGAGTAAGTTTGAAATCGAAGCCAGTCAAGAATTCGAATATTTCCCAAGGGTATGGTATAGGTATGTGGATGAAATTTTCGCGATTTTTGATACAAAGAGAGCAAATATTGATGATTTTGTTTCTAAATTAAATAGCCGGTATGATTCCATTAAATTCACTTACGAAGTTGAGAACAAAGGACAATTGCCTTTTCTAGATATTTTAATTATTAAAAATAATAATAGATTAGAATTTGATATCTATAGGAAGGAAGGGGAAGTAACAGATATATTCCTAATGATTCATTTCATTGCAAACAACATAAGTTAGCCTCATTACATTTTTTAGTTCATCGTTTGGTCACTTTCCCTCTGAATAGAGTAAACTTTAATAAAGAAAGGAATCGTATTAGAAATATAACTAGAGTTAATGGTTATGACGATGACTTAGTAAATAAGCTAATAAATAGACATAAGTTTAGGTTTAATATTCAGAATTCTACCTTTTTTACACGCGAAGAAAAAATAACACCAAGTATGTCTCCATACCATATAATCCGAAATATAGCAAGGGACTCGATCAGGTATTTAATAAGGTAGGCCTCACCTTAGTCTATAAGTCATCAGAAAATCTGAGGAATATCTTAGGAAATCCCAAAGATAAGATTCCTAATTGTGAGAAAAGTGGAATTTATGAAATTAGTTGTAATGATTGTGACAAAAAGTATGTTGGGCAAACTAAAAGGTCAATTAAAACAAGATTCAAAGAACACTTAGCACACTTAAAATACAATAAAACAGAAAAGTCTAGCATTGCCGAACATGCCCTTGAAGCTGATCATACTGTAACAATAGATAATCTAAGATTGATAAAAAATGTATCTCATAGGAGATTGTTGAACGCCAACAAAAGTATGGAAATCATAAAATGTAAAAGTAGTTTAAATAAAGACAGAGGGCCTATTTCTTATAGTCCCCTCTACTGGTTACTTGACCGGAACTGATGGCCTTGCCTATGTCATTAGTTCCGCTTGAGTAATTCAAGGATTAGGCTAAGTATAAATAGGGTAGATTTGTAGTTTAGCTTTAGTCAATCATCGCTCCTGATGAAGCTAACATGGTTAGCGAAACGCGCGTCGAGTGCAAAAATAAAGTGTTTGGTGTAGTGGTGATATATACTGAGTAGTATCATTGTGCCAAAGATTCCACATTCCCAACTTAGTACTCATGGAGGGTTTTAGAATTTTTTTTTTCTTATTTCTTTCTATGATCACAAATGCGACTGCCTGTTAATAACCGTTTTCACCTATCTTACACTACCTGTTCTGGTTGTAAACTTTCTTTCTTTTTGGAAAATTATCGTTTTTGGGACTAGACCGTATCAATTTAGGATAACTTTCCTAGGTTTCACCTATAATTGCAGAATCTTTTTTCAGGAACATTTACGCTTCGAGATTAGAACTAAAAATGCATTCAGTGCAGGTCATTCGTTGTTCTAATTTTAAAGTACCAAAAATTTACTCCAAATTTACAGTATTTAATCCAAAAAAAATCACTACTTATCATTTAACCAAGACCGTGAAAGCTTTTGTTTCATAATCTCTCTTCTTTCGTTCCATCTGTATATTGTTCCATTCTATTGCTCTCTGGAAGAACGCTCAATATATCTGTGCATTAAAACTGTTTTTTTATTGTGTAATTTATCTGTCAACGACATGCTCACAGTCTAATGGTGTTTTGAATGTCGTCATGCACTTTGTTTTTGGTGGCCGATTTTGTCATTTTACTATTTTGTTAAATAGATAAAGTAATTGAAGCTCGTCCAAAGAAGAGTGTCTTTATTTTATCTCCATTCTGTAACAACTCGATTTACGAAGTTGTCTAATTATTTTATCCAATATTACATTAAGAAGTAATGAGTTTAAGGAGTCTTCTTAGTGAATTCCTCTTTCTAGTGGTATTGGCTCTTTGGGTTTGACATTTAGTCAAATTAGTTACAATGTTATCTTTTGAGTAAATAGTAGATTCTGATCATGTTGTGTGACATGTTTCTTTTGTATCTGAGAGGTATTGTGCTAAATAGTTGTCTAGACGTCAAAACGCTCACATACGTTTTATTGATTTCTAGAAGGCCATCGATAACGTCCGACACGACAAACTTATCGAGATACTTACGACAGCAGAGCTAGATGAAAAAATAATTGGAAACCTTTATTGGGGACAACAAGCGAAAGTAAATATGGACGGCAATATATCAAACGAGATTGAGATATATAAGGGTGTCCCTCCTCAATAATTTTTAACATTTACTCTGAGAAAATAATCCAAGAGGCATTGGCAGAACGGTATAAAAGTAAACGGACATCACATCAACAATATCAGATAGGCCGATGATACTGTCATTGTGGTTGGTAATCTTGAAGACCTACAAAACTTTGTAGGAAGAGTCAATCAATATTCAGAACTATATGGCCTTATACTCAATATCTCGAAAACCAGGTAAATGTTCTAAAAAACCAACCCATAACCGAGGGCCCTTGATTACACAGCCCCACAAAAAAAAAAAAAAGTGGGGTATACTTTTGATGCGATATATCAGATTCGTAGTATTTTTGCCCGCTGATCACGAATCTGACGTCAGAATATCGTCATCACATCTCAATTTTTTTCTAACCTCAAAAAATAGGTAAAAATTAGTAAAAATTAAGAAAAATATACTCCTAAAAAATTGATTCAAGCTTTTTCATGAATCCAAAGATGTATTAATATGTATTCGGACACGCTAAGCTAATATTCATCGGTTGGATTGCGCCATACAGTTCTGTTTTCTTTCTAACCTCAATAAATCAGACAGATATAGTGCTTCTCGAATGCAAAAACGAATTCAAATTAAAATTCAAACCGATCCTTACCAAATTTGGTACACGGGGATTTTTTGGGTCGCTGATCACGAATCTGAGGTTGGATTTGCAAAATTCAAGATGGCAGATGTTTTCGCGCCATTTTGAACGCCGAGAAAATTCATCGGGTCGATTTTTATTCTTCTACCTGCATCCAGGGCACCTCCACGTGGTGACGGTGGGCAACGGTGTTACTCCACTAGCCGGCAGAGTCCCTGGATAACGGCTTAGATGCCGTCATGGCAGGTAGAAGAAAGAGAATTACGTTGCAGGGACTCGGAAACCCAGTATAGGCGGTTGTTCAGGGTGGGAAAGCGGGCCCGCAGCCGTCGTCATCCAGCGACCGTAGCTCTTCATGTGTGGGTGACTTGGCTCATGTAGAGTATAATGCTACAAGATAACGGTCTCACGGTACAAGGACTTTTCATAAGTGCGATAAAAACAGTGATTCATTTTGTTATATTTGCTGTCAACACGTATTGAGTAAAATGGGGTCACCGATAACGGATAAGATTAAAACCTTATATAAGGATTGTTTTAACATTGAAATACAGCACCAGGATACAGATTGGGTTCCCCACATCATTTGCAGTTCTTGCAAAATAATGTTGTACATCAATAAGAAGGTGATTAAATATTCCAGACCAGCAATATGGAATAGACCATACAGTGAAAATGATTGCTACTTTTGTATGAATGTTGTATCTAGGCATAACCGAAAAAATAAAAGCACTATTACTTATAACGATGTTTCGACAGTAACAAGACCAACTAAACTAATTCCGCCTCCTGAACCACTTGATGCTGATGTTATGGAAACAAATGATTTCACCTTATCAGTTCATGCCGAAAACATTGAGACTGTCGAAAAAGATTCAAACACTGTTACTAATGAATGTTCTAGTGACAACCTATCATATACTAGTGACACAGATAAAGAATTTCTACCATACAACCGTAAACCAGAACCAATACTCGTATCACAGTCAGAACTTAGTGATCTAGTCAGAGATTTAGGCTTATCCAAAGATGGTTCAGAGCATCTTGCTTCCTTTTTAAAGAAAATACATTTACTTAAGCCAGAAGCTACGATTCCTTATTATAGAAACAGAGATGAATAATTTCGAAAATATTTCACAATGGACGAGGAATTGTCACTTTCATATTGTACCGATGTAAAAGGTCTAATGGATGAATTTCAAAATAACTCATACGATCCTGAAGAATGGAGACTGTTCATTGATTCTTCTAAACGGAGCATTAAGGCAGTTTTGCTGCATAATACCAACGTTTACGCTCCCATTCCGATTGCTCATTCCACAGTTATGGAAGAGCAATATGAAAAAATGTAGCAGCTTTTGATAAAAATAAAATATGCTGATCATAACTGGAAAATTTGTGGAGATCTGAAAATTGTAACAATATTGCTTGGCCAACAGTCAGGGTTTACACTTTATCCCTGTTATAAATGTCTGTGGAATAGCACAGACAAGGAACGTCATTATAAGAAAAAAATTTGGCCAACAAGAGAATCGTTCACTCCTGGTGAAAATAATGTATTGTTTCCACCATTGGTAGATCCAGGAAAAGTTCTTATTCCCCCGCTTCACATTAAGCTTGGACTTATGAAACAATTCACGAGAGCATTAGATACAAACGGCCCATGTTTCAAATATTTGCATAAAAAATTTCCGAAATTTTCCGAAGCTAAAATTAAGGCAGGCGTATTTGACGGGCCACAAATAAGAAAATTGTTTCAAGATTCATTATTTGTTACTAAAATGAATAAAGTTGAAAAAGCTGCTTGGCTTAGTTTTAAAGAAGTCGCAACAAACTTTTTGGGAAATAATAAAAGTCCTAAGTACAAAGAAATAGTCGAGAAAATGGTAAAAAATTTTCAAACATTAGGTTGCTTAATGAATCTAAAATTACATTTCCTGGACTCCCACATCGATGATTTCCCAGATAATCTTGGTGACTACAGTGAGGAGCAAGGGGAACGTTTTCACCAAGATCTGAAAATCATAGAAAATCGGTATCAAGGACGATGGGATGACCATATGCTAGCGCACTATTGCTGGTCGCTAAAAAGAGAAACAAGTCCTTAAAAGCGTTTGGGCAGAAAGCCTTTGAATAGGTCATTCGCGGAAAAAAGAACAAGAACAAGACAAAAAAAAGGAAAGTTAAGCGCGGGTCTAACCTTCGCAATTCTAGGGCTTAAGGGTCTACTATTTGAGAGTATATGGTTTAAAAGTCCTGGTTTTGAGTTTATTGGGTCTCATTTTTAAAGTTACAGGGTTATTGAGGTCTATTTTTTGAGGTTACAGGGTGTGGGAGTCTAAGGTTTCAGGGTTTAGGGTTTAAGAGTATCAGGTTTGAGGATTCCCCAACTGTATACCAAATTTGGTAGGAATCGGTTGGTTTTCAAAAATTTTGTCCGCCATCTTGGATCCGCCATTTTAAATTTTGCAAATCCGACCTCAGATTCATGATCAGCAACCCAAAAAACCCCCGTGTACCAAATTTGGTAAGAATCGGTTGAATTTTAATTTGAATTCGGGTTTGCATTCGAGAAGCACTATATCTGTCTGATTTATTGAGGTTAGAAAGAAAACAGAACTGTATGGCTTAATCCAACCGATGAATATTAGCTTAGCGTGTCCGAATACATATTAATACATCTTTGGATTCATGAAAAAGCTTGAATCAATTTTTTAGGAGTATATTTTCTTAATTTTTACTAATTTTTACCTATTTTTTGAGGTTAGAAAAAAATTGAGATGTGATGACGATATTCTGACGTCAGATTCGTGATCGGCGGGCAAAAATACTACGAATCTGATATATCGCATCAAAAGTATACCCTACTTTTTTTTTGTGGGGCTGTGTTATTAACAACACAGTAGTAGGGCAGGCGAGGATGTTTAATTATTTGGGCACTACAAACTATGACACATAGGACTATGGTAAAGAAATTACATATCGCGTCGAAAAGTCCAAGGTAGCATTCCTTCAGATGAGGACCTTATTCACTTCGAAAGAACTGAGTCTGCAACTGAAGGTCAGTATGTTGCGCTGCTATATCTTCCCTGTTCTACTTTACGAAGTTGAATCGTGGATGACAGACGAAGCAGTAATAAGGAGAATAAATGCCTTCAA
>CM032455.1:124271634-124599134 GCA_019049505.1 Pachyrhynchus sulphureomaculatus | reverse complement strand
TTTCATTTTCAATATATGGCAGAACCATTACATCCAGAACCATTACATTACAAATACTTGTTTGTAAACCAAAACAACAAACATTTATAAGAGTTAGTATCTACATCTCTTTTTTTGAATTTTTAAATTGTAGGTCTCAGAGGAAAAATAGAGCACACATAATATGCCGGCAATTCTGATATATATACATATTTATATATATATATATATATATATATATATATATATATATATATATATATATATATATATATATATATATATATATATATATATATATATATATATATATATATATATATATATATATATATATAACCAAGGAAGATCCTCGACCGTAATAATAAGTTATTTTGAAGAAATTTCAGGACAGCGGTTTATTACTATTAATACTCCTTGGTTATTAAATTATGGGTTTTTATCAGAGTATAAACAATGAATGAGTTTTTAAATAAAGTATTAATAATAATAGACCGCAGTCCTGAAATTTCTTCCAAATAACTTACTTATTATTACGATCAAGAATCTTCCTTGGTTATTAAATGATGGGTTTTTATCAGAGTATAAACAACAAATGACTTTTTAAATAAAGTATTAATAATAATAGATCGAAGTCCTGAAATTTCTTCCAAATAACTTACTTATTATTACGGTCGAGAATCTTCCTTGGTTATTAAATGATGGATTTTAGTATATATATATATATATATATATATATATATATATATATATATATATATATATATATATATATATATATATATATATATATATATACACATGGGCTGAAAAGTCCCGGGCCTAACAAAGAAAACACGGTTTTTTTTTGGTTCAAAATTAGCTTTATTCATCAACGTAATCTCCATCAAGAGCAACGCAATCATTCCAGCGCCGCTCTAACATTTCAATACCACTTTTGTAGAACGATTTATCTTTTGCCTCAAAATAGGCCTCAGTTTCAGCGATAACCTCTTCATTCGTGCGAAATTTCTTACCGGCGAGCATTTTTTTCAGGTCTGCGAACAGCCAGTAGTCGCTGGGAGCCAAATCTGGCGAATACGGTGGATGTGGGAGCAATTCGAAGTTCAATTCATGTAGTTTTGCCATTGTTTTGATTGACTTGTGACACGGTGCGTTGTCTTGATGAAACAAAATTTTTTTCTTTGCCATATGCGGTCGTTTCTTTGCAATTTCGGCCTTCAAACGCTCCAATAACGCTATATAATATTCACTGTTGATGGTATTTCCTTTCTCAAGATAGTCGATGAATATTACACCACGCACATCCCAAAATACCGAGGCCAAAACCTTTCAGCCGATTGTTGTGCTTTCGGGCGCTTTGGACGAGGTTCACCAGTTGCTGTCCACTCAGATGACGATCGTTTTGATTCCGGAGTGAAGTGATGGATCCATGTTTCATCCATTGTCACATATCGACGCAAAAAATTCCAGTTTGTTACGTTTAAACATGGCCAAAACACTGCTCAGAATCATCAACACGTTCTTGTTTTTGATCAACAGTGAGCAAACGCGGCACCACTTTGAACAGAGCTTTCTCATAGTCAAATGCTCATGCAATATAAAGCCAACACGTTCTTTTGATATCTTTACGATGTCAGCTAACTCACGCAACTTCACTTTTCGATCATTCAAAACGATTTTATGGATTTTTTTGATGTTTTCTGGTGTTACCGCCTCATTTGGACGTCCACTGCGTTCTACATCATCGGTGTCTCTACGACCACGTTTGAAGTCAGCAAACCAACGTTTTATTGTTGTTTCTGATGGAGCGGAGTCCCCATAACACTTTTCAAGCCATTGCTTCGCTTGAACGGTATTTTTTCCCATCAAGAAGCAGTGTAAAATTAAAACACGAAATTGTTTTTTGTTCCATTGTTTTGAAAATAACAAAAGTAGCGTCACTCTTAGCACAATAACTCACAAACTAATGAATAGAATATCATGAAATTTTAACAGCTGTCTTTTGAAGGTTAGTATTAACTGAAAAAAAGGTGACTGCAATAAAACTAGCGCCATCTATGTGTTAGGCCCGGGACTTTTCAGCCCATGTGTTATATATATATACATATATATATATATATACATATATATATATATATATATATATATATATATATATATATATATATATATATATATATATATATATATATATATATATATATATATATATATATATATATATATATATATATATATATATATATATATATATATATATACGATATATATATATATATAGATATATTTATATATATATATATATATATATATATATATATATATATATATATATATATATATATATATATATATATATATATATATATATATATATATATATATATATATATATATATATATATATATATATATATATATATATATATATATATATATATCTATATATATATATATATATATATATATATATATATATATCTTTTTATGATATAAAAAATCGTACTATACTATATAGTACGATTTTTTATATCATAAAAAGACAGATTGTATTGACGTTTTGCCCATTGTATTGGGCTTTTTCAAATTTTATTTTTATAACTGGATTACCAACGAATTAAAAAATGTTGAAAATATTTTAAAATAAAATAAAATACCAGGTGTACAAGTATGAAATGCGGATTTTTTCTCTAAAAAAACATGTTAAATTCGGAAGAATGATAAAAAGTGCTTTATTCAAAGTATGCTCCATCGTTTCTTATACATTTTTCCCATCTTTCTGGCAATTTGTCAATACCACGCCAGTAAAAATCTTCCCCTTTTGCTGCTAACCATTCATCGAGCTATTTTTTTCACATCTTCGTACGAACCAAAGCGCTGCTCAGGAAGTGCTTGATCCATCGATGCAAACAAGTGGTAATCGGAAGAAGCCAAGGCTGGTGAGTAAACCGCATGGGGTAGAACTTCCCAACTGAGTACTTCCAATGTGTCGCGAACTGGTTTGGCCGTATGTGATGGAGCATTGACATGAAGAAAAATGACTTTGTGTTGCCTCTTTCGGTATTCTGGCCTTTTTTGAAGCAGCGAACGGTTCAAATCGGTCAGTTGTTGTTGGTAATGTTTAGTATTAACCATCTTCCCAGGTTTTAACAGCTCATAATAGACCACGCCCCTCTGGTCCCACCAAACACAGAGTATCGTCTTTCTGCCAAAGCGATTCGGTCTTGCGGTCGATGTGGATGGTGCGCCTGGGTCTATCCATGATTTTTTGCGCTTGGGATTCTCAAAATAAATCCATTTTTCATCCCCTGAAACTAAACGATGCAAAAACGACTTCCTTTTGTACCGAGCGAACAAAATGTCACACGTGTTTTTGCGCTTTTCCATTTGCCTGACGTTCAACTCATGTGGTACCCATCTACCGGTCTTCTGAATCTTTCCCATCTCTCGTAGCCGATTGGAAACAGCTTGTTGACTAACGCCCAATTGCTCGGCGAGTTGTTTTTGTGTTTGCAAATCATCTTGGTCCAACAATGCTTGCAATTTCACATCTTCGTATTTTTTTGGCAGTTTTCCACGTTCCTTGTCTGCAACATCGAAGTCACCACTTTTGAAACGCCGAAACCATCGTTCACACGTATCTTGCAATGGAGCATGTTCACCATAAGCTTCTCGAAGTAATCGGTACGATTCAACAGCAGTTTTCTTCAAATGAAAACAAATAATTAATGCTGTCCGCGAATGCACTTTGTTCGCTATAAATTTGGACATATTGAACACAATCACACAACACTATGCACACACTTTTCCAATTTATCACTCGTGCGCGTTGATGACACAACAAAATGGCGCAGTGTCAAATCTTTATAGCACAAACTGCATTGGTACACCTTCTGTTGTCTGAAATCCGTACTTGTACACCTAGTATTATATAAGCACACGAGAATCGGACCAAAAAATAGGCTTACATTCCTTGAAACCATGTTGTTTCTTAAAAATATCTAGTTTTAGGGCTGTTTATCTGTTATACCAGGGCAAAGAATGTGTAAAAGGATAGAATTGTATTAAAATTTCTTTCTTTACTCTTTTAATTTATTTTTAAATTCTACTTTTTTATTAATAATGTTATATACTAAACCTAGTAGTTTTTCTAATATTTCAATTTTTTTTAAAAAATACTAGTTTTCAGTTTTGTAAAAAATTGCCAGTAGTGCCGTTGTTTCTGAAGGTGGAATACTAATAATTGGTATGAGCGTTCTATAGAGTTGAAAAAAAAAAGATATATGTAAAGAAATTTGAGTTAGATGCTACAGGGAGGGAGTTCAAAATAAATTTATGCACTTCGACTATTTTAAATTGAAAAATATCAAATTTTTTAAATGGTATACCCTGTATATTATTATTTTTTCTAATGGATTTTACAAAACCCTCCAACTTTTGTTAAGTATGTCATATACCTATTTTTAATAGTTTTCGATTTATTTTGAAATCTTTCTATAAGGTAAATTTATATTTTTTAATCTCTTTTGCAATGATAATTTCGCACGTAGGCTAGTCGTTAGCATAGAGCAGCGAGGGAATCACCCGAGCCACCCAATGTGTAACGGTTACCGCTAAATCTGTAGCTGGGATCTCACACAACAAATTAGCGTGCAACTGATATAAGAACAAATTATAATAATATGAAATAAAGAGAGTAATTGTTGCTGCTTTATTTACTATTAACTGAAAATTTATCCACAGTGTACAATCTGTTTTAATGGTTTTCAGATTTCTTCACCACTTGTGCGAATAAAATAGGCGTTTTTGAATTTCTTACAAACTTTTGTGATTTTTGAATCCTTTTGTGATTTTTGAATCCTTTGAAGATGCTAATATTAAATAATGCCCTGTCAATATTGTCATTTCCCACCATTATCCGTAACACAACAAGTGTATTTAATTATGTCAAAATATTAGTCGACTAGTATTATTAACTCCCAAATTGCTATCAAGTTCACAACATGATCATAAAAAGTATCACTTTGAATATAAATTACTACATGCAGGGGCTGAAATTGACAAGATGAAGCGACATTGCACCCTGACTGTCACTGCACAAGACAAATTACATAAATCCATTAGAGAAAACTCAGTAGATCGACAAGTCTGCTACATCTCCCACTGTTGTCAAGTTTAGCCTGATAATATTAGGTAACAACTCCGCAATATATATGTAATAATAAGAGCAGACTATAATGAAAATCATTATTATTAGGGAATTATGGCAAAAATATAAATAAACATGAGTTACGGTAATAACGAAGGCTTAATAAGTTATATAAATAAACTATTGTTAAGAATTTTACATTGCACAGGATACCAGACGGAACGGCAAATTTTAGTTATTTCTTGTCTGTGATGTTGGCAATCAGTCTATTCTCTCAGAAACACCTTAAAATGAAATTAAGCTAGCATCCTGAAAATATAACTTGTTACTGAATAGAGGGGAAAAGCGAATTTCATTACCAATAATAAATCTCTATTGATAAATATTTTTCTAAATAAAACCATATTCCAGAAAATAACATGGTACTCTACACGAGAAAAGAATGAAGCACCCCTCAAGATTTCCATAGTTCTGGAACTACAATACAAAGTTAACATACAGTCGATCAAGGAAGAATGTGACCGCTTGTATTTTTGAAAAAATGTGTTTCGAGAAAATTTTTTGCCATCAGCGTATTTTTTGGCGTGCTAATAATGGCGCAATTACCTTAGTAGGTTGTCCAAAATATACATATAATATACATATATATATATATATATATATATATATATATATATATATATATATATATATATACTCATTACACATAATGGTACATAATGGTAGGTGGAGGGATCGGTGTTTGCCGGCTGGATGCCCGTATCAGTGGTAATTACGGGTTCCGGCGCTGTGTTGGCTACTGCCTTCTCGATGTTTTGGTTATTCCTTTGTTTAGCTAGTAGACATCCCATTTCCAAGGCTTCTCTAATTATGCGTGTTTAGATCCCTTAAAGTTGATGTTATGACCAGTATCATGATGGTGCTGAAAAAGAGCTGAAGTTGTTTGTTTATTTTTGATCCATATTTTATGTTTTTGGATCTCTCCGCATGGGATGCTGTAAACTGCATGCTTTTCCAGTTTTCTCATATCCTTGTGGTTACCCAGGATGTCTGCCAGAGTATTTTGTGGTGTGTATTCTGTGCCTATGTTGTGTTTTCTTAGGACTCTTCCAATCTTATTTGTAACTCCCTTCACATACGGTAATAGGACTTTGCTTTGGTTGAGGTCCCGTTCTTCTGTCCTTGTCGGTGAATGACGCTGCTTTTCTAATGCTCTCCATACGGACTGATCTTTGTATCCGTTTTGTTTAAGGGCCATAGTGATTTGTGTAATTTCTTGCTGTCTCGCGTCTGGTTCGGTGAGTCGGTATGATCTCGATACGAGGGTGTTAGCTACCGACTGGATTTGGGATAGATGGTGGTGTGAGCCAGCGTTTAAATATCTGTTGGTATGGGTGGGCTTCCGGTAGGCTGACCATTAAAGTTGACCGTTTGTTTTTCCGAGTTATGAACACATCAAGGAAATGGAAGCCTTTTTCTTCTTCTACTTCCAGAGTGAATTGTATCCGGTGGTGGATTCTATTTAAATAGGTCAGGAAGTTATCTAATTCACTTCGTCCATGGGACAAAATTATAAAGATGTCATCAACATATCGTTTCCAGAGTTTGGGTTTGAGTGGTGATTTTTTAAGGACCTTTGTTTCAAAATACATCATATATAGATTATCTATTACTGGTGAAAGAGAAGATCCCATGGGCGATCCATCTGTGTCTGTAAATCTGACCGTTGATGATAAAACACGTATTTTTTAGACAGTGTTCCGATAGTTCTACAATATGAGCTGGAAAATCCTCGTTCGTTGCTATTTTGTCTAGTGCTTCATCCACTGGAATACTGGGATAAAGTGAAACAATATGTAAACCTGCCAGAATGTCATTTTCCTCTAGTTGAATGTCTCATTATGTTCGTGAAGTGCTCGGAATTATTGATGTATGAATCAGCACTTTCAATGGTTGGTTGCATGATCTTTGACAGATGTTTTTCTAAGTTTTGTGTAAGTGAGGCCACCGTGCTAACAATGGGTCTAAGGGGGGCGTTGTGCTTGTGTATCTTTAGTAGGCCATACAACTTTGGGCATCAGCTTGATTTCTCGCTTGGAATTTCCACCTCTGGTCCCAAGTTTGCAGCTTTTATTTTGGTCTTTGTAGTTTTTTCCAGATATGTTGTAGGGTCTCTGGTAACTGGCTTGTAGGTGTCGTCTTGGTTTCCATATTTGTCATGAAGTCTTCGGTATTTAGGACCACTGTGGCGTTGCCCTTGTCAGCTGGTGATATGCTGATGTTTTTGTTATTCTTGAGCGCTTGAAGAGCTCTCCATTCGTCAAATTTGAGGTTTGGCTTAGGAGGTCTGCTTGTTCTCAGGATTTGAGTCATATCTTGTCTTATTCTTTCAGCATTTTTTTCAGGCATGGTATCTAGGCAACCTCTACATTTGAGATTATGTCTTAAACCAGGATTGATTTTGGCGTTACTACGTAATTGATATATATATATATATATATATATATATATATATATATATATATATATATATATATATATATATATATATATATATATATATATATATATATATATATATATATATACTATGTATACAATATATGTATATATATATATATATATATATATATATATATATATATATATATATATATATATATATATATATAATAGTTTGTGCATGTATTGGCAACATTGCTGACATCAGCCCTGTTTTGCTATACACCCCACCTATAAAGATAAGCTAAAGGCGTTAAAAGGAGTTACGAAATAGCTTTAAGGCTAACAAGATTGAAAAGCAACATATGTTTAATAAAAAATATCTTGTATTCTATCTATCATTTTAGCAGGAATATTATTTAGTAGTTCAAATTAAAGTCGATTTTGGAATAAGATTTAAAATATTAAAAATCCTTTAAGCAGGTTTTGACTTTTAGTTAAAGTCGTTATTCGCTATTACAGAAATGAAGATGAACGTACCTTATTGTTTCTCATAATATGGACTTTCCGAGTTAACCGGAGGTGTATTAACCCATCGTCACTAAACGTTTTCGATGATGAATGGGCTATCAAAACGGTTTGTATCTGTGTAGGTCGCTGATGTTAGTCGTAATTGAATTTCTTCAATCAGAAGGACCCAGGTTAGACAATTTTATTAGTATTATCATTATTATTATTGACATTAAGAAATACCAAATAGTCGATCACCTTCATGTAAAGTGGAAGTTAACACTAGGCTAAGTATAGATCAACTTGTCACAAATAGTGTTAATAAACACTATATACATATCTGTAACTATTTGATTTACGTTGGTAGGATACAACATGTACTAAGTACGCAGACCTTGTATTCCATCGAAAGCTGACACAGCAGGACAGAGTGGTTGACACGGCCAACACTTAAAAGCAGATAGTGCTTTTTGAGGACTTCTCCGTAGGCATATGTGGTTAATGTAAAATAACTGAAAATTGACAAGGCTCATATTTCAGCAGTTTACCTACTGTTTTCTTATTCGTCAAATCCTTCCCGAGACGTGTTTCGCAGTATCACAGCTCGTCAGTCGAGCTAACATTTACTGGTACTTATTCAAGTAGTTACGGAACACGACGGTAGGATACAACAAATTATACTACTTGTAAGTACACGTACACTGACATAGCAGCTTTCAAGCCGACAGAGTGGTTGACATGGTCAACATTTAAAAGTAGGCAGCGCTTTTCGAGGGTTTCTCCTCAGGCATATGTGGTTAATGTAAAATAACTGAAAACGGATAAAGCCCATATTTTAGCAGTTCTCTTATTCGTCACTCCACCCTGAAACGTGTCTCGGGATGGATTAGACGAATAAGAGAACAGTGAGTAAACTGCTGAAATATGGGATATGTCCGTTTTCAGTTATTTGATTTAGATAAAGTGAGATAAAATGATCTTGAATCGCCATGGAATCGATATATTCAAATTCGAATTTATAAAAAAAAAGTTTACTTTGCTACTAATTTTTGTATTATCTCGCTAGCCATAATGAATAAAGTTAAGAATTCTTAGCCACCCTGTATAGTATAATGTCAAAATCAACGTCCATATTTTAAAACCCATTTCGTTCCTTCAACTTAAAATGAATTACAAACATCCAATAAAAATTTGTCCAGAAACATAAATAACCATAAAGTGGTTATTTTCGGGTGATTTCAACGGCCATAAATATTAAAATATTGTGTCTGAGCTGTCCAATAATTCTGATGCTTGTTTATGCTATTTTTCGTTTATAGGGTTCGACTAAAACTCATTAAAGTTAATAGAAATTATGGAATATGAGATCTAATTGGCATAGCCGGATAGTTTTACGATGTTCATATTTATTTATAGTTTTATGATAACTAGCGATAGGATGCTAATAATTAGCATGAGTGGAGTGTAGATAGAGCTTCGAGAATATTCTAGTCTGGTTTCATATTTTCGAGTGCATTGAGTACAACACTAGTAGTTGATAGAACTGTAAGTCCGTGAGCGCCATCTGTTGGAGAATTAGATTTGCCTATGGCTATGATATAAGGAGAGGGTAAGCAGGTTGACGTGGAGATACGCAGGTCATATCGCAAGACTCTCTGATAATCGATGGACCCATAAAGTAATCAACTAGATTCCCTGGAATGACCCGACGACATCAAAAGACTAGTGGGATATACCTGGATAAACAAGGCCCAAAACCGAAGAAGATATACGTACTTAGGAAAGGCTTATGTCCGACGATGAACTGCCTAGCTGATGATGATGATTATGATGACGAGATAAAACAAAAGACAAACTCAACTAAAGACACACTAAGCAGACTCGTTCACTCGTAATATGAATTCGGTACCATATTTAAAAATAAAAATTAAAAATTCTCCTCGAGTGTTGTTTTTTTGGTTTAAGATAAGGTTCTTTAACAGAGCCCAGAGATATCCTAGTTGGTTGTTTGCTTTGATTGATTTATTATTTTTTAAACTACTAGGGGGAAAGGGAAATGCTCCCCTGTCTGCACTGGGTAACCCATTACCAGGGTGATAAATATCAGAATAGTCGCCTATGAACAGGGAGATAATTATTAGAATATTACAAGTAAGGAAAACCATATTCAGAATTATCAGCGTTCTACATATATCTATAACTATATATTCCTTATCGCCCAATAGGACTAAGTGTTTAATATCAATATCTCATTTCCATTGTGATATATCTCGACAATAGATAGACAGACTGAGAGATCGACTAAAATAGTAAATTGTTTTTTTGATGATTACCCAGCTGTATCGTGTGGGCATACGGTATCAAGGATCCAGGATTCCAATTCTGGCAGGTCAGTGTACTTATTTAATAATTTATTTAAGTATATTTGGCTTGACTACATACATAGGTAGTAGTTGATGCTGAAATGAAATAGCGCCTCTGGCGTCGTGAAATACAAATTTATGTTTTCACACCTGGATCACGTTTATTCCCTATTCAGGCGGGGAGGAGACCGAAAAAAAAAGACTTAGGCACTTTGTTACATGGAAGAAACTCAAAAGTGATTTTTTGCTTGTATTACCAGCGAAGAGAGTAAATAATCTAACAAAATAGATATTTTTTAAATTTAACAAAACATTCAGATTACGAATACCAAAATTTTGAAGAAAAATGGCTTACATATTCGGTATTGAGATCGGTTCTCGCTAATACAACAAGTATTATTTCAACCGAAGTTTAAAATCATGCTAAACATTCCAATATAACAAATCAGGCTCATGTACTTCTAGAACTATTTTTCTTAAAATTTAAATATATTCTTCTTCTTCCGACTTCTACCTAAGCACTATTTCCTGTTTTCTTTGTTCGCTGATCTATATATCGTCACTCCATCTCTTTCATGGACGTCCCATTGATCTTTTTCCATTCTGCGCTTTGTCTCTTGCTATCCGTGCTATCCTGTTATTTGCCATTTTTCCTATATATTAATCCTATTCCATTTTTCTTCCTCTTATCCACTGGTCGATATTTTCTATATTACATGTGCGTCTTATATCTTCACTTCTTTCTCTATCCCTCAGTGCCTTGTTTCTACATCTCCTAAGTATTCTCATTTCAGTTGACTCCAGCATCCTCTGTCTTAGACTTGTATCGGGTGTTGTTTCATAAATTCAAATGTAATTTATATAAAGATCTATAGTTGCCTAGCTTCACGGTATATTGCGAACTTACGATGGCTACATACCAAGTCATGCAGCAGAGGTCAGTAAATTGTCAAAGCCGTCATAAGTGTAAAATACATGTTATTGGTAGGGAGCTTCTCGGACCACAAAATACTGATGAAGAAGACATCGGTTTTCTGCATATCTAAAGTATTTGAAAGAATCTGGAACGGACTCTTACTGAGACTGTTAATTACTGCTGAAGTGCTACGTAGGAATGTATTTAAAGTTACTAAGTTGTTACGGGAAACTACCTTATGTAATCAGAATCAAATTAGGTTATTTCTCTATATAATGAAATTCAAGATACAAAAATATTTTAAAATAGTTCTGTAACCCAAATATACAATTTCATGTTAAGAAAAATATTTTGTCTGCGCCTCTGTACTTATTCTTATCCAGTGATTAGTTAAGTTACCCACAGAAGAATAAACGAACAAAACAAAAGACGTGAAACCGATAAAATGACGATCGCCAAGACAAGAGACGATCGCTAGCTGACGGAATCCGTTCGAAGTCACGTTTCTGATCAATATAAGTTATGGTTTTTGGCTTTGGTTTCGGATTTTACTGCTGTTTTGATAGTGATTCATTATTTCACATTAGGCATGCATTCAGCTTGCATGTGAATATTGCTACACCAGTTCGAGAAAACGTCTCGAATTACGGTGGTTTGTTGAAATTCGTAGAAAAGCTTGGCTAAGAGATCACTGTTATTGATCTTAGTTACTTGAAGTGTAACGCAGGTGGTAAAACTAATGTATTGGCAACGACAATAAAATGTAGATACGAAAATGAATCCACCCTGCGATGTTTTATTCGGCTAAGTTTGTGCTATTATTATTATTGGGTGTGAATTAATTTTGAGGAATTTTTCGGTAAAAATATCGCTTTATTATAAAAAAATAGTTACAAGTTGATGATTCAAAGTATTATCCATAGCTAGTGTGACTGTATATGGATACCACGCTTAAAGAATGACTCATCTTTTGAGGCTATCCACGAATCGACCCATTTTTTGGTATCCTTATAAGAACAGAGGCGCTGTTTAGTCCGACGGCGCGTCATTGATCGGAACAAGTGATAATCAGAAGGAGCAATTTCTAGTAAGTATGACGGGGGGGGGGGGGGGGGGTAGGACATCCCATCCAAGCGCTTTTGGCGTTTCCTTGACAGGTTTTGCAACATGTGGCCGAGTGTTGTCATGTTGAAAAATCACTTTGTCATGTCTTTTGGCATATTGCGGTCGTTTTTCCTTCAACGCTTTCTTACACCCAGCTAATCGCACCAGATACACAGCATAAGCTTGGAGCCATGAATATTCGGCTTTGGTGAGGATGTTGACGGTTCACCGGCTTTCACCCATCATCTTTTGCGCTCACCAGTTGCGATACGATGCAAAAAATCTTTTCAATTGTGCCGTTGAAGCAGTTGTTCACAGGTGAAAAATCGCCTATCAACGTCTCTCTGTTTCAATTCGTTCGGCACCCAATTTCCTTGCTTTTCAGTCATTTCCAGTGCATATAAGCACTTGGAAATGGTTGCGCGGTCAATTCCTAATTATTCTGCAAGTTCTTTTTGCATTTGGCACGGGCTTTCATCGACTAATGCCACTAATTCTTCCTCTTTAAACTTTCTCGGCTGGCCTGAACGTTCCTTGTCTTGCGTGTCAGGATCATCACTTTTAAAGCGTCGAAACCAGTACTCACAAGTTTTTATCGATGAAAAATAATCATCATAAGTTTCCGACAGCAATCGATTTTTTTTTTTTTTTTTTTTTTTTTTTTTTTATGGGTCTAGCACACGTGCTGCAGGGAAGTCCCTAAAGCGCTCCAGGAGCGGCACGAGTGCGGATAACTTTCAGTAGCGCTTTTCTTCGAAAAGTAATGCTTCCCGCAAATAGTGTTTTGTTGGCACGTAATTCGACATATTCAGTGCTCAAAAAATATGTTGTTTACACTTCGGCAAATTAACAAATACTAAAAAGTAAAATCTTATGATGATGTTTCACCATGCATATAGCAACAGTCTGCCTTGGTAAGATATAATACAAGTTATACTCTCTCTTAGAAATCCCCCCACTCTATAAAATTTCAAATTTTAGGCTTTTTCAAGCCAGAGATAAAATTTTTGTATCTTACTGCGATGTAACGCCAGTACTTCAATAAGTGCTTTAAGTTTTGTCCTCTCGTTTGTTGACCCTCGCTCTGCTGATTAACCGTGACACGGCGAGATGCGTCTCGAGATGGAATGACAGATAAGAGATTAGTGGTCACTGCTGACATATTGACTTTGTTCATTTCAGTAGTTCATATGAATTTTTATTACTAGGTTAGAACCTTAACGATTGAGCGGCATAGCGGTAATTGTTATTAACAATTTCTTCGTCGGTCTGTGAGCTTAAACAATTTCAGGCAGAAAATACGTATTCGAAATATTTAGATTCGTAGAATCTATTAAAGTTTGGAAGAATATTGTAATGGTATTTTTTAATTGATTCCATTTTGTTTGACACTTTTGTTCATCTCTATTTTATTTCATGTCGGTAGAGGGGATTGTGATTTTGGTCTTTGTATTAAATACGTATTTATATATACTTCCTACCTTTTCTATTATTGTAACTTATTTTCAAGTAAAATTTTGAACGGTTTCGACAAGACAAAGACCTAATTCAAGATGACTCCAGATGAGGAAACTTAGGCGAGTTAAGAACTGAGAAAACCATCAAACTTGTTGAGGATTCACTGTTGTCAGATCGACAAATAAAGATCCCCCAATGTTTGCTAAGCAAGCGGGAGTATCTAAAACTACAGTTTTTAAGATTGTGTGTGAAGATTTCGGGATGAAGAAAGTTTTTGCATGATAGATCCCTGAAACCCTTAAATCTTTGCAGGAATTGGAGTGGAAATACATTTTTCAAGAACCTTTGGTCGCTGTAAAGAACGATACGAGTTACTTTTCGGGAATCCTTATAGACGACTTGCCTCGGGTATTTTATTGGCACCTTATGACGAAGTGGGAGTCGATTTAGTGGGTATAAGGGATGGATTCTGCAAAGAAGACGAAAATTCTGTCGACTTGTGGAAACTTGTTGGCGTTTTTTGGGAGTGCGCAGGAATTTTGCTTATTGAATATTTAGAGGAAGAGTCCACTATTAATGGAGAGTTTACGAAAGAATCACTCGGGCCTGAAGTAGGCTGTTAGAGAAAAACAACCGAATTCATGAAAAACAAAACCTTTGCTGTTGCATGACAACTTAGTACTCCACAAGGCTCGTACAGTTGAAGCTATTACTGAAAGCCGGGTATTCATTTAGTTACGACGTCCACCCTATAGCCCTGATTTAAAGCCCTGCGACCTCTATTTATGCAAACATTCTTAGATACACCTCTGGTGTAGACGATAGTTATAGAAAAATAATTTTTTAAGGTCTACGAGTTCTTCTCCATAGCTAGGTACATAAGTCCGGCCGAGTGCAAGTCGGACTTGCGCAATTAGTATTCCGTACGATGATTGCTTTTAAAACGAAATAAAATCCTTATCTAGGCTAAGTTAATTAGGTCCCTGACATGTATATATCATAAGATCCAATATGTATTTCCACGTTTTTTTTTAGTCAATAATGTATAATACTTATAGCTTCTTAGCTACCTAATAGCCAATAAATCAATTTAGAATCTAGTAATAAAAGTGTAAAACACATATTTACTATCTAAATATTTGTTTAATTATAATCAAATAATATAAAATTATTGTCTCGGTTGTCTTGGTATAGGAGCGATGCGCGACTAAGTGTATTATATTAAACAAAGTCTACCACATTGGCTAAGTACTTAAATTTTTTTATACCAGATAAACTATCAAACGTACTGCACTCATGATAATTTTCGCTCAATCTACACTTTATGAAGAATATTCCCTAATTTTTTCAAAATTTTTTGATCAGTACTTTTTGAAATAAGGGATACAGCGATTTTTGGACATTTTTTAAAAATAGTAAAAGGAAAAGTGTGTTCAATTATTACATCACACATATTCTCGAACTCGTGTTTTCACAAGCTTTCATTTGACACCCCACTCGATGACCTGGTAAACATTTTTTTTTCATTTTCGATTTTACCCTTCAAAAACTAACCTTAAGTCGAAATTAAACTTTCAAAACTACACAGCTCTGATTGGGCCATCAATTCCTATATTTGTGCTAAATTTCAATATTATATGTCAAACACTTCCGTATGAAACACTCTCGTGTAAGACAGCATCCTTTAAAACTGGATTCTTTAAGGGCAGATTTCATGAAAAATTGACAGTTAAAAACGTGTTAAAAGTAATCAAGTTTATTCATTAGATAGAAATATTTATTTTTCCAATAACAACTTTCCTCCCATATCCATGTAGAATCAAAATCAAAACAGATATTTTTAATTTAATATATAAACATGATCATGGTTAACTGTAAAAGATGACAATGGAATTGACTATGTTTGGGTCTTAAAAATTATCAGCATTATTTTTTTTAATGTCTATTTTATTCACTAAAAATAATAATAATGTAATGGTATAACGTAACAGTTATTGTGCAATAATTAAATCTAAATTTTATGAACTGGAGAATACTAAAAAATTTTATACCACTCCCTTCATGTAAATAATAGAAACTTAAACGTGTAACTTCAGTATCAAAATATGGCGAATCATATTACTGTTTGTATAAATGTTTGATTAAATTTGTAAAAGCAAATAATACATTGCAAGTTAATATCCCAAATAGTTCGTTTGCCAGGTTTTACTATAGTAGCCGAAGAAGGTCTAAGAATAAGAAAATCTGTTTTTGAAACTTTTTTATTACAGAAATTTTAAGACTTAAGTTGACGATTAGACGGTATACAGTCTGTCAAGTAAGAATGGCCTCTTGAAAAAAATGTGTTTCGAAAATAGTTTTTGCCATCAATATATTCTTTGGTACAATAACAACGGCGTAATTACCTTAGTAAGTTGTCCAAACACCTCCTGCATCAATAATCGCCTGGCATTTTCGAGGTATGCTGTCGACGAGATTTTCTGTATACTCCGTGAACCTAGCGAGACAACTAAATCAAAGTCCTCAGAGTCTTTCCTCTGAGCTTTCTTTTTAAAAGGGACCAAACGTTTTCAATAGGGTTGGCATCCGGCGATTGTGAGGGCCACTCTAGTATCTTATCATAGTCCCAAGCGAGCCGTTTCGCGACGCGATTTTCGCCTAGTAAAGGTTTCCTCCACGTGCCTCGAAATTTGACATCATGAGCACAAAAATGTTGTCGAATGCTCTCATTGAACACATTCCAACCCGATTTTCTTAATTTTGTTGCTCCTTGACGCAGTGTCAATTTCAGGTCCCCTGAAAACAAAGACAAGATTTGTTTTTCGACTTTTGGAATGACTTTGCCTACTGACTCACGTTTTGGCAAGTAGTCGACAATTTTCGTCTCTTTAAAATGATTTATCTACTTCCTCACATACGATACCGACTTTTTAATATATTTAGCGGCAGCGGAATTTGTCATTTTAGGCCCTTTTGGATGGCAACAAAAATTTTACGTGATTTCGACGAAAGTTCCGAATCGACTGATACTTTTACTAAAATGCGTCTTAGACAAAGGTTCCTTCTACCGATTTTTTGTTGAAACGCTAGAATCGCATCTATCAAAAATG
Organism: Pachyrhynchus sulphureomaculatus; assembly: GCA_019049505.1. Classification (NCBI taxonomy): domain Eukaryota; kingdom Metazoa; phylum Arthropoda; class Insecta; order Coleoptera; family Curculionidae; genus Pachyrhynchus; species Pachyrhynchus sulphureomaculatus. Next base: position 124,582,100 of record CM032455.1, on the reverse strand, counting down.
AATTACCGCGGACGCGTTCTTACTTTACAGACTGTAACTCCGTGTGTACTTGTTGAGATATTTTAGGGTAAAAACACATGATACTGGTGCGAAAACACTCAAAACCGATATTGCTCTAAAAGCATGTTGTTGGTAAAAGGCAACTCTGACTGGAAAAGAAATACTATGAAGATAGTATCTTTCCTGATGTGCTCTTGGAGCGCATATCCTAAGTTGGACTAGACTGAAGGATGAGGCGTAAGGAAACTACTGACAGTACAGAGGCCACTTAAACCGGAAAATATTCACGATGAAGATAGTGGTTTATTTACTTGGCTTTCTAAACCCTAACATAGACAAAATGTGGCGGTAGTGTGTGAAAAAATCTCAAAAAGTGAAAAATAACTTTTTGTTAAGGCGGTAATTAAAAAAATTCTAAGAGCTTTGCCTTTTTAACAGGGCACAAAGTTGCATTGGAGACGACAACCAATAAAATTACGGGTTATTTTCATATTAGAAAAAAAAATCATAATAAATGTGTACTTCTGTTCTTCTATGCCTAGCACTGAATAACATTAGTTTGACAGATGATACAGTCATATTCGCGGATCCCTTTCAGGGTCTACAAGAGCTGTTTTATGTGTTTTATGTCTTGTTGTCTGGAGTGGAAACGTGGACGTTGACTGAAGGGTCAATGAAAAAACTGGAATCTTTCAAGATGCAAGATAAGAATGTCTCGGGTTGACCATGTCACAAATGCTGAGATTCTGAGAAAGTTGAATAAAACAACCAAAATCCTTAATATCATAAAAATCAGGAAACTGCAATATCTGGAATACATGATGAAGAATGAACAGACATACAGATTATTACAGCTGATATTACATGGTGAGGTGCTAGAAAAAAGAGGTCTTGGACGAAGGCGCATTTCGTTGCTCAAGAATCTAAGAACTTGGTTCTCGATGACAACAATAGGTATTTTCCTAGCGGCGGTTAACGAAATCCAAATTGCCTTAATGGTTGCGAACATCCGAAACGGATAATGCACCAAAAGAAGAAGCATGGATCGACGAATTTCGAAATATATTTTCCTTGAAATCTTTGAAGTTTTCATATATCTATATATAAAAAAATGATTGAATTGCCTACTTTACGATTAGTTAGTAGGCTTCTATTAATTCAATTTTTTCTACGATGACCTTTTTTTTAGAATTATTATATCTAACCGTCATTTAAATCTATCTCTCAATACAAATGAAAAAAAAAACTATTTGGAGACGACTGTTGTAATTGCTTCCTAGTTTCTCTAGTCACTGTCTCTATATAATTTTTGTGTGCTCCAAAAAGACCTAAAAATAATTTCATTTAGCGTATGGCATCACATCTCAAATTCTTTATGCCTTTGACGTAACTAAATATCTAAATTTGATTTTTACGACTAAAATGAAACACACTAAAAATGAGGAAAAGTTAAATAATCACTCACACTCTGTTCATCATAATAAGAATAAAATAATGATATAATAAATAAAATAATAATATTAATAAAATAGTAATAAAAATACAAAAGTAATAAATAATAATAATAATGCAAAACAAATTGATTATTAGATTCTGAGACTCAAAGAACCCTGAAAAAACAGATAACATAACATATTTGATGCTATTCCATTTCTCACCTTATAATACCAAACAAATTATGACAAAATCATTTTCTAACAAAAAACCAGAAAAAATTTTTCAACACGATTGAACCTACATTTTATCGACTTCCACCCATTCTTAGAAGGGATATCACTTGTCAACTATAGGTTTCTTCTCCACTTCAAGTGCTATATGTGTAGCCAATGGCTATTTTATTTCATTTTGGAGTTATTACGGCAACATCTGAAAAGTAAAAATTTTAAATCAGATTTAGATAATCTGGTGAATCTCAAAAGTGAACAAATTCAAGAATCTCCTAGGATGATTCTTTCACGAATAAAATTGTTTAAAAATACGACAGTTTATATGTGGTTTGAATTTAACGTATATATTTTTTAAAGTAAACTTGAATATTAAATTCTTATCCTACCCCCCTTCATCAATACATAACCTCTCATCCATCTCTCAACTAATGGCTCGGTTAGACGAGTGGCTCTTAAATCCCCTGGCAGACAAATGAACGTCGCTATCCAGATGGCTCTATCAAAGACTTTTGCTTTTTCAGATTTTCTGGGGGTTGTTATTCGCTCGTTAAGGGTTGAGCTGATAAGGGCTGGGTTTATAAAACGATTAATTAAGTATACCAAATTATTTATTTTAGATGTCGTTTTTTAATTTAAATTTGTATTAAGGCAGCTATGGTCTCATTTGTGTTCTCTGAATAATGTGCTCTCTACACTAATATTTTCTCTGATAAGATCGAAAATATACACATTGTTAATTAATTATGTGGTCAAATTTAATCAATCAAAATTTTAACGATGCTTTTGTCATAAATATATATATATATATATATATATATATATATATATATATATATATATATATATATATATATATATATATATATATATATATATATATATATATATATATATATATATATATATATATATATATATATATATATATATATATATATATATATATATATATATATATATATATATATATATATATATATATATATATATATATATATATATATATATATATATATATATATATATATATATATTATATAAATTTAATCTTACATATTACAAAAAAATGTATTCTTCATAAAAAGTTTTGTATCACATGGAAATCTATAATCAAGTATTAAAAGTTTAAAATATTTGATGGTGTACAGGGAAAATAAAAAATAATGATTTATAATAAAAAGTAAAGTGTGTTTACTTTCATTATAATTTCATACTACTTTAATACTTTTCATTATAAATAATTCTATTGTAACGACACCTATTGAGAGAGCGAACGTGTTGGCTGAACCCTTTGCTTCATATTCTACTACCGATTTCTAAGGAAAAACTCCACCTACTATTCCCATAGTGCAGTCAAAGATGCCCGATATTGTCTTCAGACTGCGTATCATAAAACGTATTTTGATGAAGTTAGACACCAAAAAGGCTTCTGGCGCTGACGGAATACCTGCCATAGTTCTCAAAAACTCTGCGAGGGAACTAACACCAGTTTTCTGTAGACTTTTCAACCTATCCTACAGAAAGGGAATATTTCCCTCTTGCTGGAAATGTGCAACGGTTCAGCCGATACCTGAAAAAGGCAAGAAGACCTTGCCAAATAACTACCGACCAATCGCACTGCTTTCAATAATATCGAAAGTCATGGAGAAGGTTATCAATCAGCATCTTCTAAAATATCTTGAACGATTCAACATTATTAGCGATCGTAAATCGTAAAAATAGACCAACAGGAGACCTTCTGACTTATGTAACACATGTTTGGAACAACGCAATTGAACACTTTGGAGAATCTCGAGCGGTTGCTCTTGACATATCCAAGGCATTCGACCGTGTTTGGCATGATGGGCTGTTCGCTCAGCTACGTTCTTATGGTGTGTCTGAAAAGTTCTGTTTGTGGCTCTCATGTTTCCTCAGAGAGCGTTCTTTACGAGTTGCAGTCGACGGATTTCTTTCTAACACTTTCACTATCAACGCCGGTGTACCCCAAGGCTCCGTAATGTCTCCTACTCTCTTTCTCATTTATATTAACGATCTGCTGGAAAAGACCGAGAATTCAATCTACAGCTTTGCAGATGACAGTACACTTATCTCTTCATTCACTTTGAACGCTCGGACATCGGCTACTCAGACGAATATCCGCAGACACCACGAATTCATTCAACTTAACGAAGACCTGGAAGAAATTCTATCTTGGCGTGACAGTAATCAAGTGGAATTTAACGTACAAAAACCCAGGCGGCAGTTTTTTCAAAAAAAGTTAACGTTGCTGAACCCGACATATTTATGTCGGGGCACTCCATTCCTCTAACATCGTCACTCAATTTGTTGGGGGTTAATTTGGGAGCAAATATGTCCTGGCATGTTGCAGGCATAGCAAGGGGAGCTTCTCAAAATTTGGGAATATTATTTGGAACCAGAAAGCTTTATACTCCACAACAACTGTTAATTCTTTACAAAGCTCAAATTCGACCAACTATGGAATACTGCTCCCATGTTTGGGGCTCCGCTGCATTTGCTGGATTCTATTGGAGACCCGGAACTGACAGGCGGCCTTGATTCGCTGGAACATCGAAAAACGGTTGGCGTCTTGAGCCTATTCTACAAGTATTTTCATGGAAAGTGTTTAAAGGATGTGGTTGTAGGATTATTTATTAAATAAAGGAAAACGAAATTAATTAAAAACTAGTGCACTGATTTTGATCGTATCATATGTTTGTTAAAAATTTGATAATCTTCTTATCTGCTTTGAAACAATTACATCTATAATAAAGTTGTGCTAATATCATTTTATTTTGAAAATTATAAATCATTATTTTTTATTTTCCTTGTATACTAACAAATATTTTAAACTTTTGATGCTTGATTATGGATTTCCATGTAATACAGAACTTTTTATCAAGAATAAATTTTTTTGTTATATGTAAGATAGAATTTTTCGCCATTTGTATAAAACTTTTTGGGACATACTGTATATATATATATATATATATATATATATATATATATATATATATATATATATATATATATATATATATAATTATCGTCAAAATTTAAAAGTACTACCAAAAAACCGATTGATTTTTGAAGCCTGATATTTGATAATCTATTGACATAGGATATTATAAACGAAAATTGTTTATCATTTTCCGTTGAATTAAAAAAATTCAGAATATTTGGACCTTCGAAATAAAAATTACGGCGCGTTTCTCTTTAAAACCGAAGTTTCGGTTAGTTATTTGTCTACTTATAGTAAACGGGCGTTTATTTTAAGTATACTATTATACTAGAATGAATGCCAGAACATCCATACTAGTTCTAAAATGGAGACCTCTAGAAAGAAGTAAAAGAGGAAGGCTGAAAAACCTGGATTGGCGGAATCCAGAAAGCCATGTCTGAGAGAAACTTAAGATGAGGAGATTGGGAAGACAGAAGAGACGCTATAAAACCGGATATGATGATGATGATATGCTACCTGAAAACAATATTCGACATTTTTGACTTCTAGACTGAGTCACATCCATTTTAAAATTGCCTTGCTTTGTGCGGTAAAAACTTTAGAAAATAAGTTACAATTTGAAGCCTGTAGCAAAGAGACAGTGTACTTACTTAGTGAGTATATTTTAAGTTGAAAATGTACAGTTGACTTGTTATTTGATCTTACGATAGTACGCCAACACAATTACAGTAACGAATAAAGTATAAAATAAAATATTCGATAAAATATCACGGCAATTTTGAAGCCTTTCAATAAATTAAAACGAATTTTAATTAACCTAAAAGAAAAATTGTAAACAGAGAAGCGAATTTTGGACACATCTCCTTAATAATGCAGTGAGAGTTTACACACAGCATATTGAAACCAGAATCTCTGTTGATTAAATTTATAGCCTGGAGGTCTATTTGTCGATAATACATATAACAGAGCCACCATTGCTGCAAACATATTATTATGGCATATATAGTACATTATTGTTCATTTTGGGGTTGTTAAATGCTAAATATTAGACTCCAAGGTCGTATTCCTAACATTAAGATACGAAACAGATCAAAAGAGATAGATGTAATAAAATGAATATGTATATTAAGGTAGAATTAGGCGGGGCATATCGAAAAGATGAATGATAACAGATGGACTCGCCGTATAGTTGAATGGAGGCCTAGAGAATATAAAAAATGCAGAGGTAGACCACAGACAAGATGGACGGACGACATAAAAAGATTAGCGGGACACGATTCAATACAAAAAGTAAACAATAGAGCTCATTGGAGACAACTTGGGAAGGCTTACGTCCGACTATGGATGGAATAAGCTAATGATGATGATGATAGTGCATTGGGAAAATTCGATAGTGTTACTTATACTACTGTCTAGCTAAAAGTTTTACCTATATTGGATGTTGTAAGTAAAGCTGCTTATTATCTACGGCAGCATTTTAAAATGGTTTTGATAAAATATTAATTCTTAAAAATAAATAACTTTACAAAACTTTTTAATATTCATAGATACTCTCTTTAATTCATAAAAAATACAAAATTTATTTAATTCGTTGTGCATCTGCCTTGTGTTAGGATTGTGGAAGAAATATATATTTTAGAAAGACCAGCATTCTTCCAGGTTAAATCGGTTATTCGGATGAAATCGCAATCTTAGCTACTATAACCTGGATAACCTTCAGTTGATGTTAAATAAGGTTAAGGAATGTGATGAGTCCTATGTTGCACGATTTATTATTATTAAAATAAAAATTATTAAGGAATGTATGAAATATCTTAATTAGCATGGATGTACATCCTAATTTTGGTAGGATCCATAGTATATCGAAAATCGGGATTTTCAACCACATCTTTATTTCCAAACTTCAGATCTCCTCTCCTCTCCTTAGTTGAAAGAAGCGAGAATGCAGATATTGCCGACAATACTTGACATTTATCCGAACGAAACCCTAGATAATAATGATCTTGCATTTTGGTGGGGACGCTTTCTAGGTTTCTTATGATCTATGTGTTTTATTTTTTTTTTGTAAAAGTTATGTTATTCCGACAATTAAGTTCACAAACTCGCCACCGTGTTGCGCCTAGGGCAGCAATATGAAAGCAGCGGTATTCGATATCAAAACATTGGTTCCTCAGTATCTCAGACCAGTGATTGACCCGTGGCGGACTGGTGTTGAGTGGCGTGCATTCTTGTGTATGCTCGTGTGCACTGTCGTGAAAAAGTTTAAGATGGAATTATTACAAAAAGTAAACATTAAATTTATTGTGAAACTAGGCAATAGTAAAATACTGAAAATGTTAGTGTAAGTATACGGGGAAAATGCTATAAAGAAAACAGTGGTGTATAAATGGAGTAAACGGTTTGCTGAAAGTACAGAACAAGTGACCGACGAAGGGAGGATAGAGCGGCAAGAAATTTGTCGAAGGAAAAAATTTCCAAAATTCGTCAAAGAAGTACTGTGAAGGTTTCATGAAAAAGTAAGACACCAAGTCATAAGTCCCCTACCACGATAGCGTACCTGCACACGTGGTATTATCTGTACGGAGTTTTTGTCAGGAAACAAGTTTGGTTGACCATCCTCCGTACTCACCAGACCGTGCTCCCAATGACTTGGTTGTTTAGCAGAAGATCAAAGAAGGTTTGAAAGGATGGCGTCTTGAAGATATTGGAGACATCAAGGTTAATACGACAACAGCTCTGAAGGTCATTTTAAAACAACAAGATATTGTTTAGGTACTGTATATTTTTACTTTTAAAACTTAAGAATCTTTTCCTGCATAGAAATCTGTAACTGGACATGTAATTACAAGTAGTCGAATGCTTCAATCCTGCTATATGATGTCAAAACCTGGCCTCTCAAAGCTAGAATGTTAAATGGAACCATAGCCTTTGAAAGATGGATACTTAGCATATTACATCATAGGCAGTGTGCAACTGCTCAAGTTCTACGAAGAGTCGGTGGAGAAAGAGAACTTAAAAAAAATATTATTAAAAAATATTAGATTTCGTATTTAGGACATATATTGAGAGAAGTTTAATATCCTTTACCGAAATATATACTCCGGGGAGTTCGGGCCAGGTCGACAACAACATTCGTGGTTCCGCAAAATATGTCATTGTTGCGGTATTGTAGACGTTGCGACCAAAATTAAATGGGTAGTTAAATTGTGATAACTGACGCAGACTAGAATCGAAAAGTGATCAACAACATGCGTCATAGTACATGGTACTAGAACAAGACGAAGCAGATACCCTTGGTACAATATGTCTGGAGTTTGCAGATGAGTTTATCTAGTCTCCTGATACTTGAACATGGTATGTTCTAAGTTAGCTTTGGCTTCGGTGCGAGTGAGATACTCATTCAGGTGGTAAATCCTAGGAGGATTTCTGTTAACATTTTTTGTTTATTTTGAGTAAGAACTTATATTTAGCGTCGGATGCCCTTGTGAAAGTTTGTACTATCTCATGCCTTTTACCTTATTCCAGTCCCTACCATACCTAGAGTTTAACAGATCTGCGATGGACGCGCTAACCCTGTTACAATTTTACTTACAACTAAATTTCGTCAGCATGTTATTAAAAATTAAAAGAAAATGCAAGAGATCAGCAAAATCTATTCAATACTCCACATGGTGCTACAATAATCGTACATATAATTCGGAGTCTACATGAAAATTATGCTAGAAACTCATAAAAATACGGCGAAATTATCAACTTCATGTATGATTCCTTCGACTACGACTATACATATATATTTCTAGTTAAAGTATTATAATTCACCCTACATCTGCTTGCATAAGTAAGACACTACAAAAATTATTTTGTAACTGAGCCTAAATTTTTCCATAGAAAAAAACCTACACCCCACTTTTGAACAAACTGTTCGCAAAACAAAGAAATAAATGTGATAAAATGAAACCAGTGAACAGGAGTAAACCAAAGTATTATTGTACAATTTTCAATTGCTTTACTATTATTACAATATTACTTCCGATGCTAATCCTTTCTATATGCAATTGTGGGTACTATAAATTGGACAGGGCTGTAGTTAACCCAACAGAAAGTCAATTTAGGCATTTTCTTGCTACAACTTACCAACAATTTGGATTGAAAAAATTACTTGATATTTTGTAAATTTTATAACTCAACTAGAGGGTCCTCAAATTTATACAAGAATCAATAAAATGATGTTTCTATATCGGTGGAGTAAGCATCACTCTTTTTATAGATAGGTTGATTTCTGGTTAAATTATCCAATTGTTAGCTTGAGGTTGTTTATTACACGGTAAATCAGGGTCAGGTGCAGACTATCTGCGATAGATAATAAAGTGAACAACAATGTTATAGGAAAATGGCCACGTTAATTACAATATGTGGAAATCTCGACTGGTGACTGCAAGTAGTAACGCTAACGGTCAACGATAGTGCTCCCTCACTGTGGTTGGTGGACACAGTTCTTTATGACGGTCAACTGAAACGTAACCGATCACGATATAGTGTGACTTCAAATGAAAATGATTAAGGGCAATGCTCTACTGCATTTGCAGGAAAAATGAACAGCAGGCGCAATTTGTTCCAGTTTCAACCTAACGCCAATTATACGGGCCAAAAGCAATACAGTATCACGGGCACAGGGCAGACACCGTGAGGTCGAGTGAAGAAAAGCCGTGGTTGGAGGGACTTCCCTTTTGGTCTCTGACATAGTTTTCTCGCTAATATTATATTTGGTTGAGATCCTGGGTTTTTTATTCAGATATAAAAAAAAATAGTGTTTGGTACTACAATTAGCAGCTTCATGAAAGATAAAGCGCGGTTCTAATTAGATGTTAGGGAGCTTTAGTTGAAATTGGCATTAAACTGCCGTTGCTCTTTTGTTCGACGATAAAAATTGAGATTATGAGTCCTTAATGAAAAGAAGTAGGTAATATTTTATAAAAGAAGATGCAAGCAAAGAAATTCCTTTCATGTGCAAGAGCAAGAAAAATCAAATCCAGACCTGAAAATGATTGCTTACAATCAATACCAAATAAGCTCACAATTTTGAACCACGCGCAGATGTTTAAGACTAAAGTAAAAATCTTTTTCTAATTTTTGAGGGGTGTCAAAAATGCGCGTTGGGGGTGAAGCACCCTTAACAAATAAAATATTGAAAAGGAAATCTTTTATTGCTGCTTTGTTTTAAATTTATGAATGGTAATTTTAAAGTTGGGACGCGTTTTTGTGCCATAGGATGAGATTTTAAATGGTAACATATTCTGATGGTTTTTATCGAATTGATAAAAGTTTTTTAATTCTGTCTTTGTATTTGACATTTTCTTCCATATTTTTTACCCTTAAAATATATTTCTTGATAAAAGCTGTAGCGATGTTTTTTAAATCAAACTTTGATACCAATCTTTTGAAATATTAATTAGGAATTACGAATATTTGTTAAAATTCCAGGTTAAAATGGTTGTTCCTAAGGTAATGCAAAGTCTCATAATCTTTGGTAGATAAGATAGTTTCTTTAGATATAGGTACTGATACGGGCTTCCTCTACCTCTACTTTTGCAGAAGATGCAAAAATATTGAAATAGAGAGTTAGTGATATTTTTTCCCAGTTTCTTATCCCCAAAATATATTTTTTAGTAAAAGCGATGTTTTTTTGAATTATATGTTAATACCAATCCTATCAAATATTTATTTGGAATTTTTGGTTGAACTGGAGTTCAATTTCCGCTTCGCGTTCAAGTTCTGCTTGCATATCATCATGGGGAAATGACAATGCTTCTCGAACATTTCAAGGTACGGCTTCTATTAATTCAGATAAATCATTCTGGAGGAAATCCAAATAATCTAAGTCAGTCTGGTCAAATAATATAGAACTAATGATCCAAAAAGCAAACGGTTAAAAATACCATCCATAGAATTATCCATTCATTCTGGTAATGGTGTACCATTTCTTGCGCAATTAGTGTTCCGTACGTTGATTGCTTCTGAAATAAAAATCTTTGTTACGGAGGTATAAAATGATCAGTGACTTCACAAAATACACCCCAAATGAGTTTTCAACAAAGTTTGTTTCCGATCTTGACTCAAAACTGATGACCCAGAAATTTTTGTTTTTTTTTATATACCAGATAAATTATTAAAGGTAAAGGCACTCATGATAATTTTCGTTCAATCTACACCCCGTGGCGAATATTCCAGAATTTTTTAAAAATTTTTGGATCAGTACTTTTCGAGATAGAGGGGAGGGAGGGACATGACTCTGATGAGCCATCAATTTCTATATTAGTACCAAATTTCAACTTTCTCCGTCAAATAGTTTCGGAGAAAATCAGCTGTGACAGACGGAGACAGATAGACGGACAGACAGACGGGCAGACAGACGGACAGACAGACACCGAAGTGATCTTATAAGTGTTCCGTACGGAGCACTAAAAACGAGTTCTTGCCTATGCAATCTCGAATAATGACTAACGTTCTAAATATCCATGCAAATATTTTTAATAAAGTTTTCGTGAGGCTGAAAGAACGCTAACTTTAATTTTTAAGAGAAATATATGATAGTATGTTTGGGTTATATAGACGGCGTGCGCAATAATACGCTATATTGTTGTTACTGCAACATCACTAAATCTATTTAAAAAAATTTTACTAGGAACCAGTCCGTATCTGAGAAAAAGGCAAAAAAATTCCTTTGTGGCGTATACGGGCGTGGATTGATAATTCTGGTACATTTTTACGAAATTTCGAGAAGTTTTGTTAAGCGGCGTGATTGTTGGTAAGCGTGATTCTTATAACGGTTGTGTTCAGAGTTTTAAACAGATGCAACGCACAGTTGTTTGTTGGCAACTATCGTAAGTGATCGGTGTTACAAGTTTCGTAGAAACAGATGAAGTCAAGTATCGTGCAGTGATAAAACATTTTTATTTAAAAAAGTTGACTGCGGCCCAGATAGAAACTGAAGTGAAGAATATTCATGGGGTTCTGAACCAGCATTTAATTCCGTTTATTACTGGATAAATGAATTTAAACGTGGCCGTGTGAGTACTGCAGATGATGCATATTGACAACGTCCTATGAAGGATTCTTCTAAAGCAATGGTCGATAAAATTCATGGTATCGTGATGGGAGTTCGTCGGATTAAGCTTCGTAAGATTACTGAAATGACAGGTATCTGTACGTAATATCCTGCATGAAGTTCTAAAAATGAAGAAGCTGATGGTACGATGGGTGCCGCGTTTGTTTACTCGAGACTAAAAAGGGACGAGGTGTTTGGAGAAGTTGCAGCTTAATTCGTCGTTTTGTAACTGTAAACGAAACGTGAATCCACATTGTATCTCGGAGATAAAATGGCAGTTAAAACAGTGAGTTAGCAAAGGTGAAAATACACCGAAAAAATGAACAGTTTTATCGGTGGGAAAAATGATGGCAATTGTTTTTTTGGGACTCACAGTGCATCATCATGGTTGATTATTTGGTAAAGAGTGAAACAGAGACTGGCTCCTATTAAGCAAAGGACCGTTTGCATAGCGAGTTGAGGCATCAGCGACCAAGATTAGCGCGCAAAAAAGTACTTCTTCACCAGGGCAATGCGTTTCCTCACACATTGGCAGTTGCAATGGGAAAAGTGCCCGAGCTGTGTTTCGAAATAGTACCCTACCCATCCTATTCCCCAGGTTTGACCCCAAGTGACTCTTTTTTACTTTTTAATATGGCTTTTGTGGTAAGAAATTTTCGTCGAATGGAGAGGTTGTCTGTGCTATAAACGAGTATTATGCATAGTTCGAAACAATTTTTTTCTCTGAGGGAATAAAAAAATTAAAATGTTGCTGGACCCAAGATACTGAGCTTAATTGAGATTAGGTTGAAAAATAAATTTTTTTATTTTTGCAAAAAATGTTATCTACCTTTCATTCCACTCTCGTAGTAGATACATTATGTAGGTAGAAAAAATATATTAATTCGTAAAAAGTGCAAGGACAATTACATATACATACTATATATAAGGTATAAGCTTTGCTCTCGATGTCTTAGGTATAGGCTACTAAGAACACTAAATTCACTGAAATAAATTATTCCATGTATAGAAATAATATAAAATTTATTTTATATAATAACATAGGATATTAATAATTATCAGCTATACTTGGTTTAGAATTTTAACAAGCTTTTATCTTAATAACCGCAACTAGAATTGAGGTTAATTAGTACATCCTTATCCTGACATGAAGATATATCTCAGGATATAGTAATCTAATAAATTATAACATTAATATGTGCATTTTGTGTATTTTTTAAATAGTTCTAAAATTCTTAACATATTAATGCAACTCAGTACAAATACTTAGAGTAATTATTAGTAACTATCAATCAGTAAATTGATTTACTTTGTACTATACTCGCAAAACCGCTAGTCTAAAAATTGATATGTTCTTTATGAGGTGATATTGGTTACAAGAAAAAATTAAGCAAATAAAGACCCTTAGAGACATTTTAAACTGAAATTTTCCTCTATATACTGTTGTGTCTATTAAAGTTGGAAATAATGAAAAAATAAAATTTTTACAGGTTTCAACTCGAAAAATGCTGAAAATAGCTTATAACATGTTATATTCAGAGCAATCCCGCTGATTCGGAGCTTAAATATTTGGCTATAAATAATTATGCTTAAAATTTGTTTATACCCGAAAGTCAAGAAAATTTTTTATAGTTTCTTTGAATATCTCATGTTATATGCCATTTTCAGAGTTTCTGACGTATAAGAATCTAAAAATTATTTTTATTGTTTCCAACCTAGCCAATAATAAGATGTAAAAGGGTATAATTAAACAGTAGCTTACATATATATATATATATATATATATATATATATATATATATATATATATATATATATATATATATATATATATATATATATATACAAGGTTGATGAAAAAATAGAGCCTTTTAAATTCACAATTGAGGAAATTGTTTTTTTTTTATATTTTGGGAAACCTTTATTAAACCAAATATGGCATTATGTTTGATGAACTTCAATCGCTTGGTTTAATCTTGTCAATTTCTAACAGTAAACTATAGAATGAATCGTTCACCCAGGCTATAGCAGTTCATGACGCACGATTCCTTTCCAGTTTCACACAATTTTTCACATGCTTTTGGAGTCAATCTAGGCTTTTCCATCGTTTGTGGAGCTTTATCCTTTGTCGACCACGGCCATCGTACGTGATCTATTTTTCATTGCCGTTTTAGAAACTGCTCGATCTCGCTACGTTTCTGTAGAAATTCGCAAATTGAAATTCGATCGAGTAAATTTTTTAGCATCAAATCATGTGGCACCTAACCATCGAGCTTCTTCTTGTAGCCAGCCGTCTCTAAATGCTTTAAAACTGTTTAGTGAAAGATGTTTAGTTCTTTGGTGATCTCATGACTATTTACATGCTGATCTTCCTCAACTTTCACCAAAATTCTATTAACTTTTTCTTTTACTAGTTGACTACCGCGAGGAGCAATTTGTACATCGCAATTTCCAGGAGAAGAGCTACTGAACCTTTTTTTGACTGCTACTTTTAATAACGTAGATTCACCATCTCTATATATATATATATATATATATATATATGTATATATATATATATATATATATATATATATATATATATATATATATATTATATATATATATATATATATATATATATATATATATATATATATATATGTATATATATATATATATATATATATATATATATATATATATATATATGTATATATATATATATATATATATATATATATATTATATATATATATATATATATATATATATATATATATATATATATATATATATATATATATTTATATATATATATATATATATATATATATATATATATATATATATATATATATATATATATATATATATATATATATATATACGAGGCTGGTTTGAAAAGTCTGTGCAAAAATAAAAACTACTTATGTGTTTGGGGTAAACCTTTTTTATTTTTCAACATAGTCTCCTTTTAGGCTTATACACTTCGTCCAACGATGTTCCAGTTTGTTGATCCCTTCCGAATAATAGGATTTGTCCAAGTCTGCAAAATATCCATTAGTGTCTGCAATCACCTCCTCGTTTGAATTAAATCTTTGTCCCGCCTGCCATTTCTTCAAATTAGAGAACAAATAGTAGTCCGAGGGAGCCAAGTCTGGTCAATAGGGGGGATGTGAAACGAGTTGGAATTCTATTTCCATTAATTTTGCGACCACAACTGCTGAGGTGTGTGCTGGTGCGTTGTCGTGATGGAAAAGGACTTTCTTGTGGGCCAATCGCGGGCGTTTTTCTTGCAGCGCGGTTTTCAAACGGTCCAATAACGATGAATAATATTCACCTGTAATAATTTTACCCTGTTCCAGATAGTAGATGAGGATTATCCCTTGCGAATCCCAAAAGACAGTCGCCATAACCTTTCCGGCCGAAGGAATGGTCTTCGCCTTTTTTGGTGCAGATTCCCCTTGGTAACCCATTGTTTAGATTGTTGTTTGGTCTCAGGAGTATAGTAATGTATCCATGTTTCATCCACAGTGACGAAACGACGCTTAAAGTCCTCCGGATTCTACTGGAACAGCTGCAAACCATCCTTGCAACACTTTACACGATTCCGTTTTTAGTCAAGCGTGAGCAATCGCGGCACCCATCTTGCGAATAGCTTTCTCATGTCCAAATGTTTATGCAAAATATTATGTACCCATTCAGTCGAGATGCCCACAGCACTAGCAATCTCACGCACCTTAACTCTTCTGTCATCCATCACCATATCATGGATTTGATCAATGATTTCTGGAGTCGTAACCTCCACAGGCCGTCCAGAACGTTCAGCGTCACTTGTGCCCATATGCCCAGTCCGAAAATTTTGAAACCACTTATAAACTGTTCTAATCGAAGGTGCAGAGTCACCATAATGTTTATCAAGCTTCTCTTTAGTCTCCTGAGGCGTTTTGCCTTTCATAAAGTAATGTTTAATCACCACACGAAATTCTTTTTCGTCCATTTCTTGAAAATCACTCGACTTCCTTGATTCACACGAATGCCAAACACAAAGAAATAGACCAATATGGCTGAAACTTGGTGTGCGTTCATTCAAGAGATGCTACTAACTAAACATGACCTCGATACGCGCCGGTGGTGCCATCTCTCGGACTTTGCACGGACTTTTCAAACCAGCCTCGTATATATATATATATATATATATATATATATATATATATTATATATATATATATATATATATATATATATATATATATATATATATATATATATATAATTAGTAAAACTCATATATATTTTGGTCAGCGTGGCGTATTTACGAACTTAGTATTTTGAGGAACATATTTACATACTAAAAGCAGTTTTACTAATAAAACTTTCTCCACCGAAAAGTGGAATATCTATTTGAAATAGTTCTGTAATTAACTGATAAAAAAGGTATTGTCAAAGTATAATGCACGCATGCACGGGTAAAACACGTGCTGCCACATGTTTTACCCGAATAAATGACTGACGCCGAATATGTACAAATTCATATACATTCATATACAAATATTTTTAAGTTTAAATATAATTTTTCGTGGTGGATTTTAACAGCTAAAAAATGTTTAAAAGGAACGTGTACACTTTCAACTTTTTACAGAACCTTTCCCTAGTTTCTTCAATTTTCCATATAAAGTTTTTTAATTATAAAAATTATATATTTTTAGTAATCCGTACCAAAATTGAAAAACGGAACACACTTATGGAATCATCTCTGTGTCTGTCTGTCTGTCACGGTCGATTTTTTCCTAAACTATTTGACATGGAAACTTGGCAAAAATCGCTAAATTCTGGAGAGTTCTTCGTAAGGTGTAGATTAAATGAAAAATATCACGAGTGCATTACATTTAATAATTGATCTGGTATGTAAAAACAACCCTTAAATTTTTTGATATGTGGTGTAGTTGTATAAAGTCCCTATCCTGTTTAATAAAAAGTATTATTTATTGTGCAGATAAAAGTATAAACAAACATGCACAGTACTTCTCTTCTCTCCCTGTGGTCTACATTCGGTCACTTTTCCGCTCCTGCTATCAATACGTCTGCTCACATGGCCACCCCAGTTCCATTTGAGGGAAGATATTCTTCTAATTTTGTCCTGGACCCTTATTTTATTCTTTATCCAATCATTTGGTTTGCAGGCCCTGAGTGATACACCTTTTTTTGACCAATTGCTGTCTGGTGGACTTGTAGTCTTCTAATAACTTTCCTTGTCAGAACCCATGTGTCGCTACTATATGTTGTTACTGGTAGAATGCATTCGTTATATACCTTTAAGTTTTAAAGGCCGTTTGTACTGAAAGACTTGCTTCATTTCCATAACATCCTATATAACATACTAATTTAATAGGAAAAAAAATTACGAACTACTTTATTATCATTAATTCGATTAGAGACATAATAAATCGATTTCCCGAAAAATAATAAGTATTTTTAACTCCTTTTTTCTCACACTCTGATGTATAGTCATGGAGGTAGCTAAGTATAACATCTTCATTTGCCCATCATTTGTAAAAAAACCGCAGTTTCATCCTAGATTGACTTTTTAACCGTTACGGAAAAAAAAGGGAAAAGTAGTAAAAAAAGATTATCAAACCCCTTCAAATTGTTAATTCTTTTAAAATAACCCGTAAAAAGTATAAAAAAAAATTTCGCACGGTCATCCCTTACAAATGGGGAGTTCAAGGGTTAAAAAATGCCTATTTCGCCTTTTAAAGTAAGAAAATCTTGTTAAAATTATATAAATTCTGAATTAACCGCTGTGAAACTGATTTTAAGGGTTAAAAACCCCTTTTTCTGTGATTATGCCAGGTAGCCAATAAATATGGTGGTAAAATAGTGTGAAAGGGGTTGAAACAGGTAATTTCTAGTGATTTCTTGACTGTATAGAAAAGGAAATGATTTTGTCCATATCATTAGAGAGTACAATGCGAAGAAATTAGGCAGGTATTGTTGTGAGGTAAGGATGGATTTTTTATTTAGGGAAATGTCAGTCTTGTGACAAGAAACGGAATTCCTTTAAAACAAGTTTCTTCACTTTAATTTTCTTATAGTCTATATTTTTCAAATTTGACCTTTAAAAACCAGTATTATTAATAGTTAGGTTTACTTTAACATAGCTAAGTCAGTTCATACGAAAATACAGCCATTCAAGTAACGTGATCTGAGGTGGCCGTTATATGCTAGAATATTTTTATTTTTTTTGTATAGAACACGTTTAATTAAGAATACTATACTAGGTGGCCCACAAGTCCTATAATTTTCTTCTTTATTATTCCATTATTAAAATCATGATGTAATGACATATTTAGTATTTTATTAATTTCGGGGGTATTAAAATTAATTTAAAAGAAGCTAGCGATTACTTTTACAACTTAGGGGCTTTAAATTCAAATCGTTATAAGTGTTATTTAAGTCAAAATTAGTTAATCTAAGAAGAGTAATTATTATGTCTCCTGCCAAAGGGATAAAAGAAAACATCATTCCCCGACATTTATGTATTTCTTCACATTTCAGGGTCCGTAGATCACGAAAAATATAGTTTTCCATTTTCTTCGATCTGTTGGTTCGTTGGCACTATAACTCTAAAATGAAATGAGATATCAATTTTAAATTTGTTACATGTATAGTACTGAAAGAGAAGGAGAGAATAGTTTTTCAGCGATATCGCTTCAGGGGCAAGGGGTAAAAAGGGCACGCGGAATTAAATATTGTACAGTTTCAATAATACTGTACGAATTTTTCCCGGCTTTTAATTTCGCGAAAGGGTAATTTTTCAATTTAATTTTCTGTAGTCAAACATATAAGGGTGAAAAGGAGGTTAGAAAGGCCGCTTCATTAATGTATTTATTTATTAAACTAATTCAAAGATATATATATATATATATATATATATATATATATATATATATATATATATACATATATATATATATATATATATATATATATATATATATATATATATATACATATATATATATATATATATATATATATATATATATATATATATATATATATATATATATATATATATATATATATATATATGTATATATATATATATATATATATATATATATATATATATATATATATATATATATATATATATATATATATATATATATATATATATATACGAGGCTGGTTTGAAAAGTCCGTGCAAAGTCCGAGAGATGGCACCACCGGCGCGTATCGAGGTCATGTTTAGTTAGTAGCATCTCTTGAATGAACGCACACCAAGTTTCAGCAATATTAGTCTATTTCTTCGTGTTTAGCATTTGTGTGAATCAAGGAAGTCGAGTGATTTTCAAAAAATGGACGAAAAAGAATTTCATGTGGTGATTAAACATTACTTTATGAAAGGCAAAACGCCTCAGGAGACTAAAGAGAAGCTTGATAAACATTATGGTGACTCTGCACCTTCGATTAGAACAGTTTATAAGTGGTTTCAAAACTTCCGGACTGGCCATATGGGCACAAGTGACGCTGAACGTTCTGGACGGCCTGTGGAGGTTACGACTCCAGAAATCATTGATCAAATCCATGATATGGTGATGGATGACAGAAGAGTTAAGGTGCGTAAGATTGCTAGTGCTGTGGGCATCTCGACTGAACGGGTACATAATATTTTACATAAACATTTGGACATGAGAAAGCTATCCGCAAGATGGGTGCCGCGATTGCTCACGCTTGACCAAAAACGGAATCGTGTGAAGTGTTGCAAGGATGGTTTGCAGCTGTTCCAGAAGAATCCGGAGGACTTTAAGCGTCGTTTCGTCACTGTAGATGAAACATGGATACATTACTATACTCCTGAGACCAAACAACAATCTAAACAATGGGTTACCAAGGGGGAATCTGCACCAAAAAAGGCGAAGACCGTTCCTTCGGCCGGAAAGGTTATGGCGACTGTCTTTTGGGATTCGCAAGGGATAATCCTCATTGACTATCTGGAAAAGGGTAAAACTATTACAGGTGAATATTATTCATCGTTATTGGACCGTTCGAAAACCGAGCTGCAAGAAAAACGCCCGCGATTGGCCCACAAGAAAGTCCTTTTCCATCACGACAACGCACCAGCACACACCTCAGCAGTTGTGGTCGCAAAATTAATGGAAATAGGATTCCAACTCGTTTCACATCCCCCCTATTCTCCAGACTTAGCTCCCTCGGACTACTATTTGTTCCCCAATTTGAAGAAATGGCTGGCGGGACAAAGATTTTATTCAAACGAGGAGGTGATTGCAGACACTAATGGATATTTTGCAGACTTGGACAAATCCTATTATTCCGAAGGGATCAACAAACTAGAACATCGTTGGACGAAGTGTATAAGCCTAAAAGGAGACTATGTCGAAAAATAAAAAAGGTTTACCCCAAACACATAAGTTATTTTGCACGGACTTTTCAAACCAGCCTCGTATATATATATATATATATATATATATATATATATATATATATATATATATATATATATATATTTATATATGTATATATAATACATTAAAATTCCGGGTTTTCAACCCGTTCGCCTAACACTGAATTTGCACGACGTTTCGTTCATTTGGCATTTTCAAGTGCTTTTGCAGATGCTCGATATTGTGATCTTGCTGCTCGCTTTAGCTTCGAGCGGCAGCAGCAAGATCACAGTATCGAGCAGAAGCAGTAGCAAGAGCACTTGAAAATACCAAATGGGATGTTGGCGAAACGTCGTGCAAATTCATTGTTAGATGAACGGATTGAGACCCGGAATTTTAATGTATTACATTCCACCATCCGTGGATATATATATATATATATATATATATATATATATATATATATATATATATATATATATATATATACAGTTGTGGTCAAAATAATGGCAGTGCTTACTAAATTTTTATCAAAACATATTTATTAAGTTTTTTTAACAGAACAACTAAAACATAAATATGGTAACTTTGAAGCCCACCTAAGATGCATCAAAGTAATATAAGGCTAATTAATTAAATTATTCTTAAAAATCAAAGAAAAACGACAAGTTTCTAAAAATTATGGTGGACAAAATAATAGCAGTGTTTTACTAAAATAACTGTTAAAAAAAAACTTTACAACTATTTAACAATATTTTTCTTTTATGAGCATCAGACACACCTAATACTTAATTGTAAACCCTTCATTGGCTATGATAGCTTCACAACGTCGCGGCATAGAGTTAACCAAATCTTGACATCTAAAAACAGGAATGCTTTTCCAAGAATCTCTAATTACAGCCCAGAGCTCGTCTTGATTCTTAGGTTTTTCACGTGCTACGCTATCTTTAATATCGCCCCACAGATTTTCTATCGGGTTCAGATCTGGGCTTTGAGCTGGCTAATTTAAGACATTAATTTTTTTCTTTTCTAAAAATTGTTTACATAATCGACTGCTATGTTTTGGGTCATTGTCATGCATAAAAACCCATTTAAGTGGCATTTCATATTCTGCATATGCCAACATAACGTCCTGTAAAATTTCAACATAAACACTGGCGGTCATTACGTTTTTAATCCAAAATATAGGCCTTACTCCGAAGTAGGAGAAACATGCCCATACACTTTTTGAACCTCCATGTTTAACTGTCTTAATAGTGTACTGAGGCTGATATGCGGTTCCTAAATGGCGTCTAACGTATGTTCTGCAGCCTACATTTCCAATTAATACAATTTTGCTTTCGTCGGACCACAGTATATTACGCCATTTAAATAGAGGCCATTCAATATGTTCCTTCGCGAACTCTAATCGCCTCTTTCTGTGTCTTTTATTTAACAAGGGTACCTTACGCGGACTTCTTGCTGGTAACTTTGCTTCTTTAAGTCGTCGTCGTATCGTCCTAGGAGCTACATCCACTCCCACAATCTCCTGAAGTTGGGTTGACGAAGCAAATGGGTTTGCTTTTGAAGCTCGAACTATAAGTGTGTCCTGTCTGGATGTAGTTTTGAGTTTACGACCGCGAGTTTCAGGTGTAAGTTGCCATCTTAAAGCGTTTGCTACCATTTTAGCTGAGCATCCCAAAATATTTTGAATCTGCATGTAAGATTTTCCATCACGACGCAATTTTCTTGTCAATTCACGTTTTTCTTGAGAACAGTGCTTCTTCCTTCCCATAGTTGTATTGAAAACAGAAAAAGTGTTGATGGATCTGACACAAAACAATTCTAAATTTGACAATTTAACCGAACACAAGGAGCAAAAACCATTTAGGTTTGAAACACACTAGTGTTAAGCGAACACTGCTATTATTTTGACTAAGCAAAATTTATCTCCTGCTACAAAAAAACGTAAATACTTTGTTTTATATTTATTTTTATATACATATTTTTTGTTGAAACCTCAGCACAGTTGATAAGTTTTTAAACGATAAAATATTTTTTGCCTTAATGGAATTTTGCAGTTACCTTTCAACAGTTTTAGTTATTTTTATTGAACCACTGCTATTATTTTGTCCACAACTGTATATATGAATAATATAAAATTATTACATTTGCAGACAAGTACCTCTGTTTGAAATTATAAGTAAGTAAAAATATTGTTATATTTTGTGTATTAGGTATTAATTACTATCTTGCGTTTTTCGTTTAAAGTAACAGAAAAAATTTCTTTTGATAATTATATATTATTTTTTTATCCACAGATTTAAGGTTAAGAAAAGATAATCTTTTCTAGTTTTTATCACCTTTTTATTATATAGGTTTAATTGTTAGTTTCTAAAATTTTTGTTTTGTTGTTGGTATAGTCTTAGCAGGTTTAAATTTTCGGTAGAAATTGTCCTTTCAGAAATGAGATTTTCATAATATTTTCTGCAGAGAGGAAAACTAAAAATATCAATAACGTCTTTGAATTGTTGTCTTATTATACGTAGGTTTTTAGGGTTCTTAAAATCAAGGAACATAAACATTATGTTATTTTTTCATTATTTCTAATTTTAGTAAAAATGGTGTATAGAGATTAGTGACATGTCTTAGTTGTAAATAACTCTAAAGTTCTTCCTTCGCTGGATATTTCTAGTGATTAAAATACAGAGCTGTAATACTTGGTTTAAGTTATTCTTTAATGTGAGAACGTAATAATATTTATTTTAAAGTTTAGAAGAAAGTAGTTAGAAAATTACATTTTTTTACGTATTTCAATTAAAATCTATAGATGAACATTATTGAACATAATCTGTGCGTATTCCATATCAGTTAAGAAATGTTTGAAACGAGAACTAACATTGTTACTTTA
The DNA here is from genome assembly GCA_019049505.1 of Pachyrhynchus sulphureomaculatus. NCBI lineage: Eukaryota > Metazoa > Arthropoda > Insecta > Coleoptera > Curculionidae > Pachyrhynchus > Pachyrhynchus sulphureomaculatus. The sequence goes on along the minus strand of CM032455.1, from coordinate 124,559,086 downwards.
ATTCTAATGTCATTAAACAATTATCACATCATTTAAGTATGTTACTTGTAGAGGGTGGTACATCTGTATAAAATGAAGATTTACACTTGCTGAAAAATATTAAAAAATTATTTTTAAAGTGCGTGTTGCCGAAACTGTCCGGAAATTTAAAAGACATTTTGATCGAAATCAAGCGTCTTCAGCGGCTGATGTAAGGAAATTCGTCAAGAAAGTTCGTGAAACTGGCATGCTTATTGATAACCTAACCCATCCTCATACTCGTTCAGTGTACACAGACAAAAATATTGCTGCTGTTGCCCAAACTGTGTCTGTAAACCTAATAAGCTCAATTCGTGGCAGATCTCAACAATTGAACGTCAATCACTGTTCTCTGAGGAGAATTTTACATAAAGATCTCGGATTATTTGTTTACCATGTCCAACTCATTCAAGAAGTAAAACAAAATGACCATTCGTTTCGTTATCGCTTTTCCGTGTGGGCTTCAAATGAAAAATGACGTCGATTTTGCGCGCAAAGTCATTTTTTCCGACGAAGATTATTTTCATTTCGTAGTATGTAAACAAGAAAAACTGTAGATTCTGAAAATCTATGCGCAGTTGTAGAAAAGTAAATGCATCCTCAAAGAGTGACTGTTTGGTGTGGTTTTGGGATTGGGATTATTGGCCCTTTCTTTTTTGAAGATAAAGCTGGCACCAATGGAGGGGAATGGAGTACGTTTCAGAGACATGATAATTGATTTTTGTGGCAACGATTGGACGATTTGGAGTTGGAGGAGTTTTGCTGCCAGTAGGATGGCGCAACATGCCACATCAGACGTGAAACAATCGATCTTTTCGCTCACCAAGTTCGGTAATCGTGTGATTAGCCGTTTTGGTGATATGCCACGGTCACCGCGCAGCTGTGATTTGATGCTATTAAACTTATTTTATGGGGAACTGTTAAGAACGGTTGTGACTCTAACAATCCACAAACAATCCAGGCACTTAAGGAAAATATTCATCGAGCTATTCGCCAAATAAAGCCACAAACAATCGAAAATATTCTGGAAAATTGGTTTAACATGTTGGGTTACTGCTAAGCCAACCGTGGCAGCTATTTGAATGAAATTACTTTTTTATAATTAATCTGAACGTTTACTCTTTTCAATGAAGGAATGAACTTTAAAAATATTGAACTTTTCTTTGTTCTAATATATTTTAAAAAAAAACCAACAGATGGCCCGCCCACCTTTGATAAGGACTGCTGTTTTATTTACTAAAAAATATAAAGAAGTCTACTTATATATATCCAAATTCAACTGTAATCCTCGAATACAACCTTCAATCGTTTACCACGAAAATTACTTTATAAACCTAACACAAAACTCTCCTTTTCTTTAACGTTAAAAGTCAAAAACACTATTCTCCCCCCAATAATTACAAAACCCGCAGGATACCGAGTATCATCAAAGTGTTAGAATTACGCATCGCAGAATCAATTTAGAAACATGACGCCTTTCAGACGCCTTCGTAAATTCGGGAGCTTTTAAGCTCCCATTTTAAAGCTGAAAACTGCTCTTGACAGCAGTGGTTGATGCTCTTGTTTTGACTTGTAAGCGGGAATAAGTTGAGATATTAACTTATAAAATATGTTTCTTGGAAAAGTACCTATAGAAAAAGCGATGAATTTTCCGTCAAGTAATATTTCGTCATCGTCAATTATGAACAGAATTTGTATATAATTCATTTTTTTTAAAATTTATTGAGAAATTGTAAATAGCTATTTTAACTTTATTTCTGGTAAGATTGGTTTCATGAAGTCACTAAAATGTGTCAGATTTTTAAATTTACTGCTTTACTGTTCATTGTTTTAAAGGCATTCATTAATGCTTTTGTAAGCAAGGATCAAGAGGAGATCTTCTAACTTATGTTATAAATGTTTGAAACATCGTAATTGAATATTTAGGAGAATCTCGAGCGTTTCCACTTGATATATTGTTCTCTAGGCTACGATCTTATGATATATCTAAAATGTTTTCTTTATAGCTCTCGTATTTCCTCAAAGAACATTCTTTACAAGTGACAGTCGACGGATTTCTTTGTAATATCTTTACTATCAATGCTGGTGTGCCCCAAGATTTCATATTGTCTCTTACTCTCTTTCTCATTTACATTAACCCTAAAATTGGCAAATGATTGCTTTTGCTTTAAAAAAATTTCTTTTTTAAGTCGTCTAAAACGATTATAAAATGATATTTTTATGGTTATTTGCTTTTGGAAACATATAAGAGTCAAAATTTTGAGTTGTACCTTTAAGGATACATCGCCAAGAGGTAAAAAAATTTTTTTCTTTTCAAAAATTTTTATTTATTACAGTGGAAACAAACAAAACAGTTTCTAGTAGGCACAAGGCATAACCGAATATTACATTTGTTACAAAAAGCATGTATTCGACCAGAAGGGTAGTTCCTACATCTTCCTTTCTCACGAAATACTAGAAAATGATCCAGCTTGTCCAGTCTGCTATCAACTTGAGGTTTCGGTTCCAGTGCATTCCTTATTCTCTTTAACGGCTGTGGAGCCTCTGAATTACTAGGGCGGCCTCTTTTCAATTTATTTGTTTGAAATAGACTCTTTGCGATACATAATCTAAATTTTTCTAGTCGCATTGCCAGTTTTTCATCTTCTAATAATTTGTATTCTCGCCTATAAAGCAGCATGCGCTGTTCAGATATATATCAAGAACTTGCGAAAATAAACCCATATACCACCTATGAGTTTTCATTCCAGTTCTATACAAAGCAATGAACATATCGGCAAGATCGACCCCGCCCAAGTGGCTGTTATAGTGCTTTACTACTTGTGGACATACTATATGTACTTTACCTCCTCCTGCTTTAGAATACCTTTGAATGGTTTCAGTGGGATTAGCTGCCACATAAGAACTGGAAAAGGTGACAGCTTTGTTGTCATACCACTTTATAATCGCAATACGATTTTGGTTAGCAACCTTTTGGTCGAAAGATTCTCGGCCCACTTTTCGTAGATCAGCATCCGATTTCATCTGGCTACCTCTAAGGCGGTTTGACCTAATAGTCCCCAAATTAAAAATACCGTACTCATCGCGAAAGAAGGACGTAAGTTCTGGACTTGTAAAAAAATTACCAAAATAAACAACCGATAATGGTTTGTTCTGAATTGAGGAACAGAGAGCAATAACAACCTTTGCTCCAAAACCAAGGCCTTCTTCAATATCCGAAAAACTGTGATTCCTAAATGTGCCTTCACCTCCATATGGGATAAAATCGTAGACCATACCGGAAATTCCACATCTTGCAAATATATTAAAACCCCACTTTTTTGGTTTGTTTTTAAGTACTGCCTGTTCTAGCCAGCTTTGTTACCTCTGGGCAGCTGTTATAAAATAACACTAGACTTATCAAAAAACAGTGTTGTCTTGGTTGAGAAACTAGTCTTCGACAAAATTAAATACTTCTTTGTTTTTCAGATTTACGAATAGGTAATAATCCGTGGCAGCTAAATCATTGGAATATGGGGTACGATTAATCAGTTCAAAACCTAATTCGCTTATTTTTTTACCAACAGCGATTTATACGCAGGTGCATTGCCTTTCAAAAACAACGCCCTTAAGATTTACTTAGACAATTTTTTGGCGAAGTTTTATTATTAATGAAGAATAATATTCTGCAATTGCTCCAGTTGCCGTATTCCTAGTAATCTGTAATAAATATCCTATTCTTGTCCCAAAGAACAGAAGCAGTAACCTTTTCTGCAGATTTATGTTGCTGAAATTCCCTGGAGTGAGGTGAGCCAGCATGTTTCCACTCCTTTGTCTCGGGATCATAATGATGGACAGGCTTTTCATCCATAGTTATCATACGATCCAAAAATTTAGATGAATCCCATATTAGCCCAGTCGCCAGAGGCAAATTTTGATGAAAAGCTTTCATTAAATGTTAACAGGCTGCAATTTCGCACATAAGTGGTTTTTTGAAAGGAGAATACAATAAAAAAAAGTTTGCTGTTCTAAAGTATACGCTAAGCGTACAAAATCGAAAATAAAATGAAAAATTCTGTTTTTCGCAAATATCTCGAAAAATAAAAAAGATATCGAAAAGCTAATAGCACCATGTGAAAGAACGGAAAATTTTACAAAGAAATAGTTTATAGATTATTTTCTTTTTAGTTTTTTACCGTAATTTAAAACATTTATTTAAAATAAAATGGCTGGCTTAACCCCTTCAGTTGCAATGGGAATAATGCTTCCAACCTCATATGTGATTACATTAACGATTCTATACCGCTAAATATTTTGAAATTGGCTATTAAGGGGTTTCTTGGGGTGCTGATTAAGAATCCGATGACAGATTTGAAAAATTCGAAATGGCGGATTCAATATGACGGCCAGAGAGTACGTAATTCATTTAATTTCTTCGAGTAATTTAGAATTTTTGTTAAGTTGGGAATGTGGAATCTTTGGCACAATGATACTACTCAGTATATATCACCACTACACCAAACAATTTATTTTTGCACTCGACGCGCGTTTCGCTAACCATGTTAGCTTCATCAGGAGCGATGATTGACTAAAGCTAAACTACAAATCTACCCTATTTATACTTAGCCTAACCCTTGAATTACTCAAGCGGAACTAATGACATAGGCAAGGCCATCAATTCCGGTCAAGTAACCAGTAGAGGGGACTATAAGGAATAGGTCCTCTGTCTTTATTTAAACTACTTTTACATTTTATGATTTCCATACTTTCGTATGCGTTTAACAATCTCCTATCAGATACATTTTTTATTAATCTTAGATTATCTAATGTTACAGTATGATCAGCTTCAAGGGCATGATCGGCAATGCTAGACTTTTCTGTTCTATTGTATTTTAAGTGTGCTAAATGTTCTTTAACCATATAATCCGAAATATAGCAAGGGACTCAATAAGGTATTTAATAAGGTAGGCCTCACCTTAGTCTATAAGTCATCAGACAATCTGAGGAATATCTTAGGAAATCCCAAAGATAAGATTCCTAATTGTGAGAAAAGTGGAATTTATGAAATTAGTTGTAATGATTGTGACAAAAAGTATGTTGGGCAAACTAAAAGGTCAATTAAAACACGATTTAAAGAACAATTAGCACACTTAAAATACAATAGAACAGAAAAGTCTAGCATTGCCGAACATGCCCTTGAAGCTGATCATACTGTAACATTAGATAATCTAAGATTAATAAAAAATGTATCTGATAGGAGATTGTTAAACGCATACGAAAGTATGGAAATCATAAAATGTAAAAGTAGTTTAAATAAAGACAGAGGACCTATTCCTTATAGTCCCCTCTACTGGTTAGGCTAAGTATAAATAGGGTAGATTTGTAGTTTAGCTTTAGTCAATCATCGCTCCTGATGAAGCTAACATGGTTAGCGAAACGCGCGTCGAGTGCAAAAATAAATTGTTTGGTGTAGTGGTGATATATACTGAGTAGTAGAATTTTTGTGTTTTCAATAACTGTTTTCTTTGTAGCTGGATGTTTAAATGAAATATAAATAGTTTATACTTAAAGCTTAGACTTTCATTTCTCATCTTTAAATATTTTTTTTATTTTAAGTTTAAGTTGTATGATTAATAAAAAGCAAAAAATAGGTTTATCACGAACAATTTGTTTTAACATTTTTTTAATATCAAGTATACTTTTAACTATATCTAAAAAGGAATTCGCCGACTTTTTTTTACCATTTCATACTGCTTTGAACGTAAAATTGCCGGCGCGGCGCACTATGGGACAGAATCGTGCGTACCGTCTCAAAAATCTGTAACTTTGTCGTTGATTGAAGTAAATAGCTGAAATTTGGTACGTAGTATCTCTAATGTATATACTATCAAATAATGGTACATTGGTTGTTAATTTTTAACCGACTTCACGTGTGTATTTTTTTTTGTTCCTTTTTTTTTGTTTTTTTTTTTAATGTTTGTTCCAATTTTACTCCGCAATTTGTGAACCGATTTTAAAAATTCTTTTTTTGTTTGAAAGGTATTGCTTGTAGTTGGGTCCCATAATTTTTTTTTGGAAATCGGACGGATAATTTGTCCGTCCAAAATATTGATTTTTAGATAACTATATTGAAAATTTATGAAAATCGAAGGGAGGAAGTCGGTTTTCTTTTTTGCGAGAATTATTTTATTTATAATATATAAAAAAATAATACAAAAATAAAAATGACACTTTTTCATACAAAAACACAGTTTACTTAACTTATTGAATGATAATTATACAGTTTAATGATATACACTATTATTTCGTATTTTTGTTAATATTACATATGAAAATAGCATATAATAAATGACAAACATCTATTAATCCACTACATAAAATAGAAAAAAAAAAAAAAAAAATTGATATACAAACTACAATTTAAATATCTAAGAGGTTCTTGGCTTCGTCTAGCAGTTCCTTGGCAAGAGTGACTGATGGTTTTCTGATACTTGATATGTATGGGTCTGATGTAAATAAAAGACCATGAAATACGTCTTCATTCGTTGCGGACCTAGAGCACTTTCTAGTGTGACATAATCTGATATTTTTGTAATCTTTATTACGAGATTCTTGGGCATCCTCAGATAAATTACCAATAGGCAGAACAGCAAAATGGCTAATTATACTTTCCCCATGTATTAAGATCTTTTGTACTGAAGAAGGCATGTTATACCACATATATTGTGTAACGTACAATTGTGCAGTAGCGCGAGTATATTCACCAAATTTTTCTGGATTTACAGCAATACCGCATGCCAAAGTCTGAAGAATAAGATAAAACCTTTTAATAAGATCCTCATTAACTCCTGTTATTTCTGAAGAGCAGTAGTAGTTCTCAAAAAAATGTCGAGCTGTATTGCCATCATTGCTATTTCCACTTTCTTGCCGGGGTTTATCAACATGCAATCCCATTCGGCTTCGAAATAGACTTTGTACAAGTTTTTTCTTGTCTTCTCTACTTTTTTTATCTTCCGGAGTTCTCGCAGCCCATTTTTTAAACGAAAGATTATATGAAATATGTAAAACTAACTCCATGCACCTAATCCATGCATGCAATGTCGACAAACCGTACTCGTAAGCATTCATATTATCTGGCTTTGATTCAATCTTCTCCAAATTATTCATATCGCTTGGTTTAGCCCCACACACCGTATACACAGCTCCAGAACTTGTGTCAGTTAGAACGTGTGTAACTTTTCCATCCACCATAGTTAAGAACAGCTCGTGACTTATTTCAATTAGCTGGTCCCCCATGTGTATCTCAGAAATTTTCAAATTATTAATTTGACCCCGAATATCACCGACCACCGAACGGGTTTTCTCGGGCGCTTCTTTTGCAAATTCCATCAGAATTGGTCGGCAATATCGAATAGAAGAGCAAGCCGGATTTTGCTAAAGAACCTCTTTTGTTTCTGTATCAATCAGCTTTATTGGTACCAAAGACGCTATAAATAAGTTTGCATCTGAGACCAAGTTACTTTCATCTGTTAAAATTTGTTTATATTCACTTTGTCCCGATGAACCATCACATCCCCACTTGGTAAACAATTTAAGATTTCTTCTTGTTGGGTTGTAAATATTTTCAATTTTTAAGATACGGGCAGTAGTGTGATCCAGCAAATCTTGTAGATTTATTTTAGCGCCTGTATCGGTTATTTCAATGCTGGAGGGTGGAGGATAACACAGTTTTTTTGCGTTTGTTAATATATTATATGACGGCAATATATCGAAGTTTTTGTTAATCAGACTTGCTCGAAGTAGTCCCTATTGTGATTTCGAAAGATCTAAATCAGCAAAAAGACTTAAAGCTTCATCCGCCGTAAAATATGTTGCATTGCGAGTTTCATGCAACAATTTTTCCTTTATGTTTTTGTTTTCATCTCTATCACAATTCCACATCATTGCAACAACAAAAGCTTCTTCCAATTCTCCTTCAGACCGCAATCCTTGGACGTATGCGTTATGTATATTCTCGAGTCCATATTCTTGAATTAACTCCATTTTCTTCCTTTTTTTCGATTTCTCTGACTAATCTTCATAAGACTTTGATCGACGTCCACGTTCTCCACATGTTTGTAGGTTTGATATCCATTGGTATTTCGTCAAACTGTACCTTAAATTCACCGTCTAACCACGTTGTATTTTTATTAAATTAACGTTCTTTAGTTCGGTTAGATGTGGTCCAGCGATTGTTAAAAGCTGATATAAGCGATTTTTGAATACTTTTCACAACTAATTCACTTTTTGAAGACGACAAATGATGGTGTTCTTCTAAGTATTTTTGAATATCTTCCCTTTTTGTCCCATGATCAATGAAAAATTCGCATAATACTCCTCGAGGCACAACAAATTCACTCATTTTGTTGTATAGGTACTTCGCAAATATTGTTTTTACCGAGGTTGGTGAAGATTCTATGTCGAAGCACAATAAAGTACAGGTAAATGACAATTAAATCAATAACTTTTATACTTCAATTCCGTGAGAAAAATATTATTATCTGCGGGTAGTCACATATTTATCGCGTTTTTATATGATATGATATGATTTCCAATAATAGTATTTCCACCTTACCTAAACTTTAATTTAGATAGTAATCTATCTTTATATATAAAACACAAAAAATGTTTCTACCTTCCCAAGGCAGCTCTACCAGGTAGTAGCAGTTCGGCAATAGCAACAAAGCCGAAAAAAATCACATGTATTTTGGTGGTAGAAAATTCACCACATTGTCAAAAATCACGAGAACTTCTCTCAAAAAACAACAACTTTATGTATGTATGTAGTTCATTCTCTCAAAAAACAACCACTTTATGTATGTATGTAGTTCAATGCGGTAGTTTGTAAACAAAATTTTGACAAGTTGCTGGGATGTAAACAATAGTCACCTGTTCTAGTGATATTACCTGGTAAAGTTGCCTTGTATCTACCTACCTACCTACATATCTACCTGTCTACCTATGTCCGCTATAGACGCTAGTAGACAATATTATTTAACAATAAAATGTCAAAAATAATCTATTTTTCGAAAAATTTCCTGAATCAAATCTTAAAAATTTGTGATGGTATCAAAATTACGACATCGGCAGACATGGCTAACTGTCAAAAGTCTATTTAAAGTTTCTAATAAGGTTAGGATATTTGATACTGCAAAAACAATCGTGTACCTCTCCAGATTTTACATAAATGTCTACTTAAATGCTTTTCAAATAAGGTACTTAATAACCATTCTAACCATATATCACACTTACATATTTGTATTGAAAATAATGAAAATATGACCATGTAAACTGGTGCAATTCTGTTCTACATAATCGACATTATTTTGAGCGTCAACTTGCAAGTCAAGTTTTATTAAGAAAAAATGAGAAATAATCTATTTTATATTCTATATAATATGTATTAGACATTCAATTAGATATGTGCATTAACAAAATATTTAATATCGAACATTCGCAAAACGTAATTTTGAGACGGTACGCACGATTTTGTCCTATAGTGCGGCGGCGCACTACAGCAGGCAAATTTTCATATTTTAAAACTCAATTTTTGAGTAACACAGACAATATGGGTATTTTTAATTATTCTCATATTAAAACATATGGTAAAATAATGATATATGCTCAAGGATTACTGTATTTTATTAAATATTTGTAATTTACCGTATGCCCGTTGAAATCATGTTAACAAAAATTTCGTTAGAAGTTTTACAAATTATAAAGCAATAAAAATAAAAACTAGCACCATTGGAAAGCTGAAAGTCTCCTCTTCAAAAAGCTATCTTTCAGTTTTTTTTTTTGAATCACCTATCCAAATTTTTAATAAATTCTCACCCTAATAAAAAAAAATCTGGGAAAAATCTGTATACTGCTTTTTTGTCAATTTTCCCGTTTTTTCACGTGATGCTATTTGTTTTTCGATATCTTTGTTATTTTTCGAGATATTACCGAAAAACCGAATTTTTGATTTTATTTTGGATTTTGTGGGGTTAGCGTACATCAAATTTTAGCAAACTTTATTTTATCGTATTCTATGTCTAAAAAATCACCTGTATGCCAAAATGAAGCCTGTTAATATTTAATGGGAGATCAAAACCCCTAGCGACTGGGCTATATAAAAGGTTACAAATTAAGTTCGGCTGGCCTTCAGACATTTTAAGATCCACTTAGATGATAATCTTCTCATACCCAAATCATAATGGACAATGTAGAAAAACATGTTTGTCTAAAGTATTTGTATTAGTATACGTAGACGTTTCAGACCAATTCGTCGATTCTCCAGAGTCATTTTATGTATACCTTGACGTTCTCTCGGGTAGACCTAGAAATAGATCAGCATAGTGTTCATCAGTCGAGTTTTCCTCTCTTGAAAATGGCAACCTAATTTTTGATAGTGCCGTAGTAAGTGAAATATTGTTCCTTCAATGCATTACAAGTCGTTGTAAACTTTTTTAGCAGATAGTTCTTTCAAAAAGCTACTTTATTAACCAATCGATATTCTATTTTATTAAACTCCCAATTTTTGTCAGTATTATCTTCTTCAAAATTTCACTATAAATAGCGCAAAAAGTCAGAACTACTAAACTTTGTGTACGTACTTGCTAAATATCAAACTACTATGTATAGCAACCGAATGTGTTGTGGGAAGTGGTATAGGCTAACTAGTTATCCATACTCGTACTAAGATGAAATTTTACAAGAATCGATGGAAACTTCTAGTGTGTTCGAGTGTCAAGAAGCAAGTCTCTGAACCTTTCAAGGCAGAAACAATAAAGCATCATAAATGTACCGAAGAGTTCTTTATATCGCAATCTTGATAGTTGTTTATGTTTACACTCTTATAAGTTACAGGTGGTGCAATAATTAAAGCTAACTAATGCTGCAGAGACCTATATGATCCTCTGTGGTTGTAAGTTAGGTAAGGACTTTGTTTTAATTATAGTGTTGTTATTCGAGGCCTACCTTTTAAGTTTTTACAAAAACAATTGAAGAAAAATTTTTTTTGTTACAAATCGTTTTACTGTTTCTCAAAATATTCGTCTTTAAGACTTACATACTTTTCATGCGTTCGAACCAATTCTCGAAACATTTTTTTCCACTCTGAAGTCGGTACCTCAAAAACATGGTTTTGGAAGGATTCACCAGCTTCTTGAGGTGAAGAAAATCGCTGTCCACGGCTTTTTTTTTGATATTCGGGGAAAAAAAAATACCACGAGGCGATATATCAGCTGAATACGGGTAATGAGATATTAATTCGCTGTTTTTCTCCGTCAAATAATCAATTGCTTGACGTGCTGTGGGAGCGCTGACATTGTCATAATGAAGAATGATGTGATGTTTTTGGTTGTTTTTTTTTGATTTTATCGATGACTTTTGGCAAACAAATCGTTATATATCATTCAGCATCAACTGTTCTTCGATCCTCTAAAACAATGGTTGCAACATGTCCAGTATAATCAAAGGAAGTGCTTCGCAAACGAACCACTTTTATTAGATTCGGCTCATCTGAGAACACCCAAACAGTTGATTGTTGCTTAGTTTCCAGTTCGTACGAATATATTCAAGTTTCGTCTCCTGTTACGATGTTGTATATGGATTTTGTATGTCCTCAGTAGAATTTTTTGAGCATATCCTTACACCAATTGACACGAGCCTGTTTTTGAGTTTCGGTCAAATTATGTGGAATCCAACGGGAACAGATCTTTTTTGCAGCTAATTGTTCATGCAAATCGAATGTACTGCAGTCTTCGATATGCCTAAGGGTGCCTTTATTTCCCGGCAAGTCACATGCCGATCCTCTTCAATCATGTTGTGTACAGCATCGATGTTTTTTGAAATGAAAACCGAATTTGGCCTACTTTCACGAAATTCATCGCTGATCAGCGCAAACCAATTGTAAACAGTCTTTTCTGATGGTGATTTGTTACCAAAAGTTGAATGAAGCGATTCAAGGCACTGTTGTCGGGTTAGGCCTTTACTTATATATACCCTAAAATCAATATTTTTTATAGATTTCGGTAGAAACTCACCGTTGGGTTTCTGTTTCCTTTTTTTTTGAATGTCCAGTTTTCTTTTCGGCTCACTCTGATATTCCCAGTAAAAGAGACCGTTTTCTTTACAAAAAGTGAGGCTACGCCATTTGTAGTGCTGTATTCTTTTTTGTTACCTTTGACCACGCGCTACAGAGTTGTATCAACTCTGTAGCGCGTTGCGTACGTAGGTAAAATTATTAGGAAAGCCTGAGATTTTTATAGGTGCTACAACATTTTTCTTCTCTGTCAGTATTGTTTTGTTACTCTTTTATTTTACTATATTGTTGCCCATTCCCTCAATTTTTCCGTCTTTTGTCCTCTTTGTGTCAAACTTGCTCCACCAGCCCCTTTTTTTAAAATCTACTACCAAGTATCAAACCTTACTACACCGGCCTGTGCTCTAGAGCTGCACATATGTAAATAGTTGGGGAATAGTTCAGTGTAGAAGAGTCGTTAAGTTCAAAAGAGTTCTTTCAAGGCCGCTTTCTCTATTTATCTAAAAATTTTGTGATTTATGAAACAATAACGTTAATTTTATCCAATGAAATAATTGTGTTCCAGTTTTTGTAGATATTGCATAATTTACAAATATATTGAAGCTATAAGCTAGCTGAAGAAGGCAACATATTTCTTGTAGTAAAGTTCTAGAGTTTTCTACACGTTTCAAGACTAGAGTTACGTTTTTAGATAATTATTTGATTGTACATATTATATCTTCTAATTGTTAGGCAATAATAACTTTCATAATTGATTTTTTAAGTCTTTGAGTAAATTACAGGTTTAATTAATATGTGGAAATAAATTTAAGTTTTATTTTATCTCAAATTCCTTTGAGTTTATTACCTAATTTAATTAGACACCAGTTTTGTTTTTAACAACATTAATTGTACCTATCGTTTTGTATTTTTATGTTAGACGATCACAGTCATCTCATTTGAAATAGGTGGTGCCAAAATAATAAAGAAAGGCATATTGAGTAGTGTCTTTACTGCTGGAATCATTTCTGTCACGTATGACCTGCCGTTTCGCAAAAATAGGTTTCAGCAAAAAGATAGCTTCCACAATCTCTCGAGAACCTAGTTTCAATAGGATGGGGCGACTTCATCTAATTCAAAAACATCTTTTTCAATCATTCGAAAAATTTTCTTGAATAAATTTATTTCTAAAAAAAGTGACATAAGTTGGTATTAACGTAGCTCTAATTTGATCCTGACAGATTTTTTTCTTGTAGAAATATCTCAAAACTTAGGTATGTAAGAGTGCAGTAAGAATCCTTGGTTCCTGAAACAATTACAAGGAAATATCTGCGCCGAGCAGTGATCAGTAGTTTCACAGCTCGTTTAAAAGAACACCGGGAACGTACCGATTTGCAGCAAAATAATAGATTTCGATTTTTCAGTTTTAATATCGTATATAAAAAATGCAACCCTATATCTACGTAATATTGTCATTGTACACAATATATCTGCAGCAATAAATCTTCAATATTATTTCCATACATGACTCTAATATACACTACACAAACACGATGATAACCCTATTTGACACGGTCCCACGTACTAAAAGGGGAAAAAGTCATATAAATACATCCCTTTTTTTCTAACCCGACGTATTTTAAGTTAGTGCCATCTCTTTTTAAAATATTAGTTATGGGGCAAGATAAATGGTGCAAATTTAAAATATGTTTTACCCTATGACACCGAATTTGTTCGTATTTAGAGGGAGGAAACAATGACACTAACATGTGTGTTAGTTGTGTACGACTTTTAAATTACATTATTTATATCCTTGTAACTGAAGTAAGTGTATTTCAATCAAGTTTTACACAATTATATCTTGTTGTATATCAATAATACGAAACTACTGAAATATATTCCTTTAAGATCTTATATTATTATAAGCCTGGTAAATTTCTACGAAATGGCGGAATGGCGGGAAATTTTATTAAGCATGATTGTTGGAGAACGTGATTCTTGTAACCGTTGTGTTCAAATTTTCAAATAGATACAATGCGCAGTTGTGTGTTAGCAGTTAACGCAGGTGATCGATGTTACATGTTTCGTAGAAATGGAAGCTGAGAATCGTTATTTAAAAAAGTAAACTGTGGCGCAGATAAAAACTGAAGTAAAGGAAGTTTATAGGGACTCTCCTCACTCAATACCGTTTATTACTGGATAAATGTATTTAAACATGCCCGTACGAGCACTCCAGATGCTGCAAGTTCAGGACTCTCGACTGAGGAAGAAATAGTCGATAAAATTCAAGGTACCGTGATGAAAGATGGTTGCATTCAACTTCGTGAGATTGCTGAGATGGTAAACATCCCATACGAATAGGCATATAATATCCTGTATGAAGTTCTAAAAATGAAAAAATTGAGTTAGGTGCCGCGTTTGTTGACTCCGGTCCAAAAACGCACGAGGAAGGACATTTTAAAATCGTGTTTGAAAAAATTGCACTGTAATGGGTGATGGGTAATAGGTTGGCGAAGGTGAAAGTTCACCGAAAACAGCAAGAGCATTTTTATCTGCGGGAAAAATGGTGGCAACTGTTTTTGGGACTCACAGGATATTATCATGATTGACTCTTTAGAAAACAGTAAAACGGGGAATGGGTCTTATTACGCAATGTTATTGGATCGTTTATTTAATGAGTTAAAGCAAAAGGGACCAAGATTAGGGTACATAAAGTGCTCCTTTACCAGGAGAAGGCGCCTATTCAGACATTGGCCGTTACAATGGCAGAAAATGTACCAGCTGGGCTCTGAAATAGTTCCCCACCCACCTTGTTTCCCAAATTTGGGCCTAAGTGACTTTTTCTGTTTCCTAACCCCAAAAATTGGCTTGGGGGAAGATATTTTCGTCGAATAAACTGTGCCGAGCTGTGTTGTAAACTAGTATTCTGCACAGTTCGAAACAATTTATTTTCTGAGAGGATAGAAAAATTGGAATGTCGCTGAACCAAATGTATTGAGCTTAATGGAGATTATGCTGAGAAATAAAATTGTGAGGCATTCTTTAAAACCTTAATATATCCAGGTAGGAAACTGTATATTTTTTAAATTTTATTTTGGCTTGGGTAGTTCTGTCATATAGCTAGTCGCTACTTCGAACACTTTATAATGAATTCAAGGTGTCAAAAGTAATTTACTTATTTTTGAGCCTCTGAAACTTATTACAAAATGATAGAAGAAAGAAAAAATGACGTTTCCTAACAGAAACATGGACAGATTTACACTCTTCTCGCTCTGAGCCAACCAAAACATTTTAAAATAAACAGGTTGGCTAACGGTAACATATAAATTTGGGATAACATGAAAAGACAATAGTTATTTCCAGAACTCAAAGTCTAATGTTTTCGTGTAAATTAGACATGATGATCCTTTGAATACGAAAATCTTCTAAAAATGTGAGTACAGTAGTTCGTTATCAATTTGGGGTATAGATCATTACTTCGTTTGCAGCATTCAAGAAAAATATGATTCAAGTCCCCAACAGTTCGATATAACTCGCATAAGTCCCATTTCATTTTTTGAAGATGAGCAGAGTAACCTGCATGGCCAAATTTAAGTCGTATAATAGTTACGATAAATATTCTGGATATGTTCCATTGACTGTTCTTTTGAACTTTTTCTCGTTAGTATTATATATGTTAATCCTAAAATTGGCAAATGTTTGTTTTTGCTTTAAAATTATTTTTTTTTTAACTAAGTCGTCTAAAACGATTATAAAATGACATTTTTATGGTTATTTGCTTTTGGAAACATATAAGAGTCAAAATTTTGAGTTGTATCTTTAGGCATACATCGCTAAGACTAAAATATTCAGAAAATGAGGTAAAAAAACTTTTTCTTTTCAAATATTTTTATTTATTGCAGTGGAAATCAATAAAACAGTTCCTAGTAGGTACAAGGCATAAGTGAACATTACATTTGCTACAAAAAACATGTGTTTGACCAGATGGGCAGTTCCTACATCTTCCTTTCTCACGAAATACTGGAAAATGATCCAGCTTGTCCAGTCTGCTATCATCTTGAGGTCTCGGTTCCAGTGCATTCATTATTCTCTTTAACGGTTGTGGAACCTCTGAATTACTAGGGCGGCCTCTTTTCAATTTATTTGTTTGAAATAGACTCTTTGCGACACATAATCTAAATTTTTTTAGTCGCATTGCCAGTTTTTCATCTTCTAATAATTTGTATTCTCGCCTACAAAGCAGCCATGCGTTATTCAGACATATATCAAGAACTTGCGAAAATAAACCCATATACCACCTATGAGTTTTCATTCCAGTTCTATACAAAGCAATGCACATATCGGCAAAATCGACCCCGCCCATGTGGCTGTTATAGTGCTTTACTACTTGTGGACATACTATATATACTTTACCTCCTCCTGCTTTAGAATACCTTTGAATGGTTCCAGTGGGATTAGCTGCCACATAAGAACCGGAAAAGGTGATAGCTTTGTTGTCGTACCACTTTATAAACGTAATACGATGTTGGTTATCATCCTTTTGGTCGAAAAGTCCTCGGCCCTCTTTTCGTAGATCAGTATCCGATTTCATTTGGCAACCTCTAAGACGGTTTAACCTAATAGTCCCCAAACTGAAAATACCGTACTCATCACGAAAAAAGGACGTACGTTCTGGGCTTGTAAAAAAATTGTCAAAATAAACAGCCGATAATGGTTTGTTCTGAATTGAGGAACAGAGAGCAATAACAACCTTTGCAAGGCCTTCTTCAATATCCGAAAAACTGTGATTCCTAAATGTGTCTTCACCTCCATATGGGATAAAATCGTAGACCATACTGGAAATTCCACATCTTGCAAATATTTTAAAACCCCACTTTTTTGGTTTGTTTTTAAGTACTGCCTTCTCGAGTCAGCTTTGTTACCTTTGTAAGGCACCACCATTTCATCAATTGAGTTTCTACGTTCTGGTTCAATTTTTAAACAGTTTTCCGTGACTTTTTCCATTTTCACACTTTGAAGTAACGGTCATTGTTAATTTCTTCGTTGTTTACGAAATGAAGATTACGTCGCAACACTTGATACCTTTTTAGGGACATAAGATCTGCAATTAGAGCGAATCGTGTTTCTTGAGCCCAGTAGTCAGTGTAAGCCGGCATATGTACAACACCCATCATAAGTTCTATCCCTAAATCGGTTTCAATTTCTTCGAGATTGGTATCGATGCATTTACCGAATTGCTGAGTAGAATAAAAATTGATTTGTTCCACTATGAGATTTATTATATCATCACTAAAGAAAGTCTTAAAATATTGCAAAGACGACTGTAATTTATTTAGTTTTGAGAAATTGTCTTTGTCTATATGCACTTCATAGTCAAAATCGTCGTCAGTCCATTGAAAGTTTCTTACAGTTTTCTGAATTTGCCTTTTTACTTTAGGAACCGGTTTTAGAATAGGTGGAGTTGTAACTGACTTACGTATTACACGATGGCTGCTAGGCGTTTCAGGAACATTGACAACTGAGACAGGTAATAGTGTGGCTAAAACAGCATCTTCGTCCAACTCTTCAACACTTTCAGAGGGTTGCGGTAGTGCTTCAGCTTGTTCTAATTTATCTTGTTGAGAACTTGCTTTGCCCAGTAAGTCTTCAGGCTCAGTATCACTTTCAGGATCACTTTCTGCCCCAACTGGCGATAATAAGGTGAAAATACGGTCAATTCTTCTCAACTTATTCTAAAAATAAATAAAAGTAAATAACACATCGAACTTGTCAGTGTATCTTGAGGGATACAAAATATTAGCATTCATTTTATAGAAAAATCACAACAAAGATAAATCATCATACAACTAATTACCAGCTAAATTGTTTAAAATAAGTAAAAAAAATAGGTAAAAACAATAAACTTATCAGCTCAAGCACGCGCGGAGCTCTGTTGGCAACCGTATTACACAGACGATTGGACAAAATTCAGGAATAACGGCGCGAAATTCAAAATAATATTGGCAACTATTGATGTATTCGTGGTACAACATGTATCGTGTCGGATACAACAGCAAGATAAGGTGGACAAATAAAGTGGAGAGCGGCTAGGAATTTTTGATTGTATGTATCCCGGGAGATACATTGTCAACTTAAGGGTTAATGAACACAGCTCCAATATATGTTAATTGACACAGCTCCAATATATGTTAATTGCCACAGCTCCAGAAGGGTTCAAAGTGTTGCTCAAGCAATAATGAGGAGGGTCCAAATTATTTTTTTGCCTAGTATTATGTGAATGAATTTGTTTTCTAACACTGAACTGTTTCAGATTACTTTTTACATAAATTGAACAGTTTAGTATCGCTAGTTTATGTCGCTATAACCGTTAATATTTTTAAATCTTTAAATCAAGGTTTACATATTTCTCGTCAAGAGCAACCACCGATTGGTCAGATTATAATTTTCTGTGATACTAGCACTGAATTTATCGATGAAAAGTTGTCCCAGCATTTAGCAGAGTTTCAAGTATACAAGGTCATAACATAAGGTCAAAAGCGTATCTCGACCAACAACAGGCCGCAGATAGCGATTTACAAATAATAAAGAATTTAACTTACCGCAAAGATATTTCACATGAGTAGTCTAAGATAATCTATAATCTAGATACATATACCGTAGTAATTCTTTTGTTTTTTTTGGGGCAAAAGTCCTGACATGTTATTTTGAGAAATTTAGGGAAAGATCATTTTCATTAGAATTGTTTGAAATTTGTTCTAATGTATCGCCGCAGGTATATGAAACTTTTCCGCTCCTACAATGAAGTTGGAATCACCAGCGTAAAGAACTGGAGCAACCTTGGAGTAGCTAGGTAGCTATGAAAGGGTGTTACTATAATTGAAAAAACCGTGGAAGATAGTGAGCTTCCTTCTAAAACGCCCACAGTATTTTTTTCCACTTTTAAGTTTGACTATTTATTTACGCCCTATTAGAAATGATTTTAGCCATTCAAAAGATGTAAAATCAATACGTTGTAGTTTCTTAAATAAAATATTAAAATTTACAGTATCGTATGCTTGACTGTAGTGGAAAAGAGGCCTACCATTTTCTATTTTTTTTAATGAAGTGATTCAAGTATGTTTGAGTTTTTGCGCAGAGTGCGGTGTCAGTATTTTTCTTTACAAAGTGTTGTTCTCCAGGCTGGTAACTATTTAGTTGGTTTGGTATTCTATGTGTAATAATTCTTCTAAACAATTTGTATAATACTGATAACAAGCTTATAAAGCGATAATTTTCTAGTTTATATTTATTACGTTTCTTGAGAATAAGACCTACGCTAATATTAGAACTTCAACATTTGTGAATATATTCAAACTTCAATTTATTTTCTACCAAATCCATTAAAGTATAAATATCTTTTTTCTAGAGGCTTTAAACTGATAACATCTTCGTAAAATATAAGCTTACCTAAAAAAACACGAAATGACCAAATTTAAATGCAATGGCCCTATACTTTAAAGCGCTTGTAGATAAGACATATGACCATCTATATCCCGAATTCTATTGTTGGGTTTCTATATATACGATTGGTTGAGGAAATCCTTTTAAAATGTCAGGACTAAAAAGGGCTCCGGATAAACGATCGGGTTTTATGGATGGGTGTAAAGATTACAGTTAGCAAGTGAATTTAAGTAACGTGATCAATCGAAAATTCTAAGAAAAAAAATCAACAAAATTTTTTACTCAAAATTTTTCTTTCGACAGAAATTATAAAAAGCAATTAATTTAGAATTATGATACCATTTATATATTCAATTAGAAAGAGTTTATTTTTAAATTCAAAGTTGTTTTTTTTTATATTATCCTCCAGTGTCTGAGGGAACTTCGTTCCAAATATATTGGTGCCTTCATATACTAGTCAGTCAATAAGTTTTGAAAGCGAAAATGAAACAAGATGAATTAATGAGTCGAAATACATTTATTCTTCAGCGTAATCTCCCTTAAGCTCAATACGTTTTTTTTTAACGATTTTACAGTTCATTTACCCCATCTCTGAATTGGTTTTCCGGAATACCTTCAAAATACTCATCTACGGAGGCTATCGCCTCACCATGTAAAAATCTTTTGAGGTTTGGGAATAGATGGAAGTCAGACGGAGCCAGATCTGGCAAATAGGGTGGATGTTCCAACAAGTACTTTAATCCGACCAGTTTTGGCATTGCCAAAGCACTTCTGTAAGCAGGTGCATTGCTAAGATGAAAAATGATTTTTTTTTCTTCTGCAACCTGGGCCTTTTCTCACAAATTTTCTCATCCAGCTGGTCCAAAAGGTTAAAATAATACTCTCCTATGATTATTTTATTGATTTGAAGGTAATCAATTAATAAAATTCCTTTGACATCCCAGAAAACTGATGTCATGATTTTTTTGGATGAATTTGATCACTTTGGCTAATTTGGAGCTGAACTCAGTGTGTGGTTTATTATCGCAGTTCAGAATCATACTGGTAAACCCAAGTCTCATCCATAATTAGAAATAGATGCACAATATCAGTTTTATTCTTTGTAAAACAAGCCAAATATTGTTTAGAAAATTTCTCTCGAGTGCGTTTTTGTTTCGATGTTAGCTAAAGTGGCACCTATCTTGTGAATACTTTCTTATACACAAAACATTAGTTAAGATCTCATGTAATGGTCCACGTGAGATTCCTATAGGCTCAGTTAAATCTTCCATGGTTAATCAACGATCTTCCATTACCATATCTTGTACCTGCACAACAGTTTCTTCAATTGTTGTAGTTTTTGGACGTCCTTAACGAGGATCATCATTGACGCTTGTACGATCACGTTTAGACTATAGAGATCATCTATAAACAGTTGAAAATGAAGCAGCAGACTGCTTTAATACATTAACTTCGCATAGTTTTCAGTTGCCGGTTAACCTTCCAAAACAAAGAATTTTATGACTCCACGATATTCGATTTTTTCCATTTTTAAAAAACACGTCTACTTTAACCAGCTGATAAACAATGAATGACTTAACAGATCGACTTGAAATTTACGGTATGTTCGTATGATAGATGAAGCTTCAAAATGGTGTTCAATATTTGGTTTAAGTGATGCTCCATAGGTGTGGCTTTCAAAACATATTGACTGACCTATATATCAATATATCAATATTGATTCGTATTGTGGCTATTTCATATATGTTGATGTAAAATATAATAAAATGTTATATGTTAGTTAATAGATCTGTGTATCTATAATCTATTTACTTGTTTTGCAGAGAATTTTTTATAGCGTAGTGTTCAACAGAAACGAATGCTTTCTCAGAATGAACGAAAGCTACAAAAAATGGTAAATGATATTCATTTGGTCGTTCTATTAGAATATTCAAGGTCAACAGGTCAAGGTCATTGGTGCTAAACCGACTTTTTCTTTTGACTGATATCTGTCTAATTTTACTGATAAACTATTGCTCAGTATTTTAGTAAAGCTTTTGTACAATATGGTAAGAAGTGTAGTATCATAATTTTATAGATTCATTCCAGGTTAGGTTACTCTCTTTTTCTGAAGTATTTAGTCCACGAGAATATATAAGGTATTGACAATACTTTTTCTCTAGTTTTCAACATGTACGAAGTTATGCTATCTAGGCTAGGCGATTGATTATTTTTCATTTCTCTGCATGCTTTCTGAGTTTTTGACTTACTAATTTTTTTTGAAATAAAGCATCTCATACTTACACAATAATTTCAGTTTTTCTGTTTATTAACTTTCAATGAAATATTTGTTCATTATTTGTTGGTATATGATTACGTTTAATTTTATCCACCAGTCATCTGCCTTCTCGAAGCAGAAGTAGCTTTAATATTTCAGTGGCACGCTGACGGACTATTTACAGTTTACAATCCCAAATAAATGACGGAATATGGAGCAAGTATATGTGGTAAGTGCCTTGAGTAAGTATTTGCCGTTTAAGTTACCTAGCAAGACATGCCGTTCCCTCCTTATAAAGTTATTTGGTCAGTTCTTAACGCATGTGTTACTCTTAGATATTGTTGATCATGTTATCAGTTTGATAAAATATTTATTTCGATAAAATGTTTTTGTTTAAAATGTTAATAGACCTGTTAATTTGTCGTTATTTTAAATTTTTATCGCTAGAAAAGCAGAGAAATTATAATGCAATTACAGTGAAATACAAAAATTGCGTCTAATTAAGATTCAAGATGGATCTCATCTTATTTTTAGTGTTCCGTACGGAACACTTATAGGATGACTTCGGTGTCTGTCTATCACACCCGATTTTCTCCGAAACTATTTGTCATAGAAAGTTGAGATTTGGTAATAATATAGGAATTGATGGCCTCATCAGAACCATGTAGTTTTGAAAGTTAAATTTTGACTTAAGGGTTTAGTTTTGGGGGGTGAAATCGGAAGTGAAAAAAAAAATTTTTACTAGGTCATCGAGTAATATATACATATATATATATATATATATATATATATATATATATATATATATATATATATATATATATATATATATATACATATATATATATATATATATATATATATATATATATATATATACTACTTGCGCGCACTTTTCTTTGTGTTATTTTTAAAAAAAAATCGCTAAAAATCGCTGTCCAACCGCCTTATCTCGAAAAGTTCTTATCAAAAAATTTTGGAAAAATTCTGGAATATTCTCCACGGGGTGTAGATTCAACGACAATTATCACGAGTGATTTATCTTTAATAATTTACCTGGTACATAAAAAAAAACAAAAATTTCAAGGTCATCAGTTTTCAGTAAAGATTGGGAACAAACTTTGTTAAAAACTTATTTGGGGTGTATTTTGTGAAGTCACCGATCACTTTATACCTCCGTAACAAAATTTTTTATTTTAAAAGCAATCATAGCGTGACAGATGAGAGAACAGTCATAAATTGCTGAAAAATGGACTTTATCCGATTTTAGTGGTTTATATTGATTTTATATACTAGTGGAAGAACCCTACAAATCGCTCCCAAACGGTAAGTGTTAGCAACTCAGTGAATTTCTCTACTGGTCTGTGGCTTAAAACAGCCCTTGACGGAGAACAGGTACGCCTTCAAAGTCAGGTTTATATTAGCCAGAGATGCAAATTTTTGTATTTTATTTATTACTTTTATATTATTATTTGCACTAGTACTTTGACAAGTACTTTAAGTTTGGTTCTCTTTCTCCGTCGATCCTAGTTCGGCTGAGGAGTCGTGATATGGCGATACGTGTGCCAAGATTGTCTGACGGATGAGAGAACAATCAAAAACTTTTAGTGGTTTACATTATTTCTGGATAGTATTTGTGTACAATTCCTATGATTTAGACCTTGTTGTCTATGTCAATGTGATCTTATTTATTTTAAATATATCCAGCTTTGACATTCACTGTACTTATTTAAATATATTTGGCTTTATCACATACATAGGTAGTAATCAGAAAATGCAATGACGTTCATAACAGCACTACCACGTTGTCTAAAAAGTGCTGTACAATACAAACGTATCCTTTGGCACCGGGACAACATTAGTAACTCGACATACCCACCAATATCTTCACGATATAAAAAACCCGGTCAAGTGCAAGTTCCGTACCGTGATTACCTTTAAAATAAAAATTAGCTAACCAATAGCCATTAAATGAATCTAGCTCAATCGAGAATCTAGTAGTAAAAGTTTAAAACAAATATTTACTACATAAATATTTCTTTAATTATAAACAAATATAAAATAAAATTATATATCGGTACAAGAGCGACGCGCCACTGGGTAACAGTAATGTATTTAAAAGTATATTACAAAAACCTCCACCATACGTCAAGGACATAGTTTTGATAATTTTTTTAATACCAGATAAATTATCAAACGTAATGCACTCGTGATAATTTTCGCTCAATCTACACTTTCTGGCGAATATTCCAGAATTTTTTCAAAATTTTTTAATCAGTACTTTTGGAGATAAGGGGGACAGTAATTTATGGCAATTTTTTAAAAATAATACCAAGAAAAGTGTGCGCAAATATTACTTCATTTTTTTGAATTCGTGTTTTCACAAGCTTTCATTTCACTCGATAATCTAGTAATTTTTTCTTTTTAATTTCGATTTCACTCCCAAAAACTAACCCCGGAAGTCAAAATTTAACTTTTAAAACTACACGGCTCTGATTTGTGCCATCAATTCCAATATTTGTGCCAAATTTCAACTTTCTATTTCAAATAGTTGTGCACAAAATCGAGTGTGGCGGACGGACAGACGTACGAACGGACAGACATCGAAGTGCTTTCATAAGTGTTCCGTACGGAATCCTATTGAGATAGGGAGGTGAACGATGATACAAAAAAAAATGACACATTACTTTATTTATCCCGCACATGGGTTTCAACCTAAATTTGATATCATCGATTTCCAACAAGTATTTTAAAATTCTTAGACGTTTTCACTAATGATTCCTTCTTTTTTACTTCAAGACAATGAAATATCGTATAAAAGAATTTCTGCTACCAATTGTCAACGTATTTCTACCCTAATCTTAATCGTTAAACGAAATGAAAATTAAGAGTCCCTAAAATCAAATAGCCTATCCTCGAGATATCAATACGTTAAACAAAAAATAAAACACTTCAATTCATTCTCGTATACATTCTTCCAGATCCGAATTAGAGATTTTTAAAAGTTAGGTCTAGAAATTTTAGACAGACATTTATTTGTGAATGTCTTATAGGATTATACGGAATTATAGAACACAATCTTTGGAGGAACATCCCTTTGAGTTTGATGTGTAAAATTTTATGAGAAGTTTGAAAAAAGTTATTCTTCTGACTACTAAAAGTAATTTATGTTATAATAATAAAAATCGGTCAGTATATTTAAACTGACAAATCTTTCTATCAAGAATACATGCGGAAAATATTCATAAATGGGGCACTTCTGTGTTTAAATATATGTACGGAAGCGGTGGTGGTAAACAGACATGTTAAAAATAATTAATTCAGGCCGGACCTTAAACCATCATTTTATTATGTTGTGTTCTCAGTAATCAAAAAAACTTTAGCTTCTTCAGTTGAGAGACCACATGCTATGCCAGCAAAGAATAGTTAATTTTAATAGCTTTATCGGAACTTTCACTTTAGAATGATATCGTCTAGAAACCATATCATATTTAAAATCGACATCTCGTCTTTTTAATAGTCAGACAAACAGACCGACAGAAATTGGTAAATATGTTATTCGTTGTTCCGGGATATTGAAAAATGACGTACAGCAAAAATCTTGGATAGTGGTTTTTATACTTTTTTTAGCGAGAAAATTAAAAAGAATATTTTAGTAAGTTTGTTTTTAAGATTATGTACTATACTTGCCAAAAAAAGTATCATATTCATGGAAGGATAACCCTCCGAGTTTTTTTTTTTTGTTCGCGATCCTTGAAGTTTCCGGTTTCTTGGATCATGAAAACAATAGTCCCGAACTTCCGTTCATCTATGTACCTGTCTAATTAACTATTTGTGAGAAATGAGATACCAATTTGAAATTTGGCAAAACTACAATACTCGTAGCAGAAATGAAACCTATAATTTTAGTTGAGGATTTTTTCTGGTTTTTTTGTTCTGATAAATCAATATTATTTATTTTTGTTGCATTTCTGTACAAGAAATGCAACAGTGACGGTGCTGCTA
This sequence comes from Pachyrhynchus sulphureomaculatus, assembly GCA_019049505.1. Taxonomy (NCBI): domain Eukaryota; kingdom Metazoa; phylum Arthropoda; class Insecta; order Coleoptera; family Curculionidae; genus Pachyrhynchus; species Pachyrhynchus sulphureomaculatus. The sequence continues at coordinate 124,533,341 of CM032455.1, read as the reverse complement.
GAACAGAAAGCAATTCCCATAACCATCAAAAGGGAAGTTTGACAAGGTGATGTAATTTCTTCAAAGCTTTTCACCTTGGCCTTAGAAGATGTGTTGAGATTGTTAAACTGGACAAAAATGGGCATACACATAAATGGTAAAAAAACTCAGCCAACTCAGATATGCAGAGGACATCGTACTAATTAGCTCATATTTTGAAGACTTTCAGACTATGGCAGAAGAGTCGAAACAGGTCGGACTAAAGGTGAACAAGGACAAGACAAAAATCATGATAAATACTGAGGAGACAAGAACTAGCATCGTGAAAGGCTGCACACTAGACATGGTCAACGAATACATATACTTGGGACATATTTTGAAGCTGAGCAAAGATAACTAGACCGATAAGGGACTAAGACGAACAAGACTAGCATGGGCAGGATTCGGAAAGCTGAGTTGGGTACCGAGAGGTCTTAGAATGCCACAATACTTGAAAAGTAAAGTGGTCGACCAGTACATCCTGCTAATCATGACATATGGATGTCAGACATGGACCCTCACTAAAGCAAACATGGATAAACTAACAAAGACCTAGAGGGCCATGGAGAAAGCGATGTTGAACATAAAGTCATCTGATAGATGAACATATGAATGAATTAGGAAGACCACAGAGGTGTCGGATGTGAGAGAACGAAGTGCCAGGCTTAAATAGAGTTTTGTAGGCCACAATGCTAGACAGACGGATGATCGTTGGAATGCGGTGATCCAATAGTGGATTCCTTGATTAGAAAGGAAATTTGGAGGCCGGCCTCAAATGCGTTGGAGTGATGATTTGAAACGAGTCGGAGGCCGGCCTGGGAAGCGCATATATCTATTTATTTGTCATTTTCTCGGAATCGAGAAATCTGAACATTATAATATTTTTTCAATATTTCCAATTTTAACAAAGGAAGTATATAAGTAGCAGGATATAGTATATACATATATATACATATATATATATATATATATATATATATATATATATATATATATATATATATATATATATATATTGACTTTACAACTTCCATTCCCAATAATGAATTGTTGTTTTTGCTAATATTGGAAACTATTCTAGGCAAATTTTTTTGTGTTCTTTAAAATTTAATTTGATTAGAAAAAAGTTACTTATAAGATTTTACGACGAAAATCAGTTGTTTTCGTAATAATATATTCGCCTTTAACTGTTCATTAGAATTAAATTTAAGAAACAATAATAAAATCACTATGTGTACATGAAACTCTCATTTGGAACGGAATTACTGTTTGTTAAACTCAATATAGTCCGTTTCATCATTTTCTTTTAATACGGTTCATAAACTATGATTTATACAAATATGCTTAAAATTTACCTCCGTCATAATCGAGATACGTGCTTCTTAATAAAACAATTAAATCAATAGATACGCCATCCTTTGTCAATGAAAACGTGATCAAATTTTTTTTTTGAACTCTGAACTAATTATGCTTAAAATTAAACAAAATAGAAATGTAACATTCAAGATGTTATAAATTACTCTGATAAAGTAATTATTATTAATTATGATCAAGTTGATATTTCCTTGATGGTTATCAGACGAATGTTTAGTTATTGAGCAGCACATCTGCAGCACTATCAAAAATATAATGACGTATAAAAATTTTCATCTCTCTAATCAATATTTTCCTGTATATTGAAGGTAATTAACAAGATACAACATTAGCAACCAGCCACGTTTCATAGCCAACTTTGTTAAGAAGCAATAACACTTTGTATAAACGCAAAAAACTTGTCAAAAATTTTTTTCGGTATTTTACTCACAGTTCTAAAATTTAGTTTCTACATCAAAGGATAACCTAATTTAAGCATTGCGACTCGTTTTTCTTTTTTTATGGGTCTAGCACACGTGCTGCAGGGAAGTCCCTAAAGCGCTACAGGAGCGACACGTATGCGATTCACATTATTCTTGAATCGCTGTAAATTGTACTCGGTGGGAAACACAGTCCTGGGCAAATTATTCCAAAAGGATGATGTTCTCCGTATAAAAGACCGCTTGAAAAGCGTTGTACGAGGAGTAACAAGCTGAACCTCACACGGATGTGAAGTATTAGCGCGACGTGTACTTCTAACATGCACTGCTCTGGGAGGAATTAAGCGGGCCACATCCTTCGAACACTTTCCATGAAAATACTTTTAGAATAGGCTCAAGTCGTCAATCGTTCTTCAATATTCCAGCGTATCAAGGCCGCCGATCAGTTCCGGGTCTCCAATCAGACGAACAGCTCTTCTCTGAATAGAATCCAACAAATGCAGTGTATGTTTGGAAGCGGAGCCCCAAACATGGGAGCAGTATTCCATAGTTGGTCGAATTTGTAAAGAATTAACAGTTGTTGTGGAGTGTAAAGCTTTCTGTTTCGAAATAATATTCCCAACTTTTAAGAAGCTCTCCTTGCTATGCCTGCAACATGTTCATGCCAGGACATATTTGCTCCTAAATTAACGCCCAACAAATTGAGTGACGATGTTAAAGGAATGGAGTGCCTCGACATAACTATGTCGGGTTCAGTAACGTTAACTTTTTTGGAAGAAACTGCCGCCTGGGTTTTTGTAGAGTTAAATTCCAGTTGGTTACTGTCACCCCAAGATAGAATTTCTTCCAGGTCTTTGTTAAGTTGAATGACTTCCTGCTGTCTGCGGATATTCGTCTGAGTAGCCGATGTCCGAGCGTTCAAAGTGAATGAAGAGATAAGCGTACTGTCATCTGCGAAGCTGTAGATTGGATTCTCGGTCTTTTCCAGCAGATCGTTAATGTAAATGAGAAAGAGAGTAGGAGACAGTACGGAGCGTTGAGGTACACCGGCGTTGATAGTGAAGGGTGTTAGAAAGAAATCCGTCGACTGCCACTCGTAAAGAATGCTCTCTGAGGAAACATGAGAGCCACAAACATAACTTCTCAGACATACCATAAGAGCGTAACTTAGCCAACAGCTCATCGTGCTAAACACGGTCGAATGCCTTGGATATGTTCAATTGCGTTGTTCCAAGCGTGTGTTACATTAAATAATATTTATTTAACATTTAAAGAATAACGACACAAAAAAGTGAGCAGAGACTAGAAAACAACTTTACGAAATTAAATTTTCTATTTCCCTCTGCATACCAGTTCACTTAAAATTGAAAATAATGAAAAAATAAAACTTTTAGACTTCTTGACTCCAAGAACCCTATAGAGGACGTATAACATAATATACTAGAAGCAATTTCTCTTCCCTATATTCCTTCCATTTAACCCCTTACACGTTGACTACTGCAACCATAAATAAGGAAAAATTCTTATATTAGTATTTAACCTAAACAAAATTTCTCATCCTTTACCTCTTTCACCTATCTTTCCTGAAACGATATCCTTCAAAAATTACAATTTTCTTTCCTATTTCAAGTATATTATATGGATTAAGTTTAATTGAGATTTCACTTCACTCCAAGATAAAAGCTCTAGCGTAAGGAAACACACAAAACAAAAATCTAATATTAGTGAAACATTAATCAAAAGTTACTTACTTTATTACTCTATGGCAGTGAAACTTGAAAGATGGAGACGGACAGAGGAAGACGTTAGAAGCTGCAGAGATGGGCGCCGTAAGAAAATCGCTTCGAATTTACAGAACTAACCAAATAAGAAACGATACGGTAAAAGGAAAAATGGTAATCGAAGATGCAATTACGCAGGACCTGGAACAAAAACAACTAATATGGTATGAGCATGAAAATAGAATGGAAGATTTATGACCGTTAAGACTGATATTGTGACTATAAGAAAAAAGATAGAGAGAAAGACCTAGAACTTCATAGGCAACCAGAGCTAGAAAGGTAATGAGCGCGAAGAAACCTCAAGAAGAATAAGAGACTGGATTGGATCAATAAGAAATTGAGGATCAGATAGTTACGCAAGATGACGCATATTTATCTTTTTTTTTATTATATTATTATATTACAGCAACAGTCAGACAGGTATATTTAAGGGTGCTGACACGTGAAGAAATGCAAAAATCTTGAGGGTTGATTTTTCCATGGATACAATACTTCCCTTGGCGACGGGAGTAAGAAGTTACCAAGGAAAGGTTAGTTCATTTTAAAAACTTTAACGTAGGTCGGAGATTACATTTATGATGGTTGAAGTGTGTTTTCTAAGTATTTATAACCTTGCCTTCTTTTGATAAGGCTGCCAATGTTTTATAGACTTATTTATTCCAATTCTTTATTGCGAAATTATTATTCATAATTTTTGAATTTGAAATAATTTTTCTATATATTTTCCGGAAGGATATTTCTAGTATTTATAAACAGATGGGAACAAAATTTTGAATAATACGAATATAGTACAAACATAGAAACACTTTGTCTAGCGGCTGCTAAGTTTGAACTTTAAACATAAGGTTAAAGTTTGTCATAGAAATAAATGACAACTAAATCACCCGATATGTTGTATACCCCACTTTAGTGAAGACGAAGGACGATATATCAATTGGCTTGTGTTTTATTTTCTAATGAAAGTTTAGTTTCTTTTAAACAGAGACAGTACATGTAGAAAGAATTTGGTTGAAAATATCGTTAGATATAAAATTCTTATAGTCCTGCTCTGAGTAATTCTTCGGTTAAACACTCGCGAAGACAAAACGCTGCGTGCCTTGCTCCCGATGAACGCAAGGAACATATTATTAGTGGCCACCCTTGTCGAAAGGTGCGCGGAAGTCCTTTATGTCCTAAAGGAATTCAATGAGAATGCGATCAGATCAGAAATCGGAACTGCATATTCGCGTTATTCTTTTCTTCGGTTGCGGCAATTTGACAAAAGTTACGCTGTCTGGGGTGGAAACTACTCATTATGTCTAACGAACTTTTTAACTTCTGTTGTTGGGAAGAAATCCTGTCAATGCCTTTTATCTCAATGGTTTTAACCAGAATATTTGATGTCGTTTTCACAATGGGTGGGTTAAAATAATAAAATACGGTTGTAAATGATAAAAACTCTAAAATACCTTAGAATTTTTTATTTTATGGGCATAGCTCAAGTACTACAGAGAAATTTCTAAAGTGTTATAGAAACGAGGCATTTGCAGCTTCTATAGCAATTTACGTTTGTCTTGAATCGCTATAAATTGTACTTGGAGGAAAACGCAGTCCTGGGTAATTCATTTTAATCAAAGGATGAGGTCCTTTGATTAGAATGATAACGTTTGAACGAGGAGTGATAAGCTGAACCTGATACGGATGTGAAGTATTAGCGCGAGGTATAGTACTAGCATGCACCACTCTGGAAGGAATTAAGGAAGGAAATACATTCATCGAACACTTTTCATGAAAATACTTATACAATTTTTCTATGTTCCAAGGTAGCAAGGTTTCTGGTAAATTTTGGTTCTCCAGTCAGGCAAACAGCCCTCCTTAGAATATAATTCAACAAATACGATGTGTATTTAGAAACAGAGCATCAAACATGGAAGCAGTAATCAATCGTTGGTCGAATTTGAGCTTTGTACAGAATTAATAGTTATTGTGGAGTGTAAAGCTTACTAATTTGAAATAATATTCCCAGCTTTTGAAAAGCTCTCTTTGCTATGCATGCAACATGTTCATGCCAAGACATATTGGCTTCCAAATTAACGCCCAACAAACTGAGTGACGATGCTAGAGGAATGATGGGTTTACCTACGTTAACTTTTTTAGAGAAAACTGCCTCCTGGGTTTTTTGTAGCGTGAAATTTTACTTTGTTACGATCACCCTAAGATAAAATTTCTTCCAGGTCTTTGTTAAGTTGGATAACTGTGGATATTTTCATGAATAGCCGATGTATCAGAAACACTTCCACAGGACTGGCTGACATCTACATATATAGCCCTTCCCAAGAAACATAAGGCGAGAAGATGCGAAGACCACTGTACGATATGCCTGATGAGTCATGCCGCAAAAATCTTCATGCGAATAATCTACAATCGAATCCGCAGTAAATGTGAGGCATACCTCAGTTGAGCCCAGTACGGGTTTAGAAGAGGAATAGACACCAGGGAAGCAATTCTGGGGTTGACCCTGACGGCTGAAAGATACCTAGAAGTGCACAAAAAGCTGTACACGTGCTTCATTGACTACAGAAAGGCATTCGACCGTATCAGGCATTACAAATTAATTCATATTTGGGGCTGGATGGACGAGATATATTAATTATTCGCAACATATATTGGAACCATAAGGAATGCGTTCGCATAGAAAATTATACCAACATAAAAAGGTGAGTCCTTCAAGGATGCCTTTTATCTCCACTCCTTTTTAACGTGTTTGCGGAATATATAATTAAGTCATCGTTAGACGAATGCTCAAAAAGCTCTAAAATCAATGGAAGATACGCACACGACACCGTAATTCTGGCAGAGTCTGAGGAAGATTTACAAACGCTGATAAATATCCTGTCAGAATCAAGTGCCCGGTTGGGATTAGAAATAAACTCCACGAAAACCTCCGAGGCGACGATGATGTCATCCAAAATATTTATAGTTACATATACTAGGTAGAGAAGTCAACACCCAGTTAGATCATTCAAAAGAGATTAGGAGGCTCATTGAGTTAGCCAGAGCCGGCTTCATCAACATGCTAAAGTTCTTGTGTCCCCGAAGTTATCCATACAAGATTACTAACATTAAAGTGCTATATCTGGCTACTGCTACTCTACGGGTGCGAAGCATGTATCCTTAAACAGGAGGACATAAAAAAGCTCCAGCCGTTCGAAATGTGGTTATACAGCTGGACTAACAGAACGTCCAATGAAGAAGTGCTAAGCAAGATGAATCCCTCACAGTGTCTAGTCCAGACAATTAAGATCAGAAAAACAGCCTTCCTCGGACACATAATGCGTCACACAGAATACGAACAACTCCAACTCATATCGCTTTTTCCCCACACGCATTGCCCCTATAGCACTTTAGGGATTTCCCCGCAGCTCCTGAGTTATACTCATAAAAAGTAACTGGTGCAAACCATTCGAAGGAATATATTTTTTTAAACAGTTCAGGAACTTCTTGACGCCCTGTATATATATATATATATATATATATATACATATACATATATATATATATATATATATATATATATATATATATATATATATATATATATATATATATACATATACATATATATATATATATATATATATATATATATATATATTATATATATATATATATATATATATATATATATACATATATACCAAATTACTGCTAAAGATTTAATTACTTACAGTGGGACTTGCCCAAAATATTATGGATTACCTAAAGTTTATAAAGAAGAATTTCGTTAAGATCTATAGTCTCTTGTAGTGGAGCTTCTACATAGCCTTTATCTAAATTCATTAGTGACATTTTAAAGAAATCGTTTGAATCATTTAACAAATATAGAATTAAGAACACATTTGAATTCGCTGAAAGAATTAATAATTTTGTTTTGGTTGAAGGTTTCGTTTTGGCTTCAGTGGATGTCGTATTTTTGTTCACCAACATATCTTTAGACCTTATTGTGTCGATTCTTGATGAGCATTTTCCATTGATTGAAGACAATTGTAATATAACTAAAGAAACATTTTTGGAAATAATTGTTTATCACTATAAAAACACTTACTTTTAATGGTGAATTCTATAACCAAAAAATGGCTGTCCCAATGGGAGGCTCTTGCTCACCTATGATTGCGGATATTGTGATAAATAAATTACTTTATTATGTTACTGACAAAGTGGATTACCCATTTTCTATTTTATACCAATATGTGGATGATTTACTTATCGCACTCCCACACGATAAGGTTAATTACATTTTGGGCACTGTAGAGGAGGAGGCTGATCGGTCGGTTCCTTTTTTGGATACCAGGGAGGTCAGAGCGGAGAACAATATGGTACAATTAGATTGAAATAGGAAAAAATCTGTCTCAGGCAGATACATACCAGTCCACTCCTATTACCCTGTTAGGCAGAAAATAAACACTATAAAGGCGTTACTGAATAGAATTGAAAAAAATTTGTCATTCTACTTAAAAAAGTAAAAAAATACTTGAAACTTTATTACTCAATAATGGATATTCAATAGCTTTTTTAAAAAAGATTTTCCAGGGCGATGCACGAGTCAGAACTCCTACTAATGACAATCCTAACAATAATAATGAAATTAAATTTGCTAAATTACAATATATTCATAGCCTAATACAGTCCATGACATCCTTTTTTAGAGGGACGAATGTTAGGATTACCATTTATAATACTAAAAAAATTAATATGGTTTACTCTACAAGAAAGGATAGAACTGACGACTTTCAAAGATCGAATATAGTCTATGACATCCAGTGTACATGTGGATCTGTGTATGTGGGGCGGACCTCTCAAAAACTCTCAAAAAGAGTAGCACTACATAAAAGTGATTGTGCAAAAAAACCGAATGCTACAAGCCTCAGTATGCACGTGAACAAATATACTGTTAATTTTAAATCCTAATGAAGTGTATGTTACCTTTTTATGACTTATTTGCTGCCATGGTTTTACGCTGTTAGCGTTACTTTGGAGAGGAATTACTGATACATTCTGTAAGTATAAATTGGCTTTATATGACTAAAACGAAAAATTCATTTACTTTCTTATTTTACATAATTAAACTTGTTATCAGTGATTCTCTCTATTACAGAACTCCTGAAGAAGTTTGTAAACACAAACGAAAGCTTGAGAATATTAAGAATAAAATTCAGTTGGAAAAATAAATGCTTTACTAACTTTTATTTGCACTCTCAACCCATAAGAGCGATCCCAGTGTTACTTGTTGTGAATTGTTATATATATATATATATATATATATATATATATATATATATATATATATATATATATATATATATATATATATATTATTAAGAGGAGCACAGTATTCCACATCAAGACTATTTATTCTCCGAAGGAAGATCCAAGGGTAACACGAACTAAATCGAAAACAATATTCATGGCTCAGTAACGTAAGAAATTGGGCTGAAAAAATAGGTACTACTACTATGTATATTTAGAGAAAAAAAAAAACGAAAAAATGATGGCATCAGAGAAAGTAAAAGCTTAGACTATCAAACAAGTGTTATTAATTAAACCTGCTAAAAATTGGTTAAATTCTTTTTTCGTTTAAAAACTTTTGTCTTTACCTTTTATTAATGTAATATATCCAGCATCTTCCTTTTCCACTTCCCTGAAGAATAGTAATTGGGAAAAATAAATTAATGAAAACTTATACATTTGCATATGAAAAAAAACTAAAATTTGAATTGAGAAGAATAATTTAGAGAATAAAATACTTATTGTCACATAAACTTGCTATCTTTTTTCTTTCATCCTAATGTATATTTTCCTACGTTTTCTTTTGGCATTTTCCTAAAAAAAACTGATTGAGGAAAAGAAACTACAGATAGCGTATGGTACACAATATTTAGTAGTCCACTGTTCTTCATGTTGTGTACGTCTGCTAATACAAACAATATTAATCATTAAAAACAATATTATTAACGGAAATAAATAACAGGTATCAAAAAATATATAAAATGTTAATGCTAAGTTCTGATATTTATATCAAGCAAAGAGGCCAGCAATAGCTAGTCTAGTCTTAACTTTTAGACACATAATTATAAAAAAAACAGTCAAGTGCAAGTTGAACTTGCGCAATTAGTGTTCCATACCGCGATAGCTTTTAAAATAAAATAAAGTCCTTTCCTAAGCTAAGTTAATTAGGACCCTGACATTGTAAGATCCAATAAGTATTTTCACGTTTTTTATTAGTCAATAAGGTATAATAGTTTTTTAGCTACCTAATAGTCGATAAATCAATCTAGCTCAATCTAGAATCTGGTAATAAAAGTGTAAAACGAATATTAATTATGTAAATATTTGTTTTATGCAAATAAAATAAAATTATATCTCGGACAAGAGCGATTCGCCATTCGATTACGGTAATGCAAACTTAATAGTATATTATAAAAATATTCACCATAAGTTAAGAAACATACTTCTTAAATTTTTTCGCTCAATCTACACTTTATGGAGAATATTTTCACAATTTTTTGATCAGTACTTTTCGAGATAAGGGGAGAACAGTGATTTTTGGCAGTTTTTAAAAAAATAATACAAAGCAAAGTATAGACATCTATTACATCATATGTATGAACTCGTGTTTTCACAAACTTTCATTTGACACCCCGCTCGACGACCCGGTAAAAAAAAAATTCACGTTCACTTTCACCCCCCCAAAACTAACCCCTTAAATCAAAATTTAGCTTTCAAAATAAGATGTCTCTGATAGGGCCATTAATTACTATATTTGTGCTAAATTTGATCTTTCTCTCTAATAATTTCAGAGAACATCGGGTGTGACGGCGGGACAGACAGATGGACACCGAAATGATTCCATAAGTGTCCCATGTAACACACTAGTAAAAAGTATGGATCGTATAGATAATTACCAAATTTTCTGAAAAAAATATTTGAAAATACTTGCTATGCCAGGGCTTCAAAAACAATTTAGTTTTAACGGAAAATACGTCCACTCAACAGATAAAAAAAACGTGATTTTAATTCTAATACAAATAAAATTCTTCATCTGAAAATAAAAATATCAAATTACACGTAAAAAATCTTAAAACATGTAAATTTGGATGGTTGACTTTCTAGCGCTGATGTCAAATAAAATTTAAATATGAAAGAGGAGAATAAAAAATATGATTTTAAAGAGGGATGCTGGGTTTCTATAGATAGTAATTTTATGTGTGTGAAATTTAGCAATGAAATGATAAAGATTTATCCTCAGAAGGGGTTTGGGATTGTTAATCTTCTACCTGTTCTCTATCTTCGTTTTAATTCGGATTGATTATGTACATAAACTATTGTAATAATGATCTTTTGAAGAGTAGTATATCTTTGCGTTTTTATGAATATTTCTAAAAATTAAATTAAACTATAATGTCAATATATTTATTTATAAAAACTTCAAAATTCTAACGTGAAATAAAAGCAAAATATTATATATACAGGTCAGTTAATAAGTTTTAAAAGTGACACCTATAGAGCATCACTTGAACCAAATATTGAACACCGTTTTGAAGCTTCATCTGTCATATGAAAATACCCTAAATTTCAAGTCGATCTGTCAAGTCAATCTTTGTTTATCAGCTGGTTTAAAGTAAACGTGTTTGAGTATTTTTTGAAAATGGAAAAAATCGAATATCGTGCAGTGATAAATTTCTTTGTCTTGGAAGGTTAGTTCAGGTTCTGAAATCCACGCAAAGTTAGTGAAAGTGTTAAAAGAATTAGCTCCTTCATTTCTAACTCTTCATAGATTGTCTCTAGAGTTTAAACGTTCAGGACGTCCAAAAATTGCAACAAATGAAGAACCTGTTCTGTAAGTACAAGATATTGTAATGGAACACCGTCGATTAACCGTGGTTGATTTAACTGAGCCTATAAACATCTCACATGGATCAGTACATGAGATCTTAACTAATGTTGTGGGTATAAGAAAGCTATTCACAAAATGGGTACCGAATTTGCTAACATCGGAACTAAAACGCACTCGAGAGAAACTTTCTAAACAACATTTGGCTTGTTTCACAAAGAATAAAACTGATTTTGTGTGTCGATTTGTAACTATGAATGAGACTTGGGTATACCAGTATAATTCTGAACTGCGGAAACAAACCGCAGAGTGAACTGAGCCCGGTTGATTAGCTCCAAAGCAGCCGACGTGGTCAAAGTCGCCAAAAAAATTATAGCATCACTTTTCTGCAATGCAAAAGAAATTTTGTTAATTGATTACCTTCAAACTGGTAAAACAATTACAGAAGTGTATTATTGCAAGCTTTGGGACCAGCTGGATGAGAAAATTCGTGAGAAAAGGCCTGGTTTGCAGAAGAAAAAATCATCTTTCATCATGACAATGCACCTGCTCACAGAGGTACTTTGGCAACAGCAAAACTGGTAGGATTAAAATTCAAATTGTTGGAACATCCATCCTATTCGCAAGATCTGGCTCCGTCTAATTTTCTTCTGCACCCACACCTTAAAAAATTCTACGTGGGAGCGTTTTTCAACAAATGATGAGGCGATAGCATCCGTAGATGGGTATTTTGAAGGTCTTTTGGAAAACCACTTCAGAGATGGGGTAAATGAATTGGAAAATCACTGGAAAAAATGTATTGAGCTTAAGGGAGATTATGCTGAAGAATATATGTATCTAGACTCATTTTGTTTGCTATATATATATATATATATATATATATATATATATATATATATATATATATATATAACACATGGGCTGAAAAGTCCCGGGCCTAACACATAGATGGCGCTACTTTTATTGCAGTCACCTTTTTTTCAGTTAATACTAACCTTCAAAAGACAGCTGTTAAAATTTCATGATATTCTATTCATTAGTTTGTGAGTTATTGTGCTAAGAGTGACGCTACTTTTGTTATTTTCAAAACAATGGATCAAAAACAATTTCATGTTTTAATTTTACACTGCTTCTTGATGGGAAAAAATACCGTTCAAGCGAAGCAATGGCTTGAAAAGTGTTATGGGGACTCCGCTCCATCAGAAACAACAATAAAACGTTGGTTTGCTGACTTCAAACGTGGTCGTAGACACGATGATGCAGAACGCAGTGGACGTCCAAATGGGGCGGTAACACCAGAAAACATCAAAAAAATCCATAAAATCGTTTTGAATGATCGAAAAGTGAAGTTACGTGAGTTAGCTGACATCGTAAAGATATCAAAAGAACGTGTTGGCTTTATATTGCATGAGCATTTGACTATGAGAAAGCTTGTTCAAAGTGGGTGCCGCGTTTGCTCACTGTTGATCAAAAACAAGAACGTGTTGATGATCCTGAGCAGTGTTTGGCCATGTTTTTTAAACGTAACAAACCGGAATTTTTGCGTCGATATGTGACAATGGATGAAACATGGATCCATCACTTCACTCCGGAATCAAAACGATCGTCATCTAAGTGGACAGCAACTGGTGAACCTCGTCCAAAGCGCCCGAAAGCACAACAATCGGCTGGAAAGGTTATGGCCTCGGTATTTTGGGAAGTGCGTGGTGTAATATTCATCGACTATCTTGAGAAAGGAAATACCATCAACAGTGAATATTATATAGCGTTATTGGAGCGTTTGAAGGCCGAAATTGCAAAGAAAAACGACCGCATATGGCAAAGAGAAAAATTTTGTTTCATCAAGACACAAACGCACCGTGTCATAAGTCAATCAAAACAATGGCAAAACTACATGAATTGAACTTCGAATTGCTCCCACATCCACCGTATTCGCCAGATTTGGCTCCCAGCGACTACTGGCTGTTCGCAGACCTGAAAAAAATGCTCGCCGGTAAGAAATTTCGCACGAATGAAGAGGTTATCGCTGAAACTGAGGCCTATTTTGAGGCAAAAGATAAATCGTTCTACAAAAGTGGTATTGAAATGTTAGAGCGGCGCTGGAATGATTGCGTTGCTCTTGATGGAGATTACGTTGATGAATAAAACTAATTTTGAACCAAAAAAAACCTTGTTTTCTTTGTTAGGCCCGGGACTTTTCAGCCCATGTGTTATATATATATATATATATATATATATATATTTATATATATATATAATATATATTATATATATATTATATATGTATATATGTATATATATATATATATATATATATATATATATATATATATATATAGATATATATATATATATGTACATATATAATACATATAATTCAACCAAGCAATAACAATCTCCAAACTTTAACTTTAGGTTTACAAACTAACCAACGTTATCTAATTCTTTTGTTCTAGCTATCTCCCGTGTACCTTATACATGTTAAGGTATCACAATGAATACCATAGCCACGATAACCGTGGCCATGGTGACTGTTACCACATCATATGTTTTCATGGGTCTATCTTATTATATAGGTACTGTAGAAAGATACTAACTGTTAACCTGAAGTATCAACTAACTATAACCTAATCCCTCATATCTACAGTCAAATCTTTATCTTATATTCATCATTCCTGTTTCCAAGATAAAGATATGAATATTGTGTCAGCTAAAACAGTTGCCGTGGTGACCGTTACCACATCATCCATTTTAATAGTAAACGACTTACCAAAGAGTTGCCTCAGAACAATGGTTACTGCTAACCTAAAATAACCTGAATTAACAACCCATTTAACTGCTAACTTAAATCAAAACTCTTCTTATTGTTATTTCACTTTTTCGTTGTTCTTGGCTTCCCCTAATATCCATTATACTTGTTGCCAAAGTAATAACATGAAGTATTGACGAGAACTGTTGTCATCGACACCATAGCATCCGTTTCTATGATGACCGACTTACTAAAACGGTTTTACAGTACGATGATTATTGTCATCTAGAAGATCCTTTTGGCTCTTATGGAAGGAACGATAGAATTTCTTTTTGGATTGGATAAAATTTATTCTTTCAATCTCATCAAAACGTATGAGAGTCCGTAAAAGTGAAAGGTAGACAGCTGTCGATCTTGAGGTACTACATCATTGGTAATATTTATTAATTCAAAAGTTTTCTTGATTTTTATTAATGAATCACCTTCGAATCGAAATAATCACAAAAACTACTTTCAGGTAAGAAAAATCTTTATTCCAAAACTATGCTTTTTATGTTTTAAACAGAAAATTTTAATCTCATAATAATAAAAAAATGATTAAATTAGCAGATTTTTTAAATTCAAAAACCTTTAGAACTTCATTAGATAAACTTTTTGCAAACAAAAGATGATGAGTTCAAGGATCGATGGAAACGTTGACTATTTTCGAGTGTCACTGGGTGAGAATCACATCTTTAAACAAGCAAACGATTAACTGCCGTAAATATTCCTAGGAGTTCATTATAATGCATTCTATGTAAAGAGTTACGCCTACATCCCTACAAGGTACAGCTGGTGCAGCTTCTCAGTATTTACCAACATTTTATTCTGGTACGTACAATTTCACCTTAAAGGCCCAGTCAATAAACAAAATTATTGTTATTGAAGTCCGAGAAATCCAAAATTAAAATTTCTACGATCGGGAAGCAATGTCGGTACGTTGCACAATCGGCCAGTACTTCTTTAAGGAACAACTGAGAATTTCAGGCAAAAATTTTGATTCATATAAGTAGAAACCTGCTTTTAGAGGGATGATACATTAAAAACACTTCAAACATATCTTTGTCAGTGATTTGAAAAATTGTTTCCAGAATAAATTGACCTACAAAAGAGATGACATAAGTTGGCTACACGCAACCCTGTTTTGACACAGATAGATTTTTTCTTATTAGGATATATTAAGAGATATCTTTATGTATATCTAAGAGAAGATATACGAACGCATTGTCACCGATGGCTGAAATGATATGCCGAGCAATGATTGATAACCGGGAACGTAACGGCTCATTTTTTTTAAGGATGTAATAATGTCAAGGACTATATATTGATGTACAATACATTTTTTTTACATTCATCACTTCGTTTTTTTTACTATAAATATTTCAAAATTAAAACTTTTATGAGACATCTTGTATCAAGCCTGTTCAAAAAACCTTTTAAAATCCTAAGTAACAATGACATAATAAATTTTGATCGTACTTTGCACAAATAATAAATAACTTAAAAGACAATTAAATAAAAACGTGCAGGAAATCAAGTTTAAAAACTTGATATTTGGACTTTATCTATAACATAAGACTGTTTTTTTTTTTTATTATTATTTTATCTTCATAACGTTATTTATATAATTACTCTTGAATCGATCTCTTTTTTATATAAATATATGTATAAACCTGTCGGAGAATCCTGAGAAAGTCAATACCAATTGAATTTTCTATGTGTAAGTAATAAAATTTACGTTTTATTAATAATATAATTAACCACCGAAAGATGCTTATTCTTTTTCGCTAAACAATAGTGATCATCACTACACCAAACACTTATTTTTGCACTTGGCGCATGTTTCGTTATTAATGTCAGCATCATCAGGAGCGGTGATTGACAAATTCCAAGATTAAAAAATGGACTATATATAATAAAATTGTAAATTATTCTAGCGAAACCGACTAATCATAGACGGAGTTTCTTATATTGATACACCCCGGATGTTGACAGTTGTCCTGACATGCAACTTCTCCTAGCTTCTAATCGTTTACAATCAACCAATTGCGCCCAGTATCTTATGTAGTCGAAACAATTGAGATCGGCTTAAATCAATTGTCTGTAATGTCAAAGCTCTTCTTATTATTATTTCACTTTTTCGCTGTTCTTGGCTTTCTCTGATGTCCATCATACTTGTTGCCAAAGTAGTAACAAAAATTATCGACGAGAACTGTTGCCAACGACACCGTTACCATGGCATCCGTTTCCATGATTACCGAATTACTACAACTGTTTTGCAGTACGATTATTATTGTCATCTAGAAGATTCTTTTGGCTCTTATGGAAGGGACGATAGAATTTCTTTTGGGATTGGATAAAATTCATTCTTTCAAACTTATCAAAACGTATGCCACTCCGTACAAGTGAAAGGTAGACAGTTGTCAATCTTGAGGTACTACATTATTGGTAACATTTATTAATTCAAAAATTTTCATGATTTTTATTAACATTTCATCGAAATAATCACAAAAACTACTTTAAGGTAAGAAAAAACTTTTTTTCCAAAACTATGCTTATTTACGTTTTAAACAGAAAATTTTAATTTCATAATAATAAAAAAACGATTAAATTAGCAGATTTTTTTAATTCAAAAATCTTTAAGTTGAACAAATTTCTTTAGATAAAACTTTTTCTAAATAAAAGAAAGATGATGAGTTCAAGGATCGATGGAAACGTTGAGTGTTTTCGAGTGTCACTGAGTGAGAATCACACATTTAAACATGCAAATGATTAACTGCCGTAAATATTCCTAGGAGTTCATTACAACAACAAATTCTATGTAAACAGTTACGCCTACATCCCTACAAGGTACAGCTGATGCAAGATTTAATGCCAACCGATAATGCCAAGAGTCAAATTTTTAAACGCTTCTAAACATTTACCAGTATCTTATTATGGTACGTACAATTTCACCTTAAGGGTCCAGTCAATAAACAAAATTAAGTCCGAAAAATCCAAAATTAAAGCTCCTACAATCCCATTGTTGAATCGGAAAGCAATGTCGGTATGTTGCACAATCGGCCAATACTTCTTTAAGGAACAACTGTGAATTTGAGGCAAAAATTTTGATCATATGAGTAGAAACCTGGGTGTTAGAGCGATGGGGCATTAAAAGCACTTCAAACATATCTTTGTCAGTGATTTGAAAATTGTTTCCAGAATAAATTAACCTACAAAAGAGATGACATAAGTTGGCTATACGCAACCCTGTTTTGACACAGATAGATTTTTTTCTTATTAGGATATATGAAGAGATATTATTATATATATCTAAAAGAAGATATATGTTACGAACGCATTGGCACCGATTGCTGAAATGATATGCCGAGCAATGATTAATAACTGGGAACGTACGGCTCATTTTTTTTTAACTATGTAATAATGTCAAGGACTATATATTGATATACGATACATTTTTTTTACATTCATCACTTTGTTTCTTTTACTATAAATATTTTAAAATTAAAACTATTTTGTATCAAGCCTGTTCAAAAAATATAAAACATTTTTAAAATTCTAAGTAACAATGACATATTAATTTTTGGTCGTGCTTTGCACAAATAATAAACCACTTAAAATACAATTAAATAAAAACGTGCAGGAAATAAAGTTTATAAACTTGATATTTGGACTTTGTTTATAACATACCACTGACGTTTTTTTTTTTTTTTATTTTTGCACCTGCACGTTTTTATTTAATTGTATTTTAAGTGGTTTATTATTTCTGCAAAGTACTACCAAAAATTAATATGTCATTGTTACTTAGAATTTGAAAATGTTTTATATTTTTTGAACAGGCTTGATACAAAATAGTTTTAATCAGTGTGATAAATGTAAAAAAATGTATCGTATATCAATATATAGTCCTTGACATAATTACATACTTAAAAAAAAACGAGCCGTTACCTTCCCGTTTATTAATCATTGCTCAGCATATCATTTCAGCAATCGGTGACAATGCATTCGTATATCTTCTTTTAGATATACATAAGGATATCTCTTTATATATCCTAATAACAAAAAAATTATCTGTGTCAAAATTGGGTTGCGTGTAGCCAACTTATGTCATTTCTTTTGTAGGTCAATTTATTCTGGAAACAGTTTTTAAATCACTGACAAAGATATGTTTGAAGTGTTTTTAATGCCTCATCCCTCTAAAACCAGGATTCCACTTATATGAATCAAAATTTTTTGCTTGAAATTTACAATTGTTCCTTAAAGAAGTACTGGCCGATTGTGCAACGTAACGACATTGCTTCAACAATGGGATTGTAGAAGCTTTAATTTTGGATTTTTCGGACTTCAATAACAATAATTTTGTTTATTGACTGGACCCTTAAGATGAAATTGTACTTACCAGGATAAGATGTTGGTAAATGCTGAGAAGAGTTTAAAAATTTGACTGTGAGCATTAGCGGTTAGCATTAAATCTTGCACCAGCTATACCATGTAGGCGTAACTCTTTACATAGAATGCGTTGTAATGAACTCCTAGGAATATTTATAGCAGTTAATCGTTTGCTTGTTTAAAGGTGTGATTCTCACCCAGTGACACTCGAAAATAGTCAACGTTTCCATCGATCCTTGAACTCATCATCTTTTGTTTAGAAAAACTTTATCTAAAGAAGTTTGTTCAACTTTTTGAATTAAAAAAATCTGCTAATTTAATCGTTTTTTTATTATTGTGAAATTAAAATTTTCTGTTTAAAACGTAAATAAGCATAGTTTTGGAAAAAAAGTTTTTTCTTACCTTAAAGTAGTTTTTGTGATTAATTCGATGAAATGTTAATAAAAATCAAGACAATTTTTGAATTAATAAATGATACCAATAATGTAGTACCTCAAGATCGACAACTGTCTACCTTTCACTTGTACGGAATGGCATACGTTTTGATGAGTTTGAAAGAATGAATTTTATCCATTCCAACAAGAAATTCTATCGTCCCTTCCATAAGAGCCAAAAGAATCTTCTAGATGACAATAATTATCGTAATTCAAAACCGTTTTAGTAAGTCGGTAATCATGGAAACAGATTACTTTGGCAACAAGTATGATGGATATCAGAGAAAGCCAAGAACAACGAAAAAGTGAAGTAATAATAAGAAGAGCTTTGACTTAAGTTATAGTTAGCAGTTAGATGGGTTGTTAATTCAGGTTATTTTAGGTTAGCAGTAACCATTGTCCTGAGGCAACTCTTTAGTAAGTCGTTTACTATTAAAATGGATGATGTGGTAACAGTCACCACGGCAACTGTTTTAGCAGATACAATATTCATATCTTTACCTTGGCAACAGGGATGATGAATATAAGATAACGATTTGACTGTAGATAAAAGGGATTAGGTTATAATTTAGCTGATACTTCAGGTTAACAGTTAGTATCTTTCTACAATATCTGTTTAGTAAGATAGAGCCGTTATCGTGGCTTTGGTATTGATTGTGATACCTTGATATGTATGGAGTACACCGGAGAAAGCTAGAAAGCAACACAAAATGAAGTATCGAGATAATAATAACAAGAATGCAAAATGGTTTGACCGAATACATAAGTTTTAGTTAGTAGTTAGAGTAGTTGGCAGCTATAGGAATTAGTAGTTATATTAGAAATTAATTTGTAGAATTAGATAGAAACGTTGGTTAGTTCGTAAACCTAAAGTTAAAGTATGGACATTGTTGTTGCTTGGTTGTATTACATGTATTATGTATGTACATATGTATATATATATATATATATATATATATATATATATATATAAATGTATTATATATACATATTATATATATATATATATATATATATATATATATATATATATATATATATATATATATATATATATATATATATATCTATATATATATATATATATATATATATATATATATATATATATATATATATGTAGATAGGTCAGTCAATAAGTTTTGAAATCGGAAATGAAACAAAATGAGTCGAGATACATATATTCTTCAGTATAATCTCCTTTACGCTCAATACATTTTTTCCAGCGATTTTTCAATTCATTTACCCCATCTCTGAAGTGGTTTTCCAAAAGACCTTCAAAATACCCATCAGTGGATGCTATCACCTCGTCATTTGTTGAAAAAACGCTTCCCATGTAGAAATTTTTTAAGGTTTTGGAGCAAGAAAAGTTAAGAAAAAAAGGAAGAAGAAAGTTAGATGGAGCCAGATCTTGCGAATAGGGTGGATCTTCCCACAATTCGTATTTTAATCCGACCAGTTTTGCTGTTGCCAAAGTATCTCTGTGAATAGGTGCATTGTCATGATGAAATATGATTTTTTCTTCTGCAAACCAGACCTTTTCTCACGAATTTTCTCATCTAGCTGGTCCCAAGGCTTGCAATAATACTCTCCTGTGATTGTTTTACCAGTTTGAAGGTAATCAATTAACGAAATTTCTTTTGCATCCCAGAAAACTGATGCTATAATTTTTTTGGACGACTTTGACCACGTTGGCGGCTTTGGAGCTAATCAACCGGGCTCAGTTCACTCTGCGGTTTGTTTCCGCAGTTCATAATTATACTAGTATACCCAAGTCTCATTCATAGTTACAAATCGACACACAAATTCAGTTTTATTCTTTGTGAAACGAGCCAAATGTTGTTTAGAAAGTTTCTCTCGAGTTTTTGTTCCGATGTTAGCAAATGCGGTACCCATCCTGTGAATAGCTTTCTTAACCCAAAACATTAGTTAAGCTCTCATGTACTGATCTATGTGAGATATTTATAGGCTCAGTTAAATCGACGGTGTTCCAGTACCATATCTTGTACTTGCAGAACAGGTTCTTCAGTTGTTGCGGTTTTTGGACGTCCTAAACGTTTGAACTCTAGAGTCCATCTATGAAGAGTTGCAAATGAAAGCGCAGATTCTTTTAATACGTTCACTAACTTTGCATGGATTTCAGTTGCTGATAAACCTTCCAAGATAAAGAATTTTTTTACTGCATATTCGACTTTTTCCATTTTTAAAAAATACTCAAACATGTCTACTTTAATCAACTGATAAACAAAGAATGACTTCACAGATCGACTTGAAATTTAGGGTGTGTTCATATGACAAATGAAGCTTCAAAAAGATATTCAATATTTGGTTGTGTGGTGATGTTCCATAGGTGTCGCTTTTAAAACTTATTAACTGACCTGTGTATATAAATTATTTGCTTTTATTTTATGTCAGAATTTTAAAGTTTTTAGTGTTCCGTACGGAACACTTATAAGATCACTTCGGTGTCTGTCTGTCTGTCTGTCTGTCACACCCCGATTTTCTCCGAAACTATTTGACATAGAAAGGTGAAATTTGGTAATAATATAGGAATTGATTGCCTCATCAGAGCCATGTAGTTTTGAGAATTAAATTTTGACTTAAGGGGTTTAGTTTTGGGGGGTGAAGTCGGAAGTGAAAAAAAAAATTTTTTTTACTAGGTCATCGAGTGTGGTGTCAAATGAAAGCTTGTGAAAACACGAGTAAATATATATATATATATATATATATATATATATATATATATATATATATATATATATATATATATATATATAATATTATACTTGCGCGCACTTTTCTTTATATTATTTTTAAAAATTCGCGAAAAATCGCTGTCCTGGGCCTTATCTCGAAAAGTACTCATCAAAAAATTTCGAATATAAAAAAAAAAAAATTCTGGAATATTCTCCACGGGGTGTAGATTGAACGAAAATTATCACGAGTGCATTACCTTTAATAATTTAGCGTACTCTTTTTACTTTATTTATATTTTTAATTTCGCTAAAAACATTGATAGCTTCTTCAAGGAATTCTGAAAAATAATATATATATATATATATATATATATATATATATATATATATATATATATATATATATATATATGTATATAGATATATACATATATATATATATATATATATATATATATATATATATATATATATATATATATATATATATATATATATATATATATATATATATATATATATATATATATATATATATATATATAATATATATAAAATGCAACGTCTCTCCGTCTGTCTGTTTGTCTGTCCGTTAGTGACCTTATCACTGGAGAACCACTTATCCGATTTACGTACTTTTTTTTTTAAAACATACATATGTTCCCTGGCCAGGTTATAGGTATATAAAAAAAACAAAAATTTCAAGGTAATCAGATTTCAGTAAAAATTGGAAACAAACTTTGTTGAAAATTCATTTGGGGTGTGTTTTGTGAAGTCACTGATCATTTTTATACCACCGTAACATACATTTTGACTTAAGGGGTTCGTTTTGAGGGGTCAAATCGGAAGTGAAAAAAATTGTTTTTTACTAGATCATCGAGTGTGGTGTCAAATGAAACCTTGTGAAAACACAAGTAAAAAAATATATATGTAATGTAATACTTTCGCACACTTTTCTTCGTATTACTTTTAAAAAATCGCTGTCCCCTACCTTATCTCGAAAAGTAGTGATCAAAAAATTTTGAAAAAATTCTAGAATATTCTCCACGGGGTATAGATTGAACGAAAATTATCACGAGTGCATTACCTTTAATAATTTATTT
Organism: Pachyrhynchus sulphureomaculatus; assembly: GCA_019049505.1. Taxonomy (NCBI): domain Eukaryota; kingdom Metazoa; phylum Arthropoda; class Insecta; order Coleoptera; family Curculionidae; genus Pachyrhynchus; species Pachyrhynchus sulphureomaculatus. Next base: position 124,510,469 of record CM032455.1, on the reverse strand, counting down.
GGTAAATAAAAAAAAAAAAAAAAATTTCAAGATCACCAGTTTTCAGTAAAGATTGGAAACAAACATTGTTGAGAACTCATTTGGGGTGTGTTTCGTGAAGTCACTGATCATTTTATACCACCCTAACAAAAACTTTTATTTTAAAAACAATCAACGTACGGAACACTAATTGTGCAAGTTCAACTTGCACTTGACCGGTTTTTTTTTAAAATAAATATCTTGATGTTATAGTTTAATTTAATTTTTAGAAATATTAATAAAAACGCTAAGATGTACTACTCTTCAAAAGATCATTATTACAATAGTTTATGTATATAATCAATCCGAATTAAAATAAAGATAGAGAATAGGTAGAAGATTAACAATCCCAAACCTCTTCTGAGGATAAATCTTTATCATTTCATTGCTAAATTTCACACACATAAAATTACTATCTATAGAAACCCAGCATCCCTCTTTAAAATCATATTTTTATTCTCGTCTTTCATATTTAAATTTTATTTGACATCAGCGCTAGAAAGTCAACCATCCAAATTTATATGTAAATATCATCATCATCAATCAGCTATATCCAGTTACTACAAATTCTCCTGATCTCAACTGCCCATATAATTGGGGGGCGTCCTCTGTTCCGGAATGCCTCCTGTCTGGGTCGCCATTCCAATAATCTCTCTTTGACCATCTCCCGTCTGTTGTCCTACCCACGTGTTCAGCCCAATTCCATTTCAATATCATGACTCTCTCGATGAACATGTTTATATAGCGAGCTAACTAACACTAGTTTTCTGTAGACTTTTGAATCTATCCTACAGAATCCTATAGAAAGAGAATATTTCCTTCCTGTTTGAAATGTGCTACAGTTCAGCGGATATCCAAAAAAGGCAAAATGACCTTGCCAAACAACTAGTGACCAATAGCTTTGCTTTCAATAATATCGACAGTGATAGAAAACCCTATCAATTAGCACCTTTAAACTATCTAGAAAGATTTAATATTATTAGCGACCATCAATATGACCTTCGTAAGCAAGGATCTTCTAATTTATGTCACACACGTTTGGAACAACACAGTTGAACATTTTGAAGAATTTCGAGCTGCTCCGCTTGATATATCCAGGGCATTTGACCGTGTTTGGCATGATTGATTGTGGGTTAACCTGAATGGTTTAGTTTATGGCTATGGTTTTTCCTCAAAAAGCATCCTTTACGAGTTGTAGTTGACAGGCTTTTTCTACTACCTTCACTATCAAAGCTTGTGTGGCTCAAGGGTCCATACGATCTTCTGCTCTTTTTATCCTTTACATAAACCAAAATATTTTGAAACACTACTACCAATCAACTTCCAACAATGCCAGAAATACCAAAAAATCATCGGGTACCTCAAACAACAGCGTGGAAAAAAATCGCTCCGCAATAGTAAATACGAAGTGCAATGGTTCATGGACTGACTTGTACTACTCAGTATGGTATATTTCACCACGCCAAAAACTTTATTCTTGCACTTGACTCGCGTTTCGCTAACCATGTTAGCTTCATCAGGGGCGCTCCTGATGAAGCTAAAATAATGATGATGATGATGATGAGTAGTGATATATACTGAGTAGTACCATTGTGCCAAAGATTCCACATTCCCAACATAGATAACTGACTTGTACGTTACACAAAATGTTTTAAAATATGAGTTTAGGTTATTTTATTAATTGAGTAATAATACATATATGCAATTTTATAAATTAAATTCAGACTTTTTAATTTCTTATTATTTATTAACATTTCATGAACAATTAAGGTACTTTTTCCCATGACTTCCTATGTAGTTTTACATACATGTTTATAATAATGATTATAGAAAATATCCTAACATCCTAAAACAACTTATCTCTTTGTCTGTGTATCTCTCTAGCTATCTGCACGATAACTTCCGAACGAAGTTAGAGTTTAAACAATAATACAAGAATTTGAATGGTGAATTCGTAGTTCTCGGACTCGAGAAATCTGTAACTCATAATGTTTTTTCTATATTTTTAATCCTAACAGAAATCGTTATAGTATAATAAAGTATAGACTAGGGCGTGTTAGAGACGCATGTCGCAATCAAATATCAAAAAACAAAGTTAACAATACAAATTCTAATTTAGAACAAAATACCAGAGGATTGAGAAAGAAAGATGTGTTCTATTTAAAAGCGGATAAAGGAAATAAGGTAGTTATATTGGATAAGAAAGAATACTTTGAACGTGTAGGTAATCTTATTGAATCTGGCCAGGAATCCAGGAATACAGCTGTGCAGATGACAGTACGCTTATTTCTTTATTTATTTGTTTATTAAATATAAGCGAACAGCAGGAAGTGTTTAACCTAAAAAATAACACTAGTTTACAAAGTTTTTGTTCATGAAATAAAATTTAAGTGTTTTTAACTTAGAAAAAATATTTAAAAATATTCGGGTCGTCAAAATTTTAAGATATTTAATAACAAGTATTTTACAAAAAAAAACATTTAAAGTACAAATAAACAATTAAAAATGATAAGTTTTAGCTCTTTTTTTGTAAATACTTTTATCTGTATCTCTTAGAACAGATCAACAGTAGTCTCCTAGCATGTTCTGGTCCCAAAAACTTCGATAATTTTGCCCAAATAATTTTAGAACCACCCTCCCATGCTCATCACTCATACTTCCAAGGTTTCTGGGAAAAAATCCAGATGGGAAGCAAAAAATGATTTTTGAGGGACATGTTCACACCCATCAGTTCGTAATTCTGCAATAAATTTGCAACGACCTCTTGATAATTGTCATTTTTTCTATTACCTAAAAAATCTCGAACAAGTTTGAAGGAATTCCAGGCAGCCTTTTCAACGTCCGTCAAATGGCTCTCAAATGTTTTATCATCTAAAATTTTCCTGATTTGAGAACCTATAAATATTCCTTCTTTTACTTTAGCCTCAGAAAGATTCGTGAATACACTGCATAAGTACAGAAACGCTGGCCCTGTCTTATTCAAAGCCTTGACAAAATTTGTCATTAAGCCTAACTAAACGGTGGTAATATAATTCTTTTTGGGTTAACCAAACATATATTTTTAATGTTCATTTTACCTGGAACAACGTTTTATTTCAATTTTATATTGGTCCTTCTTTGCCCTCGAGTCTCATAGGCACAAGAAGCCACAGTATTTTGTGTAGCTGCCTTGCAAATCCAAAGGCATACCGATGACTTTTAGGTCACCACAAATATCCCAATTGTGACATTCATATTTAATCAATGTAATTAATATGGACTTTGTTTCATAGGTTTATTTACAATTCACTGCATGACCTATTGAGATATAAGGATTTCTATTTACGTTGTGCAAAAGAAGAGCTTTGAGGCTTATCTTCGAGAAATCGATGAAAAGGCGTCATTCTTCTGGGTTGTATGGTTGTTTCATTTCTTCGTTAATATCATGACAATAACAAAATTCATTTTCTTTTGTAAAAAAAGCAGTATAGGTCTTACTCCTGGAGCGATAAATACTAACTCTTGTGTCAGGATCAAGCAACTTCCACTGCTGCAACCTTGAGGCAAGTAATTCACTTTTATACTTAGACAACTGCAAATCTCTTATAATATCAGCCTGAGTTATCAAATGTGGACTACTACTCTAGTGCAGTGGAATACTGCTCGATGTAGCTGTGACATTTCGGGTTTGGTCACTTCTGCCGGGTGGCAAATCCTTTGTGTGAGGCACAGGCTTAGACACTGATGGAACATCTGCATATTCTATCTTATTTTTGTTTTTTGAGTTGAAACCAAAAGTTTTGGTCAAGCAAAAATAACAGTCGGTTGTTGGCTCTCTCTACATCATTAGTTTACCAAAGTTCAAAGATCTGTTTTTACATGAATACCAGTAGTTGAGGACCAATCTGCAGTTTGTGCAAACCACATGAGAAACATAGTTTTTTTTTATCTTTCACCCCCCCGCCTGAGTAGGGATTTTACCCTTTTTCATATCCTAAGGATATCGGCGAGGAAGTCCTAATAGTATTTATCTTAATGTGACACTGGAAATCCAAAATAATGTAAATAGGCGTTTTGCAGTTAGTTTGTTATAGGATAGTCTCGATTTAACTGAACAATTTTGCCACAAACCCAGCAAAAACAATTTTACACATTCTACACGACATTTTAGAACAATCTTTCGTATTTACTTCATTTCGTTTACAGAATCAAACAAAGAAATCATTACAACCACTGCGGGTAGATGAGAAACAGAAACGGTTTTATCTGAGAATTATGACTTGCTAGCGGAAAACAAAAATACTTTATTAACTATCCTACTTAGCTTATTTAAAAAAATATATATTTCGTTCGATGAACAAAAATAAGTATTTTTTTTGTAAACTACTGTAATTGGAAGAAATTCTATCTTGGGGTGACAGGGAACAGGTAGAATTTAATACTATGAAAATTCAGAAGGCAGTCTTTTCTAAAAAAAGTTAATGTTGTGCAACTCCAGATAATTATTTTGAGACACTCTATTCCTCTCGCATCGTCACTTAATTTACTGGGCGCTAACTTAGGAGCAAATATATGTTGGCATGAACATGTTGCATGCATAGCAAAGAGAGGTTCTCAAAGGCTGGGAATATTATTTCGAAAAGCTACATATATATACATATATATATATATATATATATATATATATATATATATATATATATATATATATATATATACATAATGGTTTCAAAAATTAATAAAACATATTAAAATAAAACAGTATATATAAAATAAATAAAGCCGATAAATAAATTATAGGTATACAAAATTTCTAAATTCACGGCTAATAGCCATATCCAAGAAAAAGTACAAAATGAAATTATTTAAGAAGGTTAAAAAAATTGTTGGTCCCAAAAATCAATTCCCCAGTTCTTCATTCATACTGTAACATGCGTTTTGAATGAGAAGACTTTTTATTTTTTGCCTAAAATGTGATGTCGGCATGGATTTTATAAGCTCTGGTTTTCTCTATATATAATATTTTTGAATTTTAATTTGGTCGTTTCTACTTGCTTTAAGTCTGTTTATTTTTGTGTATTATAGTCGTGCATGTTAATCTGTGTTCTAAAATTGTATTTTTTGTGTAGGCGTAAAGCAGAAAGTATATTTATTATCAATAAAAAATTTTAAGGTATTGAATTCTTAGATGTCCTATTCAAAATATTAATCATATCTTAGAAAATATCGTCTACGTCGAGATTTTGGAATGTTCGACACAATGACAATATATAACAGTTATCTCCATTACACCAAACCCTTTATTTTTGCACTCTACTCACGTTCCGCTGATAAATAAATATTAAATAAGACAAGGAATACTTTGAACGTGTAGATAATTTAATTAAAAACAGATCCCGATAAAAATGTTATAAAAAATCCATTACCTAAAATGACAGCAAAAATTAAAAACTCATTAAAAAAAAGAAACTCTGATACCAAAAAAATTCATAAATCTGGGAAAGGAGGGTGATCTATTGTATTGGTTATAAGATTGCCAAGATATTTAATTTCTAAATGGTTGGCAAAAGGTTTTGATAGTTTATATTGTCGAGAGATCATCTTTTCAGTTCGTAACGAAGGCAAAATTTTAATTTTTTAACTTATTGTTCTCTTGTATACCAAGAACACAAACTCTGCGAAACCTCCAGGAGTGCCGAAAATAAAAATTTTTAATGAATACTTAGTTTTGTCCATACTTTTAGTATTCAAGGAGAAGGTTTGTAACCTTTTATGGTCAGATTATATATGAGTGAATTTGAAACAGAGGCCAGTCAATAATTTAAGTGCTTCCTGAGGGTATGCATTTGCGATTCTTAATACAAAAAAGTCAAATGTAGAAAATTTCTTTCCGAATTAAATAGGCGATAGGATTCCAATAAATTTATCTGTTGAAATTGTGTTGAGGATTGGGAATTACTAGCCCTGGGTGTTTAAGTTATTGAAAACATTAATAAATTATAACTAGGCATTGCAGTGGAACCCCCCATGGCTATCTTCAGCTACAGGGCTCCCGCATCTAATGGGCAACCACCATTAAGTACCTGGGCATCCATCACGATAAACAGCTCATATGGAAGGACCAGGTCAGCACTGCCATCAGCAAAGCGAAACAACTGCTAGGCAAATTATATCCAATTATAAATCGCTCTAGCAAGTTTTCCACCAACACCAAGCTGATGGTAAAAAACTACCATTGTGAAAGCAGGTCTCATCTATACCTACCCGACTTGGTGCCAGCTCTCCAAGACAAGAAGAGCGCAACTCCGGGCAGGGCAAAACAAGGCCCTGAGGATGATCACGGGAGCCCCAGGGTTCATGAGAAACAATCAACTACATAGGGACTTCGGTGTGCCGACCATAAAGGCACACACGAGGATAATCCAAACAAAGTTCTTGGCCAAGGCGTCACAACACCCCAACCATGCTCGTCACCAATACCCGCGACCCGCTCTGTGATGAAGACTATGATCCACCCCACCCACCATGACAGAAGATTGTAAAGCTCGGTTATGTTAGAATAAGTCCTAGGTTAAGTCACAATCATGTAAAATAAGCACATTTCCTAGATTAAGTTAGTGTAGGATTACGACGATTCATCTCATTATAAACAAGATAAACTTGCCGCATTACACGTTTTGGTTTATGGTTTAATCACTTTGAATGAAGTAAGGTTTAAAACCGGTTAAGTGCAAGTTGAATTTGCGCAATTAGCGTTCCGTACGTTGATTGCTTTTAAAATAAAAAAAATTGTTACGGAGGTATAAAATGATCAGTGACTTCACAAAACACACCCCAAATGATTTTTCAACAAAGTTTGTTTCCAATCTTTACTGAAAACTGATGACCTTGAAATTTTTGTTTTTTTATGTACCAGATAAATTATTAAAGGTAATGCACTCGTGATAATTTTCGTTCAATCTACACCTCGTGGGGAATATTCCAAAATTTTTTCAAAGTTTTTTAATAAGTACTTTTCGAGATAAGGCGGGTGGACAGTGATTTTTCGCGATTTTTTAAAAATAATACAAAGAAAAGTGCGCGTAAGTATTATATTATATATATATATATATATATATATATATACATATATATATATATATATATATATATATATATATATATATATATATATATATATATATATATATATATATATAAGTAATTTCACATTCAGTCGTACAATTTATTTAATCACGTTTTAAAAAACGAACGTTTTAGTTTATTTTCTGTACCTGGTTTGCATTTTTAGAATCCAGAAGAAGCTACCATTAGGCAGCGAAAGCTCGATAATAAAAATAAAAAGCAGATACTAGAGCCTTTAGATCTTTGATTGCTCATCTCTTCTCCTTATAAGGGCGTTTCCCAGCAGTTAAACTTAGGATTGTTTGTTGCCAGTGCCCTGTTACTGTCCTTCCTCTTTCTTATATATATATATATATATATATATATATATATATATATATATATATATATATATATATATATATATTTTACTTGTGTTTTGACAAGCTTTCATTTGACACCACACTCGATGACCTAGTAAAAAAAAATTTTTTTTCACTTCCGATTTCACCCCCCAAAACTAACCCCGTAAGTCCAAATTTAACTTTCAAAAACTACATGGCTCTGATGAGGCTATCAATTCCTATATTATTACCAAATTTCAACTTTCTATGACAAATAGTTTCGGAGAAAATCGGGTGTGACAGACAGACAGACGGACAGACAAACGGACAGACATCTAAGTCATCTTATAAGTGTTCCGTACGGAACACTAAAAATGAAAGGAATCGAATTAGAAATATAATTGAAAATATTGGTTATGACGAAAACTAAATAAGCAAGTTAATAGATAGCCATAAGCTTAGATTAATATAAGACAATACACATTTTAACTAATGTCTCAGGAATCCTGTGGATAAAGATCGTGAAGGTGAAAAAAGTTAAATGTGTATGATAAGTTATAATAATTTTAACAAAAAAGTCGATTCAAATAAGATTTAAAAAACATTACAGTATGGTAGGTTAGAAAAATTAATAATTAATATATCTGATAGGTCATTAGACTCATACTAAAATATAATTATAAAATAAGAAAATAATCTAAATGCAGAGACAGAAGACCAATTCCTTATACTCCTTTAAACCGGTTACTTGACTAAAACTAAACCGACGTCTATGATAGATTGATTTCGCCCTAAAAAATTAAGTTTTTAATCTTAGGTTTAGTTAATAATTGCTCATGATTGGTTAGCATCATCGAGTGCAAAAAAGTGTTTGGTTAGTAAATAAATATCGTATTTTTGAGACATCGTAACTAAATATATTTCTCTGGAATTATTTCCTCCTATAATGAATTATCATTCCATTGTTTGCTGTTACAACAGAAAAAGCATAAATAAATTAGCCTTAGGATAGTATGTGCAATATCTTAGTTCGTTATAAAAGTAATTACATGAAACCTTAGTAACATTAATCTCAATTTCACACTAAATTTTTATAAATAAAACAAAAAGAACATATAGGACTTCTCTAAATCCCTCATAAATCAGAGTAAAAACCACAATTACCCAAACAAAAACCGCCTTTACACAGCACAAAAGCTAAAAGCTCATTAAAAAGCTCCGCTCGGTGCACAGCATATATTCTTTAAAAAGCGAGGTAGCGAAAGCCGTCCTATATACCTACCAAACATCACATCTCTCGATCTCTGAGATAACACGAGCGGGGAGGGGGGAACCATGAAGCTGCCGGCTATCCCTAGGGATTCTACTCAGGCTCCGCCTCTGTGCCCCTCCCTAAACTCCGCCTTTTATCCCGGATTGTCCCTGAATCTTTACTGTCTCTAGTGATCTCTCAGTATGGGCTGAAAGCTCGTTCAGTACTCTGTTATCTGTCACGTGATTTTTTGTATTTTAGGACGTTTCCAGTTATTTAGACATATGTATGTGCTATGTTGTTAATAGCTCAGGACTATTATTAGGATACAGTAAAACACGTGTTCATATATGAACATTTACAGTGAACCATAGTGATGTGAAAATGGACAAACTATGATCTGGATGTGACAATATTTTAATAAGAAGTGACTTTAATCAAAAGTTTTTGCATATTGTAACAATATTTGAAGGATTTTTAAATTCAAAATTCAATAGCGCCATAAAGAAATTTTCCAGCATCTTTGCATCTCATCAAATTACGCTGTACATTTTGCCTTTTTAGTTTTTGAACGGATTTAATCATGACAGGTAAGTGGAGTACTTAATATTTATCTGATTCGATTCATTGATAACAATCAATTTAAAAAATGTTGCATTTAATAATGTCAAAGGTTTTGTTTATTACTGTTTATCCTTAGATATATAGAACATAGCAACAAAAACTGCGTGGCCCAAAATAACACAGAAGTGCTTTGCACACATACAGTACATAAATATCCCCAAAAATTAATACTTAAAATTTTTTTAAATATATATACATAATGTACGCTTTAAAGTCGCATGAGGAACATTAAAAAATTTAACGTGTATTTTGAACTTTCCCCCATTAGTTTATTTATTTCTACCCAAAGACTTTTATCGGTTCCTCCGGTATAGTGTGTATGCAAAAATTTATATTTTGCAAAATAATCTTTATTTTTAGACAATTAATATTCGTAAATGTTTAAACGGTTATTATCCGTTTAAATGGTAAAATTTATTAAAATTAGATAAATAATAAAATTTACCTTCAGTCTCGTTCTTTATATTTGTCTTTGTATAATGAATGCATTTGAGATATCTTGGACTTTTTTCAGTTTATGTTTAGAATCTGTGTTTGTACTTAAGAGACTTTTATGGGCCAACCTTGTATCATGTGCGTGTAAACATTTATAATTTTCAAAATAATGTTGATTTTTAGCCGTATATAGATTGCGACAACCTTTAATGAGGAATTATTTTTAAAACGGCAATAGTTTTAAGCATTCTTTTTCAGTATTCTTCTTACAAATTGGATTATTATTATTTTGGACTTGTCTTCAGTTAGGCTTAGAATATATACATATGTGTACTTGAAAACTGGCTCCTCTTGTATTGTGTGGGTTCCAAAATTTATAATTTTGAAAGTAATGTGAATTTTTAGCAATATACATAGGTAAACATTCATATATAAACTGCAGTAATAAGGAATTATTTGTAGAATACCAAGAACTTTAAGCATTTATTGTCAGTATTGCCTTTAATTAGTATATTAAATAATCCCACAAAATACAGGCTGTATTTCACAATTCATATATCGTTTTGACTAAATAACATCCCAATTGAAAAGCATGTATAATTCAGTTTAGAAGATATTTTATTCATTTAATCCTTGTAATTTAAATGGGATTTTACAATTTTTATCGAACTCGATGTCCAACAATTTATCGTAGAATATGTTGGCTGGAGTAGTTTAAGGGAATGTAATATTTTGAATAGCATTAAGCGAGACTTTTCAATATTGGTTAAATATTCGAGCATAATTTTTGTAAAACATTTTTTGAGTTTACTTATATTTAAGGCTGTTAATAGAGAATTCAGATCATCAAGGTAATTGATATACTATACAATTTACAGTGGTATAGAATATTGTTGATGCAAATTATAAATAAATAAAATGGTTCAACTGACTCTACAACATAGTTATCACGACACCCTTTGCTTACTATCTTTTAAGTAAGGTTTGGGTCGATTATAGTATGTAGTATTTCTACGGGAATCGTAGATTTATAGATTGTTTATTCCAATCTGTCGATCATGGTAATCAAGTACCTTGGACAGGTCTAGAAGGATGCTGTAAGTTATATCATACCTAAGACGGGCAAATTAGATGTTATTTAGTAGAGATATTGACTTGAAAACAATGCTTAACTGCTAGAGAACTGACTAAATTAACCACAATACTAAAAATAAATTTAAATAGAAAGAACCATAGAGAAATAATTATGTATGTGGCGGCCTATGACTCCGTGGGGTAGTACTTGCTTGCGGTGCAGAAGGTCGCGGGTTCTAGTTCCGGCAGGTCGGTATACTTTTATTTAAATATATATGGCCTGGCCATGTGTTGACAGAAATGCAATAACGTCCGTGGCAGCACTATCGCACTATCTAAAAGGTGACGTAAAATATAAAAATGTATGTTTCGACACTTGGACAACGTTGACGGGTATTACGATATCCTAGCCGATATCCTCAGGATATGAAAAAGTGTAAAATTCCTACTCAGGCGGGGAGGTAAACTATAAAAATATATAAGATATTGTGATTTCTATTTTAGATTAATTTCATATACTTTCTTATTCATTCATTTCGTATTCTTTTCAGTCTTAACTTGCCAGTAGCCCTTCGCTAGAAGTCTATTTCTAGCGCCAATAGAATACGCTCTAGTGTTCTGTTCATTTGCCATGCTTCAGGGGTTTCGGGAGATTTGATTAGACCAGAGGACAGAGTTCAAGCAGCCAGTTGGCCATTTTCCCTTTATAATACGATATTCTGTCTCCTTTTTTGTGCGACCTTTATATTCTATTTTGGTTCATAAGTACTCCGTACACGAGTTCAATACATTATGTTGGTCTGCTTGAAGATCCCCTGTTATCGCTCTTCCAATACGTGAATACTGGGTTTTTCTTCTGTTGACCAATAAGCTCTGTCCTTCATAATATTTAAGCATTCTTCGGGCCATACATTTTAGATCATCCTTATCCTGAGCAATCATAACCTGATCCTCCGCGAAATGAAGGGCGTTGTACCTTCGTTCAATTGTATGCCAATTCCGCTACACGGTCTACTCCGGTTCTTTAATACTTTATTGAGATATATTTTAATATTAAACAAATTAACTTATCAAACAAAATCTGGCATACAAAAAATAGAATTCAAATTACATACAATTGATATTACGAAAGCTGCAGCGAACATGTTTTTTTGTAAGATTAGTTGGATAATCATTGACGCTGTTATATGAAATAAATAAAAAAGCGGCCAAGTGCAAGTCGGACTTGTGCAATTAGTGTTCCGTACGTTGATTGGCTTTGAAATAAAGATTTTTGTTATGAAGGAATAAAATTACCAATGACTTCACAAAATACACCTCAAACAAAATTTGTTTTCGATCTTTGTTGATAACTGATCTTGAAATTTTGGCTTTTTTTATATACCAGATAAATTATCAATGGTGATAATTTTCATTCAATTTACACCTTATGGAGAATATGCCAGATCTTTTTTAAAATTTTTTGATCAGTACTTTTCCAGATAAGGGGGGGAAAGGGATTTTTGGCAATTTTTTAAAAATAATACAAAGAAAAGTGTGCGTAAGTATTATATCCTATATTAGCGCCAAATTTCATTTTTCTATGTCCAATAGTTTCGGAGAAAATCGGGTGTGACAGACGGGCAGACGAAAACAGTTTCATTCGGAACACTAGTAGTAGTTAAATGCATAAAAAATTACCATAAAATAAGAGAATTCCGATTAATTTTTTTAATACTGGGGTAAGTTTTTCCGATTAATTTTTTTTAATACTGTGGTAAGTTTTTTTAAAGGATAACCTATCAACCCTATTTTCTTACCTCCTTTGTTAAAGGAAGGCATTGTATTCTGTCCTACATTTTGTGTGAAGGCAGATATAGCTTTCCCAAATATCATATCATCTCGTCATCTATTTTATAAGTGTTTTAAATAAATTTGAAAAAGGCCAGAAAGTACATCGTTTACTCCTATGTTCATGAAATTTAAAATCATTGCCCGTTTTATAAGTCTACCTGCCTAATTTTCACAATGATTATTAGTCTTTCAAATCGATGTATATGACTATGCATGCGGTTTTGTTATGAGACAGAAAAAAAGGTCCTTAAGGGATTACATATACCTGGGCGCTGCAAAAAGTATGTACATTTAAAAAAAAAATTAAAGGTTATTAAGTGAATAATACAAAAGAATGGTCCTTATATATTTTAAATTATAAGATTTTTTTTTTTAAATATATTTTAAATGTTATGGCACCTCTTTGTGTGCAGGATAACTTCACAAAAAATAATCAAATCTGCAAAAATAAAATTAATCTTGTAAACTAATCTATTAGTTAAAAATTGTCGAAGGGGTTTGTTTTTCAAAAATAAAAAATTTACGGTGTTTCAAACTTTAGTATGTAATTTTCGACTCAAAAATTTATGTTTAATTATTCATAGAAAAAGTCTTTTAGAAAAATTTTAAAAAAACCTCTTGACATTTTGTAGAAAAAGTAATTCAAAAATATTAAAAATTGACTGAATAATATTGCAGATAGTGTCTGAAGACAGATAGCGGTCCCAATCCGACGCTAGGTCACATTTAATGCTATAAGTTTGTAATGGAATGGTATCTTCTTAAAACTTCTTAGAAGTATAGAGAATAAAAATCCGTAAAAAAGCGAATTTTTGAAAATTCGAGATATATGTAACCCTTTATTAAATACAGGTCAAGAGACGAATTTATTACCCATATAATATATAGACTAAGATATAATTCAATTTATTTAATTGAAATTAAAGAGCAAAATTATATTATTGATCATGAAGTAAGTAATCTCTAAATAGATTACGTTGTTACAGCAAATAAAATGCAACAAACATAAAAAATACAAAAAAAAACAAGAAAACAAAGATTCTAAATCAAGTTTAAAATTGATAAATACTTTCTGTTAATATGATAATTGTAATCTGATAGTTTAATTTCCATACTTCTTTAACAAAAATACAACTCCCCCGAACATATAAATGCCGGAGATCATAAGAAATTTAGGCATTTTAAATATCTCAACAAAACTGGATATAACTTACAGTTGATAGGATTCTACGAGCTCTTTTTGTCTACAAAAAACCCTCCTTAAATTTGAAGGTTAGTCCTAATGATAAAAAAAATACTGTAATAGATCATACGATTAACATCCTAACTTATGGTTAATATTTTTTGAATAAATATTCATTTATATTATTTAAGGACGTTGAAGGCCCATTTGCATGATTCTTAAAATATTAGCCTCCTGGCAAATTTTTTTTTTTCTGGCAAATATACTGTTTAAACATTATTTAAACAGTTTTTTTTTGGGGTTTATAATATTTGACGGTTTTAATGTTAAAATAATCATTTAAAAAAAAACGAAATTGTGTAAATATCTTCATAAATGTCTATCCGCCAAGCTGAGATTTTCTTTTCATTATTATTTCAGTATCTGAAAGATATCGAATTTTTTTATGTCTTCTTTACTGTCAAAATTTAAGTTAGAAAAGAGCAAAAAGAGCAGCTTAGACCATTTTCATTGTCAAAAACGATAAATACGGTTACTATGGATTGTAACTTGTTTAATTAATCAGAAGTTACTTTTCAAGAATATGCAGTTAGGTATTTTTAATTGAATACCCCTCTAGGTTCAATAAATTTGAGTCACTATGATTGAAAATTCAGTAGCCGGAGCTCCTTATATAAAAATTACAATAGGTTTTCAACGCAACAATGCAAACCTAACAGATCTCCTCGGAAAAAGATGTAATTATAGTGCGAGTGGTGACGTCTTAATAACTGTTTTTATTTTTTTTTGCAACCAACATACTAACTTTACTGTAAATACTGTCTGATTTACTAATTTTTCTTTATTATGATGGAATTAAGGTTAAAATAGATTTATACCACTTCCAAATGAAGAAGAAAATAATATTTTCGCCTTTTTCAAATAAGTGTGCTAGGATAGCAATTAGGAATGCAGTATAAAAATAACGAAGCTTCAAATTAAAGTGTGTGTAAATTTATGGAATTTTATCGCATCTTAAAATACTGATACGAATTTAATAATTAGTGCATCGTCATTATAATTTGCGTGATGTACGTCAATACTTGTAAAATATAATCTTAATTATGATCATGTCTGCCTTTTTTAGGGCTCATCCTGATCCTTTTTTACCGCCTCGTTAAGAGAACAAAAATAAAAAAAATAGCCTCAGTTTTTCGCGTTTCTTCACGTTTTAGGACTCCTAGATCAACAAAACACAGTCTCGAATTTCTGTCGATTTATTGGCATGAAAAGTCTCCAACGAAAAGAGATATCCATTTAAAATATTGAGTAAACATTAAATGCTTAAAGTAGTAAAAAAATGCGCAATTTTTGAGCACTATATCTTTAGAGGTTCGATTAATTTTGTTTAATATCAGTAGTATTATAAGAATTTTTCCTGGGTTTTGCATTACACAAAAAAAACATTTTAAGCATGATTGTTCAAGATCAAACGGATGGAGAAGAGAGTTAGAACTGTTGTTTCGTATATATCATATTTCATATATTTATTTTAGAACTTTTTAATGTACCAAAGAAAATAATAAAATATTACAATAATATTTGATATATTAATCTTTCATTAATCCATTTTTTCTCAGTTACTGTATAATTTTCCTACTTAAGCACTACTTTTGCTTATAGCGCTGTTACTATATGCAATATCTTACATATGTGTACAAACAGAACATTGAGGTGCATATTTGTAGTTGAGCCTTGACAGCGTATTTAGATCGTAAGTAGGGCATTCAATGTAAATCTAATATAACTCAGGCTCCTAAAGGTATAAGTTTCGACTATAAAATCGAATCCAAAGGCGTCAGTTCTTACTATTATAGAATCATATATATAGTATTACACTATTTATAATGTTTTAAGAATATTTTGTAGATGTGTAGAAATGTAAAAATGCTGTGGAAACTAATATTATTGAGGCCCCCAAGATTTTCGGAAATGAATAAAAACTTTTCATGCGATAACACGCTGTTGAAATGTGCGATTTTTAACTCAAATTAGCAATATTTACAAAACATCAAATGAGTCATTCGTTGCTTAAATCTTTTATTCTAAGGCATTTTCGTCGTTTTAGTTTTAGTAGAAGCTATCTAAACTAACAAAAGTCTTCAATTAAAGATGGTATTTTTTTATATTCGGTACCAAATTTATATTGGTAGAGAGACGTTTAAATATTATAGACTAAGAGGACGACTCGAAATTTTGACCTGTCGACTAACCGTCTGCCTAGTTGTTTATTCTATCGGGCAAGTCGAATAAAAGACTTTTAAGGCCCCCGTGCCCTGGAATCTCCAAAATACTACATCCAAAAATGGACTTTCGTTTAACCACTTGAATTATCTTAATTTTCGTTTAAAAACAAATTTTTTAAAAACTCGAAGTTATTACTTATAAAAAATATTTAGTTCATATTTACGATTAGTCCCGTTTCTGAATAGCTGTTTGTTTTGAATTAGGTGTATAATATAATCCACTTATTTTGGTAATATATTCCATATTTCTTCAATTTAAGCTATTTTACAGATATTTTTTTTGATAAATTATTATTTTTTTCATATTTTAATGAAGCTAGATACCAAAAAAGCTTCTGGAGCTGACGGAATACCTGTCATAGTTTTCTGTAGACTCTTCAACCTATCCTACAGGAAAGGAATATTGCCTTCCTGTTGGAAATGTGCCACAGTTCAGCCTAAAAATGGCAAGAAGACCTTGCCAAATAACTACCGACCAGTCGCATTGCTTTCAATAATATCGAAAGTCATGGAAAAGGCTAGCAATCAGTATCTTCCAAAATATCTTGAAAGATGCAACCTTATTAGCGATCACCAATATGGCTTTCGTAAACACAGATCAACAGGAGATCTTGTGACTTATGTTACACATGTTTGGAACAGCGCAATTGAACACTTTGGAGAATCTCGAGAGGTTGCTCTTGACATATCCAAGGCATTCAACCGTGTTTGGCGCGATGGACTGTTGGCTAAGCTACGCTCTTATGGTATGACTGAGAAATTCTGTTTGTGGCTTTCATGTTTCCTCAGAGAGCGTTCTTTACGAGTGGCAGTCGACGGATTTCTTTCTAACACCTTCACTATCAATGCCGGTGTGCCCTAAGGATCCATACTGTCTCCTACTCTCTTTCTCATTTACATTAACGATCTGCTGGAAAAGACCGGGAATCCAATCTACAGCTTTGCAGATGACAATACGCTTATCTCTTCATTCACTCTGAACGCTCGGACATCGGTTATTCAGACGAATTTCCGCAGACAGCAGAAAGTCGTTCAACTCAACAAAGACCTGGAAGAAATTTTATCTTGGGATGACAGTAATCAAGTGAAATTTAACGCTACAAAAACCCAGGCGGCAGGTTTTTCTAAAAAAGTTAACGTTGCTGAACCAGACATAGTTATGTCAGGACACTCCATTCCTCTAGCATCGTCACTCAATTTGTTGGGCGTTAATTTGGGAGCAAGTATGTCTTGGCATAAGCATGTTGCAGGCATAGCAAGGAGAGTTTCTCAAAAGTTGGGAATATTATTTCGAACCAGAAAGCTTTACACTCCACAACAACTGTTAATTCTTTACAAAGCTCAAATTCGACCAACCATGGAATACTGCTTCTATGTTTGGAGCTCCGCTCCCAAACATACACTGCATTTGTTGAACTCTATCCAGAGAGAACATCGGAGGACGGTTGGCGACTTGAGCCTCTACTACAATCCTTTGAACACTTTCCATGAAAATGGAAAGTGTTCGAAGGATGTAGCCCGCTTAATTCCTCCCTGAGCGGTGCATATTAGGAATACACATCGCGCTAATACTTCACATCCGTATGAGGTTCAGCTTGTTACTCCTCGTACAACGCTATTCAAGCAGTCTTTTATATGGAGAACATCATCCCTTTGGAACGATTTGCCCAGGACTGTGTTTCCCACCGAGTACAATTTACAGCGATTCAAAAACAGCGTGAATCGCTTTTTCCGCACACGTGTCGCTCCTGTAGCGCTTTAGGAACTTCCCTGCAGCACGTGTGCCAGACCCATAAAAAAAAAATATTACTTTGCCAATATGACATTTAATGACAAAATCGAATTGTTTTAGATCTCAACATCAATCAAATTCGTAGGGACATTATCAAATGAGAAATCTGTATCGGCAATTTAATCTGGACTGGATATATAACGAAGTGGATTCTATCTGTTGAATCTAGAACCTTAAGTCTTGATCTATTTATTTAACAGCCGACTGAAATCACCAGGCTTTAGATCTGTCAAAGTTTATACGGTCCAATATTTGTATATATCTGATTAATCATAATTGGAATCGATTTAGTAAACCGACCTGGCAATTGCACTATTCTAGGAAACTTACACATTTATCTTCATACTCAAATGATTGTAATTAGTTTATCGGAATTTGTTCTGCTACTAAAGAAAAAGAAACAAAGAAACTCGATTTCTATCAACTCGTAGAACAGGCCGGATTCAGAAAGGGATACATCAGCATTGACCATCTCCATGCAACTAAAAACCGATAAAATTCAGGTAGAAAGAGGAATCCGACAGGGCGACGCGATCTCGCCAAAACTCTTCACCTTGGCCATGGAAGATGTTTTTAAGGATGGTGGGAAGGTAAGGGCATAAATACCATCTGCGTTTTGCAGACGACATAGTTTTAATCTCCTCGGATATCAAGGAAGTAGAACAGATGCTAATAGAACTAAATTCAGCATTATGTAAAGTTAGGTAAGGATTAATATCAATGAGACAAAGATAATGAGCAAGGACAGTCCCCAGATCAAGACAAATGGTAACAACATAGAAAACGAATATACATACCTGGAACATAATATTATAATCGAGAAAGAAAACCAAACATTAGAAATTTCCCGCTGAATTGGATTATTTTGGGCTGCCTTCGGCAGACTAAACTATATATTAAAGGATGGAGAAATTCTCATAAGTCTAAAATGACAAGTATTTGATTTTTGCATTTTACCTGTTGCCACCTACGGACTCGAAAGTGTGGCTATGACACAAAAAGTTGAGAATAATGCAAGGAGCCATGGAGAGAACAATGCAAGATCAGAAACGAAGAGATAAGACGCAGGATGGGTACAAAAGACATTATCGAACGAATTACAAAAATGAAATGAGTTGGGCAGGATAATGGTAATAAATGGGCATCAAGAAAAATCTTTTGACGGCCTAGGCAAACAACACGAAGACGAGAAAGACTATAAATTTATAGTACTCTGCAGATAGATTTTCGTTTTCTTAGCTGTCAGTCAATTAGGAAGAGACTATAGGCGGAAATTGGCGTTTATATAGGGACTGATTAACTTATGTTGATTGAATATTAATCATACACGATTGTATTTTTTGAGCACTGTGGAAAATCCAACACAATAATTATGTGGAATTTACAATTTTTGATTGTCAATGGAATTGACGTTTTAATGGTAAATATTATCACAATAATGTAGCCCACTCAATATAAGAATATCTATAATAGAATTTCAAGTCTTGCTTTTGTATTTAAATAATCTTTAAAATAAAATAAAATATGCGTTCAGTAGTATATTTTTATAGATTTGTCAAAATATTAACATTGATTACAAATTACGCTGAGTTTTAATAAATTTTATTGCTGATATTATATCATCATTTTTAGTCTTCCTTACGGAACACCTCTGTCACACCCAATTTTCTTCGAAACTACGTAGCATAGAAAGTTCAAATTTGGCACAATTATAGGAGGGGTAAAATGAAGTAGAAAAAAAAAAAATACCAGGTATCAAATGAAAACTTGTGAAAACACAAGCTCAAAAATATATATGATGTAATACTTGCGCAGAGTTTCCTTTATATTATTTTTAAAAAATTGCCAAAAATCGCTGCCCCTTACCCTGTCTCGAAAAGTACTAATCAAACAATTTTGAAAAAATTCTGGAATAGTCTTCATAAAGTGTAGATTAAGCGAAAATTATCACGACTCCATTAGGTTTGATAAATTTTCTGGTGTAAAGAAATAGAACTATGTGGCTTCGCAATATGATGGACGTTTTTTAAATTACTTTTCCGTTGCGCGTCGCTTCTGTACTGAGAGAAAATAATTATTTTATTTGATTATAATTAAACCAATATTTAGGTAGTAAATACACTTTTATTACTAGATTCGAGATTGAGTTAGATTGATTTATGAGTTATTAGGTAGCATCAACATAAACAAAACAAAATTCTTGATCATCAGTAGAAATCTAATTCAAGATGTCGTCCGAATTCATATAAATGGCGACAATATAGAACGTTCAAATACCTGGGATGTCTTGTGAATGACAAATGGGAATCGGACATGGAAATTAAAGGCAGAGTTGAGCAGGCAAGAGCAACTTTCAACAAGTTTCGCAAATTCCTTTGTAATAAAAACCTTAACCTACAACTCAAGTATGGGATGATTAAGCGCTGTGTTTGATCCATCTTGCTGTACGGTGTTGAAACATGGACATTTTTTTTTATGGGTCTAGCACACGTGCTGCAGAGAAGTCCCTAAAGCGCTCCAGGAGCAGCATATGTGAATCGCTGTAAATTGTACTCGGTGGGAAGCACAGCGCTGGGCAAATTATTCCAAAGGGTTGATGTTCTCCATATAAAAGATTGCTTGAAAAGCGTTGTACGCGGAGTAACAAGCTGAATCTCATATGGATCTGAAGCACCAGCGCGACTTGTATTTCTAACATGCACCGCTTTGGGAGGAATTAAGCGGGCTGCATCTTTCGAACACTTTCCATGAAAATACTTGTAGAACAAACTCAAGTCGCCAACCGTTCTTCGATGTTCCAGCGAACCAAGGCCGCCGATCAGTTCCGGGTCTCCAATCAGACGAACAGTTCTTCTCTGAACAGAATCCAACAACTCCAGTGTATGTTTGGGAGCGGAGCCCCAAACATGGGAGCAGCATTCCATAGATGGTCGAATTTGAGCTTTGTAAAGAATTAACAGTTGTTGTGGAATGTAAAGCTTTCTGGGTCGAAATAATATTCCTAAATTTTGAGAAGCTCTCCTTGCTATGCCTGCAATATGTTCATGCCAGGACATATTCGCACCCAAACTAACGCCCAACAAATTGAGCGACGATGCTAAGGGAATGGAGTGCCCCGACATAACTATGTCGGGTTCAGCAACGTTAATTTTTTTAGAAAAAACTGCCGCCTGTTTTTTTGTAGCGTTAAATTCCACTTGTTTACTGTCACCCCAAGATAGAATTTCTTCCAGGTCTTTGTTAAGTTGAACGACCTCCTGCTGTCTGCGGATATTCGCCTGAGCAGCCGATATCCGAGCGTTCAAAGTGAATGAAGAGATAAGCGTACTGCGTCGTTGAAAGTGTCATCTAATAACAAACTGGAGGCATTTGAAATGTGGATACTCAGAAGAATGCTGAGAATATCTTGGGTTGATAGCGTGAGGAATGAGGAGGTGATCGAGAGAGTCAACTTGGAAGCTCGCGAATTATTCGAAAACATAAAAAGGAGAAAGATTTCATACTTGGGTCATATTATTCGTGGGGAACGCTATAGCTTTCAACGCCTGATACTTCAGGATAAAATTTAAGGCAAAAAGGGAATGGGACGAAAAAGACTATCATGGATGCGCAATATTCATTACTGGACACGAATAAGTGATTGTCGGTCTCTCCAAAATGCGGCTTTAAACAAACTCATCTGATGAGAGAAGTTTGGTATAGATGCCTACGCAGGAATTTCCACGGCACCTTAAGGAGAAGAAGGTAGCTAAGACGCTATAATTATTATACATTATTGACTAAGAAAAAACGTGAAAATACATATTGGATCTTAAGGTATATACATGTCATGGACCTAATTAACTTAGCCTAGGTAATGACTTTATGTTTTTTTAAAGCAATCAGAACACTAATCGCGCAAGTCCGATTTGCACTTGGCCGTGTTTTTTTTTAATTTTTTACTTTTGCTTTTAATATATTAAGGGTGCTTTAAAGTGATTTCGACATGGTCTATTTTTAAGAACCATGAACTAAACTGAATACAGAATATATATCTATTACCACAGAAAGAGAAGGAACTGTAACAAAACGTCGCCGCAAAACGAAGCCGGCTGGCTAACGTCGGATCAATAAAATGTGCTTCGTCAAGTTTCTTAGAGATATCGGTAAATCTAAGTTATATTAAAAGTCGAGAAATTTGCACATACAAAGTGACCTATAGCTTATAGCAATCATGGTACCTTAAATAAAAATAAAATCTAAGGTACCATGATTGCTATAAGCCAGCGAGAGTCATTCCAACTTGACTCTCCACGGTACTCGGATCTTCACGATCGATACCGTTGCCTGAAGCCTACCTGATGAAGAGCATAGGCTCAGAAACTATAGTGGTAGGAGGAAAGGCATGGAATATAGCATTCATGGGATCTTTGTTGGTCATTTTGCATGTGCAAATTTATCGACTTTGTTGAAGTGACCAATCAAGTAACAAACCATATTCCGAAATTTTATTTCGGAATATCGATTTAGTTTAAGTTGTATTATGTGTAACAATAATGGGGAAAATATTCGCGATACCTCTGACAAACTCGACGAGGCACACTTTAACGATCTAGCTGTAGACAGCCGGCTTCGTTTTGTGGCGACGTTTCGTTCCACGCGTTTTTCTTTCTGTAGCGATAGTTATATTTTCTATGACTAAAGCCATGTTCAAAGATTACGATTTACATCAAAACTTTTTAAAGCTTATTAATTGATTAGATACCTCACTACAAAACAACTGTTATATGTCGATACGCCCATGAACCTTCATTGAATACGAGAACTATTTAGCATTTATTGCTGTAACAGTTTGGTACATCCATAACCATCAATGTATGTTTACACATTTCCTCGAACATTTATATAGACACCATTGTCTGTCAGGTTAAAAATATTAAAACAATACAGGTACATCAGAAAGATAAAAGATTTCTTGACACGGTTATGACACTAAAGTAATTGTTAACACTTGTTGTATAGAGTTCTAAGATTTGTAACTAAAAAATTTACGGGATTCATCTTGGTAAAAAATTTTACGCCGATTTTCTGGTATTGTCATTGAGCGTTCGTGGAAGATGGTTGAACGTTTGTATGATAAAGGAAATTTAATTTATGAAAAAAATAACATTTAAAAACAATCCTCGTCTGCTATATGGTAATACGACTTATATTAGTTACTATATAGTTTTATGCTGATAGTGCATATTCAACCACAAGGTTTTAATATATTTTTTTGCTATTCCTGAGAGGTTTTTTTTTTTTTAAGATTTACTTTGAACTTGTAGATATATGAAAATTCAAGGAAATCTTGTTCCTTTTTATAGATTTCTTGTAAAAATATGTGCTAAGTTATGACATACCGTATTAGTAAGTACATTTTGCAGAAAATCTATATTAGCCAGATTTGTTGGTTGGTTGGTTGGTTGGTTACCGGCGGGAGGATGATTGTGCCTGTTTGGGCACTGCAGCATCTTGCATAGTCGCTTTAAGAAAGTTTATTCGCTTCCTTTCAAGTCCCTCATATGGTAATTTATCGCCACGATGTACAATCTGTCAAGTAAGAACGTGACCGCTCGTAGTCTCGAAAAAATATGTTTCGAGAATATTTTTTTTTTCTGCATACTCTGCAAATTTTTTTGAATTTCGCGAGACAACTGAGTCAAAGTCCTTACACTCTTTCCTCTGAGCTTTCTCTTTACAAGGCACTAAATATTTTCAATAAGGTTGGCGTCCGGCGATTGTGAGGGCCATTCTAGAATCTTATCGTAGGCTCAAGCGAGCAGCTTCGCGACTTAATTTTCTCCTGGCGAAGGTCTCTTCAACGTGCTTTTGAATTTGACATCATGAGGGCGAAGGTGTTGTCGAATGGTCTTATAGTATACTTTCAAATCTGATTTTCTTAATCTTGCCGCTCCATGACACAGCGTAAATTTCGGGTCCCGTGAAAACAAAGACACGATTTGTTTTTCGACTTTCGAAGTGACTTTGCCTACCGAACCACGTTTTGGCAAGTCGTCGACATTTTTCGTCTAATTTACCCACTTCTTCACAAATGACACCGACTTTTTAATATATCTAGCGGCCGCGGAACATCTCATTTTAGTCGTCTGTCTCGAACGACGAAGTTCAGAATCGGCTGATATTTTTACTAAAATGAGTCGTAGATAAAAGTTCCTTCCCTCTATCGGTTTTTGTTAAATCACTAGAATCGCATCTACCAAAAATGAATTATCGCGGACACGTGCTTACTTGACAGACTGTAGGTTTCCTAACAGTTTATGTCTGTTCCGAATTAAAGCCTCAGCATACTGTCACGGCCCAGAAAAAGATAAAAATGACTTAGTTGTGACGGCGTATGAAATCTGTACTATGATCCCCTGTCTAAACGGAAATTTTTAGAGTAGCACCATCCTGGATCCCCACGGTGAATAAAACCCAAAACGATACAATCACAAAAAAAAGGTTATGGTCACCATATTTTGGGATTCTAGAGAGATTTTGCATTAGAGAAAATATATTTTTAACAGTCAGTGACACCGTCTTTTTTAGCGTTTTATTCTTTATTTTATGATTCCCATACAGTGTTTGGAGCTGTAAGTAGCCGCTTTTGTTTGAAAGTTGCCACAATGAGCCTATCCTCTGTATTGGTTGAAAAAAAAATTAGCATACTGGCAGAAAAATGCATACAAACATCTAAGTAGTAGGACAGAACAATTCCTTAACCAGCAGAGGGTAATTGTTTCATTCCCTTCATGGCAAATTTATTCATAAGTAAGTTTGAAACCGATGCCATATAGGATGTGCACAGAGGTTATTTCCTCTTCATCACAGTCTGAATGTCGTGGATACTCATTTTCTGTAGATGTTTCGTCAGGTGACAGTAGCCATTGATCAGTCCCACCATTAGTTTGGTCCAGACTCATGCTAAACAAAAGACGGCAGTTGTTAGTTCTTTTGCGGGGCCGCCAATTACGTTCCTCGTATGTCTTTGGCCAGATGTTGCGAGCAAATGATCTAGATCTTGCTAATATGACCATCTACTCATTGTCGTTTTCACCAACGGTTGGTTCTGGACTCCTGTATGGTTTGTTGGTATAGAGATCTCGATTTTTTTCGTAATCATGAATATGAAATTATTGACGTTATCGTCCAAGAAATAAGGTTTAAGTAATAAAATTACTACCAATATATTATTGATAATAAGAAATCAGCACCAACTAAAACTAAAATTTCGGATTGGCTAAACAAAATTTAATCAAATGTGGTGGAGCTATTTGACCTTCGGAATGTTTTGATCCTGGAAGCTATTTGGTTCCACATATATAGATATATATATATATATATATATATATATATATTATATATATATATATATATATATATATATATATATATATATACATATATATATATATATATATATATATATATATATATATATATATATATATATATATTATATATATATATATATATATATATATATATATATATATATATATATACATATATATATATATATATATATATATATATATATATATATATATATATATATATATATATATATATATATATATATATATATATATATATATATATATATATATATATATATATATATATATATATATATATATATATATATATATATATATATATATATATATATATATATATATATATATATATATATATATATATATATATATATATATATATATATATATATATATATATATATATATATATATATATATATATATATATATATATATATATATATATATATATATATATATATATATATACATATACATATATATATATATATATATATATATATATATATATATATATATATATATATATATATATATATATATATATATATATATATATATATATATATATATATATATATATATATATATATATATATATATATATATATATATATATATATATATATATATATATATATATATATATATATATATATATATATATAAACTCTTCCATTTGGGACTTGACAACTTTGAAATTTCACTGTGAACGCACCCTTAAGCCAATCACCGAACTGTCACGTCAAAACATTCAGTAAAGTCAACATTTTCATCATGGTATACGAACGAACAACGTTTACAAATAATTAAAATTTACTACCAAAATTTGGAGTCGGTGACTGCAACTTTAAGAGCGTTAACGCCAATTTTTGGTCGTAATTCTCGTCCCAGTAGACAAGCAATTCATAGTCTAGTGAAAAAATTTGAGTTAACATATTCGCTGCTGGATGTTCCCGTGCCAGTGAGACAACGGGTTGGTCGAAGTGGCCAGAATATTGCTGCCGTTCAAGCGTCCATCTCAAACGAACCAAAACAGTCGATTTCACGGCGTTCTCAAGAATTGGGCATCGCTCAGACTACACTATGGCGAATTTTGCGAAAGGATCTTGGCCTGCACCCTTATAAGTTAAAGTTAACTCAAGAACTAAAGCCACTCGATCATATGAAGCGACATACGTTATCGAATTGGGCTCTAGAAATGTTGGAAGAAGATGACCAATTTCATCGCAAAATCATCTTTAGTGATGAAGCGCATTTTTGGATAAACGGCTTCGTCAACAAACAGAATATGCGTTATTGGTCAGGTGAAAACCCTCATGTGCTTGAAGAAACATCACTTCATCCACAAAAAATTACTGTTTGGTGCGGTTTTCATGCCGGTGGTGTCATTGGGCCGTTCTTTTTCGTTGATGAAAATAACCGTCACGTTACAGTCAATGGAGATCGCTACAGAGGCAAGTTGCAACGTCATTTCTTTGATCAATTGCATGGGCTAGACATTAATGATATGTGGTTTCAACAAGGCGGTACCACAAGCCACACAGCGGGTGTAATAATCGACTTACTGCAATCTAAATTCGGTGAACGTGTTATATCGAGAAATGGTCCCGTCAAATGGCCGCCTAGATCGTGTGATTTAACACCTCTAGACATCTTTTTATGGGGGTACGTTAAATCATTGGTCTATGCTAACAAGCCTGCGTCGTTAGAGGAGCTCAGAGCCAATATTGAAAGAGAGATAGCGGCCGTTTCCGTCGAAATGTGTGGCCGAGTCATCGAAAATTGGGTTCAACGAATCGACCGCTGCAAACGTGCCCATGGTGGACATATGAATGAAGTCGAATTCCATACATAAATGTTTTGATTGTACTTCAAGCTGATAGTAAAATTTTCGAAATGTCTCAAATGGGTTGCGTTTTATTTCAAAAAAAAGTTGTCAAGTCCTTAATGGAAGACCCGATATATATATATATATATATATATATATATATATATATATATATATATATATATATATATATATATATATATATATATATATATATATATATATATATATATATATATATATATATATATATATATATATATATATATATATATATATATATATATATATATATATATATATATATATATATATATATATATATATATATATATATATATATATATATATATATATATATATATATATATATATATATATATATATATATATATATATATATATATATATATATATATATATATATATATAGATAGATATATATATATAGATAGAATAGTCGCAAGATTAGCAGAAGAAATGACAGAACCAATCAACTATGAATCTGGAATCAGGCGACTTAAGTCCTATTTAATATTGTCATGGATGAAGTTATAAAGAATATCAAAAAAAAGACGGGATATAGAATGGGTAATACAGAAGTTAAAATTAGTTATGCAGATGACGCGATAATTATGGCTGAGAACAATCTGCAAAGGCTGGTATACGAATTCGGCATAGCGGCAAAACAGTATAATATGTCAATCGCAACGGAAAAAGCCAAGACAATAGTAATAGCAAAAGAGCCGATCGGGTGCAAGTTGGTGGTGGAGGATAAATCAATAGAACAGGTGATGGAGGTCGATTACCTCGGCATCAAAATAGCTAGTATATCGAGGAAGAAGTAAAGCATCAAGTTAACAAGGCTAATATGATGGCGGGATGTCTTAGTAATACCATATTTAGAAATAAATTCCTCTCTGTTGAGATCAAAACAAGAATATGCAAGAGCCTAATAAGATCAGTAATAATTTACACTTCTAAAACTAGTCTCGATTCAAGTATAACATGGAGGATGCTGGAATGAACTGAAATAAAAATACTTAGGAGATTTACAAACGAGACACTGAGGGATAGAGAAAGAAGTGAACACATATGACGCATATGTATTATAGAAATATCAACCAGGAGATAACAGGAAGAAAAGTGGAATGAGATCAACATATAGGAAGAATGGCAAATAACAGGATAGTATGGAGAGCAAGAGACAAGTCGCCAAATGGAAGAATATCAATAGGACCTCCAGGCAAGAGATGGAGCGACGATATATAGATCAAGGAATAAAGGAAACAGGCAATAGTGCTTAACTATAAGTAGAAAGAAGAAGATGTACATATAAATATATATATATATATATATATATATATATATATATATATATATATATATGTATATATAGGGAGAAGGAGAGATAGAGAGAGAAAGAGAAATAGAAAACATAATAAATAAGAAAGAGTCTAAGGATATTATAATCAGGCAAAGTAATGCTCAAACTTAAAATACATCGTGTATATAAAAAAATATCAATCTTTGGATCTCAGTAATATTTATTATAATATTAACCTGAACTAAACCCATATAATAATAAAACGAAAATAACATATAAGAATAAAATTGAAAATGAATTTTTTTTTTAATTGTGAAACTCTTTCCAGGTTACCAAATTTCGGCTTCATTTGTGGTAGCTTGTTACGTGCATAAAAACCACCTTTTCATGATATTTATGCAAATTGGACTTATCTAAAAAAGACCTTCCTAATATCTCTAATTCTAAACTGCCAATTTATTTAATGGTATTTATATAATAAAAACGGATATCCTATAAGCCAAAATCATATCTTTTTTGTGGTTTATAACAGAGCTTTTAACCACAAACGAACTTTTTTTTCTCTAATTAACTTATTTACTATTTGCTGGTAAAACAGATGCTGATATTAAATAATTGTATATATAGTTTTTTTTAATTTGGTATGAAATGAGAGAACTTTTAAAGTTATAATAATGCTAAGAACAAGATCAGTATACTCATTTTTATTTGTATTAGAAAGAAAAATTATCACTTACCTCAAACTATTAACTTTTCTGCCTATTTTATAATATTATTTCGTAATTTTTACTTTAAATTCTAGTATAAAAACGTTTCTTTGGTAACATTTACAATATGAAATATAACAGTAGAAAAAACTGAAGTTAATGCGACAACAAAAAGTTTTTAATTAAATCACAAATAGATTGGATATAAGTTTTAGACCTTTTCAGTGAATCAGGCTATGTACGAGACACGTTCAAAAATTTATTACTCATTGGTATAACAACTAAAAACGAAACGAAAAGAATCGTATCTTTAGAAGTTGCCAAAAGTGTTCTTCGTATTTGCTGAACCATCTCAAGACGTGTTTCGCCGTATCACGGCTCATCAGCTGGGCTAGGTTCATCAAATACGAGAACACATTTTTAGTCCTTTATCCAAGTAACTAACGGAAAACTATAACAAATAGATGCTTATACTGCACTCTGTCGGCGACTTACTACGTCTATTCAAGCACGGCTGGTACTTATTGCAGAAACGCACCTTTCTTGAGCTTACTGATCGAAAGCATGCCTTCGCGTTTTTGCAATAAGTGCCAGCCGTGCTGTGCCGCTCTGCTTGAATAGACTTAGTAAGTCGCCGATAGAGTGCAGTATAAGCGTCTATTTGTTATAATTTATTTCTCAACATAATCTTCATTATGTTTAATACCTTTGGTCCAACGAGATTTCAATTTTTTTATTCCCTCAGAAAACAAAAATTGGCTTGAACTGTGCATAATACTAGTTTATAGCACAGATAACCTCTCCATTTGACGAGAATTTCTTAGTCTGAAGCAAGCAAATTTTTGAGGTTTGGAAACAAAAAAATTCACTTAGGCCCAAATCTGGGGTGGGTAGGCAACTATTTCGTGGCTCTACTCGTGCACTTTTGCCATTGCAGCTGCCAATGTATGAGCAGGCGCCAATGTATGAGCAGGCGCATGGTTCTGGTGAAGGAGCACTTTTTGCGCGTTAATCTTGGTAGTCTAATAACGATGCGTAATAAGAGATAGTTACAGTTTTATACTTTTCCAAATAGTCAATCATGATGATACCCTGTGAGTCCCAACAACAGTTGCGATCATTTTTTTCGCAGATAAAACTCTTTCAGTGCACTTTCAGCTTCGCCTTCTGACTATCATTTTGTTTCCAGGATGCAATGGTGGATCCACGTTTCGCCTACAGCCACAAAATGATCATCTGTAGTCTCTGTCAGACCTAAGTCACATTAGCCACCTGCGTTGCGATTTTTCCCTATAAAATCTAGAATCTTGACAGTTAATTTCCAGAAAAAAACACCACTCGCTATTCCCAATGTCCAAACGGTCGTATTTGACTGGGAAACCTTTTCAAAACGGTCGTTGTTGGCTGGAAAAAGCCAGTCCAGCTTCGTCCTTGGATATGGCGGCGTCTGCCTTTTGGGGCGCTCGACTTTTTAGTGTCAACAAATGTTATGGTACTTGATTCAAGTGGTTACACGACAGTCCATTTTTGGATGTAGCATTTTGGGCCTTATCTGAGCATTCCAGGACACGTGGGCTGCACAATCAACGTTAAATGCTTTTATTCGACTCTCCCGATAGAATGAACAACTAGGCAGTCGGTTAGTCGACAGGTCAAAATTTCTGGTCGCCCTCTTTATCTATACGACTCTAGTTTCTTCAGAATTCTTTTTTGTGAGTGGTAGTTGATGGATTTATTTTTGACACCTTCGCTATGAACGTCTCTCTCCTGATGATGTCGGTTATGTCTCACTACTTTTTATGTGATTTCCAAACTTCCAAGTTTCCCTTATTAAAATTTGTTTACGTTCTACGAATTCATCCAAAATCCATGTATATCATCACCTCCTTGTGATAATAATCATCGATAATTTGGGTTCCGTTTTTTGTGGTAGATGTCGCTATCTATCCTATTTTATTATACTGTATTTAGCTATTTTCAAAATACAGCAATATACGATAAATATAAAACAACACTGGGTAAAAAAACAAATTTAAAAGTGATAAGGTAGCTATGACCTTCTACTCGTTTTGAAATTATCTTTTAAGTAGTAACACATATGGTTTAAAATCATGTTATCTTTATTTCATGTTATTTTAGAATAATTTAGGTACGTCTAAAAAAGTATTGATGTAAATATTAACTTTATATTTATCAACAGTGTGGATGTTAAAAAAAATCTCTATATGTTCTAATAACATTGACTGAAAAACGAACCTTGCTACTGAACATGTAGATATATTTTTCTTTTAGTTCTTCTTCTTCTCTTTTTACTACTACCTACTTCTTTTTTTTCCCCGTGTAGCATGAAACCTTAAATGTGTTATAGCCGCATATGTAACTTTCCTTCACCATTTTTTTATCTATTATTCTGTAGCGCTAACTGTTAGTATCCACAATGTAATTGATACTAGTTGATACTACAATAAAATGTCTTTGATACCAGGTGAATCTCTCTTGGTGAGGCCAAAATCTAGTTAATTATTCTGCATAGAAACAATAATTAATTATTGCACAATATTACATCATTAATGATATTTTAAAGTCAAGTAGTTTTGTACTTACATACGTACTTAGAAATTTTCCAGTATTAATACTTCAGGTGTTTTTCAAATTTTTAATACGACAACATTAAAATACTTGTTATTTATGAATAGAAAGCTTAACAATTAAAATATTTAAAAGAATTAAAACATTATTTTAAAAAAATTACACATCATTTTATTGCAAATAAATTCTTATTATTGTTTCCCTACATTTCATGAACAACTAGATGGTTTTGTAAGAGGAACAAAATTTGACTCTATAAACAGTTTTTAGATGCCTCTTCAATAGCTTCAACGTAAGTAATGGTTTTGAGAAATTTATTTCTGTCAATTGCATTGAAATGGACAGCATTATTTATTTCCTAAAATTGAACAAGATCGATATTTTAGTAGTTACGAGGCTGGTTTAAAAAGTCCGTGCAAAAATAAAAACTACTTATGTGTTTGGGGTAAACCTTTTTTATTTTTCGACATAGTCTCCTTTTAGGTTTATACACTTCGTCCAACGATGTTCTAGTTTGTTGATCCCTTCCGAATAATAGGATTTGTCCAAGTCTGCAAAATATCCATTAGTGTCTGCAATCACCTCCTCGTTTGAATAAAATCTTTGACCCGCCAGCCATTTCTTCAAATTGGGGAACAAATAGTAGTCCGAGGGAGCCAAGTCTGGAGAATAGGGGGGATGTGAAACGAGTTGGAATCCTATTTCCATTAATTTTGCGACCACAACTGCTGAGGTGTGTGCTGGTGCGTTGTCGTGATGGAAAAGGACTTTCTTGTGGGACAATCGAGGGTGTTTTTCTTGCAGCTCGGTTTTCAAACGGTCCAATAACGATAAATAATATTCTCCTGTAATAGTTTTACCCTTTTCCAGATAGTCGATGAGGATTATCCCTTGCGAATCCCAAAAGACAGTCGCCATAACCTTTCCGGCCGAAGGAACATCACACGAAATTCTTTTTCGTCCATTTCTTGAAAATCACTCGACTTCCTTGATTCACACGAATGCCAAACACAAAGAAATAGACCAATATGGCTGAAACTTGGTGTGCGTTCATTCAAGAGATGCTAAACATGACCTCGATACGCGCCGGTGGTGCCATCTCTCGGACTTTGCACAGACTTTTCAAACCAGCCTCGTATTTACTGTTCTTTCAGCTGTCATTTCAGTTCGGGACGCATTTCGCTATATAACAACTTTTCAGCCGAGCTAGAGTCGTGAGAAAAAAAAACAAAGCTCAAGGTACTTTTTACAGTACTAGCGCAAAGAATAAGTAAGACACAATAATTTGCACCTTTGGCTGCTGAAAGCCCAGTTTTAAAGGCATTTATATATACGTACCATAGAACTTTAACACAAGCTCCACCTAGTGGTAATTGTTAGCAACTCGTTGAATAATTCCTCTATCGGTTCATAGCCTTATACAGTCCTCGACGTACAGCGGGTATACCTTCAAAACTTCAAGACTTCAAACAGCAGCCAGAAATGCAAATTATTGTATCTTATTTGTTATTATCATTATTTTTGTAACACAGTCATAGGATTTAATTTTCTAGTTGATATATCAATAATTTTTTTTACGGGCACGTTTGCTGTAGCTACAGGAATGACACATGTGTGAAAAAAGCGATTCCCGTTAGTGAAGCGTTAAATCCTACTTGGTTACTACCACCCCAAGATATTCGAGCATGCAATCAAATTATCCATATTCATCGACATATCTTGACATTGATATATCTCTATGCAGCGTTCATCCATAAGTGGATATACGTCACCTCCGTGTCTTCCCACCTGCATCTATCTTCTAATGCTATATATCCTTTTAGTATGACCCTGGAGTTCTTTTTTTTTCTCATGGTTTCCATGCCATAGTTTTCCTTGTCTATCTGGTATTCTCCATTCTTGTTACGTATCCTTCCCATCTCCATTTTGCCTTTAGTATTCTGTTTCCGATATCTTCCATTTCGGTACGTTCTCTAATCCATTCTACAGATTTTTTCGTTCTGTCGCACTATATTTAGAAGTGTTCTCGCCAGGTGACGTTGGATATTTTTGGATCTTACTCATTGTTTTGTTTGTAGCCTACGTTCCAATCTCATGCAGCAAAACTGGGATAATACATTAATTTAATTTTTTAAATTTTCGTTTCGTTTTGTAATATATTCTTTACACGGCCAAAAGCTGTTTATGGGGGTCTTATTCATACACTTAAATCTACCGATTGCTTGTTTTTGCCTCTTTTTATGTTTTGTCCCATGTCTGTATGTCTGTACGTATGTGCTCCTATATTGCTTTCCTTTTTCTACTTTATCTCCACTTAGCATGATAGGTTCGTTAGTTCTTGGAGCCCTATTTCCTCTGATCTTTCTTTTAGCTATTTTATCATTTCCTGTTGTTTCACTACATCACTACATCATTCGCATATTTTAATGTGTTTAAAATGTACCATCTAATTTAAATATTTTGTTTCAACGCTTCACCAGTTGATTTGCTGCTATAGACAACCGAACTTATACATTCCCATAGCAATAACGATCTGACTAACGTTTTCTAGGCCCATTTACAGGCTTAATTTTCGAAACAATCGAGTTATTGCACTTCATTAACCATAAACCTTGATTCCATGCGATGAAGTTGCCTCGGCTTATTAAAACCAGATCCGGTTCAAATCAAAATGTTGTAAAATTTTGTAAGACAAATGCAATTAATTCTAGCTCTATAATATAATACGTGGATTATAACAATTGCCTTTGAAAAAGAAATAAGGCACCACCACCACCAATATGCAATTTACAAACACCTAGTAGAATTCTGAACCATGTGATAATTTTGTCATTCCCCTGGCCCATTTTACTGATCATTGATAGTAACTCAGACTCGTTTTTTTTTTTTTAAATTGTTGTTTAAAACTTCGTAGTATTGCTCAAATGTTAAACATACTTTGCTAAACATGAGTGAATACAAATGTCAGCAAGGGTGCTGAAACAAAAAGCAAACAATGCTGCTACATAATTTATAAGCGTTGATATCTAGGGTGTTTTTTATAGAGGTATAAAACTTTAAGTTGGCAACACTTTTTTAACTGGCTGCCATTTTGTCAGCTGTCAAGGGATTTATGTTTAGTTTGGTTTGGCATTTCAACATGAATAGACTGACGCCTGAACAACGCTTCCAAATTGTGCAAATTTATTTTGAAAATCATGGTTCTGTTCGAAATACGTATCGCGCACTACGTCCATTTTACGGTCACCATAATCGTCCATCAGAGCAATTAATTCGATTAACTATGGAACGTTTTCGCACCACGTTTACTCTAAATGATAATACGCATCCACAGAGACGTCGTACAGTGCTTACAGAAGAAGTCATTGCTGCTGTAGAGCGTAGCGTAGAGGAAGACCCGAATCAGTCTATCCGCCATCGTGCACAGGAATTGGATATGTGTCCATCCACTTTATGGAAGATTTTGCGGAAAGATCTTGGTTTTCGTGCTTACAAAATCCAAACTCGTGGAACAATTGAAGCCACACGATCACCTAGCAAGGCGTAGATTCGGTGAATGGGCCCAAAACAAGATTGCCGTTGATCCCGATTTTCATAAGCGAATTTTGTTTAGCGATGAAGCTCACTTTTGTTTGAATGGATACGTCAATAAACAAAACTGCCGTATTTGGAGTTATGATAATCCTCAAGTGTATGTTGAGACACCGTTACATCCAGAAAAAAACTGACTGTTTGGTGTGCTTTATGGGCTGGTGGAATCATTGGTCCGTACTTCTTTAAAAACGATGCTGGTCAGAATGTTACAGTCAATGGTGACCGCTATAGAGCCATGATTACTGACTTTTTCGTTCATCAATTGAACAACCATGATGTGCCGGAACTGTGGTTTCAACAAGACGGCGCAACATGTCACACAGCTCGTGCCACAATTGATTTATTGAAGGAAACGTTTGGTAACCGCATAGTTTCACGTTTCGGACCCGTGAATTGGCCTCCAAGATCGTGCGATTTAACGCCGCTAGACTATTTTCTGTGGGGATATGTGAAGTCGCTAGTCTACGCCGATAAGCCCGAAACGATTGACCACTTGGAGGACAACATTCGCCGCGTTATTGCCGATATACGGCCACAAATGTTGGAAAAAGTCATCGAAAATTGGACCTCCAGATTAGACTACGTCCGAGCCAGCCGTGGCGGTCATATGCCAGAAATCATATTTAAATTATAATGCCAGAAGATTATCTTTCGAATAAAGTAAATTTCATGTCAATTTAAAAAATTCATCATTGTTTTATTCCATTTCAAAGTTCTATACCTCTATAAAAAACACCCTTTATTATGAAAAACCCTTTACTAAGCGATAATTCTTGAATTAAAACATTTTAAAATAAATGAATTAGCGAAGGCTTGAGATTTGCTCCTTAACATCCTATTGAAAAAATTTCTTTTAGTTAGCATGAAGCCAAATATAAAATCATACTGTTCGGAGCCGGGCGCATTCTAAAATTCCTCATGAATTACCCTCCTCGATCCTTACTGAATCTAACCACAAAAAAAGGGAAAGAAAGTGACACCTTAGTCCAGTTAGAGGCAACAGTGGTCCATGCCCTTTCCTGCAAATTATACGGGTTGGATAAACATATCCAGGCCTTCTAATTATTTAAAACTTAAATGCTGCCGAATCTTCTTACATCCAGTTTGGTGCGGGTACACCCTAGGACCAACGGAGGTCTTTTAGGCATAAAAACTAGGCGTCGAAAATATATATTTAGACAGAATAATATAGTAGAGGGAGATGTTTTATAATCGAAATTTGTTTATTAATGAATGGAATATGTGACATATCTAAATTGGGCCATATCAGAAATAATACAATAGGAGTTTATTAATGTTGGAAAGGGTATTCTAGATAACAAAGAAAGAAGATGTCACATATGGAATAATAAATGGAGTAACAAGAGATATGACAGTGGATTTCGGCGGGATGAAGAGTAAAGAGCTGTAGACAAATCAATGGCTATAAGACACTTTCTAGATGGATGGATAAATTATAACTGGGGAATATAAAGCTGCTGCAAAAAAATAACCATCATATGTCATCTTGAAAATATGACAACAACGAATGAATACAAAGAACTAATTCTAACAAGAACGTATATTCATAAAATTCAATAATGCATTCCCTTATTTACTCAATTTGTTGTTGAGACTTTGTTGCTCAAAGAGTTAGTAATAGGCTGTGCTATATTCTTCTGCAGGACTTGCAATATTCCCGGAGCGGCATTAGTGATCTTCCTGTATTGCGTGCTGTATACCAATTAAAAGTGAACAAGTATCACAAATGACAAAAAAAAATTCGCACAGACATTAAATTAGGTTTAATCTAATCTTTCACATGGAGTGTTTTCTACGTCAGGGTTTTTCCAAATCTTTTTCGAAAATAAGTGATACTTCAATTGGTACATACGCAGGTAGATTCATAAGTTTGGTAAATTTCTACGAAATGGCAGCAAAGTTTGTTAAGCGGAATAACTTTTGGTAAACGTGATTCTTGTAATGGTTGTGTTCAATGTTTCAAACAGATGCAACGCGCTCTTGTTTTTTGGCAGCTACCGTGAATGATCTGGATTATACGTTTTTATTTAAAAAAGTGGACTGCGGATCATGTAGAAAGTGAAATGAAGAAAGTTCATGGAGACTGAGCATCACCACTCGAGATGATTTATTACTGAATAAATAAAATTAAGCGCACTGCAGACGTCAGGACGTTCAGGACGTCCGTTTAAAGTTTCAGTTCAAATTCATGATATTGTGATGGAAGCTCCTCGCAGTAACCTTCGTGAGATTGTTGAGATGGTAGGCAACTCACATAAACGGGTACATAATATCTACCCTAAAGTTCTACAACTAAAAAAACCTGAGTGCGCTATGGCTGCTGCATTTGTTTATCACAGGTCACAAAGAAGGACATTTCAAAATCGTATTATATATATGCGTAATGTAGAGAAAACGTGGATTCCCCGTTAAACTCCAGAGAGAAAACGGCTATCAAAACACTAGGTCGGCAAAGCTTAAAGTGCACTGCAAAATACTTAAATGGTTTTATCGGCAGGGAAAGTGATGGCAATTGTTTTTTTGAACCTACAGGATATCATTATGATTTGAAAAAAGGTGAAACGTGACTAGCTCTTATTATGCAGTGTTATTGGACCGCTTGCATAGAGAGTCGAAGCACAAGCTACTAAGATTAGCGGGCAAATCAGTGCTCTTTCACCAGGACAATGCCTCTGCTCACACATCGGTTGCGGAATAGTTCCCTACTCACCCTATTCACCAGATTTGGATCCAAGTAAGTTTTTTTGTTTCCTAACCTGAAAAATTGGCTTGAAGGAAAGAAATTTCCGTTGAATGAAGAGGTTATCAGTGCTGGAAACAAGAAATATGTAAGATACGAAAAAACTTAGATCTCGCTGGATTTTTTTCTCTTGCAAAAAAACCGTGTTTTTTTCAAGACTTTTCAATCCACCCTCGTATTCAGCAAATTCTGTTGTTTGCTTGCCAACTTTTTGTTATTACTCGTTATTTACATTATTATTATTATATTTATAGAATGTTTCTACAAAAGCAATAAATACTCATTTTATTAGTATCATTCATAATCATGTTTTCGATTACTGTAAATGTTTGGCAGTTTGTGACGTTTTATCGCACGTATTGATAAATGATTCAAAAGTCAAAACAATTTAAAAAATCGATAACGAAAAAATTATATACAACTCGTGCGAGAAATTTTTAATATCTCAATAGATTATTAACCTCGGCTACATCTCGATAAATAAGTCCCTTTTCCCTTTATATTTAAGGGGTTATGCTGGTCCAGAGCATCATTTTTATACTCCTTTTATTTTATGGGTCTAACACACGAGCTGCAGGGAAGAAGTCCCTAAAGCGTTACAGGAGAGATACGTGTGCGGAAAAAGCGATTCACGTTGCTCTTGAATAGCTGTACTCGGTGGGAAACATAGTCCTGGGCAAATTATTCCAAAAGGATGATGTTTTCCATATAAAAGACTGCTTGAAAAGCGTCGTACGAGGAGTAACAAGCTGAAGCTCATACGGATGTGAAGTATTAGCGCGATGTGTACTTCTAACATGCACCGCTCTGGGAGGAATTAAGCGGGCCACATCCTTCTAACACTTTCCATGAAAATACTTGTAGAACAGGCTCAAGTCGCCAACCGTTCTTCGATGTTCCAGCGAATCAAGGCCGCCGATCAGTTCCGGGTCTCCAATCAGACGAACAGCTTTTCTCTGAATAGAATCCAACAAATGCAGTGTATGTTGGGAGCGGAGCCCCAAACATGGGAGCAGTATTCCATAGTTGGTCGAATTTTAGCTTTGTAAAGAATTAACAGTTGTTGTGGAGTGTAAAGCTTTCTGGTTCGAAATAATATTCCCAACTTTTGAGAAGCTCTCCTTGCTATGCCTGCAACATGTTCATGCCAGGACATATTTGCTCCCAAATTAACGCCCAACAAATTGAGTGACGATGTTAGAGGAATGGAGTGCCCTGACATAACTATGTCAAGTTCAGCAACGTTAACTTTTTTAGAAAAAACTGCCGCCTGTTTTTTTGTAGCGTTAAATTCCACTTGGTTACTGTCACCCCAAGATAAAATTTCTTCCAGGTCTTTGTTAAGTTGAATGACTTCCTGCTGTCTGCGGATATTCGTCTGAGTAGCCGATGTCCGAGCATTCAAAGTGAATGAAGAGATAAGCGTACTGTCATCTGCAAAGCTGTCGATTGGGCTCTCGATCTTTTCCAGCAGATCGTTAATGTAAATGAAAAAAAGAGTAGGAGACAGTATGAAGCCTTGAGGTACACCGGCGCTGATAGTGAAGGTGTTAGAAAGAAATCCGTCGACTGCCACTCGTAAAGAACGCTCTCTGAGGAAACATGAGAGCCAGAGCCACAAACAGAACTCGGCTTTGGATATAATACATTAACATAACAGTTTCGTAAGCAATAAAAACATTGAACCTGGATCTTTCACTAACAATGTCCTCCATATTGTCTTATTTTGTATTCTGTAGATTAATTATGAAAAATACTAAAATTTCAATTTTTAGCCTTGTAGGTGACAGTTTGCTCTTTTTTTTATTTTCATTGAGGGTTCAAACATCAGTTGCACATATAAATGTCCGTGAATACAGGAACAGGAAATTATACAATTGAAGATAGACATACAAGAATGAGTGTCTTGCACTTACCATACGGTAACTAAGTAGAACTTAACGCTACAAAAAATCAGCTAGAAGTATTTTCTATAAAAGTTCTTACTAAAAAAGTTAACGTTACAGAACTTGACAGATACATCGGGACACTTTAATCCATTGACATTTGCTCAGCATTAATCTGGAAGCAAATACCACTATATCTCTACAGGATCGTGTTGTATGCATGCATGCTAAGCATTAATCTGGAAGCAAATACCAGTATATCTCTACAGGATCATGTTGTATGAATATACAACAGCTTTTAATTCTATAC
This sequence comes from Pachyrhynchus sulphureomaculatus, assembly GCA_019049505.1. Taxonomy (NCBI): domain Eukaryota; kingdom Metazoa; phylum Arthropoda; class Insecta; order Coleoptera; family Curculionidae; genus Pachyrhynchus; species Pachyrhynchus sulphureomaculatus. The sequence goes on along the minus strand of CM032455.1, from coordinate 124,470,177 downwards.
AGAGCTCAAATTTGACCATCTATTGATGCTGCTTCCAAGTTCGGTACTTTGGTGCCCAATACTGCACTTATTAAATTTTATCTCGAAGAAAAATATCCACTTGAATTCTATGGAGCACGACCTGCAGCAATTCAAGGCAAACCTAAATCACTATTTCAGAGCATGCACCACTCTTATAGCGATTTAGGAATTTAGTTGCAGCGCATTTAATGTATTCATATAATAATGAAAACATTTATTCAATCATTAAGTGACTTTATTTGCGAAATCATTAACTTCTGTCAACCATGTATAGAAAAAAAAATGCATGAAACCACACAAAAACAATATTATTTTGGCGGAAAGAAAATATGGGTGGTCTCAAGTTAACCGTCACGGGTATCCTACTAACATTACTAAATTGGTCCTCTATTGCCTATCGGACCGCACTTTCCAGGTCAGAGCCACTTCCGAAATCAAGGCCATACGCAATTATTCAATATCTTCATCGCCGACATTCCCAAGTCGAACGTTACATTCATACCCATGTATGCCAACAACACTGCCTTCATCGCCACCACCCATTCTACCAGAATAATCACCAGCTGCCTACACCGCTACTTAGACATGCTAGTCCTGAACATTGGAAAACTGAATCTATCCAGTACAGAAGTTATAATCTCTACCAAATCCACCAGACCCTTTCCGTCTAGCCTCATCTTCCATGTCACCAGACTCCAATGAACCAACAACACCAAGTACCTGGGCCTTCTCTATGATAAGCTACTAGGATGGACCAAATCACAGCCACCATCATGAAGGCCAACTATCACCCAGGCAAGCTCCACCCTCCTTAACAAGTCCAGGGAATTAACAACACGCAACAAGTTGATAATTTAAAAAATCATTCCAGTTCTAGTTCAATATGGTGCTAAATTTCACGTTCTCACATATCCATTCTCCAGACCGTTCAAAATAAGGCTCTCCGCATCATCGTCAAAGCGCCATGGTTCGTTTGCAATACTCATATTCACCGTGACCCCTAGATGCCAACAATTCAGGAATTCATAAGCAATGCTTAGCTTAGATTGCTAGATGAAGCTACCCACCACTCCAACTCCAAAGTCAGAAATTTCTATTTGATTTCCGCCCAATGACAGTTAATAGAAAGTTAGTAATAATTCATAACATATCTTAGGTCTTTGTTATATTAAGATGTTATCTCATTTATATAAAACTTATCTAGGCTGTTAATTAAGTTACTGACATGTCAATATCTTAGTATTCGAACTTATAATTTTGTTAGATAAGCTCATGTAATAGTAGTTATAGGGCATGGCCCTGCCTAGTTTATTCAATAAATTTTATTAGATATAAGATGATTGACTAAAAATTTTTCGAAACAATAATCTTCAAAGAAACTAATCAATGCCTACGGCGCTTTACAGTATTTTCTGTGGCTAGCTATAGCAACAATTTAAATTATTTGAAAACAGCAAGCCATGTACCCAATGCTGCCAAATAGCCTGGTGTTATCTTTGCATCAACTTTATCGAATAACAAGTTCTGTGGCAGGCATTTTAATCCTGCGCCACCTGACTTGACTCGTGCATACTCATACCAAGAAGATATCTTACTTGGTCGGACCATCTTGTTGAATCTTCTACCTTCCCGGTTACTACAAGCTTTTCCATGGCATACAATTTTATATATTTTAGGTACCGTATATTAATTCTATTTGAAAGTCCGTCAATTATACTAAGTTCTTCAAGAACAGATACATTAGTACGGTATTCGGTATATGATACTCTGAGGATTCTTCGATATGCCCACATCTCAAACGCATCGATTCGTCTTTTATTAGCTTGTTTCGTGGTCCATGTTTCCGATGCGTAAATTGCTATGGGGAATATAAGGCTGGATGGCAATCTTAGCTTTGTGTTTTTTTTAACAGCTAGATCTTTCCAGACGTTAGTGAGTTTGATCGTCGAGTTTTTAGCCATAGTCAAACTTCTTCTTACTTCCGCTTCACAGCCACCATTGTTAGTTATGAGGGATCCCAAATAGTTAAAATGATCTACAACAGTAAAACCAGCCATTTCATTTATGTGTGACAGATCTAGTTTTTGCTTGCGATTCCAACGCGCTCCATAATTGATTGTAGGTCTTGTATTGACTTTGCAAGTATAACAGTATCATCCACATATTTAAAGTTACTTAGCTTTTTTCCACCGATTGTCACATCCCCACTCCAGCCATCCAAAACCAACCTCATTATATGTTCATTATATATGTAAAAAGTATTCAAACTAAACTCTAAAAATAAAACAATTTTTATAACTAACCAGATCACTCAAATGATTTCGCACTATCTCGCCAAATACCCTTTCTATTTATGTAGTCCGCGTTTGTATTTCTTTTAAAATTCAATAAAAATAATCTAGAAACTTTATTTTTACGATTATTTGATCAACGAGATTTCCGTAGATTACTTTTCTCGTCCTAAGAGTCCGCAATTCGTCCTGTTTGTTCAGGATTATTTCGGAATCAAATCCTAGACATGCCGAAATTATCAGGTTTCTGCAATTTTTGGTCTTCTATGATTTTGTTATCTGAGAGAGCAGCTTTGTTTGTATATTTTATTAGAATCTCTAAGAAGTTATAAATTAAATATAGTTATTTGAAAAGAGCTGGGGTACTTTAACAGAAAATAAAATATTATAGAAAAAAAGTTTTTTTTAGAGATGAGTAATAAAAGAAACCACTATAATAAAGATAATAGTATATACGAGAGCCGTTCGGAAAATCCGTGCGAAAATTAAAAAAGGAACAGTTATTTTTAAGAAAATTATTTGCCCCCCGCCATTTTTTCAGGATTTCAAACAGATGATAGTCAGATTGTACCAGATCTGGCGAACATGAAGGATGAGGAAAAATTCATAACTCAGTTCCACCAATTTTTCAGTAGACAGTGTAGACATTTGTTGGAAAAACAATTCTTTCTTTTGCAAGATATTCTTCTTTATTTCTACGTTTAATCGATGAAGCAGAGATACTTAGTAGGTCACGGTGATCGCCTCTATATAAGGTAATCTACTAAAATAATGCCTCTTGCATTCCAGAAACAGTCTCTCCCTCTCTTTTGACTTTTTCTTGATTTCTGGTTGGTAATGGTGATTCCAATTTTTACCCACATTAATGAATCGTCCCAAAAACTTGTCGAGATTTCCTTGATACAGCTTTGAATTGATTCAACATAACCTGACCATATCTGACCGATAGAGAGCTGTCAAGACATCCACTTTGCCACAAGTGCTCTTATGTGTACGTATTCATGCAAGATATTGTGAACTCGGTCATTAGAGAACCCAAGATCTTAGCGGTATTATGCACATGAATTATGGTGATATTTTCTGGATTAGTGATATCAAATGGCCTTTCGGAGCGTTCACCGTGCACTCTACTCTCGAAATTATCCGAAACCATTAAAAACCATATCAAACGACGGAGGCCCCATAGTTTTATTATTATTCTTTTTAATGTTTAATCAGGACTTAAAATATCTTTTGGTCCATATTAACCAAATGTCACAAATTGGGAGATTGAAAATCACGTTACTTGCAGAGTGATGTTTGTAACAAGATAAAACTTTTTCAGTTCTCTTATAAAATATCTGGCGCCACTTCTGTCTTAGTGGCGCCATCTACTGGATTTTTTAAGGACGGTTCTCGTATGAACAAAAAATTCAAAACGATACTTTGTTAAATAAAATAGAGTAATGTTTGATATGTCCCACTGAATGGCAAAATTTCAGGGATATCGGTTGGTCTGGTTCTGAGACATCTGACAGACAAGTCTCTAACATTTGACGTATTCAGAAATGCGGTGTAAAGGTAAAAAATAGTAGTTTACTCCTGACAGCTGTCCTGATCCGCTTGGTGGCCTATAGGTCCTTAAGAGCTTACAGGGTGGTGATACGTATCATTGGAGGCGCAAAGCGCACTGCAACAAATTATTCAGAAAATATAGGACTTTCAAACTACGTAAGAGGAAACGGAAAAATTTATAATTCTCAAGATTGGATGGTATAATGTAACTCTATTTTGGCGCAGGCTTTTTGTGACAATTATTAACAAAAACACTTTTCTCCCTTAGAACCATGAAAAATGTGTACATACAAAAAACAAATTATGCAATCAGCTGTAGTTCAACATTAATACTGGACAGGAAACAACATCAATGTAGTTAAACCAAAGTTCTTGGTTCAATCTCCAATATAACATTCTAATCACGTCAATAAGCGGCAGTATCCATCAAAGGTAAAACTATAATTTGACGAACACCGGCTATATACACATACTTGACTTGGGCTCCCTGAGCTCATTCGTGAGTAAAGATTCCTGAAGATGCCTTAAGAAATCGTAAGTGGCACGTCGGAACGTCGCTTTAAATTGACACTGTTTAAACCTGAGGTTGATTACGCCAATACGTCAGCTATCAACCACTGATCAAATGCTTAAACTACATCAAACCCTTCATCCTGAGGCATACCAAGGGAGGCTAGGTATATGCCATCCCCACCCCTATGGATTTAGGAAAGGACAGCCTTCTAATAGAGGGTTTTCTATATTGGAGGTAACTTTTAAAGTTCTTTTTTTTACAAGATCTTCATCCTACCGATTTTCAAATTAGGTTTAATATTTTAAAGCCTAGTGGGTTCTTTTTCGTTAAAAATTTCCCCCTTCCAATGATTGGTTTTTCAGTGAGGTGTAAATATTGCTACTATATGAAAGACTTCTTTTTTTTCCGAAACATTAAGATTTTAAAATGCTTCTGTATAAAATGGTTCTTCTTTGCGAAACATCTCTCCTTCCTCCTTTAACGTAGCAGTATATGAAGAGATTCTTTTGTTGCAAAAAATCTTTCCTTGTGATTTATTTTGAGTTTAATGTGTTGGAAAGGGTCTAAGGCTTTTGCGCAAGAAAGCTCTAATTTTTTTTGAGGGCCTTCACCCTCCTTTCTCGCTTCGTCGATTGACACCTCGCCTCTTTATAAGCAACTTCGTATTTAGTGTTTTTTTTCTCCTTCCTCGAATACTATATAATTTTTGACAATCTTTTCTATGTGATTTTGCCTTTACTATGGAAACAACTATTTTGGTGTTTTTGAAATAACTACTTTTTGTTGACAACCCTGTCACAATAAAAATCGCCGCAAAACGAAGCCTGCGGACTACCGCCGTCACATCAGAATGAGCCTCATCGAGTTTAGCACAGCATTTCACAGAAACCCGTTTAGGTACATTTTAACGTCCCGGCTTCGTTTTGCGACATTTTATTCCACTGTACCGACAGCTATATTTTCTATGACCCTGTATTTGTTATTCTCTTGGCAAAATTATTCTCTTTTTTGTAACTAAATTACAAACACAAGCTTTAATTGCAAAAAGAATTTTAAAATTCCTCAAACTATCTGTTCGTTTTATGTATATTCAAAATTAAACATCAAATATTAATATCTCCTAATTTTATTTACACTGTTTTACTATTATTTCTTCTCACAACTTTATAGTAATTACTTCCCAACCTACCCCAATGTAATTATTAAATAACACTGATAAAAAAACTTTCAAGCACTTTGCTTTTCTGTGAATTACAGAAGACAAAACAAAGCGACATTTTTCGGGGTACTGACCTCTCAGTACGTGCCTTTTCCAGACTTTATGCTAAAGCAAAATTTAAAAAGCTTCTACGCTTAACAATTCGACATATCTTGTTACAGAGATGTTATATTTTGCTTATGTGGTCAGATTGCAGAATTAAGAATATAGCGATAAAAATCTTTTTTCGTTTAGAGATGGAGAATAAAAAAATATTTATTTTATCGAATTATTAATGAATTCGTAGTTTCTTAATAATAATTAGGAAATAAATTTTTATGTAAATATCGAGATAAACTACTGAAGTAACAGTTACTCTAGTATTACTTTTAGGTAGGGTACAGAGTTATATTATTCCAAAATTTGACTCCTAGAACATGAACGAAACCTTTAATATTGAAGCTCAATGCCATTTAAAAAAGGTTAATATTTTGTTTCACTTGTGCTTCAGATGCTAGCAAGGAGTGTCAATGATGTTAAGGCCAGAGTTTTTTTTTATGGGTCTAGCACGCGTGCTACAGGGAAGTCTCTAAAGCGCTCCAGGAATGGCATGTGTGCGAAAAAAGCGATTCACGTTGTTCTTGAATCGCTGTAAATTGTACTCGGTGGGAAACACAGCCCTGGGCAAATTATTCCAAAGGGATGATGTTCTTTATATAAAAGATTGCTTGAAAAGCATTGTAGGCGGAGTAACAAGCTGAACCTCATACGGATGTTAAGTTCTAGCGCGACGTGTATTTCTAATATGCACCGCTCTAGGAGGAATTAAGCGGGCAACATCCTTCGAATACTTTCCATGAAAATACTTGTAAAACAGACTCAAGTCGCCAACCGTTATTTGATGTTTCGGCGAACCAAGGCTGCCGGTCAGTTCCAAACGAACAGCTCTTCTCTAAACAGAATCCAACAAACGCAATGTGTGTTTGGGAGCGGAGCCCCAAACATGGGAGCAGTATTCCATAGTTGGTTGAATTTGAGCTTTGTAAAGAATTAACAGTTGTCGTGGAGTGTAAAGCTTTCTGGTTCGAAACAATATTTCCAACTTTTGAGAAGCTCTCCTTGCTATGCCTGCAACATGTTCATGCCAGGACATATTTGCTCCCAAATTAACGCCCAACAAATTGAGTGACGATGCTAGGAAAATGGAGTGCCCCGACATGACTATGTCGGGTTCAGTAACGTTAACTTTTTTAGAATAAACTGCCGCCTGGGTTTTTGTAGCGTTAAATTCCACTTGGTTACTGTCACCCCAAGATAGAATTTCTTCCAGGTCTTTGTTAAGTTGAACGACCTCCTGCTGTCTGCGGATATTCGCCCGAGTAGCCGATGTCCGAGCGTTCAAAGTAAATGAAGAGATATGCGTAGCAAAGCTGTAGATTGGATTCCCGGTATTTCCCAGCAGATCGTTAATGCAAATGAGAAAGAGAATAGGAGACACTATGGAGCCTTGGAGCACACCGGTGTTGATAGTGAAGGTGTGAGAAAGAAATCTATCTATCGCCACTCGTAAAGAACGCTCTCCGAGGAAACATGAGAGCCACAAACAGAACTTTTCAGTCATACCACAAGAGCGTAGCTTAGCTAACAGTTCATCGTACCAAACACGGTCGAATGCCTTGGTTATGTCAAGAGCAACCGCTCCAGATTCTCCAAAGTGTTCAATTGCGTTGTTCCAAACATGTGTTATATAAGTTAGAAGATCTCCTGTTGATCTATGTTTACGAAAGCCATATTGGTGGAATCCTTCAAGATATTTTAGAAGATGCTGATTGATAACCTTTTCCATGACTGTCGATAATATTGAAAGCAGTGCGATTGGTCGGTAGTTATTTGGCAAGGTCTTCTTGCCATTTTTAGGTATCGACTGAACTGTGGTACATTTCCAGCAGGAAGGAAATATTCTCCTTCTGTAGGATAGGTTGAAAAGTCTACAGAAAACTGGTGTTAGTTCCCTAGCACAGTTTTTGAGAACTATGGCAGGTATTCCGTCAACGCCAGAAGCCTTTGTTGTGTGAGTAATGTAAGACACCTGCTCTAGCTCTAACAAAAAAATTCAATAAAGCAATTAGCATTGAAACGTGCAAAGATGTGACTGGTGAAGTCATAAGAGGGATCTGCTTCAGCAAGTAGTACTTGTTTTCATTAGGTTTGCAATAATCCAATGGTGGGTATCCGCTTCCGTTATTAGCGTCTATTAGCACTAACGTGCATCACCTACTGCAGCTATTAGCAAAAATGTATCCTTGCTAGTAGCCGCAGTAGGTGACACACGCACTTACGCACGCATGCATCCACCCTAGCGCATGGATGAGTATGTGCGGGCTAGTTTGTTTTATATTACAATAAAGCATCTAGGACGTGCAATAATACAAACAGCAGAGTCGGGCAAGGCGTCTGCTGCTATAGGAACATACCACTATGAGATATTTGAAACGGTAAATAACGCAAAACATATTAGGCTTAAAATATTAATTATTAATTACAATTACAAATTTGTAAAATTAAATAATAAAAATCACCAGCTTATTAATATGTACTATAATGATAATAAAAATGAAAATTACACAGAAATTGATAAATTAGATTAATCGGTGATAAAACTTACCTTCATTTAAAAATTACCTGCGCACAATATAGGATAAAGCACACAGCACTGACAATAGGTTAACAATATTCTTTTCTAAGTAATTTTATCGTCTTCGATTGACTTTCAGATATATATTCAGCCCTTTGAAAGAAAGAGCGACGCGCTTGTGGAAAAAGCGATTCACGTTGGTCTTGAATCGTTGTAAATTTTCCTCGGTAGGAAACATAGTCTTGGGCAAATCGTTCCAAAGATATGAGGTTTTTCATATAAAAGACTACTTGAAAAGGGTTGTACCAGGAATGACAAGCTAAACCTCGTACGGATTTGTTATATTAGTGCGACTTATAAACCTAGTATACACCGCTTTGGCTGGAATTAAGCAGGATACATTCATCGAATATTTTTAGAAGTCGCCGACCGTTCTTCAATGTTCCAAGAAATCGTGTTTGCTGGCGAGTTTTCAGTTTCTAATCAGGCGAACGGCTCTTTTCTGAATAGAATATAAAAAATGCAATGAATGTTTGCGAACAGAGCCCCAAACAGGAGAGTAGTATTCTATCAAAAACTGCCGCATGGGTTTTGTAGCGTTAAATTCTTTTTAGATACTGTCATCCCGAGACAGAATTTTTTCAAGGTCATTATTAAGTTGACCAACTTTCTGCTACCTGCGAATATTTGCATGTAGCCGATGTTCGAGTGCTCTAAGTAGATGAAGAAATAAGTGTACTATCATCTAAAAAGCTGAAGATTTCTACTGTATATATTACTACTGTGACTTAATTTTAGAACGATTCTTAGACATATAATCAGTAGCATGAGTATCTCTGAATATTATAGGAAATTTCAAATGTAGAGTGTAACTATGTGCAATATTAATTGTTTTTGCAACGTCACAAATCCTAAAATTTTTGTCTGCGTATTTGTATCTTAAATATGCTAGTGCCTAATGCTCGTACTATGGCACTTATCTCGTCAAGAGAAAAAAACAAAAATAAATAATAAGATTTAGAGATAGTGATATCGTTAAGTTTGCCTCGGATTAAAACAGATGCTGTCAAATTAAGGAATAAAATATTTGTTCAATCTCAAATATATCTATGATGGATCCTTGTCAATAGGAAGGAATCTAATCTGCTCAGTCTTCTTCCGTATTCATTTTTGATAAATCGAGATTTTTAGTTAGTTTTCATTTTACTTTCTTTCTCTACACGTAGATTTTCAATCTAGCAACATTATTTTAAGTTACATCAATTATTAATCTTATTTCTTTTTTTTAAATTTTCTTTTGGACAGAATCACACAGTGCATTTAATACATCAGGGGTAAATTTGTACTGTTCTATTACTAATACCAAGGTAAAAGACTTATATTTCTGAGATACCCAAGAAACTGCTTTTCGACGTCTCGATTACTTGCACCAGATGTTTTCAAAAACCCTCACTACTCAAGGCTAGTAAATATTTCTAAAAATGTCTCTTGTAGTTGTAAACTAAATGTTAAATAATAATTCCAAGTTGTCTTAGAAGAACCACACCTTCTCATTGAATCAAGGTCGGAAACTTTCTTTGATTCTATGATTACTTAATTTTTTTCGCGGATTTTTCATTTCTTTAAAATCCTAATTTTTTTTTCAGAAGGATCCGAAGATGAGATAGAAATGAATGTTATTTCCACGATGAATCATAGTACTGACGAGCCTGTAACCTATACCAACAACAATTTTCAAAACTCCAAAGAAATGATACCTGAAACAACTCATCTTTCCATCAAATCTGACCTATACGATTCACCTGAGTCCAAAAGTGAGGCACAGAGACTCAACTTTACTAACGAATATTCCATACGTGAAGATAACGGAAAGCCAGATTTGTTTTACTTGAGGGCAAGAGACCTTGTTTTAGCTAGTGGAGCCCTGCCGAGCGAATTAGAGCTGAAAGATACTGGAGTTTTCGCGAGAACTACAGTTATTAAGGGTACCCGATTTGGACCTTTCCAGGGAAAGTGGGCAAGTTCTCCTCAAGATCCTCGCTTTGCTTGGGAGGTAAGTTAGGTTTCTGAGTTTGTAATTTTAATGAAAGTACTTAGTAGCTATGGCTTTTAAAATCAGCTTAAATCATTGCTACACTTGTGTTTTACTAATATTTGAAAGGAAAATGCACAGACTTTATTTATTTTTAAATAATAGTGATTTAAAAAAGAGACACGCTGCTAAATAGTGTCAATTCGTGAACGTTATTAAAAATTACATAAAAAAAATATAAGAAATGAATAATCGTCTATTGTTTTAATTATATGAATTGCGCAGGTATATAACCAATAAAGGAAAATAAGAGAATGTAAAGCATTGCTTGTAATAACGCTCTAAACCAAAAGTCACAACTCAAGTTGCTCTTTTTATGTGCAAAGATTAGGGAATTGAAAAATATAAATGACTTTATTAATTAAATCATCCGTGCCTATTAGAAATTCAACATGTTTTCAATAATAATAAACTTTTTGTGTAAGATTATTTGTCAATTTATTTGATATTCTCGGAAATGATTGTTATCCACGGAATGACACGTGTTGTCTGAATGACGAGCTGTCAATAAGGGTGAATTGAAATGATAAATACGGAAATATTTATTTAGAATATCAGTTTTTATTTAATTGGCTCTTAGCTACGTGCTTCACAAATAAAAATTAAAAAAAAAAATTTCCTAGGCTTATTAATTGAACTATACTAACGAAGTAAGAATAATTAATAATAATTGCTAGAAAGAATTATAACAATATCATTTATATCTAAATTATGAAAAATAAAACAAAATAACATACTTTAAGCACGAACTTATAAATTTAAAAACAAAATATAAATTGTTAAAAACTATTCCAAAATATCAGTTAAAATAAAAAACTTTTTATGTAAGATTATTTAAAATTTATATGTATTTTGTCAATTTATTTAATATTCTCGGAAATGATTCGTTATCCACGGAATGACACATGTGTTGTCGGAATGACGATTTAGCTGTCAATAAGGTGAATTGAAATGATAAATACGGAAATATTTATTTAGAATATCAGTTTTTTTATTTAATTGGCTCTTAGCTACGTACTTCACAAATAAAAATTAAAAAAAAATAAATTTCCTAGGCTTATTAATTGAACTATACTAACGAAGTAAGAATAATTAATAATAATTGCTAGAAAGAATTATAACAATATCATTTGTATCTAAATTATGAAAAATAAAACAAAATAACATACTTTAAGCACGAACTTATAAATTTAAAAACAAAATATAAATTGTTAAAACTATTCCAAAATATCAGTTAAAATAAAAAACTTTTTATGTAAGATTATTTAAAATTTATATGTATTTTGTCAATTTATTTAATATTCTCGGAAATGATTCGTTATCCACGGAATGACACATGTGTTGTCGGAATGACGATTTAGCTGTCAATAAGGGTGAATTGAAATGATAAATACGGAAATATTTATTTAGAATATCAGTTTTTATTTAATGGGCTCTTAGCTACGTACTTCATAAATGAAAATTTAAAAAAAAAATCCTAGGCCTATTACTTGAACTAAATTAACGAAGTAAGAATAATTAATAATAATTGCTAGAAAGAATTATAACAATAGCATTTGTATCTAAATTATGCAAAATAAAACAAAATAACGTACTTTAAGCATGAACTTATAATTTAAAAAACAAAATATAAATTGTTGAAACTATTCGAACATATCAGTCTTGAAGTAAGAAATAATATTTTCGGTTCTTTTTTTTTCTGAGCGAATGTGTAGAAATTATCTCAATTATTTGTTCAAAAATAATATAGGATGATACGTCTACTATAAATATTTTGGCACTATTCCGCACAGATCTCAAGGAAGATACTCTAACTTCACCGTCTTCTTTAACACTTGTCCAATACCTGTGACAACATATCCGTAGAAAACATTATGTTTTTGAGTAGGTACTTTAATTAATAAAAATGTCCCAGGAGACATCAAATTAGGTCGTATCTTTTCTTTGTCTTGTCCATTAGAAGTACCAGGGTCCACACTATGTAGTTCAGCTTGCTGACGAATAGAAATTGTCATTAAATCTTCCTTATTGGAAAAGGATGAGTTATAGATGCTTTTATAAATGCTGTGTGTTCTTGAATTTCTGCAGGTTTGGAAAATTTTTGTATGTAAAGGTTTTTCTGGATAAAAAGACTGCTACCCGCGAAAACATTACTGGAAACCATTGACAGTTTTAGCTCCTTCTGAATATGTTTGTGGTGATACAATTGTATTGAAACTTCAGGTCCTTTTTGTTAGGTAATTTTTGCAATATTCGTAACAGCTGCTATACCATCTAATGTTTTTCGGACTTTTTTTTTCATGTTGGTAACTTCATCATCAGGGACCATGTTTACTTGGTTAGCAAACTTTGTGAATACATTGAAAAAGTTAAAGCTTGTCCCACCAACACATGGCTATCGGCAGTTCTTTTTAAAACACCACCTACACCATCCGTCGGTCCTTTTCCGTGTCCAGGTTTGTAGAATGTCCAAGTAGATTTTGTTATTTGCTTGAATTAGTCAGTCAATATTCGGAGCTACTTATATCTGTATATATATATATATATATATATATATATATATATATATATATATATATATATATATACATATATATATATATATATATATATATATATATATATATATATATATATATATATATATATATTTGTATGGTTGCAATGTTGGAATCTCGGACCATCAGAGTACATGTGGACAGTGTCAACATCTTTGTTTTTCAGAATTTTGGTCAAGATAGGTTTCATATGAACTCACACTGCACGAGCCTGGCGATCTAAATTATCACTTGCTGCAGCAAAAATTGTCACTGTTTCGTGAATGATAAACCCCTGTATGAATAGATAATTGAATGTTAACGAAATGTGTGAACTGAATTTTCTTTGCGTACTTAGTAGGGTAGTTTTCTGAGAAGTCTGTTTGTATCATAATCTCCTTTTCAATCGAACTTTGCTTCATCTCTTTTTTCAGTTTGTTGTAGCTATAGATGCCATGAAGGTGTTTCTTCATTACGGGAATGTCTTTCGCTAAAACAATTTTTAACTCTTTGCTTGTACTCGAGATAGGTTTTTTGTTTTAATTTTAAATCTCTTCTTCTCACCCTTTATAATTTTATCTTCAATAGTAAATTGCAACTGAAAATATGTTAAAATATCTTCGTTGTCTCCTGGTTCCAACGTCACATAACCCATTTATGCAGTCATAAGAAGTTACATTACAACTGTAATGTTTTATCATCTCCTCCGTGTTCCTGTAATCCAGTTGCTTAAAGCTATTCAATGTATTAATTTTTAATTCAAAAAAGTTTCCCGGTTTTTCAATTTTCGAGCCTTAACCCAAAAAGGTTTCGCTCAAAGCAATGTCGCATATGGTAAATTAATTCCGGTTTTTTGTACGAATTTGTATGTCAAAGCAAGCTCATAAGAGACCGTGTCTACATTGCCTAGTACCATATTTTCTTTTCATGAAATCTCTCTTAGCCGGACACATCCTGCTAATCGTCTTTTTCGAAGAAATCTGTGACCTTTTGACGAATTTTTGACTTCAAAATTATTTCGTGAACTTTGTCGCGGCAATGACAACCACTTTCAACATCATCTCCCACAAGAACTGTGCACTATCGCCTATGGTCGCGTTCAGTTGAAAATATTTCGTTTAGTTATAGAGTCTGTCAATTAAGAACCTGTCATTTTTGGTAGATGCGATTCTAGCGATTCAACAAAAAATCGGTAAAGGAAACCTTTTATCTACGGCAGATTTGAGCAAAAGTACCCGTCGATTCCGAATTCTTGTTCAATCACGTAAAATCCAAAAAAAAAACGTTTGAGGGTCGATTCGAGGCAGTGTTTCTTTGTTCTCACTCAAAGGCCATACACATTCTGTGGCTAAATTTATTAAAAAGTCGGTGTCGCATGTGAAGAAGTGAATAAATCGTTTTAACGAGACGAAAAATGTCGACGACTTGCTGTGGCTTTGTTTTCACGAGACCTGAAATTGGCGCTGCCTCAAGGAGTGGCAAAATTAAGAAAATAGGTTCGAATGTATTTCATGAGACCATTCGACAACATCTTTATGCTCATGATGTGAAATTCCGAAATTATGTTGAAGAAACCTTTGCAACAATAAGATACTAGAGTGACCCTCACAATCGCCGGACGCCAACTCTGTTGAAAATGTTTGGTCCCTTGTAAAGAGAAAGGTTAGAGGAAACACTCTGAGGACTTTGACTCAGTTGTCTCGCGAGATTCGAAAAATTTGCAGAGTATGCAGAAAATCTCGTCGACAGCATACCTCGAAGATGCCAGGCGCTTATTGATACAGAAGGCGATTGGAAAACTTACTAACATAATTGCGCCGTTGTTAGCACACCACATTGATGGCAAAAAATGTTCTTGACACCCCTTTTTCCAAGAATGCGACGCATACGTTCTTGAACAAACTTTTAACCAAGTTCCTAAGAATACATTTTATTAGTCACAGTCTAAAATAGGTTTTTTTAGACAAAGTTAAAGAGTTCTGAACACTGAACACGGTTAAATATTTTTTTCTCTGAGTTCTAGATATTTTTGTTTACAGATCATTACTTAGGGACCAGTTCTCGAAATGACAGTTTAAACGAATATTTTATTATAATAATAAAAATAGTTTATAGGTTGGTGTACAGTCAGAACAAAACAGTTTAAATAGTTTGTAGTTTTTATGCATTTAATAAAATTACACTTTTTTGAGTTGGTTACTGACAACATATGTGTACAGAGTGTTGATAAAGTATAGACTCATAAAATATCTTAAGAATGCTAGACTTTTATCCAGAGTCCCCAAATGCAACCATGTTATATTTCATTATTTTTCCTTTATAAAAGTAACAAATCAGTTATAAGTAAAACGAAACAAATTTTGAAGCATATTCTACCTAGTAAAATATAGTGACGTCAAGTTAGGTTAGATGGTCATTTGAGGTTTCGCAATTTTTGCTGGAAGTTTTACACTATTGCAACATCGATTAAGAAAACGAAGATAGAACTACCTGTGTCCTAAACAGAAACGTCGCTATTGTTATAATACTAAAGTAATACTTAGGTCATATTATGACGAAATTGGCATTTACATACGGGCGTTACATTATACAAATTACAATACCGTAAAAAAGCGTTACCATACCCTACAACATTATTAAAAATTAACAATATAAACTAAATTTTGGCAATAAGGCTCTAATTTCACACCCTAATAATCATGGATTATATCTCCCTTATTTTAGGAAATAATGTACAAATACTGTTCACTATTCTCACCCCATAAAACTGACGAAAACCACCCCTTGTATCGATAAGTGTAACGTAACTAGACCTCTTTTATGTCATTTAGATCAGCGGCTGTCATTATGGAGTGTTATTTTAACACTTTAGTGGCGTAGTGTTTCTTACAATACAAACTTTTTGTGATTGAGAGGTTAAACTTGGGATTGTTAATAATACTTGTTGCGTTTCAAGGAAGTATATTTTGATATTATGAAAATAAATTCTTTTTCATTTTTTTCTTAGTCACTATGTATTAGGTTTTAGATTAGCAACAATGTGTACAGTAAGACATTTCGAAGTAAAATGTGTAAAGTAATTCATTTTGCACATTCTGGAATACATTTCATATTACTATAAAAGGCGGTATCTGCCATAAATTGTCTTGATTTTCCTTTCAAACTTCCCATTTCTGAAAAAATTACTATTTTACGCACTGCATTATCTATAACCGGACTAACTGCTATATCTTAGCAATAGTTAATTATAAATCACCTTGCTATTTATCAAAAAAAAATGATTGATGAGAAGGGATTTCATATTTTCCAAAATATTTATAATCAAATTAATCTAATTATGACATCCGGAAGGAACGACACGGATGTAAGGATTAAATAATTGACAGACAATTAAATAAAGTGACATCATTTTTATCAGTTTATTTATACAAGAATTAAAATTTTCAATTAATTTATCGCTATATTAACCGATAACAAGGCACGCAATCTTTACACGGATATTAATTTAATTATTTGAATTTGGGCTGATAATGTGCAAAATTGAACAGGAGTTATAATAATCATAAAAAGATAATGTATATACACCAAAAAGTTTTATTGGTAATTTTTTTAGATTAGCAAGAAAATTCCTGATTTACTCACCACTTTCCTTAAAAACACAACTACTATTTTTACTACACAGACTAAATGCTGCGTTTGCCTTTCTTTCACTAAAAGGTAACTTAATTCAGGCAGTAACATACAACTAATTGTACAACTACTTCGTAAAAGCTTTCGTTTTAAAAGCATAGTAAAGTGGCTGCCCGTGGCTCCATGGCGTAATATTTACTTGCGGTGCAGTACGTCTCGGGTTCCAATCCCGACAGATCGGTATACTTTTATTTAAGTATATATGGCCTGGCCACGTAGTTGTTTGCAGACATTCAATAATGTCCGTGGCAGCACTACTGCGTTGTCTGAAAGGTGCAGTGAAATACAAAAAAGTATTTTTCAGGACTTGGACAACATTGACGTGTATTACGACATCCCCGCTGATATCCTCAGGATATGAAAAAAAGTAAAATCCCTACTTAGGCGGGGAGGTGAACAATAAAAAAAATACCTGTCCTCTGTCGAGGACTATTTAAGAACACAAACCGACAGAGGAATTGTTACTAATAATTACCGCTAGACAACCAGACTGTTAAGGTTCTAACTCAGTAATAAAAAATCTAGATCAGCTACTAGAAATAAACAAACTCTGTATGTCATCAGCGACCACTGTTTTATCGTCTGTCAATCCATCTCGGGGTGTATTTGGTCGTATCATGGCTGATTCCGAGCTAGGATTGTTAAAGGAGAGAACGAAACTCGAAAAACTTATTGCAGCACTGGCGTAATATGGTAATAAGTTACAATAAATTGTAACCCTGGTTTGTCAATCTATCCTTCGGTTCATAGCATCCTGCACCTTCCGGTTCCCAATTTCCAGCCTATCTGCCCAGTCTTCCGGCCGTAGGTCGCGTTCCGACATTGCTTTTTGGATTCCACTTATCCACGTGATCTTAGGTCTACTCATTTTTCTCCATTCTGGGGGTTGTCATTCCATTATTTGTTTCGGTAGTCGATGGTCCGTCATCCTTTGTACGTAAACATACCAGCAGAGCTGTTTTTTTTTTGTATATCTTATATTCGTACGGCCCATGATTTCAAGTCATCTTTCATTGGTTATATGCATGGTTCTTGATATACCTGCAGATCGCCAGGACTCCATCTTCAGTGCGAGTAGTTTTCATTTGATTGACTTATTCATTTGCCAAGCTTCGCATCTATATAAAACCACACTCTTAAAAACAGTGGGTTGTCTTTTGTTTCGAGATGGTTCTTTACTATAGTAATGAGTTCACGTTGGCCACTATCTTTTTTCCCTTCAGTATCTTCTCGACTATCTCGGCTTCCGTATGTCCATCTCGTTCGATTCTTGCACCTAGATACGTATATTCCGAGCGTACGGTAATTATTTTGCCGTCCTCTAGTGCTTGATTGTAGTTATCTCTTCCTATGCACATATACTTTGTTTTTGTATTATACACTTGTAAGCCTTATTTCTCGTACTCTCGTATCAGTCGGTTTGTCATGAATTTCAGGTCGTCTCGTTTTTGTGCGATTACTACATGGTCATCAGCAAAATGCAGTGTGTATGGGGTAGTTTCGACGGTTAGTTTGTATACCCATTTCCGTGCAAGATCTTCGCCATCCCTTCAGGGCCTCATTCAAGTAGATTTTGAAGAGCGTAGGAGACAGACTACATCCCTGTCTCAGACCTTTATTTACCATGAAAGCACCAGAAAATTCATTGTTAATCTTTAACTTGGATTGTAGGTTGTGGTAAAACTGCTATATTATTTTTACAAGAGTTAGGTTGACCAGTGAGTTTTCTAGCACTTGCTACAGTTTGTGCAGGAGTATGGTGTCATATGCCTTTGTCAGGTCCACGATAAGCCTTCTTTTCATTGAGCTAGGTCAATGTGAAAATATGGTCTATGCAAGTACGGATGATTCTAAATCCTCCTGTTCTATTTGAAAAGGTGCTTATTCGTATTCTACTAGTGATTTCAATATCTTCCCATATAATCTACTGAGACTGGTTGTGGCAGAAATACTGCAGTAGTTTTTGTGTTCTTCTTTATTGCTTTTCTTATAGATAAGAGTTATCCATCCTTCCTTCCAAGTTTCTGTTACATTCTCACCATTCAAATACCTATTACAGAGTTTTGTCAGCTTCTTTATTAATTGTAGTGTTCCATTTTTAATGAACTCCACTGGCATTTCTTCTGGTCCGCTCGCTCTTTTGTTTTTCATGGTTCTGATTAATTTTTCCATAATTCGTTGTCAATATTGATCATCCGTGGTAAAAGACTAAAATTTAAAAGCATACCTTCCCTCGATCGGGGCTGTTTAAGGACACAGAACGGCAGACAATGATTGAAATAATTTTTTACAGCGGTAATAATTTCTTGGTCGGTTTGTGGCCTTAAGCATCCCCTGACTTAGGGCAAGTATACTTTTAAATTTTAGACTTTCACAAGACAGAGATACAATTTGTATCTACTGCTATGTTACGCAAGTACTGTAATAACTACTTCGAGTTTTGTTCTGTCCTTTGTTGATCCTAGGTCGGCCGATGAGTCGTGATACGACGAAACGCATACTACTTCTATTATAATTGGAAATATTGAAAAAATAATATAATTTTCTGATTCCTAGATCACGTTCTTTTGCTTATAGTGTTGTAAAATGGTTTTCCTCATAAAATGAGAAAAATGACGGCTAAAACAAATAAACAAAAATATTTTCATTGATTTAAGTTAAAATTAATGAGATATTTTCACTAAAAATGTTTACCAAATGGGAATTATGTTTGTTGTCCTCAGTCTACTACTAGAGTTTCTTCATATAGTTATAGGCGTGAGAGACTTTAACAGAAAATTTACCTAGTGGCAAGGCCTAATCAGAATTAAATTTATGTTTTGAAAAACCGCATATAGTTGACTTGACTCTTCTGTTAATTTATAGTCTGTCAAGTAAGAACGTGTCCGCGATAATTAATTTTTGGTAGATTCGTTTCTAGCGATTCAACAAAAAATCGGTAGAGGAAACCCTTGTCTACGACGTATTTTAATAAAAGTATCAGTCGATTCCAAACTTTCATCGAAATCACGTATAATCCAAAATGAGTGACTTGTTTCAGCGTCGGTTCGAGGTAGTCTTTCTTTGTTCCCATCCAAAGGAGCCTAAAATGACATATTCCGCGGCCGCCATATATATTAAAAAATCGGCATCGTTTGTGAAGAAGTAGGTAAATCATTTTAACGAAACAAAAATGTCGACGACTTGCCAAAACGTGGCAAAGTCACTCCAAAAGTCGAAAAATGAATCGTGTCTTTGTTTTCACGGGACCTGAAATTGACGCTGCATCAAGGAGCGGCAAAATTAAGAGAATCGGGTTTAAATGTGTCCCATTAGACCATTCAATAACATGTTCGTGCTCATGATGTCAAATTCCAAAGCAAGTTGAAGAAACCTTTGCTGGGTGGAAATCAAGTCGCGAAGCGGCTCGCTTGGGCCCACGATAAGATACTAGAGTTACCCTCACAATAGCCGGACGCCAACCCTAATGAAAACGTGTGGTTCCTTGTAAAAAGAAAGCTCAGTTGTCTCGCGAGATTCGAAAAAATTGCCGAGTGTGCAGAAACTCTCGTCGACAGCATGCCTCGCAGATGCCAGGCCATTATTGATGCAGGAGGCGATTGGATACCTTACTAACGTAATTGCGCCGTTGTTAGTATACCAAAGAATACATCGATGGCAAAAAAGTTCTCGAAACATATTTTACGGGCGGTCGCGTTCTTACTTGACAGACTGTAGTTGGAAACGGTTCTCAACTCAGAATGAATTATTACCAAAATATCTTCGAAAAAAACATTCTACCTGATATATATATACTAATAAAGAAATTTAATGTCGATAATCTGATATATTTTAACAATTAGAATAATATCCTGTTGATAAAATTAGATTAATTTAAATAATAATTTATAAAGTTTTTTTCCAAATCTTTATATAAAAAATTTAGTAGCTCGTGGTTAATACACTAAGTTTGTAAGGCTAATATTTCGAGAAAAAAAAATCTTTTCTATTATTATAACTTAAGAAGAAAAATCTGATGTAAGTAGTCCTTGCCTAAGCAATCTGCAAGTCTATAAGAACCAAGAATAACTCTCATTTATGTTCTATTATTATATGTGTTTTTGTTTTTCTTTCTCACATTTGGTCAATGTGGTTCCATGTTTGGCTGACGAGCCTAAGCCAAGTCCGCACAAACGCTATTACCATTGTGTATTAAGGAATGACCTGACAATGTTCCATGTTTTCAAAATCACTGACTTCTGAATATTTTTCTGTATGTTTGTGTTGAGTCCTAATTGTACCAAGTGTGATGTGAATGTTCTTTTTGTAAGGCCTGTGGCTGATATAACGAGGGGGACAATAATGATTTTTTTCTTGTTTCCATAACCTTTTTATTTCTGCTGCAAGGTTTGTGTATTTGGAGATTTTTTCTGTGTATTTAGTTTGGATGTTTGTGGACAGCCATGTCAATCAGATAGGTGATTTTTCCTTCTTTGTATTGAAAAGTAATATCGGGTCTATTGGCGGGGGACTTTTTTATCTGTATGGATACTGAGCTTGTAATCTTTATTTTGAAGTATGAATGTTGGTGTGTAGTTGTAGTAGGGATCTGTGTTTTCTACTTTTGCCGCTAAGTCATGTCTGGCTGTGTATTCCATTTCGGCTAATATTCTACATCCGCTTGTTATGTCTTCGATTGTTTCTTTATGCTGGTGGCTTTTCCTGCATCTGTCTTCTGTAACAGTTGAGTCTTTGCTGATATGCTTTTGGTAGTTTCGGGTTAATATAACTTTATCCTGGATGGCAAGTAAGAAAGAAGCCTTCTGTTTCAGGCGATAGCTGCCCATCCTGTAACCAGGTGTATTGTTTGTGTGGTATCTGTGCTATCCGTAGATTGTTTTTTCTGACCAGGTTTTCATCTTTTCTTGTTGTAATTTAATGTGACTGTGTGTATCTGCTGGGTGGTCTGCTCGGGATAAGTCGAGAGGTGTGTAGTTTTTGTCTGTTTTCACTGTTGCTATGTGGAAGCTAGTTTGCTAGGTGTGAAAGTATTTCCTAAGTGCTTGTAATTGTTTTGTGTGTAATGATCCTATATCTATGATGTCTCTTCCTCCTGCCTTCCTCTCGATGGTAAGTGTTTCTTTGCATGCGTTGGGGTGTAATTTCCTGTATTTGATGAATTGAGAACGTATAAGGATGCCAATGTTTAGTCATTATTATTATTATGATTGTGATTTAGCCCTACGACTTTCGTGTTTCCTTTTCTGGATACATTGATTTATCATAGATACCAGTGATTTCGAAAACATGTAACATTGTCAGGTCATTCCTTACTATAGTGGTAATAGCGTTTGTGCTGAATTGGCTTAGGCTCGTCAGCTAAACATGGAACAACATGTACCAAATGTGAGAAAGAAGAATAATAATAATGACTTAAAGAATGGGAGGAAACTGTTGAACATGTAGATAACTCTCAATTGTAGTTATTTATTGAACAGTGACTATCTGCCACTCTCCAATCAGTAAAATGGATTCTTTCCCAATTGAGAATGCAGTCAACGTCTAAAGTGTGCAAGAAATTAATAATAGTAAAATTATAACCCAATCAGCGTACTGGGAAATAAAAGTGCTTGCCTATAGTTGAAGTGAGTAGAACAACCGATCAAACTACATCACACAACAGACGCTTTAAGAGTACAAAAAACTTGTTTCATTGATACCATGGTACCAAACTAAATATTCTAAATATGTGAAAATTTGAAAATAGGGGACCCTTACTATAAAAGGCCTACCTCGTCCATGGCATATGGACGAGGTACGCCTCTTGCCTTCGGTTATTTCGACAACAAAATTAATTCCAGTAAACCCTAAAGCTAGACGCAGCCATAGCGTAGTGGTTTGCTTTCTATTCTAAAGACCCGAATTCGAATCTCGGCCCTGCAAAAAAAACTAAAAAAAAAACTTTACCACGTGACGGTCGCTTCTCTCGACAATGACAAACCACCTTTAGTATCATGTCTTGTACAGCACTTTTCCTTTGGCCGTTCGGAATCGGCATTAAACTCTAGCTCACTTTATCTGTGGATCACTAAAAAAGGCACACAGGCAAAGGTCGCTTACATTCGTAATGAATATGGCACTTCAAGAAGAAGAAATCCTAAAGCTACCCTAGCACAACTTAAATTACCTGCTAATATATACTGTTCCTTGTAGAAAGCAGTAATTTTATAACTTAAAACTAGTATCTGCTTTCTTGGATGACAAATTAAAGTACGGTTCATGGAGATCGGCTTAATAGAATAGAGAGCTGTAGTTTTTATCATACAAAGAAATAATAATCACAATAATTATTAAAAGAAACATATATATTAAAAGTGTGGGGATTACTTAACGAGGCAGATAATAGTTTGTGACATCTTTATTGTACCCCGTAAGTTATTTCAAATTGTTTTGTTAAATCATTAATAGTACTTTAAATTATTTGAAATCTGACTTTTACTTTTTCATATCAATATCTGTTTACAAACGACGTGACCGACTGACTGACAACTTAAGGAACTTAGATATACTATACTTCACAACAATAAGGTCTTTTTAGAATTGAATATTATGAAAGTATTATTTCTCAAACATATTAACGTCTTCAGGAGCGACGATTAAATGATGATGGTTTATGAAAAGTATTTGGTGTAATATTGATAACTGTTATGCAGATGAATATATTATAAAACTTTTAAGAATGCTAGTTTTACGGAAAAAGAAATTGCAAAGTTATTTACCAAGTACTTCCCTTGTAAAGACGTAGTTCTAAAATTAACATTGAATTTCCTTCTCTTATATGAAAATCCATGCATTACAACTCCATATTTTAAATAATAGATACTTTAGAGTTAAATATTAGTCACAAAAAAATTAAGCAGGGAAAGAACTTTGGTTTATAATAAAAAAATTAAATAATTTTTGGGATTTATTTACTCAAATAACCCAAAAAATGATATGTAAAATGATATACTCTTTTCTGTTTAATTAACGCCATATATATTTAACTATAATTTTTTTTTATTGGTCTAGCACACGTGCTGCAGGAAAGTCCCTAAAGCGCTACAGGAGCGACATGTATACGGAAAAAGCGATTCACATTGTTCTTGAATCGCTGTAAATTGTACTCGATGGAAAACATAGTCCTGGACAAATTATTCCAAAGGGATGATGTTCTCCATATAAAAAACTGCTTGAAAAGCGTTTTACGAGGAGTAACAAGTTGAACCTCATACGGATGTGAAGTATTAGCGCGACGTGTACTTCTAACATGCGCCGCTCTGGGAGGAATTAAGCGGGTTACATCCTTCAAACACTTTCCATGAAAATGCTTGTAGAATAGACTCAAGCCGCCAACCGTTCTTCGAGGTTCCAGCGAATCAAGGCCGCCGGTCAGTTCCGGGTCTCCAATCAGACGAACAGCCCTTCTCTGAATAGAATCCAAATATAACTATAATAGACCAAAAGCTACGAAAAAAAAAAGTGGCGTGGGTAGTAGCAACTTGCCTCTTTGACAGGTTGATCTGGCACAGAACTGTTCAGCTTCCAGATATTTTGAGCTGTCTCTATTGGCCCATTATTCAGTAAGGCCCAACTCGAATTTTTAGCGTGAATGATAGCACCCTAGGCGTGGTACAGTATCATTAGCCAGTTCAGTAGGACTTTGGCTCTTTTTTTTTATGGGTTCAGCACACGTGCAGCAGAGAAGTCCCTAAAGCGCTCCAGGAGCGGCACGAGTGCGGAAAAAGCGATTTATGTTGTTCTTGAATCGCTGGAAATTGTACTCGTGGGAAACACAGCGCTGGGCAAATTATTCCAAAGGGATGACGTTCTCCATATAAAAGATTGCTTGAAAAGCGTTGTACGCGGAGTAACAAGCTGAACCTCATACGGATGTGAAGCACCAGCGCGACGTGTATTTCTAACATGCACCGCTTTGGGAGGAATTAAGCGGGCTATATCCTTCGAACACTTTCCATGAAAATACTTGTAGAACAGACTCAAGTCGCCAAACGTTCTTTGATGTTCCAGCGAATCAAGGCCGCCGGTCAATTCCGGGACCCCAATCAGATGGACCGCTCTTCTCTGAACAGAATGCAACAAATGCAGTGTATGTTTGGGAGCGGAGCCCCAAACGTGGGAGCAGTATTCCATAGTTGGTCGAATTTGGGCTTTGTAAAGAATTAACAGTTGTTGTGGGGTGTAAAGCTTTCTGGTTCTAAATAATATTCCCAACTTTTGAGATACTCTCCTTGGTTACTGTCACCCCAAGATAGAATTTCTTCCAGGTCTTTGTTAAGTTGAACGACCTCCTGCTGTCTGCGAATATTCGCCTGAGCAGCCGATGTCCGAGCGTTCAAGGTGAATGAAGAAACAAGCGTACTGTCATCTGCAAAGCTGTAGATTGGATTCCCGGTCTTTTCTAGCAGATCGTTAATGTAAATGAGAAAGAGAGTAGGAGATATTATGGAGCCGTGGGGCACACCGGCGTTGATAGTGAGGGTGTTAGAAAGAAATCCGTCGACCGCCACTCGTAAAGAACGCTCTCTGAGGAAACATGAGAGCTACAAACAGAACCTTTCAGACATACCATAAGAGCTTAACTTAGCCAACAGTCCATCGTGCCAAACACGGTCGAATGCCTTGGATATGTCAAGAGCAACCGCTCGAGATTCTCCAAAGTGTTCAATTGCGTTGTTCCAAACATGTGTTACATAAGTCAGAAGATCTCCTGTTGCTCTATGTTTACGAACACCATATTGGTGATCGCTAATAATATTGAATCGTTCAAGATATTTTAGAAGATGCTCATTGATAACCTTTTCCATGACTTTCGATATTATTGAAAGCAGTGCAACTGGTCGGCAGTTATTTGGCAAGGTCTTCTTGCCTTTTTTAGGTATCGGCTGAACCGTGGCACATTTCCAGCAGGACGGAAATATTCCCTTTCTGTAAGATAGGTTAAAAAGTCTACAGAAAACTGGTGTTAGTTCCCTTGCACAGTTTTTGAGAACTATGGCAGGTATTCCGCCAGCGCCAGAAGCCTTCTTGGTGTCTAGCTTCATTAAAATACGCTTTATGATGCGCTGTCTGAAGACAACATCGGGCATCCTTGACTGCAATATGGGAATAGTAGGTGGTGTTTTTCCTTGGAAATCGACAGTAGAATGTGAAGCAAAGAGTTCAGCCAACAAGTTCGCTCTCTCAACAGGTGTGGTTGCAATGGAAATATCTGGCCGTGTGAGTGGTGGTATGGTGGATTTGGTAAAATTTTGACTAACGGCCTTAGCGACTGTCCAAGAGGACCTGGAATTGTTGGGACAAGCGAGAAGTTTGTTTCTAATTCGTTGATTGTGTGCCTCCTTGGTTTTGTCGACAATTCCCTTGCATCTGTTCCGGGCATAAACAAAGATGTTACGATTTACGGTGTTAGGACTTTCACGCCATTGTCGGTAGGCAATATGTTTAGAAGCAACAGCTTCTTTGCATTTTCGGTCGAACCAAGGCATTGGAGGAGGATTTCTTCGAAAAAGGGATGTAAGCCTCCATACCAGTCAAAATAACTTCGGAGACCTCCCTGGCGCAGTCAGATGGGTTATCGGATCGAAAACAAACATCCATCCAAGGGAAAGTTCGAAAGTATTCCATGAGATCTTCCCATTTTGCAGATTTTTAGTGCCAAATCTTGCGCGGCCTAGGCGCCTCTCTGTCACTGATTGGCAGGATACTCGATGTCGAAAGCAGTTTATGGTCGGAAGAACCTAACGGCGGATTTACGGTGACCGTGTAAATCTCCGGATTGGTGGTTAAAAACAGATCAAGAAGACTGGCGAACTCCCCGCCTCGATCAGGGATCCGTGTTGGTTCGTGAATAAGCTGAGTTAAGCCATAACTGATTGAGAATGATTCAGCTTCACCACCTTGTTCGTCGGTAGTATTTGAATATTTAGGCCAGTTGATATTGTGGACATTAAAGTCGCCCAGGATGGCAATTTCGGCACTTGGATACTTAATTTGTAAATGATCGATGGTGTCTGCAAGAGAAGCGAAAAGTGTTCGAAAATTGGTATCACTTGGTGGTCGATACAGAATACAGATGAACCTTGTGGTTTGTTGAGTCGTTATTTTTAACCACATAACATCAAAGTTTGGGGGCTCCAGAGCTTCTTCTCGTTAACAAGAGAGGTCGCTTCTGACAAAAAGACAGATTCCAAAGTTACTCCTAAATCGGGAATAGAAGTCGTACTCAGGATAAAGATAGTTAACCGTGCTGGTCGATGGACTGACCTTGGTTTCACATAGAGCGAGTACAATGATTGGCAGAAGTTGATGTTGTGCCGGGGGCTCGGCGGGCCCTTTTTACTTTACTCAAGAAAAAAGGCCCCACGGGCTTCTCTCGACAATGATAAACCACCTTTAGTATCATGTCTCGTAAAGCACTCTTTCTTTGGCCTTTCGGAATCGGCATTAAACTCTAGGTCACTTTATCTGTAGACCACTAAAAAAGGCACTCAGGCAAAGGTGGGAGAGTCGCTTACATCCGCATCGAATATGGCACGTCAAGAAGAAAAAACCCCAAAGCTACCTTAGCACAATTTAAATTACCTGCTAATATATACTGTTCCTTGTAGAAAGCAGTAATTTTATAACTTAAAACCTGCTTTCTCGGATGACAAATTAAAGTACGATTCATGGAGATCGGCTTAAAAGAATAGAGAGCTGTAGTTTTTATCATACAAGGAAATAATAATCACAATAATTATTAAAAGAAACATATATATTAAAAGTGTGGGGATTACTTAACAAGGCAGATAATAGTCTGTGACATCTTTATTGTACCCCGTACGTTGTTTCAAATTGTTTTGTTAAATCATTAATAGTACTTTAAATTATTTGAAATCTGACTTTTACTTTTTCATATCAATATCTGTTTACAAACGACGTGACTAAACAACTTAAGGAATTTAGATATATAGTACCGCACAACAATAAGGTATTTTTTAGAAACGAATATTATGGAAGTATTATAAACATATTAATGTCTTCAGGAGCGACGATTAAATGAACATGGTTTATGAAAAGTATTTGGTGTAGTACTGAAAACTGTTATGCAGATGAATATATTATAAAACTTTTAAGAATGCTAGTTTTACGAAGTATACCTGTAAATCAAGAAAAAGAAATTGCAAAGTTATTTTCCAAGTACTTCCCTTGCGAAGACGTAGTTCTAAAATTAGCATTGAATTTCCTTCTCTCACATGAAAATCCATACATTACAACTCTATATTTTAAATCAAAGATACTTTAGAGTTAAATATTAATCACA
Organism: Pachyrhynchus sulphureomaculatus; assembly: GCA_019049505.1. Classification (NCBI taxonomy): domain Eukaryota; kingdom Metazoa; phylum Arthropoda; class Insecta; order Coleoptera; family Curculionidae; genus Pachyrhynchus; species Pachyrhynchus sulphureomaculatus. Next base: position 124,442,301 of record CM032455.1, on the reverse strand, counting down.
AAAAAATTAAACAGGAAAAGAACTTTGGTTAATATTGAAAAAATTAAATAATTTTTGGAATTTATTTACTTAAATAACCCTAAAAATGATCTATAAAATAATATATTCTTTTCCGTTTAATTAACGCCATATACATCTAATTATAATTTTTTTTATGGGTCTAGCACACGTGGTGTAGAGAAGTCCCTAAAGCGCTACAGGAGCGACATGTGTACGGAAAAAGCGATTCACGTTGTTCTTGAATCGCTGCAAATTGTACTCGATGAGAAACATAGTCCTGGGCAAATAATTCCAAAGGGATGATGTTCTCCATATAAAAGACTGCTTGAAAAGCGTTGTATGAGGATTAACAAGCTGAACCTCGTACGGATGTGAAGTATTAGTGCGAAACATATATATTAAAAGTGTGGGGATTGCTTAACGAGGCAGATAATATTCTTTGACATCTTTATTGTATCCAGTATGTTGTTTCAAATTGTTTTGTTAAATCATTAACAGTACTTTAAATTATTTGAAATCTGACTTTTACATTTTCATATCAATACCTGTTTACAAGCGACGTGACTAAACAACTTAAGGAACTTAGATATATAGTACTTCACAACAATAAGGCATTTTTTAGAATCGAATATTATGAAAGTATTATTTCTCTAAACATATTAATGTCTTCAGGAGCGACGATTAAATGATGATGCTAACATAGTTTATGAAAAGTATTTGGTGTAGTATTGATAACTGTTATGCAGATGAATATACGTATTATAAAACTTTTAAGAATGCTAGTTTTACGAGTGTAACTGCATATCAAGAAAAAGAAATTGCAAAGTTATTTACCAAGTACTTCCCTTGCAAAGACGTAGTTTTAAAATTAGCACTGAATTTCCTTCTCTCACATGAAAATCCATACATTACAACTCTATATTTCAAATCAAAGATACTTTTAGAGTTAAATACTAGTCACAAAAAAACTAAGCAGGGAAAGAACTTTGGTTAATAATGAAAAAATTAAATAATTTTTGGGATTTATTTACTCAAATAACCCTAAAAAGGATCTGTAAAATGATATATTCTTTTCTGTTTAATTAACGCCATATATATTTAACTATAATTTTTTTTATGGGTCTAGCTCACCTGCTGCAGGGAAGTCCCTAAAGCGCTACAGGAGCGACATGTATACGGAAAAAGCGATTCACGTTGTTCTTGAATCGCTGTAAATTGTACTCTTTGGGAAACATAGTCCTGGGCAAATTATTCCAAAGGGATGATGTTCTCCATATAAAAAACTGCTTGAAAAGCGTTGTACGAGGAGTAACAAGCTGAACCTCATACGGATGTGAAGTATTAGTGCGACGTGTACTTCTAACATGCACCGCTCTGGGAGGAATTAAGTGGGCTACATCCTTAAAACACTTTCCATTGAAAATACTTGTAGAATAGACTTAAGTAGTCAACCGGTCTTCGAGGTTCCACCGAATCAAGGCCGCCGGTCAGTTCGGGTCTCCAATCAGACGAACAACTCTTCTCTGAATAGAATCCAACTATAACTATAATATGCCAAAAGCTACGGAAAAAAAGTGGTGTGGGCAGTAGCAACATTGTTCTTTGACAGGTTGATCTGGCACAGAACTGTTCATCTTCCAGATATTTTGGGCTGTCGCTAATGGCACATTATTCAATAAGGCCCAACTCGAAGATACCATTTTTAGCGTGAATGATAGCACCGTAGGCATGGTACAGTTTCATTAGCCAGTTCAGTAGGACTTGGGCTAAATAATTGGCAGAAGTTGATGTTGGCCCGAAGGCTCGGGGGGCCCTTTTTACTTTACTCGAGAAAAAAGGCCCCTCGGGCCCCTGGGCCAACATCGAGTTCTGCAAATCATTGAGCGAAAGTCCTACTGGACTGGCTAATGATACTGTACCACCCCTACGGTACTACTTTACACGCCAAAAATGGTATATTCGAATTGGGCTTTATTGAATAATGGGCCAGTGGTGACGGCCCAAAATATCTGAAAGGTGAACAGTTTCTGTGCCAGATGAACCTGTGAAAGGGGCAAGTTACTACTGCCCAAACCACTTTTTTTCCTGTAGCTCTTGGTCTGTAAATAATTGTTCTAAGAATTTGATAAATCACTCTAGAGCGGAAAAATTCTTATAACACCGTTGAAATTAAACAAAATTTATCGATGCTCACCCCCTTCCCCTAAAATGATATCTCTCAGAAGCTATAAATATCTTCCTCACTTCAAATATTATATGTGTACCAAGTTTGACATTGATATCTCAATTTGTTAGAGAGTTAACATGTCAAAAGACCGACATACTGACAGACCGATAAATTGATACAACTCCAGATCGAGAAACAGACGAAAACGAGAAACTACATCAAAATGTTTAAATCTGTTAGTTTGTTGTGTAGAAATACTACTACCATTCAAAAATTAAATTAACTGACAACCCCTAAACAGCAAAAAAAAAACTAGAATGCATATGTTTATTGTATTAAGATATATTAGATCCATATCACATGAGTCATAATGTAGTCAGATTGCTGTCACATTCCTGTTCATTCTTATTCTTTCTTCAGTTGGAACAAAATCTCTATCTGCTCTAATTTGCAGCACGAATTATATTGACGTAGTCCTTGCATTCATCTGGAGCGAATTTTTAGGACCAATAGGCATAATTGAGACTTACTGTTCTTTTAATTGAGCGCTAAAAATAAATATCTTTTTTTAATGTTAAAGAACAAAAGATGTTTTGGTATTAAAAATCCCGTTACTATGACAATGCGACAGGTTTCTTACTTAGAGCAAGTACAAAATAAATAAAATAAACCTTAAATAAAGCATAAATAAACACTATCAATATGACAAACTATATAAAGTTAAACGTTAAGTCTATTAATAAAATCTATCCCCTCGGGGATTGCGAATATGAAGTCTTCAGGGTTGCCAGTGTAGGACCTTGCAGGGTACTCGTTAATTATGTGTCGGTTGGGGCCATTCCGCAATCACACTGGGGGAATGATTGTTTGCCCCATGTACGAAGAGCGCACCCCTACCATGTTCCGTTCTGATTCTGTTTTGCGTGCTAAATCGAATCCCGGTGGCTTTGGTTGATGCTAGGCATATTGTGGTGGTTTGGATCATTCTTGGATCCATACGTTGGTTTCTCCACAGTTCTCTTCGTTCCCCTTGCGATTTTCTAGTTCGCACAGACTCTTAGTTCTGTCTTTTTGCTTTAGCATATAATATCGTTTTTTCGTCGGGGGTGTAGAGGAGATATGTGACCAAGTATTGAGAATCATTGTGTTGGGGTTGATTCGATTGCTCCAGCGATCATTCTCATGGTATTATTTAGTTGAGTGTCTACCTTTTATGTGTGTGAATTGTTTAGCCAGACAGGAGCACAGTACTCGGCTGCTAAAAAGACAAAGCTCAGAGTAGAACAGCGCGGTGTTTTTAAATACTATGTTATTCTGTGTTTTAGTTTCTCAACCGTTTTTGTTATATGTACTCTGAACGATAGTGTTTTGTCCAGAATTATATCCAGATACTGTATTATGGTGGACAAGCTTTATATTTTCAAATCTTATAATTGGCTTGCTTTTGACTAGTTTGTTATTCCAATAGAACCAGGCTACTTCTGTTGTAGATGTGTTAGGTTGAAGTCTCCATTTATGGAAGTAACCTCTTACTATTTCTACGTATTTTGCTAGAATCTCTTCAGACAATTTAATCGAACTGAATGTCCGCGTAGACAAAATATCTAAATCTTGTTTCCGGCATATACAAAATTGAGAAGAGGAGAGTAAGTACCGATTACTGTGGGAGATCGTTTTTGAGTTTCTTTGGGTAGCTGATATAGTACCCATGACTACTTGAAACACTCGACCGTTAAGTATGCTATCTATCAGAAGAACTGTTTTTTTTTTCTGGGTGTAGCACACGTGCTACCGGGAAGTCCCTAAAGCGCTCCAGGTGCGGCATGTGCGCGGAAAAAGAGATTCATGTTGTTTTTGAATCGCTGTAAATTCTACTCGGTGGGAAACACAGCCCTGGGCAAATTATTCCAAAGGGATAATGCTCTTTATTTAAAAGACTACTTGAAAAGCGTTGTACGCGGAGAAACAAGCTGCACCCATACGGATATAAAGTATTAGCGCGACGTGTATTTCTAACATGCACCGCTCTAGGAGGAATTAAGCGGACTACATCCTTCGAACACTTTCCATGAAAATACTTGTAGAACAGACTCAAGTCGCCAACCGTTCTTCGATGTTCCAGCGAATCAATGCCGCCGGTCAGTTCCGGGTCTCCAATCAGACGAACAGCTCTTCTATGAACAGAATTCAACAAATGCGGTGTGTATGTGGGAGCGCAGCCCCAAACATGGTAGCAGTATTCCATAGTTGGTCGAATTTAAGCTTTGTAAAAAATTAACAGTTGTTGTGGAGTGTAAAGCTTTCTGGTTCGAAATAATATTCCCAACTTTTGACAAGCTCTCCTTGCTATGCCTGCAACATGTTCATGACAGGACATATTTGCTCTCAAATTAACGTCTAATAAATTGAGTGACTATGCTAGGGGAATAGAGTACCCCGACATGACTATGTCGGGTTCAGGAACGTTAACTTTTTAAGAAAAAACTGTCGCCTGGGTTTTTGTAGCGTTAAATTCCACTTAGTTACTGTCTCCCCAAGATAGAATTTCTTCCACGTCTTTGTTAAGTTGAATGACCCTCTGTTGTTTGCGGATATTCGCCTGAGTAGCCGATGTCCGAGCGTTCAAAGTGAATGAAGAGATAAGCGTACTGTCATCTGTAAAGCTGTAGATTGGATTCCCGGTCTTTTCCAGCAGATCGTTAATGTAAATGAGAAAGAGAGTATGAGACAGTATGGAGCCTTGGGGCACACTGGCGTTGATAGTGAAGGTGTTAGAAAGAAGTCCGTCGACCGACACTCGTAAAGAACGCTATCTGAGGAAACATGAGAGCCACAAACAGAACTTTTCAGACATACCATAAGAGCGTAGCTTAGCCAACAGTCCATCGTGCCAAATACGATGGAATGCCTTGGATATGTCAAGAGCAACCGCTCGAGATTCTCAAAAGTGTTCAATTGCGTTGTTCCAAACATGTGTTACATAAGTCAAAAGATCTCCTGTTGATCTATGTTTACGAAAGCCATATTGGTGATAGCTAATAATGCTGAATCCTTCAAGATATTTTAGAAGATGCTGATTGATAACCTTTTCCACGACTTTCGATACTATTGAAAGCAGTGCGACTGATCGGTAGTTATTTGGCAAGGTCTTCTTGCCTTTTTTAGGTATCGGCAGAACTGTGGCACATTTTCAGCAGGAAGGAAATATTCCCTTTCTGTAGGGTAGGTTGAAAGGTCTACAGAAAACCGGTGTTAGTTCCCTCGCACAATTTTTGAGAACTATGGCAGGTATTCCGTCAGCGCCAGAAACCTTTTTAGTGTCTAGCTTCATTAAAATATGCTTTATGATATGCGGTCTGAAGACAACAACGGGCCTCCTTGACTGCAATATGGGAATAGTAGGAGGTGTTTTTCCTTGGGAATCGACAGAAGAATGTGAAGCAAAGAGTTCAGCCTACAAGTTCGCTTTCTCAACAGGTGTCGTTGCAGTAGAATTATCTGGCCGTGTGAGTGGTGGTATGGTGGATTTGGAGAAAAACTGCCTTAGCGACTGCCCAAAAGGACCTGGAATTGTTGGGACAAGCGAGAAGTTTGTATCTAATTCGTTGATTGTGTGCCTCCTTGGTTTCGTCGATAATTCCTTTGCATCTGTTCCGGGCACGAATAAATGTGTTACGATTTATGGTGTTGTCGGTAGGCAAGATGTTTAGAAGCAACAGCTTCTTTACATTTTCGGTCAAACCAAGGCTTGCGTTGGAGGGGCATTTCTTCGAAAAAGGGATGTAAGCTTCCATACCAGCCAAAATAACATCGGAAACCTCCCTGGCGCAGTCAGATGTGTTGTCGGATCGAAAACAAATGTCTATCCAAGGGAAAGTTCGAAAATATTCCATGAGATCTTCCCATTTAGCAGATTTGTAGTGCCAAATCTTTCGCGGCTTAGGCGCCTCTCTGCCACTGATTGCTAGGATACTCGATGGTCGGAAGAACCTAACGGCGGATTTACGGTGACCGTGTAAATCTCCGGATTGGTCGTTAAAAACAGATCAAGAAGACTGGCGAACTCCCCGTCTTGATCAGGGATCCGTGTTGGTTCGTCAATAAGCTGAGTTAAGCCACAACTGATTGAGAATGATTCACCTTCACAACCTTGTTCGTCGGTTAATTTGCAGGAAAATCCTCGGAGGATATTGTATAACATGCCCCTCTCACACTGCCTCATAGGCTGCCGAAAGGTCGATAAATGTTGATGAGGTTTTTAATTTTTGGAAAGCTTGAGTCGATATAGGTATTGACCGACAAGACAATTTCATTTTGACTGAAAGTCGGCTTTGTCGACTTGAATCTATTCAAGTAGCCTCTGGCTGATAGTGTTATAAAGAAGTCTTTCCAACAGCTTACAAGTAGCAGAATGCAGGTCGATTGGCCTGTAACTTTTGTGGGTTATTGACAGCGTTGCCTAGTTTTAATATGGCTAGCATCTTTTCTCGGAGCATGTTGCCAGTCCTCATAATGTCGCTGAAAAACCGAGGCAACCAGACTTTGATGTACTTGCTTAAGTAAGAATTGGGGATGCTTTTTCTGATTTGACATCCTCAAGGGCTTTTGATGTTTCTTCGCTGGAGAATGGGCGGGAGAATTCGGTTGTGTGGCTTCTGCCTTTAAGGTTTACGCTTTACTTGTATAATATGGTTTTGTCTTCAGACGTTTTAGAGCCCGTTAACCTACAGCCACAGTAAAGCGTACTAATCCATAAAATCATACAAAATAAGCAGGCATTAAATATTATTTAAGTTTATGTGATAATTTAAAAGATAAGTATTATCTTAAATGTTATCCTTATACTATGATAAGATATTAGTGATGACAACTTTTTAAATATGGATAAAAAATTGTTTGTACTAAAAAAAAGAATTTTAAAGAGATAAATGAGCAGACTGTGCCATAGCCACTAATAAATTATTTCTATATATTTTTTATTATTCGTAGCTCTTGTCACTACCTAAAACTAATACTGAGCGTAACTGGTTTCAACGCGCCGCTTTTTCCTATTGATCTAATGAACATGTTTGCATTACTATTTAATAATTTAATTTGGGTTTTCACAGCCGCTATGCGTTGATTCTTTTTATATATTTTATTTGGTAAAGAATCAATGAAATAGAAGTAGGAGAATGGGCTAGTTATGATTAATGGTATATTAACCGGAGAGTGTACATACTGACTTAATTGAATTAGAAGGTACTAACTTGCCTTTTTCCAAATATTTTCGACTACTTCATATTTTCACGATATTTACCCATTGTTTTCATAACGTGTGGCACGTTGACGTACTTCTTCTGCTGCACTTAGGGATCAACTTGAGAAATATGTACATACATATGGTTTTCTAGCTTTATCTTTCAAATTTAATAAGAACTTCATAACTGTACAATAGCTACTTCATTTTTGTGTTCAGAGAATATTGCTGTATAAACATGACGTAGCTTAATTTTAAAAGAGAAAAAATACATTAGGGAACTATCGCTACTAATAATGATTTTACGGACGCAAAAATCACCAATTTTAATATTAAACTGTTAGATTACTTAAATTTTGCATAATATCCTTTATGAGGGACTAGTTTTGGCGAGTAAAGTGATACGTATTGCATGATAAATGTTAGGTGACTAGCAATACGATCTGAGTGTCCTATGCAGGAGATGAAAAGCGGAAAGATCAAAGAGGCTTTTACCAGTTGCAAGGACCCGCCGGCTTGAAGATTCTTCCTCCAAGAATTTTTAATCGGTGGTTTCATTACAATGATTATGCTGGTGGACAGATAGTATTTGAGAAAAACTACCTATTTTTAATAGAAAATTATCTTCTACCTCCCTTATTCGCCTGATTTGGCACTCTGTAACTTCGGGCTGTTCTCTCTTTGATGATAAAGTTAAAGGGTAGAGGAAATACAATGTGAATCGTTAGACAGTGGAGGAAACGGTGGGACCAATGCATTTGGATGCAGGGGGACTACTTTGTCGGTGAAAGGAGTTACAAAGCTTAAGGGTCACTACTTTAGACTCTACAGCGTTTATCCTCGAATTTTTGGATCGTCCCATATATCCTAACCCCTTTAGCATATCATTCTAACTTCGCCGACACATAGACAAAGGTCACGTTGTTATGTGATTTTTTTGAGTTTTGGTAGCATAATAGTTAAAGAAATTTTAAAACTTCTTAGAGTAAAAATAAATTAGTGTTTTAATAATGAATAAATAGACCTTTCAAAATGTATAAATTTTAAATGTATTTATCAAAGTTAAGATAGTGTGTTAGTATATTTGATCAGATATCTATGTTTACCAGTTATAGTCATAACTATAACAGAAAGTGGGTGAAATTATAGTGAAAAATTTTGAACTGAATTCACAAGCAATTTTGAAATGTAAAAGTTAGCAATTATCTTAAATTTTGATTGTTTTTTTAAATACATCGCAACTACTCTATCAACTAATAAGTGATTATGACAGCTATATAGTTCATATTCCAAAAAGTCCTATAATTTATAATGTAACTTTGCTAATTAACGCTTGTGTATAATTTTTGTGGAATGTACGCTAAAGTTTACTCATGATTAGTACAAGTCGTGCAACAATGTTAAAATTTTGTCATTGTAGTTTTTATAAAAAGCGTTCACTTTTATGAAGAACACCCTAATATTAATACTGCCTTTTAAATCGTTTGACCTGTTCTTCGCTAATTGACTACGTAAGAGGCTGCGTTAGGAACTTTAATCTTTTATTGGATTTAATGCAAATCTTTCTTTTCCTATATTGACTCATTCCAGCTTCTGCTTTATCTATTAGTCATGCTGGGGTGAAAATATTGAATTCTACATGACTTTTAGAAGTACATCGGGTTTGGACTATCAAGTTAGACGTAGTTTATATTGGAGTTCCCTATTATGTAGGTTACAGAACATATGTGAAGATTTCCTAAGTATAATAGACAGATTTTTCAACGCTTATTTTTGACATGCCCCTGTCCTTATCGTTTTCTTAAGCATGCTCAGTATTAACGCGAAGGAATTGCAAGGTTATGTTAGTATTCATCTTCTATAAACCTAGGGGATTTCTTTTTTCATTCATTTCATGGTTAAGCCTACCGTTATTAGTATTTGATGGGTCAACACAAGTTTCTAAATTAAAGTTGTGTCTAGCAGGTTTCTATCACTTCTTTCAATATTTCCAAGATAATACGAATGTGCGATAAATAAGATTTGATTTGAAATTAGCACTACACACACTGCAATGCAATTGTGCCAAAGGTTGCAAAATCATAACATAATCTGGACACTAATTAACTGTTGTCAGTGTTATTTGCAATAAAAGATTATCATTTTAATTTTACTGTACTTTCTTAGTGGTTTGTATACCTAAGCAGGAAACAAAAAACATGCCCTACCATAATAACGATAAGAATAATGAACTTTAAATAACTTCTGTTATTAGTTCCTAAATAAGAGAAATCGTGGGAGTGGCAATGAGAATCCCATTAAGGCCAGTTGTAGCCAATTTCTTTATGGAAAAATTGGAGCAACATGCGTTTGAAACAGCTAGCAAGCGGTCATCTCACTGATTCCGATATGTTGATGATACATTTGTTATATGGAGCCATGAGGAACAAAATCTGGACGAGTTCTTGAGACACCTGAATTCCATTAAGAATAGAATCCAATTCACCATGGAGAAGGAAAAAGACAAACAAATCGCTTTTCTAGACATGCCAATTCAAAGAGAAGACAACGGAAAATTCGGTCACAGAGTGTATCGTAAACCAACATACACTGACAGATATTTAAATAAGGACTCGAATCATCACCCTAAACAAAAAAGAGGGATAATAAAAACTTTTATAGACCGAGCAATCCGAATGTGCCAACCGAAACACCTGCCAAATGAATTAGAACATCTGAGAATAGCCTTACAGAACAACGGTTACTCTCGGCAGGAAATAGAAAAAGCCACTCGTCAGAATAAAACTACAAAAACTGATAACAAAGACAAACAATCTAGTGGATGCCAAAGAGTTGTCTTGCCTTTTGTAAAAAATGTAACGGACCGCATTGGAAAATTGCTACGTCGGCACAATATTAATGCCACATATAAGCCAACACGGACAATAAAACAAAGTCTAAGATCGGTTAAAGATCAGAGAGATCCACTTGCCACTGCAGGTGTATATCGAATTCCATGCAGCTGTGGTTCAGTTTATGTTGGTACAACGAAACGTAGCATTAATACACGGCTAGCTGAATACAAGAGGGGTTGCTAACTAGGACACATAGAGAAATCAGCTGTAGCCGAACACACGTTAACCCGGGAAAACACTGTTCGCCCAGATTTAAGTTCTAGCCAATGTATCGAGCTACTACCCGAGGTTATACAGAGAGGCTATTGAAATCCACAAACACAAACGGAATTTCAATAAAAAAGACGAAGGGCTTAATCTCAGCGACACTTATGTTTGCATTACGACAAACAAAAAAGTTAAGAAACAGAGAAATGTCGCTGGCGCCTGATTGGCCGAGAGTTCAAATGGCCACGTCTTCTCCGGAACACAAAATCAGACAACGCTACATCGTCGAACACAGTTGACAGTAAACAGCCAAGAAGAAACCTTCGACCACTGCCACGTGGCTTTTAAAAATGTTGACCGCAGTGTCAATAAAACGTCCGGGAGTTAATACCTAAAACACGGCTTCAACTTCCGAAAGAAACCCATATTCTATTATTTTGTTTCCATACTGCGCAAGCTCCAAATGGTGAGCGCGCGCTTCAAATAACGAAAACAGCTGAGTCGTTATATCTAATTTCTTGCCTTTACTACTGCGCAAGCTTCAAACGGTGGGCGTATGCATTAAATAACGACAGTTACCTACCAAAATAAGCGTTGCAAAATCTCTCTAATGTGAGAGAAATTTGCTGTATGAATGACACTTTATAAACATCTGTATGTATAAATTATCTTGCTGGCTATTATTTCTGGAGAGACTTTAAAAGAGTATATATAGTTTTTCATTCTCGAAAAGAAAAAAGTTCTCCCGTAATACCCATAAGGAAGTAATTCAACATTTACTGTCTTTCAGGTAACAAAAACTACCTTTGTTGTATCTCACTATTTCCAATAGAGAGCACTTGATATAATCTTCATACTTATTTTTATCTTGACGACATTTAATCTATTTATTTTAAAGATGATTTAAATACTTATTGGGAGTTATTTATCGGAATCATTTCAAGAAATAATCAAGACAGTAAAGATTCTCGTGCGAGTGACTTCGCGTTTTTTCTGTCTAATATAGGTATTATTAATTTTTAAAAATTAATAAAGTGGCTAAGCGTGACTTTACAGATAACAGATCAAGCATGGTAAGTACTGATTAATATTTCTTGTTATAAATTAAGCAATATTATTCCTCTTGGGGAGGGATATTCGTTCCTTGTAATTAACATTAAAACCATTGTTGATTATATTCACATTTGAAAAAAAAATATTAAAATTATGAACGTCTTATCGTTATATTATCTGCTTTAGAAGCCCTCTCTCTTTTCTCTCTCTCTTTCTCTCTCTCTCTCTCTCTCTCTCTCTCTATATATATATATATATATATATATATATATATATATATATATATATATATATATATATATATATACGAGTATATATACGAGTATATATATATATATATATATATATATATATATATATATATATATATAAATATATAAACATGTAGTATTAGCTTAAAGGCCCTTGATGAACAGTTTCGCTGACGTTTGCGATTCATCGCCAAAACATTGTCAACACTTTGAAAAAGATGGATGAGATTCCATCAAAATGTCAGCGAAACTGTCCATCTAGGGACTTTGAGCCAACACGGGATACCCGAAAAACCACTAATACATTTTACACCCCTGAGAACATTTGTGGCATACTATATCTAATTTATTTTACATAAGACTTCTTCTTCCATATGTGTTGCCAAAACCAGGTGTTGAAATGATTGACAGATTCACCCAAAAACCCCTTTTTCAATCAAAATTCGAGGAGATCGATATAATCCCGTACAGGATATTGGGTTTTGCGCTCAATCACAATAGCGACGAAATCTTCTCTTTTATTGGCAAAATTAGGGTTTTGTGCAAGAAATTTACATCCCCTTTTGTGTGCATAAGGGATGCACATAACGTGTGAAAGTAGTATTTGCTTTATTTGGGGTCTAACAGTTATAGAAATGTGTTAAAATAAATTAGTAAAACCGAACAAATTGTTTATAAGTTTAGTAGCGTATTTATGGATAGAATTATGACACATTGAATATACAGTCTGATTACACTAGGAATTTGAAAAAGAATATAACCGGCCAAGTGCAAGTCGGACTTGCACACTTAGTGTTCCGTATCTTGATTGCTTTTAAAATAAAAACTTTTGTTACGGAGGTATAAAATGATCAATGACTTTACAAAACAGAGCCCAGATGAGGTTTCAACAAAGTTTTTTTTTCGATCTTTACTGAAAACCAATGACCTTGATTTTTTTTATGTATATACCAGATAAAGTATTAAAAGTAATGCACTCATGATAATTTTCGTGTAATCTATACCCTTTGAACAATATTCTAAAATTTTTTAAAAATTTTTTGATCAGTACTTTTCGAGATAAGAGCTCCCCCCAGCGACTTTTCGCAAATTTTTAAAAAGTATTATAAAGAAAAGTGTGCGAAAGTATTATATTATATATATAAATATATATATATATATATATATATATATATATATATATATATATATATATATATATATATATATATATATATATTTGCACCGCCCACGATTACCTGGTAATTTTTTTTTCATTTCTGATTTTACCCCCCAAAACAAATCCTTTAAGTCAAAATTTTACTTTCAAAACCGTATCCTCTAATGATTCCTATATTAATGCTAAATTTCAACTTTTTATATCAAATAGTTTCTGAGAAAATCGGGTGTGACAAACAGACCGACGGACAGACACCGAAGTGAACTTATAGGTGTTCCGTACAAAACACTAAAAATTAAATTTATCGTATAGCTTGAGTGAAATTTTCAGTGGGCCGTTTTTACTATTGTGCTATTGAGATGGTTTTAAACAACAGGTATATGAATTATACTTAATAATTATTTAGTATTATAGAGGTCGGGATGGATAGTAATTTGAAAGTCTGGAGAATATAAAATTTTTACACCTTTCGACTCCAAGAATCTTGAAAGGACGTATGCTCCAATATAATATAAGAACACACCTCTAATCCTTTCATGATCCTTTCGATCCCTTTTGTTTACTTCACATACTAATACATTTGTGTTTGAAATTTGTTCCTTATCGCAACCAAACATTAAATAAAATTGAAAAATAATATTCTCACAATACTATAAACACCATACAAAATCCGGTAGACAGAGTGACATTTCTCTTTCTCAAAGCCGACATTGCTGTAAACGGTATTTTGTTGTTGGAAGGCTGCTTTGACTATAGAATATTAATGATGAGGACAGTATCCTTCTCGTTCTTGAGTGGAATATATACTGGAAAGCAGATTGGATGGGTTCAGGGTTATGGCAAATAAAAATCATTTTTGCTGCAATGCCACGAAAATCTTCATAGGTAGCAGGCTTCACCCCGCTAATATTCTTGGTTAACGTTAAAAGTAGAATAAAGCCGAAAGACAGCGCTGCGAGTCAATATAATAATAATGTAGTTCGGATCTAAAGGATTTTTTTAGTCTATAGGTTTGGCTATATGCCTTCCTAAATCATAACATACTATAGAGTACATATTATTGTATTTAAAAATCTTTTGAAATGCGGATATTATTTGTATTCTACAAATATTTGTATATTTGAAACAGATCTTACCTCAGTTATCTAGCAACTAAGCTTCAAAACTTATTTCTCTTTTAGAAAACAATACCAACAAAAACATTCACACTCTTCGATCAAATTTCAGTACATAAAAGATAATAAATCACGTCTAAACTACGACACTCCGTCCATTCATCACCCAAAATTTCTCAATAATACTCGGAGGACCTTTAAATTTCGGCAAAATATAAAAGAATTAAAAGAGATGCTACCGTTCTATTGACACGAACCTCATTCAGTGCTTAGAATATGACTGTAACGACTAATTTTGTGAAAGAAGTCACATTCCAAACGATTTATTCAGGAATGTCCTTATATAAAGCTTCTGAGACTGTTTATTGTCGGATTTACGAACGACCGAATGCAAGGGATGAGGATAAGTGATGGCTGACACCTCGTAAAGGTATCCCGCAGTGTTTAAAGTGACGTTTACATGGTAAAGCTCTATCCTGTAGGCTTAGTATATTTCGCAAGATTAGATTGTATTAATTTATAATTATTTTTTACGGTAAGAATTTTGAAAGATTAAACAATATTTAGTCGATATTTTAATTAGTGGTCCGCATGGAACACTAATAGGATCATTTTGGTGTCTCTCCGTCTGTCACACTCGATTTTCTCAGAAACTATTTGACATAGAAAGTCTAAATTTGGCACAAATATAGGAACTGATGACCCAATAGAACCGTATAGGTTTGAAAGTTAAATTTTGACTAAAGCGGTTAGCTTTTAGGGAGAAGTGAATTTTTTTTTAAGGTCATCGCGCGGAGTGTCAAATGAAAGCTGATGAAAACACGAGTTCAAAAATATGTAAGACCTGTGCACAATTAAAATAATTGCCAAAATAGCAATTCTCGAATATTCTCTATACAGTTTAAATTGAGCGAAACTTCTCACAAGTGCATTATGTTTGATAATTTATCAGATATAAAAAAAAACTGTAAAAGCTATGTTCCTTGACGTATGGTGAAGGTTTATGTAATATACTTTTAACTCTGTATCACTGTAACCGAGTGGCGAATCTTTCTTGTACCGAGATATAATTTTATTTCATTTCTTTATAATTAAACAGATATTTAAGTAGTAAATATTTGATTTACACGTTTACTACTAGATTCTATATTGAGCTAGATGATTTATTAGCTATTAAATAGCTAAGATGCTATAACTATTATACATTATTGACTCAGAAAAACCGTGAAAATACATACTGGTTCTTAAGATGTCAGGGACCTAGTTAACTTAGCCCAAGTAAAGATTTTATTTAAAAGCAATGACGGCACGGAACACTAATTGCGCAAGTCAAACTTGCACTTAACAGTTTTTTTAGAACCAAATGCTAATTTTGCAATTTAAAATTTCTTTCCAAAGATATATCGCCTTTCCATTCTTTCAGTGATGTAGCGAGACGCGAAGCTTCTGGTTTCGTCTCATTTTTTTTTAAGAGTATGTTTTAAATAGTAATATAATATTCTGTTATCATAGCCATAAAATATTATGTTATTGGACGTGCAGGGATACTCTCACAAAATTTCAGCCGAGGTAAAGGTTTCAGAGTTTAATTTTAGCAGAGTACACCTACTCCCGAATTTTAATCAATATATTAATTTAGAATCCGTAAAGATCCCCCATAAATTATCCCGAACCAATTAACACGCTTTCAAAGAAAGTAAATTATCATTTTTCTTTCACCCTTATACTTCTCCGAAACTTACTAAGGGGTTGATATTCGATTGAGGGTGCAAGAAAATTTACTGTTAATAAGCCAAATTATTAGTTAGCTCGTATATCAGTTGACATCTGCCAATGATGGCATGTTACGAATCTGACCTCTCGCTCTCGGGATATTACAAGAAGATTTACTCTCTCGCCCTCTCTCGCCCCTTAAGATAACGGTCTTTGTCTTATGGAGGGTTGCTCTACTTTTATGATCAATTGTAGTCTTGTTGTTTTGACGTTTCGGTAATAAGTTTTGGATGCAGTAAAATGATTGATTTAAAAGTCTTTTCGAAGGAATTTAATTTTTATTTAAAAGTATTTAAAAATCTATTATTTTCAATCACGAATTATGACATTTTAGTTAATCAGCTGTAAGATTTTTGAATAATCTGGGTCACTGAACCGAAAACTCTTCTTTCTCCTGCTTTTTTTTTTGAAAATTTAGCAATTCCAGCTCGTAACGTTTATGGTAAATATCAAGATTCAGTTTTTTCCTTCTTCCTACATATATTCTTCACTTGACTTAAAATTGGAATCATTTTATATTATCTTTTATCCTTTACAAGTCGCTGCTATTTTTATTTCTATGTACGCGCAAAGTTTGATATTCGAGGACATTTACATAAATATTATTATGTCTAAATTTATCCTTTTTTTGATATCCCATTGGGAGCGGAGATATATAGGATAAAACTAGCACTACATACAGGCGACACGGCAATCACAATAACATGTCGCAACTCCGGACTCCAAGAATACTTCAACCTACTTCAAGACTCTCTCAAAGGCTAGAAAATGAAAGTAAATTCCCCCAAAACACAATAAAATCGTCTTTACTCGAACAAGAAAATAACCACATAGGATCTAACGTTAAACGACACATCGGTCTAGTGGTCGAAGAGCGTCAATACTTTAGGGTGCTCTACTACAAAAAATTAGTTTGGAAAGATCAAGGGAAGTTCGCAGACAAGAAAGCAGATAAAGTCATAGCCCAGTTGACCTAGTATCGAGCAGGAGAAGCAATATGTCAATCAGGAATAAATTGACGACAAACAGGATAAAAATAAGTCTGACACTCCCGTAACCGTACTATGGGTGTAGGTGGCATTTCCTCCAAAAAATACACGACAGAGTCCTCAAAATTAGAGTCAAAGACCCTCCGGTTTATCAGATGAGAACAACTCCACAGATCTCTTCAAATTCAGACAATTAAATAACATATAAGACTCCACCAAAATAAGTTTTTGGATGCAACAACTACATCTAGCCCGTGATTCAGATCCTAAAAACACACCAGAAGAAAGCATAATTTTCGAAGGACAAAATAAACCTAGATTGATAAATAATCTATATTCGAAAAATAAGTAACATTTTTGTACACGAGATGAAACCCATGTATTATCATGTATATAATATACAGTCAACACTGTTTATAGTGAAAATCTATATATATAGTGAAATTTCGGTCAACATTTTGGTCTTTCACTATATAGAGAGTCGACTGTATATATATATATATATATATATATATATATATATATATATATATATATATATATATATATATACATATATATTATATATCAGAATTAGCAATCTTTTATTTTTATCTTTCATCCTTTATAAGTGGCAGTCAGTTTTGTTTCTATATGCGCGCAAACTTTAATATTGGAGGACATTTACTTAAATATTATTATCTGGAAACTTATTCTTTATTCTAAACCCTTAAAGGATACATGTGTTTGTATCACATTCAAGGCTAAAATTTTAGTTACATATAGTTTGCAATTTTACTCCCTTATAAAAAAAATTGAATTTAAATTTCATCATCTTAAATGAGTAAAATTGAAAAATAGGGATGTTTTGTTTAAAAATTAAATATATAATAACCCTAAAACAAGACTGAAGTAACAAAATCAAAGAATAAAAAATAATATTTCTTATTAGAAAACAGTTTCATTTACTTCGATATATATTAGTTTATTTTTTAATTCACTCACAATTTACTAGAACATGATACACATGTCACTTTAGTATTCGATATCAAATTTGTAATTATTAAAACACAAATTACAATTATAACGTACTGTTTTACATCAGAAAATTCTCATCTGAGATGCAAAAGCCCTAATTTTACATTACATTATAAACTAGATATTAACACATATATATATATATATATATATATATATATATATATACATATATATATATATATATATATATATATATATATATATATATATATATATATATATATATAATATATCAAAATTAGCAATGTTTTATATTTATCTTTTTTTTCTTGACAAGCTTATTTCTATACTCACAAACGATGACGTACGAGGACATTTACGTAAATATTAATATCTCGAAACTTATCCTGTATCGTAAACACTTAAAGGATATACTTGTTTTTATCACATTTCGTAGTAGAAATTTAATTGCATATTATAATGAAAAATTTTGATTTTTCGTCTACGTAATTGGCTAAAATTAAAAATTTAGGACTCAATTTTATTGAAAGTTTAAATTAAACTTTACTTTTTATTATTGTATAAAAATATATATACATTTAATATTCGTGTACATGAAGTGCGAAAGGGAATACAGTTTTCTTTTAGATTTTGTTACAATGAAGATGTAGTTTTTTGAAATTTAATTATTTTAGCCCTCAGGCATTACTAAAATTTTGAGTGACATAAAAGGAATGGAAAATGAACATTTCCAATTAGCAATTTTAATTGTATCAATATGTTATTCGTCTATTTTTTTGTTATTAAAATATTCTCATAATTTCCTAAAGTATGAAACAAATTTTCTTGCAATTTGGCTTTACTTGCTAGAGAAAAATATTGTATTTGTAAAAAATTACTCTTACCTCGAGTTTTAGGGTTTTCAGATCACGAAAAACATAGTCCTTCATTTACGTCGATCTGTTTGCCTGTCTGTAGGTCTACCTGTCTGTTGGCAAAATAACTCTTGAACGAAATAAGGTATTATTTACCAAACAAGGTGCAAATATACCACCTAATGAGGGGATGAAGCTTATAGTTTTTGAATGATATCGCTTCAGGTGAAAGGGGTGTGGGTCGATTAATTTTACATGTTTTAAAAGTAATATAGTAACTTTTCCTATTTTTTTTTATTTAAGTAATAAATAAATTTAATGGCTAAATATTTATAGAAAAACATATTAAGGATAGAAGGGACGGGGAGGAGATTAGAGGGGTTGATTCGTGTATATTGCGTTATATGTTCTCTTTAGGGTTTTGATGCCAAGAAATACGAAAATTAGGTTGTTTCTCATTGCTGTCAATTTTAACCCAGGAAGGGGCGGGGGTTGTTTAATATTGTATAATTTAAACAACATTTTGAAACATTATAGGCTTCTTGGGCTAATTATAAGCATAATATTTATAATAAAATATGTGAGTGGTTAAAGAGGTGGAGTGTCAATCTGACTGTGGGCTTCTCGATATGTTGATACCATAATTCCCACACCAATTACACTACTTGAAATACAAATGAAATCTATAGTTTTTGAACGATATTGTTTTAGGAGAAGGGGATAGATGTCGATATGTTGTATGGTTTTAGCTTTGTTAGGAAAAGTTACTCTCTCTTCACCTAAGAAAGTCAAATTCGCTGCTTATTTTAGGACTTCATGTTTGCAAAGAAAGTATTGGTAAATGATTTTACCAATTTTTTAATATCGATTTTCAAAGCCATACTAATTAACATACAGGTAGACTTTTAAAGTCTGTTTCAACGTACTAAGGTAACTTTATGAAAAACTAAGATAATTTCGAATTTCATTGAAAGAATTATATCTACACATATGTGTGTGTGTATATATGTATATATATATATATATATATATATATATATATATATATATATATATGTATATATGTATATATATATATATATATATATATATATATATATATATATATATATATATATATATATATATATATATATAGATACACTCCTGGACAAAATTAACGCAACAATATATTAAATCATACAAATCTCTATAATGAATTAATTTTAATAATTTTTTATGAACATTGGTTACACTAACAGTTAGGAAAAACTTATTCGGATACTTAAAAAGTGAATTAGCTACCAAATTTCTCTATAAGATTCGAATTAAAATTATTCTTAAGACCTAATAACAAAATCGTTGAAATTATGTAATAAGGAAAAAAAATAAACTGGGACACTAGTAGCAAAATTAATGGGGTAACTGGGACACTAGTAGCGTGTGTTGCCTCCTCTACTTCGGATGACAGCGTTTATGCGCCTAGGCATGCTTCTAATTAAATTTTGGATAAAATCTTGAGGAATTTGCTCCCATTCTGTGATAACTGCATTTTCAAGTTCCCTCAGGTTTCTAGGTGCAGGTATATGACGTTTCACATTTTTCTTCAGGTGATCCCATATATGTTCTATCGGATTCAGATCCGGGCTTTTTGGTGACCATTGCATAATCGGTATATCAACTTGATTAAGATAATCGAGTACCTCCCTAGCCACGTGAGGTCGAGCGTTGTCTTGCATAAACAGGAAATTGGGCCCCACAAAATGACTGAAAGGTATCACATGTTCTATTACAATATTCTCAAGATAGTAGTCGGCATTCATGGATCTCGTACGGACAGGAACTAACTCTGTGCGAGCATCAAAGCAGATGCCACCCCAGAACATAACAGAGCCACCGCCGAATGGAATGCTTGCAGAGATATTGCAAGGAGCAAACCTCTCTTCTGGTCTTCGCCATACTTGCTCACGACCATCTAGATGTTTTAGACTAACCCTAGTCTCATCTGTGAAGAAAACTTGTTTCCAATCATCCACAGACCAGTTTTCGTGATTTCGAGCAAAACGTAACCTAGCAACTCTGTTCTCTCTAGTAAGCAAGGGCGCAGTGGCTGGTCTCCTACAGTTTAATCCAGCTTCATTTAACCGTCTTCTAACTGTTTTCGAAGAAATTGTGACATTGCGAACAGCTTCGAGTTCGTTTCTTATTATAGAACTAGTGACAGTCCTGTTTCTTAAAGCATATTGTCTTATAACACGTTCATCTAGGTCGCTAGGGCATCGTTTTCGCCCTTGCCCTAGCCTTCTAGAATAAGTTCCTACTTTATTCAAGCGTCTTACCATACGACTTATTGTGGAACGATGTTTGCCTAACAAATTGGCAACATAACTCTGACAATATCCCTCGTCCAATAAAACTGAGGCTCGCACTACCTCGTGTTCAGTTAAATTCCTTGTTCGATTCATTTTTCTAATTCTTCGGGGTCAAAAATAAAACAGTCTACCACAAAAACGTATTACTTTCAAAAATAGAACAATTTATAAGCTTACTTTTAAAGAAAATCTATCGCATTATTACAGAAAATTGTTTATCTTCTAAAAAATTCTTTAAAACTGTAAATCTAAACGAATTGTTTTGATTTCTGTCATGAACAAAGAAACAAAATATGCATAGCCTGCTATTCAAATACTCGATAAACTTTAAAACTGACATAAGAAAAAGATAAATTAATTTTCAGATTGTTGCGTTAATTTTGTCCAGGAGTGTGTATATATATATATATATATATATATATATATATATATATATATATATATATATATATATATTATATACATATTCCTAAATATACTACTATATTTAGAAACCGTAATATTGGACGTAATTTCTTTTAAACGACTCAACACGAAGTAATAAACAACTTGACGTGGACTGACTCCTCATACAATAGTGTAGTGTAGTCTCTAATATTATCATATTTTATAATTAGCAATAACAATAATGGTCACATGACAAAGAGTGTTCATCTTTTGTACCAGGTTGTAAATCTCAAAATCAATTAATTTTAGTCCATATCTTGTTTACAAAATTTAAATGGTGAAGAAGATATATCCTTTTTAATTTCCCTTTCTTCTACTTTGGAAAGTAGGTTTACTACTTTCCAAGTAGAAATACAGGGTGTGTCATAAATTAATTAAAATTTCAAGTCAGTCCTTGGAAATTTAATTCTGTGGAGCGTTTCAGATGAGTGTCTTATGTGGGCGTGAGTTTTACAAAAATTATAATTATGCGACTATCGCATGCAGAAACTTTCCCGTTCAAGCCAGGAGTTCATCACAACTCCTTCTTTATAAAGAGCCCTACTAGATTCTAAGCAAAAGATCAGTCAATCAAATGCTTTGAAAGCCGCGTAGTAACTTCTAATTGGAAGGGATATGTCGAGATGATTGAAAATTTCTTTATATCTGCATTAAAAAATTTTGATTTTTTTAACCAGAAAATCTAGTTTCAATCAAGTACATTCTTGTCTGATATTCAAGCAATTTTCGTGAAAATTTATCTCCAAAAGAGGCGACATAAATTCGTCTTCACATTTGACCGAGGCTGATTTTTTTCTAGTGTAAATATCTCAGTACCAGTTTGCAGTACCAGTCCTCGCTGCTTGGAACAATTAAAATAATTTATCAGTAATGACAAAAACGACCTACTAAGCAGTGATCAATAATTTTTCTGCTTTCTTAAGAGAGTACCAGAGATGAGACGTAACAGTTCAAAACCAAATGATATTATTTTTAGCAAATAATTTGCCAAAGACTGTAATTTGATCTACAGTAAAATTTTTTTTTATTTATTGATTTGTTTTTACCGTGAATATTTCAGATATAAACTGTTTTATGAGACACCAGATCAAGCAACTATTTCATAGACATCTTTTAAAATTAATGTTCTGTTCTCTCTAGAAATCTAACATGTCCATCTTTCACTACCGTAAATAAAATCCTCTGAGATATATTCCTTTGGGTCATCGAATTCAATGGACAGAATATTATCCTTTTAATGATTACCCGCATTGTTGTGCTTCAAAAGAATTAAAAAAGGAATTTTTGGGCCATTGCAAGATGTTTTTGTGTTCACTAGGTAGTCTTTATATTGGCGGTTACAAGATAATCATCACAAAGGTATCTTTTTCAGAAATTGGCACTTTAGGTGTCAATGTGGATATCTAGGTAATATGAGAGATAGCAGAGTTACAAGGTATGTGTGAAGAGTGTTAAAAATATTCGACTAGACTAGGAAAACATGGTCGTTAAAATAAAAATTTCAAATTTTAGACTTAAATGTGTCCTTACTTATGCTAGTAAAGATAAAAATAATATCTCCATATCTTAAGTTAAACATAAAAAAAAGTAGTATATTACTCAATAAAATTATATTCTAAATACCCTAAGCAAAAACCAAGCAATTTTTTTTGGGCAATTTGCCAGGAGTATCGTAACTCATCAATGTTCAGAAACGCTTGAAATCTGAGAGTCAGCTGCATATTCCTTGCGTCATTTCCTTTACCAGGCCCGCCAACTTTTCCGAGGATTTTCCGGTTGATTTCCGCCTGCCATTCCTTAAGATGACGACGGAAATTTTCGAGTTTAGCAGGGATGGATAAGATTATATTATAATAATTTTTAGCTCGTTTACTTTTTAGAGGCAATAACGTAACAGATTAGAATATTTTTTACAGTTCTTATTGATTTATTTTTATTTACGGGTAAGATCCATTTTTGTATCAGATATTCATGCTGGATTTGCTGCTCTGAGTTTTCGTTAACAACCATTAGTCGTTTGTTAAATCCCTGATGAGGAGAAAGGGACAAAGCACGACAGCAGTATATCTAGAGCACATAAGGAATTCATGCAGATAAAAACGGGTACGCCACAGACAATATAAGAAATTTCGAGACTTTCATATAAGACAAAAACTAACTTACATTAAAGTAGTTCTGTAACCATGGTCGATTGCTAATATTCCATTTTTTTTTTAAACAATATAAAAATATAAGCCCTTTCAAGATCTCATTGAATCTTTACCTAAAAATATACGCTTTTTTCTAAAAGTAGGAAACTAAAGTGAATCACAAGACCTGTTAGAGCACATAGTGGATTGTCACTAAAGTAAATTAATATACCTGCCGTCCGGTGTCCCCTGTATTTCTCTAAGACCAGCGTAAATTACCATTATGACATAACGTAAATCACTCTTTCAATATGCATTCATAATTATCCTGTGTTTCAATTGAAAAAAAGTATCGATAATTAGTTAGCCCAGCTCAGTTCCCATTGTCAAAAATACATGTGGTTGCTACGGATAGTAGTTCAATATTTGGTAAATGCATATACAAATTTTAGTGGTCCAGAATTTATTATGCTATTTGTAGTGAATTTTTGAAGAATATATGAACGACAAAAATTGAGAATTTGGTAAAATCGAATTTTGATTGGCGATAAAGTATCTCTTTTTGAAAGGACTGTCCGCTAAAGAAATTTACGACGATATGCTTAATATATTGAAGGAACAATGTCCTTCCTATGTCGCTATCAAAAATTGTATTGAAGATTTCAAGAATGGAAGAACCTACATCAGTAATGTACACCGTGTTGGAAGCATCGGTTCTGTGGCTACTCGAGAGGATGTCAAGACTGAGCATGAAATGATTTTGAAGAATTGACGAATTGGTCGTTGAACATTTCATACGAATGGGTCTTTCAGTTTGTCCTTTCTGATTTGGATGTGAGAAAATTATCAGCCAAATGGATCCCTAAATGTCTAATTGCTAACCAACAATGACTGAGCGTCACAACATCCAAATTGATTTGTACCTGTTTTGAAGATGATTCATCTTCTTTTAGACTCGAATGGTAACTGTGAATGAACCGTGGGTCTATAGATAAAGAAATAGTTGGAGAAGTGGAAACTTTCTGGCTTAACTCTCTCTAAGAAGTTTCGCTGATAGAAATTAGCAGAAAAAGTTTTTGCTTCCGTTTTTGGGACAAGGATGGGATGCTTCTTATAGATTACTTGGTACACTAAAATAGTGACTTGAGAAAATTGTTCTAGAAGCGTTTTTAAGTGTGTAAGTATTTGTTCGCGACAAAATTTAATCGATCGGAACAGAAATACGGGGTGCCCCATAAGTATGGAATAATGATTCTACAGCTTTTATTAATCAGTGTATCATGCTGACGTTGACAATAAAATGTTTTGGACTGTCAGAAGAAATTACGCCTTCTTGATTTTTTTCAAATGGAAAGCCCTATATATTATTTTATTTTTGGGTCCTACTAAAAATTCTAGATATTATTTGTCTAACATATCGTATGTCTAAATTTTGGATTATTGGCGTTTGAAATTAAAAAAAAAACTATTTATTAATAGTCTAGGTTTATTAGTGTTCGGTATGGAACACTTATAAGATCACTTCTGCGTCCGTCTGTCTGTCTGTCCGTCTGACTGTCTGTTACACCCGATTTCCTCCGAAACTATTCGTCATAGAAAATTGAAATTTGGCACCGATATAGGAATTGATCATCAGAGCTGTGTAGTTTCGAAAGTTAATTTTTGACTTAAGGGGTTAGTTTTGAGGGGTGAAATCGGAAGTGGAATTTTTTTTTTTACTGGGAATCGAGTGGGGTGTCAAATGAAATATATCTAATGTAATACTTGCGCACAATTCTCTTTGTATTATTTTTTTAAAAATGCGAAAAATCGCTGTCCCTCTACTTTATCTCAAGAAGTACTGATCAAAAAATTTTTGAAAAATTCTGGAATATTCCCTACACGGTGTAGATTGAACGAAAATTATCACGAGTGCACTACCTTTAATAATTTATCTGGCATATATAAAAAAAATCAGGGTCATCAGTTTTCACTAAAGATCGGAAAAAAACTTTGTTGAAAACTCATTTGGGATGTATTTTGTGAAGTCACTGATCATTTTATACTTCCGTAACGAAAATTTTTATTTTATAAGCAATCAACGTACGGAACACTAATTGCGCAAGTCTAACTTGCAGGCTAAATGTTTACCGTTAACAGCGAGGCAATGACCCAATGTGTCATAAACAGCCTGAACAGAAATTTGCAGAGAATCTCTGCTACTTTATATTGAATTCTTTGTTGTAAATCTGCTCAAGTTTCAGGTCGAATTCGGTAAACTTTGGTTTTCAAATGACCCCATAAAAAAAAATCGAGTGGCGTAAGGTCGGGACTCCTTGCAGGCCATCCTACGTATTTGAAATTAAGGAGATCAAATTAAAAAAAAAAGAAATAAGCTAGCTTGTATCAAACATTTAGTGTCAGGTAACAACTTAATGCGTCAAAAAATGATTTATTGACGAAAACGTTTATTGCTGCATTTTGTGTAACTGCAATTTGAGCGTAATATTATAATGGTACATTTAACAGAAACTGAAAGAATCACTTCGTTAATGATGGTTGGTTACGGAAACCGTAGAAGAACACAACAGGAGGTATGTGATGTGGTTCAATGGTAGACATATGGTATGTTAGACAAATAATATCTAGAATTTTTATTAGGACTCTAAAATAAAATAATATCAGGACTTTCCATTTAAAAAAAATTTAAGATGGTGTAATTTCTTCGAACTGACAGTTCAAAACATTTTATTGTCAACATCAGCATGTACGCCGTAAAACATCTTATAACTTTTATTTAAACATTTTTTTGATACACCGATTAATAAATACTGCGAAATCATTCTTCCATACATTTGGGGCACCCTGTATGTAAAATATACTACGTGTAATGACATGAAAAATATATTGAGATTTCAATATCAGTTTCATTAAATTTCTTTAAGTGTTCCTCCACTATTGATAACACTTATATTAAAAATCGAAACAAAATGGCTAAAAATCATAATTGTTTTTATCTAGGATTATAACACAAAAACGTATGTATGACAATTATTTACAGATAGGCTGTGGCGATACTTACATATGGTGGTAATCATATTTTATTTTCAATTAGAACTTCGTATTATATTCATGCAAATTATTAAGGGACTCAACCACAATTAAATTAATTGCAATTATTGACATGTGATTGACATTTTTAAGTGAAGCTCGACCAAATAAGCATGGGAATAATATTAATACAAAATTTTATAGATACTCCAAGCTGAAATGGAAATCAGCATTTAAAAGAATATTTTTTCCTAATGTTAAGGTCCATTGCATATGATAAGAATGGCCTAGTATCAAAGCTCAAAACGTTAAAAATATTTTAAATCATTATACAAATCAAAAATTCAAAAGAAGACCGACAAAAAACCAAAGGAAACAAGATTATCAAGAACAGATATTAGGTCGACTTTAAAAATAACATGTTTGTCCACAGTTGAGATTGACACCCTAAATAGCCTGATCTGGATCCTCATGACATATTTTTGACGTGTTTTGTATTCCCAATTATGATATAAAGAAAATATACACTTCTAAGGTCAGTTTGTGACCTTTTTTGTGTGTTAGGATGTGCATATGAATATATTTTTATAACGTTCTTGATTTGTTTTGGAGGGCAAAAGAAACTCCGCGATTTAAAAGTAGGCAAGGCAGTTTATTCGAAAAATAGGTATTCGATAAAATATTTATGTAGCTATAGATTTACTAAATCATGTATTTAAACATTATAACTTGAAGAACTAAGTAACTATAAGGTGAAAAATAAGGAAAATATAATTTAAAAAAATACAAAAAAAGACACAGGCTTAGTTCTGGTATTTGATAAAAAAAACAAAAAAACAAAATTAAATCAAACCAAAAGGTATTATAACATCTGAACTTAATTCTCGCTTATTCTATTTCTTTGAGCAAGTACATTATATCCCAAAATCAAACATATAGTAATATGGTAGCAGATGTCACATACATTCGACACACACAAATATGGTTAAAACTTCCGATGTAACATTTTGTAAGGAGTCACATAAAGGTCAATCCCATATTGTTTCAATGATTTATTTTATTTCGAGATATTGGCTTGCCGGAATATACTTCTCTTTCCGGATTATATGAACTTTTATTATTGGATGTTTATATTAGTATTATTACATTTTCCCAATTTAGTTGAAACTACAAACATGTTCGGATGTTGAACTTTCGTATTTATACAATTTGAAAAAAAAAAAGTTTTTTTTATGGATATAGCAGATATGCTGCAGAGAAATCCCTAAAGTGCTCCAGGAGCGACGAGTGTGCGGAAAAAGCGATTTGCTTTGGTTTTGAATCGTTATGAATTATACTGGGTGGAAAACACAGTCCTGGGCAATTCGTTTCAAAGGAATAAGGTTTTCCATATAAAAGACTACTTGAAAAGGATTGTACGAGAAGGGACAAACTAAATCTCATACGGATCTAAAGTATTAGCGCGACATGTACCGCTTTGGGATGGCTACTTCAACCAAACACTTTCCATGAAAATACTTGTAGAATAGACTCAAATCGCCAATAGTTCTTCGATGTTTCTAGAAATAAAGGTTGTTTGTAAGTTCTGGGTCTCCAATCAGGCGAATAGCTCTCTTCTGGATAGAATCCAATAAATGCAGTGTATGTTTGAGAGCAGATCCCAAAACATGGGAGCAGTTTTCCATCGTTGGTCTAATTTAAGCTATATCAATAATACAGGGGTTTCGATGCTAAAAATAGATATTGTTGAAAGTCAGCTTATAGTTATTGAAATTAAATTTCAATCAATTGCATTTGTTCGTAAGTCCGTAGTACGTTTGAAAAGCTTACTCCGTGGCGTAGAAATTTGCTGGCAGTGCAGAAAGTCTCGGGTTCCAGTCCCGGGAAGTCAGTACACTTTATTTATTAATTTATTTAAGTATATTGGGTCACGTACATAGGCAGTAGTTGTTTGTAGAAATGCAATAACGTCCGTGGCAGCACTACCGCGCTGTTTAAAAGGTGCTGCGAAATACAAAAATGTATATTTCGGCACTCGGACAACGTTGACGGGTATCATGAGATCCCCGCCAATATCCTCAGGATATAAAAAAGGGTAAAAAAATCCCTACTCAGGCGGGGAGGTGATCAATAAAAAAAAACAAAAAAAGCTGTGTAACAAATATCTTGACAACGATAAATCTGGTCTTCAAATTTAAATAAATTAATTACTCAATCCTGAAAAACAAGAGTTCTTTATTACTATTTCATAGTAATGTTAATACTGATCGAACTTAGCTTAATAAATAGTCATTGTCTTTATTGAATCTAAGATAGGCACAGCCTCTTTCTTATAATTGTAAAAGTATACTTATCCTAATCATAATTGTTAACTTATTCTATCTTAACCTAAGTTCTTACAGTAGGGGTCCTATACTATCTTAACCTAGGAAATGTGTTTTATATATACATGGAGTTTCTTAAAGCTAGGACTTAGAACTAAGACTAAAAACTACCTTAGACTAAGACTTATGCTAACTTAAGGCGTCCCTGATGCACGGGTTGGGGTGCTGGGACGCCTTCTCAAGGAACTTCTGTTGTGTTTGCTTCATGTGTGCCTTTACGGTAGGCACACCGAGGTCCCTGTGAATTTGCCGGTTCCTCATGAACCACGGGGCTCCCGTGATCATCTTCAGGGCCTTGTTCTGCACTGCTTGAAGTTGAGCTCTCCTTGTTCTGGAGAGCTGGCACCAGGTGGGGCAGGCGTAAGTGAGGCCTGCCTTCACGACGGAGTTGTATACTAAGAGCTTGGTTCGGGGGAGCAACTTACTGGAGCGGTTCAGGATGGGGTAGAGTTTCCCCAGTAGTTGCTTCGCCTTCTTGGTAGCAGTGCAGACCTGGTCCTTCCATACGAGTTGTCGGTCGAAATGGACGCCCAGGTATTTGAGGGTCTTGGCCCATTGGATACGGGAGCCTTGGAGTTGAAGATGTCCATGAGAAGTGCCGCTGCCCTTGGAGAAGACGATGGCTTGTGTCTTGGCGGGGTTGAGTTTGATCCTCCAGCGGTCAAACCAGGGATCCAGGGTGCCGAGGTGGCGCTGAAGTCTGCTGGTGATAAGGCGGCTACTTCTGGAGTGGGTGATAATGGCGGTGTCATCAGCATAAAGGAGGAGGTTGGTCTGATCCGATTTGGGAATGTCGGCTGCGAAAATGTTAAAGAGGTGGGGGGAGAGGACGGAGCCTTGTGGGACTCCGGCTCTGATGGCCTTGACTTCGGAAATGGCCGTTTCGACTCTGACTTGGAAGGTTCTGCCAGAGACGAAGGACTGAATGAGTTTTGTTATGACAGGGGATAGCCGTGTCGAATCAGTTTCAGAACGAGGCCTTCGTGCCAGACTCGGTCGAAGGCCTTTGATACATCGAGAAACACAGCTCCAACTTTCTGGTGTTTGCTGAAGCTGTTAGAAATGGTTTGGGCGAGTATAGTGGTGTGGTGAGTGGTGCCATGAAGAGGTTGGAAACCGAACTGTTCGTCAGGCAAAACACGTAGAGCCGTGGACTTTGCTCTGAGGATTTCGAGGATGACTTTTTCAGCTGTCTTGCCTAGTCCGGGAAGTAGGCTGATCGGGCGGTAGCTGTTTGCCTCGTGGGAGGGAGAGCCTGGTTTTTTGATCATAATGACCTCAACTTTCTTCCAGTAGGAAGGAAAGTAGCTGAGTCTCAGTATGCTGTTAATGATGTTGGTGGTTTCGGAAATCTGTTTTTTCGGGAGTTTTTTGAGGGCTTTGTTTGTGATTTTGTCATGACCTGGGATAAATAGTTAAATCTAGGGCTCGTTTCATGAAGTATAAGTCATGTTAATAATAATTGTGAGAATAATTCACTTGTGCTTACTAATTATAAATAAACGTTTCACAAACAATGGTATAAGTGGTTCATACCAAGTATGAAACTTGTTCTTAACAATTGGTGCGGGCTATCGAAAAAACATGCCTTGGAAATAATTGTCAGTAACAAGAGTAATGTATTTATAGGTATTTTTAAATGCCATTGTGATGTTTGATTACTAATTTAAGGTGTTACTTTGAGTAATAAAATTGTGGTTTTTAAAAGAAATGAAGCTATTTTTTGTAGTAAATTTTTCTAGCTAACTTAGTAAAAGCGATGAAATTGAATGATGGAAATTGGTGAATAATAAATAAATAAACGAACTGAAAAAATTTTAAGTTTTAAAACTGTATACCTTATCCTTCAAGTACAAATCCAAGTGCCGGTTATAAGATTGTCGAATACATTTGTTAGGTACATTTGAATTTATAGTTGATAATAAGTAATTTACTTGTAAACTTCAATTAATCAATAAAGACATATTTTGCCAAAATTTACTTGTTACTTACAGTACCGCTATATAAAACTAATATAGAATAAAAAAATACAAGATCTTTTCGAATGATTTATCGTCATAGTAATATCCTAAAAAAATTGCACCCTTTGTAGACCTGTCTTACTGATTAAATGAATACATTCAATTGCTAGTGGCTACTTTAACAAGAGTAACACTCACCGAAGATGACTGAATGACTGAATTTAAAATTTTCTTATTTCTGATTCTGTTGAATTAACTTATTGTCCTCATTTTAACATCATTAATTTACAATGGTTGAAAACAATGCTCGGTATCTAACTTACAGAAATTAAGAAATGCGTCCTTATTCACATTACAATCACCTATTTGTTCCAAAAACAGTATTTGCTTCCACTTTGCTAGTATTTACGTTAGGCTCACACTCTTATAATATCTTCTGATTTTAAAGTGTTAGTATTTGTTTCGCTACAAGTTAGAAAGTTATAAGTAAGGTAGATTTCAATGGGTAAGGCACTTTATTACAAAATAATAGGTCTCGTTAGATCCTGGCTTTGAGTTCGCAACTTTACGTAATTTTAATAATTGTAATAACGACCTATTTTAAAGATTATTATTATCGCAAAAATTGAATAGGTTATTAGTAGATACTTATCTACTTATACTTTGCTTTGTTTAAAATAGTCTTGAGAAGCAACTTTACTGAACTCTCAAAATTTGAATATTTATCAAATAATAATTCAATGCTCTTCATCTGATCTTGAAAATTAATAGTGGTTATTTTGTTAATACTTAATCAGTAAAAATCGAACACAATTCTTAGGAAAGCTCTCGAATCATAACGTAATTGAAGATAACAATAGAAAGAGAACAAAAATGATAAGCTAAGCTACTGATGAATACTTATAATATACTCTATAATCTTTTTATATATTATTTCTATTAAGATTAAAAATAATGAAAAATACATTCTTCCGAATTTCGCGACTCCAAGAGTTCTGAAGATGACATATAAGACGACATATTCAAAGCAACCCCTCTAAATCCTTATATGGTATACTATATATAATATTGCTTCCAGTTTGTTAATTTTCTGAACGAAAAACCAGAAAAAATTCCCCTAATTCTATTGAAAGTATACAAAATTTATCGGCCCTCACCTCTCTCATTTCCTTCCTCTGAAGCACAATCTTTCAAAACTATAGGTTCCTTTTTTATTACAAGTATAATATCGATACCAAATTTGACATCGACATCTTATCATGTCAACAGATGGACAGACTCACAATGGAAACTGGAGTGTGATCGATTCTGAAAACTGAATTAAAAAGAATAATATAGGCCAGTACTACAAGGAAACAGCACAAAACAAAAAAGTTTAGAGGGGACAATCGAAACTGTCATTCGACCATATAAGCAGAATCGCGTTTAGTGTTCTTCTTTTCTCCTAAAAGAAACATTTTTAGTGTTCCGTACGGAACACTTATAAGATCACTTCGGTGTTTGTCCGTCTGTCTGTCTGTTCGTCTGTCTTATCCGATTTTCTCCGAAACTATTTGACATAGAAAGTGGCAATTTGTTACTAATATAGGAATTGATGACTCTATCAGAGCCGTGTAGTTTTGAAAGTTAAATTTTGACTTAAATGGTTAGTTTTGTGGGGTGAAATCGGAAATGAAAAAAAATTACCAGGTTATCGAGTGGGGTGTCAAATGAAAGCTTGTGAATTCAAAAATATATCTAATATAATACTTGCGTACTGATAAAAAAAATTTGAAAAAATCTAAAATATCTTACACAAGGTGTAGATTGAACGAAAATTATCACGATTGCATTACCTTCAATAATTTATCTGGTAATAAAAAAACAACAAAAATTTCAAGGTCATTATATTTCAACAAAGATCGGAAACAAACTTTGTTGAAAACTCATTTGTGGTGTGTTTTGTAAAATCATTGATCATTTTATACCTTTGTAGCAAAAATTTTTGTTTTAAAAGCAGTCAACGTACGGTACACGAATTGCGTAAGTCCAACTTGTACTTGGCTGGTTCTTTAATATCCGATCCTCTGAACCTAACTATGTTACTGGATATAAAATGCTTGTGTTAATGCCTCTAAATATTTTTGAACTTATCAGTTATTTGTTAAGAATTTTGTTTATTTCATAATCTTTAGATTCTCTTTTAAGCTTTGGTCGATGTTCTAAAAAAATGTGAGATAAGAATACTTTTTAATTAAAGAATTTTATCTTCACTTTCAATGGCTTGTCCTACACTACGTTTTTCCTTCTATTGCGCATAGGGTTACAAAAAATTATAGAGTACTAAGGCATCTTACTATACCTCACAGACCACATTAAACAAATACTGTGAGCTTCTCAGGATCTCTGTGCCTTAACTCGGAGGATATTAGTGTCGTGAAAGGAAGTAAGGTTCTCCTGAAATTGTATTATGTCTATTTTCGAACTAATAACCTTCATCGAATAGTCAACGAGTCACTATTGTAATAAGTAGGAGAGGAGGAATATGAGTCAAAGTAGAATATAATTGAATTCTCACGAATAATAAGGTGAATGACTTTTGGGTTACAGGCATAAAAAAATTATTTAAATTTTTATTTATTGTTATCTTGTTATTTTAGAATATACCATACATACGTATACGATAAATAAACACAATCACCAATTATGTTTTAATAAAAAATAGTGCACAAAATACTCTACAAAATGACAACGACCTGAGCGTTAAAAATACGGAAAGTTTTATTGTTACTATTCATAGAATAAATATGTTTTCGTTTGCCTTCTGTTTCTTCCAGAAGATATAAAACCATACATGATTTTAAGACATAACAGTCGTTATCGTTACATTAAAAAGAACATTTTTCTTTTTGTTATATTTCAGTTTATAGGCACTCGTAGGATCATAAAGATTATTTTTTTTTTAACAAATGGACAAATGAAAAAATTCTTGTAAGATTTTACTGTATCATCAAAATTAAAAGTACCTGAGACTAATATTTTTAAGACAGCAGGACTATAGGCCAATTTTAATAGAAATAAGATATAATAGGAAAAATCACTTTTTAGTTGAAAATATCTCTGAAGTCCTATCGCTCCTCAATTCTTTCAAATTACTAATATCCCAGTATAACCTATTATTTAAATGCTTGGATTTAGTTATTTTTAGAGTGGGAAAGTAAAGTTGGGATTTATTTTGGATCTGCTTGTTTGCGAGAGAAGTACCCGGTTAACCACTTTTTCCAGTTTTCCTTTATTTTTATCCATTTTGTCTTTTTTTAGTGTACAGTCCGTCTATCACACCCGATTTTTTCCGAAACTATTTGACATAGAAAATTGAAATTTGGCACTAATATAAGAATTGATGACCCCATCAGAGCCGTGTAGTTTTGAAAGTTAAATTTTGACTTAAAGGGTCAGTTTTGGGGGGAAGTGAAAAAAAAATTCCAGGTCAATGGGTGGAGTGTCAAATGAAAGCTTGTGAAAGTACTAGTTTAAAAATATATATAATGTAATACTTGCACACCCTTTTCTTTGTATTATTTTTAAAAAATTCCAAAAAATCGCTGCCCCCTTATCTCAAAAAGTACTGATAAAACAATTTTGAAAAAATTCTAGAATATTCTCCACAGGGTGTAGATTGAACGAAAATTATCATGAGTGCATTTCTTTTAATAATTCAGCTGGTATATAAAAAAATAAAAATTTAGAATTTTCAGTTTTCAACATAGATCGGAAACAAACTTTGTTGAAAACTCGTTTGGGGTATGTTTTGCGAAGTCATTGATCATTTTATACCTCCGTAACAAAAAGTGTTTATTTTAAAAAAATCAACGTACGGAACACTAATTGAGCAAATCCGACTTGCACTTGGCCGGTTATTTTCAGTTTAAAATTTTTTTTTAAATGCACCAATTTATATTGTAAATAAATAAGTTTCTCATTTGTTGCCAACTTTGTGGACACCCTATTATAAATAGTAAAAAAGCATTTTCTAAATATATTTTTAGTAATACTAAATAATAATTGTTTAAAATAGTATTTCGTTTATTATGTTTTGAATTTACTAGCTGAGACATAATAATTAAAATACAAATTTAAATGTATGAAAAATTCTCAAACGTAAAATTTAACTAAATAAAAATAACCTCCAAACGGTAAAATCGATTATTTTTTCGACACTTTTAACAAAAGTGATGCGAAATAGGCGTTCCAAAATCGATCAAGAGCTTAGAAAAGCTGCAAAAGCTTCCGATATTTGTGAGCTTTCGGGTGTTAATAACCCGATTAGGATGGACGTGATTTTACAATTGAAAAGGAGGAATTGGGACGTTTCTCGAGAAAAAATTTTTTTAAGAAAGGACGCCTTAGTTTTTGAATAATGTTATTCTTTCGCAGTGATCGATGCATCTGTTGCATGATATTATTGAAATACTTACATTTGAAAAAAAAAAAAATTTTAAAGGGATGGTGTGCAAAAGGAAACCTATACTTTTAAGAAGAATATTATAGAAAATGGTAGCATTTCCTGGGTCAAGTAAACACGAAGCAACCTGACCTAATTTTGTTCACAATTCGACTACCTTTAATATTTCTAAAATTCTCATTTAGCAGCCCTTTTGGATGCCCACAATTCAGTATACAGCAGGGGTGCCATATGTTCTTTTTTTAAGTGACATGCTAATTGGATAAAAAAATATTTTCTCACAACACCCGTAAAACATACTTAAAAAAGTACTGTTGATATAAAATAATAATAGCTACGTAATATATAATAACACATTGCTTTTGTTAAAATAAACAAGTAATTTCCGAAAATCTGTATGCTCGTGCAGCGTACCGTTGGTTTCCAAGTAATTCACTTGACGTATATTGACAGTTTTCTAAATTTTTAGGTCAAATTACTTAGGAATTTAAACTTTCTATGATTAAATAGGTACAAGTTTTACCATTTTATAAACTTAATAATATATAGCAATTTGCAATAATTACCTTGTGTGGAAAGTGATTTTATCTGTTTTTTTTTCATCGTATATCCTTCTTATCAATATTGTTCCGCAGTTGTACTTAATACAAAAATTTACCTGTTTTTAAAACTAAAAGATTTCCATGATTTCCAGAACACTTATATATATATATATATATATATATATATATATAAATATATATATATATATATATATATATATATATATATATATATATATATATATATATATATATATATATATATATATTTATTTATTTACTTCAGCAAATATTATCTTACTTCTGCTTTAAGAAGACACTATATTTAATTGTTTATCAATAAAGGATTAAACTGGGTTAATTCTATTTGGTTTGTGTTTAATTCAGACTATTATAATTTGCTATTTCCTGTTTTGAAGTTAATTATTTAATTTAATTTATTATCTTTTCCGGTTTTTCAAATATTGCAAACGGTTATTATTTTGAGAATTAATAAATTTTAATAAAATAAATCCGTATGAGTTAGATAACGACATAGGTTAAGTACTTGTGTGCTATTTTTAATTGAAACGGATGTTATAGATAAAATATATCATTTAAAACCATATTAAATGAGATTACAGTATTATTTGAAGTTGATCTGTCAGTAAGTTCGCGTTAAGAGTACTAGATTTTTAAGGATAAAGGACAATCCATACGTGGCGCCTAACAATAACCCAGGGCATGTTTCGCATCATTTCATAGTTCTTTATCTACCCCAGTAGCCGACAAAGCTCAGCGCATATTGATGGGAAACTGCTCAAACGTTTAATCTCAAAGAAAAATCCACAGGTGTTAAAAGAAAGATAGTGTACTGCTAACACCACGTGAAAATAGGGTACTGATACATAATTTTAACAGTTTAAAAGTTACAGTAAAGAAATTAGAGACTATAAACACTGTAAAAGTAATTTACTAACATCTTCAAGGATTATATTTACGATCTTACCAGGGGGCGTGTTACAAGTGGTCAAAAACGATTAACGAAATATGTGTTTACCATCCGTGAAAGTGACGAATTTTCTTGGTTAAATGGGTTAATTCACGAGCGAAATTGGTCATATCTCAAATTATGTATTTTTAATGTAAGGGAAAGGTGCTTGAGCCACTATATATTATTCCGCATGAAACCGATTATTAAACAATTTGTAATATATTTACTTTTCCACAACTCTGTACAAAATGCATCACTACGATTTTATAGAAATAACGTAATTGCAACACATTTGTTAACAGTTTGTAGATAGAGTTCATAAAATTTGGTAATTTTTTTTACCGGAGACTGTGTGTATATTTATCAATTATGAGCTAGCATTTTTCATCGATATGATGAATCATCTCCTCATCTCTACTTAATTATCACCACATATAACTGGAATAATTAAAAAACAAACATGTAACAGGATATATATGAAGCAACCCTTGTAATTTGTCTCACTTGATTAACCGTTTATATCTGTGATCAAGAATAATTGAAAATATTGAAAAAATAACAGATTTTCAGATTTCTCTACTTCAAGAACCGCGAAAAGGATATATAACACAATATATAAACCTTTCTCCGCCCTTTTAACGTATATGTTTGACTATAAATTATTATTCCTAAAATTTGGCAATTATGACATAATTCTCAACTTGATTTTAAAAATAAACGAAATTTATCTGTTGGTACCCCTTTCCCGCCTGCCACTTAAGGGGTATCGCTCAAAAATTGTGGATTCTCTTCATATTTCAAGTATTATATGTTTACCAAATTTGAACTTAACCTTTCATTTCGCTCGAGAGTTTTGATGTCAGAAGATAAACACAGAGGCTGGCAGATAGACAGTCTGACGGAAATGGGGGGACTAAGTCTTTCGATATCTAAGGACCTTGAAACATAAGGAAGTGTAGAAGTACGTGATTTTTTCATGATTACAATACTTTTCTTTAGCAACGGAAATAACACAGTAAAAATCTATACATACATACTTTTTTAATTAATCTGTTAAGATAAAATTGATATTGCCCATCTGTAAACTGTCTGAATTATGAATTATCTATCCAGATGTTGCCCTAAAACTGCAGTTATTAAGTTTAATGACTGTCCAGTCTGGCACAGCAGTTTTTACTGGACATAATTTGTATCTTTCATCCTTTACTTCGATAAATGTTACTTCAAATTTTAAATTTTCGCTAGCTAAGGGTTCTGAAAGGGACCATTAAGATAAGTTGAAATTATTTTAATATGAATAAATTTAAAAAATCCTTTTTGCACATAGCTTCCCTCTGGATTTTATTATATTAATATAAATTATTGAATTCTGAATAAGGTAACAGTGATTTTCAACTAAATCTACTTATACAATTAGTGAAATAATTATTGTTGTTTTTAATTAAGATCTTAATTGCTATGGTATTAATTGTTAGGGTATTGATTTTACTTTCATTATGCATAATGTAAAATATATTACTAAACCAAGCGCCTTCTGGCGGCAACATATTATAACCGTGAATATATTGAACAAATTTGGCCAGGTGAAAGAAAGCATCTAGCTCAGGTAGAAAAAGGTTTTTATAACTCGTTGTAGATGGAGTCACGGTGTTTAAATCTTTTATTAATTGTTATTAAGCTTCAGTGTTATATATATAACATATGTCAATATTGTGAGGGTACCGAACCTATGGTTCGTACAGATTATTAAATGTCATGCCAAAAAGTTTGATACTAAAACTAGTAGTTTCAGTAAGACGTTTCGTTATTTATTTTAAAAGTTTTAATCCTTCAGTCAGAAAGAAAACAAAAATTTGGGATATATATATATATATATATATATATATATATATATATATATATATATATATATATATATATATATATATATATATATATATATATATATATATATATATATATATATGTATATATATATATATATATATATATATATATATATATATATATATATATATATATATATATATATATATATATATATATATATATATATATATATATATATATATATAAAGGGAAAAAGCGGGGGAGAGAGGGAGACAGAGAGAGAGAATTATAATTATAGTTAGAGTCTCGAGAGTGGGAACTTTAGTGAAGAGAGATGCGACATTGAAGCTGTCGTTGAAAACTATCTATTTTGCCGATGAAAGGTTTTAAGACAGAAGTCAGGTTCTTGACAAGAGAGTACGTTGGAGAGTTAATAGTACTGACAATTTGGTGAAGAGGATTGTTTAGTTTGGCAACTTTCGGAAACCCATAGAGGCGAGGAATTTTGGAGTTTTCTTTTTGCCTGTTCTGCTAGTGATGATATCTTAATTACCGTTTTGGATCTTTCGTGAGGGATCTGTATAAGCCTTTAGATAGAACTTCTTTGCTATGATATTTTGATGAATCCATAACAACAGTAGAATTACGTTTACCCATTTTCTAAATAGTCAAATTCAGGTTCGATTTGAAAGATTCCAATGCCTAAGATTCTCATTTTAAAATATTTGTGGCTAGTGGCTTACCCTTTTTAGAATTTTGGCAGTTTCGAAACGAATTTAATGTGCAACTTGTGAAGGGACCTTGTTGAGAATATTTTTTGCAGGACAAATCCAGACAAATGGTACCTATATATACACTGTTAACGACAGTTTCTATATACTTACGTCAAAAAAAAAAGCGAATACATGCTGGTTGGGAAAATCAAAAAATCTGCAAATTTGAAATACAGAATAAAGCCCTTTCTAAAAATATTAAATGTATTTCTTCTTGAACCTGCCAATATAAAGATGATTAAAATGAAAACGAGAAAATGGTTAATTTGGTCAGTTTTTTTTTTTTAAATTTCGATACCACTTCTTCGAAAAAGTAGATATAAGAATATGATTTTATTTGATTCTTCGCTTTGTTTTCCTTTTGTTGTGAAATCTAACCATACATTTTTTTCCACGCTACTGACTTTTAACACAAAATCATGACATCAATTAAATCCTCAAAGGGAGAAAACAAGCACAAGAGGCTTCCGACGCCCTCAAAAGCGTTGAAAATGACCCTCGACTCGCCCTTAATGGCCTAATTCTTAATTCTGCTGTCATTATGTCCCGCTGGCAGGACAAGAAAGGGA
This sequence comes from Pachyrhynchus sulphureomaculatus, assembly GCA_019049505.1. Lineage (NCBI taxonomy): Eukaryota > Metazoa > Arthropoda > Insecta > Coleoptera > Curculionidae > Pachyrhynchus > Pachyrhynchus sulphureomaculatus. The sequence continues at coordinate 124,402,186 of CM032455.1, read as the reverse complement.
AATTTAGCTTGAATTTGCGGTTTTGAAACTAAGGATAATCCAGATATATTAGCTTAGTTTACAACGATTTTACGGTTTTGAAGTAGATTGTAAAAGAAAGAAAATCGCCCTTACATTATTTAGTTTTACAGGATGCAGTAAAATGTACGGGTGATTTTTGATCGACAATTTCATCAACGAAATACCTTTGTTGTCAACTTTTTAAAATTTTAAGTTTCATTTTTATTTCCATTGCCGAGGGAACTAAAAAAAATTTGCATTTCTCTACGTTTCCTAATTATGAACAAGTTCTATAGGCTGTCGGTGTAACGACTTATCTATCTGTCTATCTGTTAACACGTTTACACTCGAACAAAATCAATTTTAAATTTTTAACATTTTACTTTAATAAGTAAAGGAAAGAAAAAATGGATCAAATTGAGTATAATTTTTTTTTTAATTATATGTGAATTTTTCATGGTGTGTGATTAAAATATTGAACCAATCTAAATCATAATTATCTATAATCAGATACATACGAGTGTTGATTGAGAAAGTAATTAGTGGAGATTACTTCGATTTATCACAGGGTTGTTTGAAAAGTAAGATAAACGAGGAAGAAAATAGGAATAAAACTGAAAAATTCACCTTTAGTTTTCACCATAATCTCCTTCCAGCTCGATACATTTCATCCAGCGATGTTCCCATGACGTTAAGCCATTTTTATAAAATGATTTCTCTTGGCATGCAAAATAGTCATTCACAGCGTACATCTTCTTGTAATTTCCGTGAAATCGTTGTCCCCTAAGAAATTTTTCCAAGTCCGAAGGGGCCAAATCGAGAGAAAAGAGTGGATGACTAAGCAATTCGATGCGAAGTTCATGAATTTTGGCCATGGCAACAAGTGATTTGTAGGCGGGACATTGTCGTGATGAAACCTAGTCATGGTTTCTTGTAAGCGTAACTATGACGATGAAGCATTTTGCCTTTGTTATAACCCTTTTTTCTAAATAAGCATTAAATAAGCATTTATTTACCGTATTATTTTTTATAAGCGAAATTTACGTTTAGCGTCCGTGAATTATGTAAAAAATATATACTTTGCTCTCGGATGAAGACAGTAAGTTATACCCTTGCATTAACAATACAGACGATCCAAACAATAGTTTGGATGGATGCATGCCTCTGACGACCACCATGTCATATAGAAATGTAATAAATGATAGAGTGTATGCCAGGGTTGCCCATTCTCTCTCACTGCCCTTATCTTTAGTGGAATGCTACAACTTATTTATACTCTTCATTTTTTAGGTCACTATAGGTTTTCTGTATTTATTGAAGTTTTTATCTTTTTTATGAGGTTATTTTAATATAATTAAAGATGATAATATAACATTTAGCTTTTAAAATTACAGATTTTCATTTATCATCCCTGATAGTACGAAAAAATATTATTTTGCTCGCCATTATTTTTCTATATGTACGAGTACATAAAGAACCTAAAATAATTTAAATTTACCAATACAATTTGCTGCTGACTTAACCGACACCGTGTGTTCTAATTGAACCATGAGAGCACTTGCTTTTCGTCACCAGTTTATTATTCAAATACTAAGGTTAAGTGTTGTTTACATTTCGTATTGGCTTCGTATTATGTAGATTGTAGCTAAAATTAGAAAAAGGTTTTTCTGATAATACTTATATAATTGTAGTGCGAATGATAAATATATTTTTTTGTAAAACTTCCATTCTTAGTGTTAATGTTAAAGATGGAAACGAACGGCGCATCATGTTGTCTTTTATTCGGATTTTTTTTACGAGGGTGAATTGAAAAGTCTTGTAAAAAACAAGGTAAATAACATTTTTCCAAAAAAACAAAAATTTATTTCTCAATATCCATCGAGTTCAAGACGTTTCGTACAGCAGTATTCCAATTTTTTATTCCCTGAGAGAAAAAAATTGTTTTGAACTGTGCACAATACGCGTTTAAGCACAGATAACCTCTTCGTTCGAAGAGAATTCCCCCCCTCAAGTCAATTCTTGAGGTTAGGAAACACGAAAAGGGCACTTAGATCCAAAACTGGGAAATAGGGTGGGTGGGAAACTATTTCGAAGCCCAGCTCGTGCACTTTTGCCATTGCAATGGCCGATGTGTTTGCAGGCGCATTGTACTGGTGAGGGAGCGCTTTTTGCGCTCTTATCTTGGTCGCCTTTACTTCAACGCGAACGGTTGCGTAATAAGAACCAGTTACTTTCAACCTTTTCCAAATAGTCAATCATGATGATATCCGGTAAGTTCCAAAAAACAGTTTCAATCACCTTTCCCGCCCAAAAAAACTGTTTTCGCTTTTTTTGGTACATTTTCACCTTGGCCAACCCACTGTTGTGACTGCCATTTTGTCTTCGACTACAGTCACCAAACGACGCCAGAAGTCCTTCGGATTATGCTGCAACGTTTCTACCGCCCGTTTTGGGTTTTATTCTTCTCATTTTCTTATCTTTTTACCGCCCGTTTTGGGTTTTTTCCATTTCTACGAAACTTGCACACCGATCTCTTACTATAGCTGCCAACAAACAACTGCGCGTTGCACCTTTTTGAAACTTTTAACACAACTGTTACAAGAAATACGCTTATCAACAGTCACACCACTGAACAAAATTTCTCGCCATTTCGTAGAAAGTGTATTCCAAGTATAGCTCCGAAGTTTCAAATTTTCTCAATCATAAAACGCTAATTCACTCATCTAACAATGATGATATAATTATATGTTTAGTTTTAAATTTTTCAATATCTATATATAGTAGAGCCTTTTTTACACTTTTTAGTACAGGTTACAGCTAATTAGCTATTCGTTAAGAAAACGCCATTACAGATACCGGGTTACTGTCTTAATTGCCTGTTGAAGTTTTTGAAGGTAACTATAGGGAGTTGCACATGTCTTAGAATAAAACATTACAGGCTTGAAAAATAAAGAATAATTATTTAGTTTACCCTTGGAATCGAGCTTTTAACTTATTTAGGAGTTAAAAAAAGAAAGTTGGTGCATTCGTTCAAAATAGATCAAAATAGCTCTTCTCAATATGATGTTTTTATATAATAAGTACCATAACCAGAAAATATTGTAAAACTAGCATACTTTTAGAGTTTGATTTACAGTGCTAGTTCAATATTTGTTTACTTGTTCTGCAGTTTTGATACAAAAGTAACTATTAAATACTGAAAGTTATTTAAAATTTGTTATTCAAGTATGTCAATTTAATGTTAATTTTCAAAGTAAAAATTTCTTAAATGATTAAAGTGTGGAAATATTTTTCGTATTAACAAGATAGTGCATGACTGTTATAATCGAAATTTTTGTTTATTTTGCGAATGAGTCATACACAGAATTAAGATAATTTTTAAATAATTTGTTACAACTTGTATTTATTCAATTAATGAGTCATTTTTCAATTATTACTCATATATTAATAAAACATTAAAAAATCTTATCTTGTTAAAACTGTGGACATATTTAATTATAAAAATATCAACAAAACTAACAATGTAAGCTGGCTTTAGTAGGTTTAACAAACATATTTTAGAAATAAAAAAATCTTTAACACGATTCAATAAATTGTAGAATTATTTGGTAAGTACATAAACAATTTAAAATAAAACTAACTGAATTGAAGGAAGTTTGACTCTATGAAAATTATTAATTTAATGTAAAAGATATCGACTAATATATAACTAGGATTTAGACGAAGCTGTCAAAAGTGATGGAAGTGTTACAAAAGTTGGTTCTCATCAGTAGCACGAAGTTGTGACCTTCGTGGTTATGCCAGTTGTTGTCAGCAAACTAGTTGGTTTTCTGACTTAAACCAGAAATGTATTTACAAGCCCTGGTGTATGAAATCTTTGTGCTTTCTAACTTTCAAGTTTTTTTTTTTTTTATTATATATATATATATATATATATATATATATATATATATATATATGTAGATATATATATATATATATATATATATATATATATATATATATATATATATATATATATATATATATATATATATATATATATATATATATATATATATAAATATATATATATATATATATATATATATATATATATATATATATATATATATATATATGTAAATATATATATATATATATATATATATATATATATATATATATATATATATATATATATATATATATATTTATATATTTCATCATCAGCTTATACCGTCACAAAAGCCTTGTCTGTTCTGGGCGATTTGTACCCAATATCCAGCCACTCTCTTCAAATCATCAGTCCACCAACTTGGTGATCTACCTCTACTTCGCCTTCGGATCTTGGTTGCTACTATAATTTCCTTAAACCTAGCAATATGTCCAACCCAATTCCATTTAAGATGTAGAATGAATTTGACTGCGCCTTGTACCCCCATTCTCTTCCTGATAATATGATTGTGGATGTGATCTCTAAGAGTAACGCCTTTCCATTTTACTTCCTATGACACATATTTTGTTGATATTTTTCTTCGTCAATGTGAGAGTATCGGTTTCGTACGTAAGAACGGGTAGTACGCATCTGTCAAAGACTTTTCTTTTTAAACACATCGGAAGATTAAATTTGAATATATATCCCAGTTTGCTATATGCCATCCAGAATCTATATATATATATATATATATATATATATATATATATATATATATATATATATATATATATATATATATATATATATATATATATATATATATATATATATATATATATATATATATATATATATATATATATATATATATATATATATACATATATATATATATATATATACTTTATATATATATATATATATATATATATATATATATATATATATATATATATATATATATATATATATATATATATATAAAAATCCATATATCATTTGTACGTTCTCGCTTTCCACGAGTCGCTAATGTTTCTCTCGATGAAATACATAAATATAAACTGTTTCTCAGTTAAATAATAAAAAAAAAACTGATCATTTATTCTACTGACCAATTACAGAAAACGCCATTCGGTTGCAAAGCGGTAATTAATAATAAAATAATAATTAAACGAATTAAAATAGGCTTTGAAGCGATTATAATGTTAGCCTGTTGCAATAAAATAAATGTTGAAAAACGACAATTTTGTTTAAAACACCTAGATAGAAAGTGCACTTAGTGGAAAGTATTGAGACCAGCGTTTCGTATTTGTAGAGATATTAGCATATCTGTATAGATTGATGGTTTTGTTATTGTTTATGTAACATTTATGGTAGCGCTTGCGATTTAGATTAAACAGATGTGTTTAATTTTTATGTTAACCCTTGTATGATCAGTGTCGCAGTGGGATCAATAAAATCAACGAATGCTTACAATTAATAATGGCCAGTAATGAGAACAGAAAGGTAAAACTGACGACAGTTTCAATCGAATTTTATTTTGAATTTTGTTCCAAATTTATTCTGAATTATATAAATTGTTAATTTCTTATCTCCTACAATGCGTTGACTTGCCTGACTCCAATCAATATTTCTTGGAAAATTAGAGAAAATAGCAATATCAGTGTAAACAATAATTACATCGTAATTCTGCTGATATTTTACATTTAAAATATGTAAATTTTGTTTAATTATTAACCTATATGATTAAAATAAATAAACCAGAAATTTTAGTGAAGTTCTCTATTAACATAAAAATCTACACGCAATTAAAAGTTACACAAAAAATTATTTAAAACTTGCTTATTTTAATAATATATGGCATTAAACCAATTCTTTTTTATATTTTCAAACTATCTAAAATGGTAATAAGCTAAAAATGTAAACAGCTTATTAATCTTAATCTAATAAGTAACTTTGGAATTTTTTTCTTCGGAGTACAATCACAACATGTGTATAAAAGACGTAACTACGTTAAGAACAGCTAATAATTTAAATTAAATAATGGTTTGTAAGAGAGAAATTACTGTCTTAAGGGTGTGCGCATGTATAAAGATTGTAAGACGTTATTACCGATCAAACCATAACAGCAAGAGCAAGACTAAAACTCTTATATCAAATATAGCATTCGTGAATACGAAGTGCAAAGCGTCTGCGCAGATTATTGACTGATTTATACATTTAACATAAAGTAAAATAACTATTACATACCATTATGACATCTTGTAATATACCTATTACATACCAATATGAAGAATTATAATAATGTTTGTATATATAACTTTGCCATTCAAATTTAGGTTTTTTAAAATATTCGCGGCAGAAATATATATTTACGTGAAATTCTGTAATAAATTAGGGTAATTTTTCCATGATTTTCTGTCGAGTTTAATCGAATATATTGATTTTTTTATTACAAGTAGATTTACATATCTCACAGATAGATTTCAGCAACATAAATATAATTTTAATTTTCCCACTTCAAATTCGATAGCGCGAACACAACAAAGCTCAAAAAATCACCGAAGCCTAGCGCCAAACATAAAAATTAAATTTAAAAGACCTTATCCTGAAGTTTGTCAATTCTATAACGTCACGCCTGAAAAGCTACCCTAGTATAAAACACGAACCTTTTTAAAATCTTTTCATTTTGTAAAGAAATTAGTGGTAATATTATAAGAGACGCGTGGCAGATAATCCTACACTAATTTTAAAAAATATAGTTTTAAAACACTCGATGGAAAATCATTGGAGCTTTTGAACAATATTTTAACATGGCAATATATTTCAAAGGAAGCGTCGACTTATTTCTTATAAATATTATCTAAACGCTAATTAGGTAACACACTCAATTTGTTGAGAATTAATTTGAGAATATATACGTCTTGGCATGAACATGTTGCAAGTATAGCAAAGAGAGCGTATCAAAAGGTGAGAATATTATTTCGAACTAGAAAGCTTTATACTCTACAAAAACTGTTAATTCTCTACAAAGCTCAAATACGATCAATGATGCAATACTGCTCCCAGGTTTGAGGTTCTGCACCCAAAGATACACGGGATTTGTTGGATTCTATTCAGACGAATGTATTCGCTAATTGTTAGAACTTTTTAAATAAGTCTGTAGTTTCATGTTTTTGGGAGTGCCGTTCTATTTCTTCACATAGCCAAAGCTTGCGAAGAAATAGAACGGCATTCACAAAAATATGAAACTACAGATTTATTTAAAAAATTCATACAATTAGCGGATACATTTACACCAAAATTTCTACCATTAAAAAGCGACACTGGGCAAATTTTGACAGCAAAGCCAGAAGTAATCGAAAGATGGCACGAATACTGTAAAATTCTCATGAGAAGTACAAATAACCATAGCACACAATTGAATATGGGAAATCTAGAGCCAACAATTCTCAGGTGTGAGGTGGAATCAGCTATGAAAAAACTCAAAAATAATAAGTCCGCAGGGGTGGATGGCATTGTGGCCGAAATGTGATAGGAGAGGACGGTGTTAATTTAATCTACGAAATATGCAATAAGATCTGGACAACAGGTGAATGGCTTAAAGAATGGACCCAATCGATATATATATATATATATATATATATATATATATATATATATATATATATATATATATATATACCAATTCACAAGAAAGGCCCACCAGACGTCTTTGAAAATTACCGAACTATCTCTCTTATATGTCATGCAAACAAATTTATGCTCGACATAATTCAAGAACGATTGAAACCAATTTTCTTGCTTCAGATTCCCCCCGAACAGGCAGTTTTGTATCCGATAGAGGCACAAGAGAACAGCTAATCAATGCGGGACAAATAACAAAAGTTCTACGATTATACTGTTCCTGACGGGTTCTGTTTTCTTGATTATACAAAGGCCTTCGAGACAGTATAGTGGGATCACTTATAGAAAATTCTTCAATAAATGGGGACACCAGACCACCTAGTCTTCTTAATCCACAAATTATACAGCAAGAACATCGCTTTTGTTAGAGTTGAGAAAAATCTGTCATTCCAAGTCGGAAAGGGGGTGAGGCAGGGTGGTATCCTATCTCCACTACTCTTCAATATATTTGGCGAATGGATTATCCGCAAAGCGACGGAAGAGTGGAACGGAGGGTATCAGTAGGAGGCCAAAAGTTCTCGAACTTAAGATACGCTGATAATACTACAATAATGGCTAGCTTCGAGGAAGAAATGGCTGCACTGCTGCATCAAATCAAAAAGATTAGTGCAAATGTCGGCCTTTCACTAAATCGAAAGAAATGTTCTCTTCTCATAGTAGATAGAGCTAAAATTTTGCCTCCTCTCAACAAAATCAACGATATACCACTGAAGACAGATATTATATACTTACGCGCCAAAATGTCTAACAAGGGAGACTGCGAAGAAGAAATTAAACGAAGGATAGCGATGGCCAAAACTGCAATGAGCATCAGCAAAGTTCACAGAATAAGTAAAATGACTAAGAAAACGCTTGTCAATTCACAGATAATCCCTATAGCCGCATATGCAACCGAAACATGGACTATTAATGCAGCATATCGTAAAAGAATACTACATGCTACAGGCGGATGCTCAGAATTTCCTGGACAGCTCATAGGACAAATGCGTCTATTCTGAGGGATTTTAACATCCAAAAATAGTGACCGGCTATTACCATCGATTTATAGAAAAATAAAACCATTTTTTGGTCACATAATCAGGAGGGATGGCATGGAAATTAGTGGTAATATTATAAAAGACGTCTGGCAGATAATCCTAGAGTAATTTTAAAAAATAAATTTTTAGACGCTCGATGGAAAATCATTGGAGCTTTTAAACAATATTTTAACATGCTAATGTATTTTAAAGGAAGTGTCGACTTATTTCTTAGAAATATTATCTAAACGCTAATTATGTAATTGTTTTTTTGAACTCAAAAATGATTTTTGAATACAACAAAGACCTGGAAGAAATTCTATCTTTGAGTGGCAGTCACCAAGTAGAATTTAACACTATAAAACCCTGGTGGGAGTTTTTTCTAAAAAAGTAAACGTTGCTGAACCCGACATAGTTATGTCTATTCCTCTGGCATCGCCACTCAATTTGCTGGGAATTAATTTGAGAACAAATACGTCTTGGCATGAACATGTTGCAAGTATAGAGCTTCTCAAAAGCTGAGAATATTATTTCGAACTAGAAAGCTTTATACTCCACAACTGTTAATTCTTTACAAAGCTCAAATTCGTCCAACACATAATAAGGAGGAATGGTATGGGAAAGTTGCTGATCCAGGAGAAAGTTGACGGTCGAAGAAAAAGAGGTAAATCTCCCACCAGATATATCGATCAGATCATGTCTACAACGCACTTGGAGTTACCGGAGATGATGAGAAGTGTCGAAGATAGAGAAGCCTGGAAGGCTGTTGTAAATTCTCTGTAACAACGCAATAGAGGTTACAACGCTCGCAGCCGAGCAACGATGCGAGAGAGATTCAGAAGAGAGCCGTCCATCTGACTGGGGAATCAGAATTCACCAGGAACCTTGATTCCTTGGGAAATCGAAAAACGGTTGGCGACTGGAGTCTATTATACAAGTATTTTCATTTCAGTAATTTCCCACAGAACGGTGCATGCTAGGAGTACACATCGCGCTAATACTTTACATCTGTATGAAGCTCAACTGGTCACTCCTCAGACAATCTTTTTTAAACAGTCTTTTATATGGAGAATCTCACCCTTTTGGAATAATTCGCCCAGAACTGTTTTCCCACCGATTACAATTTACAACGATTCAAGACCCACGCGAATCGCTTTTCCCTTACACGCATCGCTCTTGTAGAGCTTTAAGAATTTCCCTGCAGCACGTATGCTATGCCCGTAAAAAAGATGTAAGTAACATAGCTTCATAGTTAATATTTTATCACTGAGCTTGGTCACCCGTGAATGATCTTTTTTCAAGAAACACCCACAACAATCTAACAAATAGAATATTAAAATGCATGAACTTAATTTTAATCAAATAATTGTTGAAAGTATTGAAACCAATCCCACATAGAATGCTGTGGGCCTTGGTGGTCATAGAATTTTGCATATTCAGTAGCAGAAAACTATTTTTCTACGTTTTTTTTGAAAAATGTAAATCTAGCTTTATAATAATTGTAACATATGAAGTACTGTTTATAAAAAATAAATTAAATACAAGTACGACTTTTATCTGTAAGAGACTCAAAAAGTCAATTAGCTTTGGGTAAAGTTGTTGTTTTGAATGTATTTTACTTCGATAATTTGCCTCACAGATGTTACTTTGATGGAAATAAAAGTGTAGGGAGCATTATTGAACTTCAGATTAAGCTGCGAGTAACGGTAAAAAAAAATTTGGAAAACCTAAAATTATGTTGTGTGTATATTTTTAAGTAAAGGGGTAGTAAAATGTTAGAAAATTTTTTAATGTAGTTGCAACCCATTATTAACTTGTTCTGTTAGTTTGCCATATAAAGAATATCTTTTAGATATATTTAATAGACTATTAAACTTATATAACCAAAATCATACATATATTATTAAAATTAACCGTTTTAAAAGTCGAAAAGATAATTTATTACCTAATTAAAACGTCAATTGAGGTAGGTTAATTAAAATATGTATTCATAAACCAACAACTATCTAATATGTATGAAAAAAATGTGTTACTTGCAGTTTTATTTACTTGTAATAAATTTTTTATATTTAAACCGCAAATAGAATTTTTATTAGACGACCTAGCCTAAAGGCTCAATAAATTGAAACAATCGATACGATTTATATTATCAATAATATACTTATAAAATAGTTATGATAAAAGATTTTTTTTCAATATTATTATATTATAAAATTCAAACAAATATTACTAATTAAACAATTATTGTTTGACAAAATTGCTTATCCATTTATTAAAACTTGAATAAGTCAAATGACAGAAACTTCGATTAAATTGACTTAAAATAATCTTGAATCAAATAACATTTAAAAATACCATACAATTCAAACTCAGATTTAGATTTTAAGCTTCCAACTTTGGATTTAATTTTCAAGCTGTAAAATCAAATTTCGAGATTCACGTTGAAATTGTATGCTTCATGTGCAAAGGTTTAGATTTACTTTTCAAGCTGTAAAATCACATTTCGAGATTCACGCCGAAATTGTATGCTTCATTTTAAAATTTTAGGCTTCAAATGTCAGGTTCGAAATTTATATTTGAAGATTTATATTCAAATTTTGACTTTCAAATATCAAATTGCAAACTAAAATTCAAATTTTATGATTTAATTTATAGTTTTTAGGACAGAAACTTAATTTTTCAGCTGTGGCTTCAAATTTCGAGCTGTAAAATTAAATCACATGTAATCTATTCAAATCTTAAAAATATGAATTTGAATTGCAAACTATAAGTCTTATAACCTTTAGAACTAATTTTCAGGCTGTAAAATCAAATTTCAAAATTCAAATCCAAACTTCGGGGTTATTTGAATCAAAACTGTAAAAGGACATTTTTTTTAAGTGTCTCACCCAATTTATTATTTTCCTGTTCTACATAGCGAGAAAGTTCTTTCAGTATTAAACTTAATTTTTTATGAGGAAGTCAAATATGATAACAAGAAGTTTGTCATTTGTGAAACTTGACAGATTATAACCCTAACTAGGATTTTTTTCAATGGCACTCATATAAGCTTACTTTTAAATAGCATTTTTCAGTTTGTTTACAAAAATATATAACGCTTGATATTTATTTTCAGTCGTTATCGATATACAGGACTTTCACGTTATTGAACTGCATTTTAACTTTTAGTGGCTTACCTTATTTAGTATTTTCCTATTTGCGGTATTAAAAAAATTATTTGACCAATAATGAAGCAAAATATGTTAACAAAAAATTTGTCACTTATCACTTTATAGTTTAAAAAGCCAACTTGAATTTTTTAAATGGTATCCTCTGTACATGAGCACACCATTAAATAGCATTTTTAACTGCATTTACGAAGATATACAAACTTTATAATTTTTTTCAGCCGTTGCCGATATACAGGGTTTTCAAATTATTGAACAGGATTTTAACTTTTAAGTGTCTCGCCCGATTTACTAGTTTCCTATTTAACGTATCGAAAAATTCTTTCACTACAAAACTTAATTTTTTATGAGGAAGTCAAATATGATAACAAAAAATGTCACTTATCAAATTTGACAAATTGCAGCTAGATTTTTTTTAAATGGCCTCTTCCATATACGATCTGAAAAGAGACAAATTTTTTGCTGTCATATTTGGCTGCCTTAAATTATTGATTTGTTCTCAGTTTAGCGAGCAATAGATTGCTTGATAAAATGCGGTTGATTATAACGTGTTTTTTCAATACAGTTCTTGAGTGTATGGAGACTTTTTTGACATTAATTTTGTTTACATTTTTATAACAATGATGTAACTTCTAAAGAAAATGTTTTTAATACTAATCCTCGTTGATTAAGTTTCAAGTATTAATTTAAACATGTTTTCTTATAGTTCCAATGAATTAGTTAAACATAACAGAAAAATAATATAGAAAGCAGGTGGTGTATGGAGACTTTTTGGACTGACTATGTATCGAGAGTTATATATTTTTATAAACTGAAAAATGCTATCCTATGGTATTCTCATATGTTGAGGGTGCCATTTTAAAAAATCCTAGTTTGCTGTGTAATTTGTTAAATCTCACAAGTGACAAATTTTATGCTTTCATGTTTGGCTTCCTCATAAAAAATTAAGTTTAGAACTGAAAGAATGTTCTTTGTATGTAGAGTAGAAAAAGTAGTGAATTAGGTGAGACACTTCTATCTGCTCGTACATCAAATATTATTCAATATTTCAAATACAATTTACTGTAGTGTAAATTTTTTAGCTTGTGACGTGTAATATATTCCTATTCGCCCGTATCTTGTAGAAAATTTTACATTAAATAAACTACCCGCTCTCAAATTATGTCAATCAATCTGTGATATATTTTTGGAAAATTTTTGTTTTTATCCATAATCTCCAAGAATATTATTACATAGTATTTAGTATTATTAATAACAACAATAAACAATTTTATTAGAGCCAAAGTAAATTTTAGAAAACCGGTAAAAGTAATTTCAAATAGTCTGGGTGGTTATAAAACCAACATTTAATTATAATTATTTTTTTGTTACAGGTTGTGGCGGGCTCAGGAGTCCGAGGTTGGCTCGACGGATCATTAGAACATCAAAACTGGCTAAAACTAACGAAAAGTATTTCAAACAAGAACGCTGTTAATATGAAACATTTTTTTACTCAATGGCCAGGTAAAAATTTAAATTTAAATATAAATTTATGGAAAGAATTTCCATAATAAATAATTGACACCATCTGTGGTTAATTTACTTAAAATATATAAATTTGATAACGTTACACATAGTATAAATACATTACGAGGGTTGTATGATAAGTACCTGGCCTCGACCAGAGATAGTGCTACTACTATTTAGAAAATTATATTTTTTGTTAACATAACCTTTCACAAGAATCCCTATCAAATTGTCAAATCGCTATGTGATTTAGTTTGTAAGTGGCAGCCATTTAACAACAACTTTTGTGATTTTACAGCAATGGAAAAAATTGAATATCGAGCGAGCAGTGATAAAATATTTGTCTTTGAAAAAGTAAACGAAGATGAGATAAAAGCGGAACTCGACGAAGTTTATAGGGGTTCTGCATCTTCGTTATCGATCATAAAATATTGGACAGCTGAATTCAAATGCCGTACAAGCATTTTTTGATGAAGAACGTCTAGGTGGTCCAAATGAGGTCACTAAATCAGAAATGATTAAAGAAATCCACGGCATAGTGATGCCGTGGGAGAGTGAAAATGCGTGAAATTGCTGAGAGTGTGGACATTTCAATTGAATAGGTGCAGCGTATTTGGATATGAAAAAGCTTTCCGCGCCCAATTGACAATAAACACGTACGTGTGTCAGCTTCAAAAGAATATTGGGTGATGTTAAAGTACAATCGGAATAATTTTTGGAGTCGATTCATAATTGTTGAAGAAACATGGATTCATCACAGGACACCAGAGACCAAAGAACAGTGCAGTGTGTTTTCCGTGGCGAATCGACGGCAAGGCGACTTTATCGGCCAACAAAGTCATGGCTACAGTGTTTTGGAATGCACACGGCCTAATCCACGTCGATTACCTTGAAAAAGGCAAAAGATTAATGGAGAGTATTATGTGAACTTATTGGATTGGAGAAATAAATGCTCTGCTCCATCCAGGTAATGCACGCGTGCACACTTGGGTCATCGCCATGGCAAAATTCCATGAGTTAGAATACGAATTCCTTCCGCATCCACCATATTCGTCAGATTTAGTGCCCAAAGATTATTTCCTATTTCCGAATATGAAAAAATAGCTTGGCGGAAAAAAATTTAGCTCAAACGATGAGATGATTGCTGAAGCAAACAAATATTTTAAAGGGTTGATGAAATCGTATTTTTTAGATTGGATACAGAAGCTAGAAAAAGTTGGACTAAGTTCATTAAGCTAAAAGGAGACTATGTGAAAAAAAAATAAAATAAATTATACACATAAAAATATTTTTTTCTTGTCAAGACCAGGTATTTGTCACGCAACCCACGTATTTTAGATGGAATTACATTTTGTGGTAATTTTTACAACATAAATAAAGAAGATTCTTTTGTAAATTATGTAAGTAGTATTGTCGTCATTTACCAAAAAGTTACTTGAAAAATAAATTCGTTAAAGATTTGTTAGCAGTAGCGTAGCCAAGAGAGGGCAAAGAGACGTATGCTCCCTCTGCCCCTGCCCCTATAGATTCAAAAAGATCGTTCTCTTCTTCTTATAGTTAGTATCTAAGTTTTTTAATTTCCTTGCGAAGGGGAAATATTGTATTTGTGAAAAAATCGCCCTATAAGGTTTTTACATTTCGATATATTTTGTGTTTTTTTTTTACGTTATATGAGAGTTTTTTAAGCTTTTGGTTGAAATAAATTATAATAATAATAATTTTAAAAATAATTATTTGTAGCTAAAGATATGAGTTAAAGGGACAGATGAATGTATGATAGGGGTTTCTTTATACATATCATCTCTTTTTAAGTTTTTTAGAATCAAGGAATCTGAAAGTTGGATTATTTTTCCCCATTGTATTTTTTTTTTTATCTTAATATCTTACCATAAAGTATACATCTTTTAAAATATGGACTTGTAGTATTTGGATTGTCATTCTTTAATTTGAGAAATTCGGATTCAATGCTTTTTTTAGAACTACCTTGCAAGGGAAGTACCGACTTTTTTTTATTGTTTTCTTTGAAAAATCCCATCTCCTCGGGTACACTGATATTTTTATTGTCTTGGGAAGGAAAAGCTTTTAAAGTCATATTACAGGAGAGATTTTTTTTACGATGACTTCCTGTTTTGCCATTTTAGTTTCTTTTATTCAGAACTAATGGCCTAGTATTTATTTTTTTGTACTGTAAAAATCGTCTTTTGAATTCGTTCGCTTCTCCTTTCTCTATCGATGCAGACAAGATATCCTACCTTCTTTCCCCTAAAAAGACTTTGAGCCCCATCTGCCATCCTTTTCCTTACCCTAGAATCTAATTACTCCACTGTTGGTAAGGTATCATAAAGTAAATGGAATAGATGGAAGAAGTATGGTGTGGGGTAAGGAGGGCATAGGAATTGGAAATGCTAAAAGATGGTAAGAAGGAATAGGAATATAAATAACCGGTCAAGTGCAAGTTGAATTTGCGCAATTAGTGTTCCGTACGTTGATTGCTTTTGAAATAAAAAATTTTGTTACGGAGGTATAAAATGATCAGTGACTTCACAAAATACACCCCAAATGAGTTTTCAATAAAGTTTGTTTCCAATCTTTACTGAAAACTGATGACCTTGAAATTTTTTTGTTTTTTTATATACCAGATAAATTATTAAAGGTAATGCACTCGTGATAATTTTCGTTCAATCTGCACCCCATGGAAAATATTCCAGAATTTTTTCAAAATTTTTTGATATGTACTTTTCGAGATAAGGGGGGGGGGTGACAGCGATTTTTCGCGATTTTTTTAAAAATAATACAAAGAAAAGTGTGCGCAAGTATTACATTTATATATATATATACATATATATATATATATATATATATATATATATATATATATATATATATATATATACTCGTGTTGTCACAAGCTTTCATTTGACACCACACAAATTTTTTTTTTCACCTCCGATTTCCCCCTCCCGCTAAAACTTACCCTTAAGTCAAAATTTAACTTTCAAAACGACACGGCTCTGATGAGGCCATCAATTCCTATGTTATTATTAAATTTCAACTTTCTATGACAAATAGTTTCGGAGAAAATCGGGTGTGACAGACAGACGGACAGACATACGGACAGCCAGACACCGAAGTCATCTTATAAGTGTTCCGTCCGGAACACTAAAACTAAAAACAATTAGGAAACATATAAATGTATATTTACATATATTCTTTTTATAAAAATGTTCAAGATTTTAATAAAAATTAACTATTTTTAGTTATGGTATGAAACTTTTGTCGATATTCCGAGCGGAGGAGAGTTGACGCTGGGTCCTAGGGAGCCTTTGAATCTGCAGGATATGTTTGCAGACTCAACCACTAGTGATGACAGATCTGACAGAGAAACCGGTAAGTATACTTAATTCACTCTCGGAAACTATAATGATTATTAATTTCACTCTCATATGTGAAAAAAGTCATGCGTAAAAAGTGTCATATTTACCGAATTTTAGTTATTCCGTCAAATTATATAGTATAGTAAGTATAACCTTCTTGACATAACAGATTAAATATTTGTTTAAAAGTAACAACGGGTTAAAAAAACTGTTCATGATTCAATAATTAAACACAGAAAAATTTTAGAGATCTCCTCTAGGCACTAATATAAGTTTTTAATTTTCTTGCTATTTTTCTAAACCAATTCGTTGCACGAAAGTTTCCCATGTTGGACACCCTATATGTTCCTACCTTAAACAACGTTAAAAAATCATGACGACAGTTATCAATCAGGATCTAACGTCGACTTTTTCCGGGCATTTGACCGGAAACTCACCCTCTACATCCCTTATTTTTAATAATTTAACTTCAAACCCCTATTTGACACCGCTGAATAATTGCGTCCGCTTGACGAAACAAAATGATTTTTTCAAACCGCAACAACGTACGTGCATAATTAAAAGCGTATTTAACGTTTAAGGTTTTTTACTGTAGTTTTTTACTTCGCTTGCCAAGGGAAGGAAGTATTGTGTTTGTGAAAAAATCATCCTCTGATACTTTTGCATTTCTTCACGTTTCGGAGTACTCTAATTACGATTAACTTATTTTTAATTTCCGTCGGTGTGTGTGTGTCTGTCTATTGGCGTAATCGAACTCTTCAATGAGGTGAGATATCGACACATATAATATATATAGGATATAGGAATGAAAATAGTAGATGTCGATAAATTTTAGGTAGTCTCAGTAATATTATGAGATAATGAACTGACTTTAGGTATAATTATTTATAGGGTTAAAGAGGTGGGAGGAAAGGAGTTTGCTTCCATCACATCGTATTATAGATTCTTTTCAGACTCCTTCTTAGAGGAATCGGAAAATCATGTTATTTTTCCCACCACCCTGCCCCCTTCATTATTGCCAATTTTAACAGAAGTTTATGCTCTGTTCAACTTTTCGTGATTATTGATATATTTATGGGTACGGTGCAGGCTCTGTATGAAAATCCTTACCATGCCACAGGAGTACAGCCTCGACAAAGGCAATTCATATTGGCCTTGAATCGCTGTAAATTATACTCGGTGGAAAACATAGTCCTGGGCCATTCATTCTGAAAGGAAAAGCTACAGATAAAATGGGCCACATCCATCAATCACTATACCTACACAAAAGATTTTGGTATTCTAAGGAAAATATTATCAAGGAATCATTGAAAATATCAAGTTATAAGGTTGGATTAAGTTATTCCTTAATGACGGAAAGTTAAGTTCAGTATTCATTGTAGAATTAGTGGCGACAAAAATAAATCACTATACCTACTACTTTCTAAGATATTAATGAATATTGGTTATATCACATAATTTGCTGATGCCATGAAAATTGTATTTACCTTGCTTGAGGATACAGTTTTAACCAACAAAAAAACCACAACCACACCCGTAGTATTCTAATTTAGAGAATTCTGTGTTTAATTGAAAATCTCAACTCTTTACAAAAAGTCCTCAAAAATTAGATTAGCAAAAAAAAACCGGCAAAGTGCAAGTCGGACTTGCGCAATTAGTGTTCCATACATTGATATATTTTTGAACTTATGTTTTTACAAACTTTCATTTAACACCCCACTCGATGACCTGGTATTTTTTTTCACTTCCGATTTCACCCCCCAAAACTAACCCCTTAAGTCAAAATGTAACTTTCAAAACTACACGGCTCTGATGAGGCCATCAATTCCTATATCAGTGCCAAATTTCAACTTTCTGTGTCAAATGTGATAGACAGATAGACGGACAGACAGACGAATAGACAGACGGACTGAGAAGTGATCTTATAAGTGTTCCCTACGAAACACTAAAAATTGCATCATCTTAGATATAACAGTTGCAATTTAAGAAAAAAGAAAACAAAACAGACAGAGACTACTTTTTTCTTGACGTTCTTCGTTTCAATTGTATAGATAATACTATTAGCTTGGTCCACAGGTCATTGAATTTCTTGCCTATTTTAAGCAAAAGTACTACTACTAGAGCTATCTTATCATATTTCTGTCTAATAAACACTTTTGTCATAAAACGAGAAATATTATGTAATTGATAGCCTTTATTACAAATTATTCCTTAACCGTTACACCAACTGTCTATCCAACTCATTGAATAATTTACGGTATTCTGGACGCACCTGTTCAACAGATGATAAACTCATATCGCTCGGCTCGAACCAATAACGCACCGTGAGGTTCTGCTGTTCGGATCCGCTTCTTCGCGTGGGAACCTCGTAACGATCGCGATATGGAAACCGCATCCGTGAAATATGCTAAATTTCAACCGAACTATATTTATAATTTAATTAGGCTACCTTTTTTCGGATTCTGACATAAATGATTGACTAAAACAGTTATTTATGGAGCTGATTTGTACAAGGTGTCTTATGAAAAGTTTAATTTTAAAATATTTGTAAAAAAAAATTAATTAATGAAAAAATACATAATGTTCATCAAATTATAGTGAAAAATATTTCTTAATGTGAAGCGTTACGTTCCCAGCACAGTTCTAAGCGAGCAGTAAAGTTATTGATCACTGCTCGGCATGTTGTTCTCGTGTTCGCTGCCTTTTATTGTCGGATATTTTCTTTTAATTGTTCCAGGAAGCGAAGATTGTTTGCGAGTGTGAAGAAGTTACCAGTTGTCGTGCGGCCTTTGCCATCTTTCTAAAAAAGTACAGGGCCTTTATTCCACTTATTGACATCGCGACCTAAAACGCCACTATAGGAATGTCAAGACATTTCATGCTTTAGTCCTGGATTTCTCAGAGGACAGTAATGCTGTTTATTGATGGGACCATTAAGGTGGAAATATAAATCATCCAATAAGAACAAGATACTGTTACATGTTGAAAAAACGTTCAAATATTTCATTAACATAGTTGGTCCTCTGAGTAGTATCAGTTGCACACACAGCGTAGGTTCCACATCAGACCAACATTCTATAACATCTAAATTTTCAAGGAGCGTCGTTGCGTTCGCACAATAAACCACACAACAACAATTGTTGAATAAAATCTTTTCTTTCTAAATTTTTCTCGAATGTTCAACAGAGTTGTAGAGAATTACGGTCTGTCAAGTAAGAACGTGTTCGCGATAATTCATTTTTGGTACAGTATCGATTCCGAACTTTCGTCGAAATTACGTAAAATCCAAAATCAGTCGCTTGTTTTGCTCGTCGGTTCGAGACAGCCATTCTCTGTTCCCATCCAAAGGGGTCTAAACTGCCGCGGCCGCTAAATATATTAAAAAGTCAGTATCGTCTGCGAAGAAATGGGTAAATTATTTGAACGAGAAGAAAAATGTCGACGACTTGCTGAAATGTGGCTCAGTAGGCCAAGTCACTCCGAAAATTGAAAAACGAATCGTGTTTTTGTTTTCAAGGGACCCGAAATTGACTCTGCGTCAAGGAGCGGCAAAATTAAGAAATTCGGGTTTGAATGTGTCCCACGAGACCATTCGACAACATCTTCGTGCTCTTGATGTCAAATTCCGAAGCACGCTGAAGAAACTTGTGCTGTCGCGAAGCGGCTTGTTTGGGCCCACGATAAGATACTACTACTTACAATCGCCAGACGCCCACCCTATTGAAAACGTTTGATCCCTTTTAAAGAGAAAGCTGAGAGGAAAGACTCTGAGGACTTTGATTCAGTTGTCTCTCGACATTCGAAAAATTTGCAGTCTGCAGAAAATCTCGTCGACAGCATGCCTCGAAGATGCCAGGCGATTATTGATGCAGAAGGCGATTGGACAACTTATTAAGGTAATTGCGCCATTGTTAGCATACCAAAGAATACATTGATAGCAAAGAATGTTCTCGAAACACATTTTTTCGAGAAAACGAGCAGTTACGTTCTTGCTGGACAGACTGTGTACGTCACTGTGTAGTATTGGGCCAGTGTATAGCTGGGGGAATTAAAGATGCAACAAGGCTTCAACTGTGGCTTCAAAAATGTTATGTGGGAATTGATTTTAATTTAAGAAATCGTCGTGTCCTGAAGCTATGGGTAAAGATTTTAACGAGACTTCTGGTTAATGTCGAGGTAGACCTCATGAGTTCGGGATATTTGAAAGTGGACATCTCTATATTTTTTTTTTTATATCCATAAGGCACTAGGAAGTTTCAAGTATGACGTATGTGAATCTTCGGCGAATCGAGATAACAACGCCTCCTGTTAGGAGCAACGCAGTCTGGAAGTAGGTGGTTGAGTTGTTTGGGTGAAATTTAAGGGTAGAGAAAAAGTCTCTCTAGTCCCATTGGCTTGGGGCCTCCCTATAACTACTGCTGCTATTATAGAGTTTAACTTTGGGACTAAAACAGGACTGGTCTCCGTTATAAATTCTAACTTAGATTTTTTCATAATTACGCCTTCGGTGGAATAAAGATATGTACGTCTATGATCAATATAAATTTATATTAATATACACACTAGCTTCGATCTCGACTGTAAAATATTTACCAAATGCACAGCAGCTGATCTATGATAAATCGGATTTTGCCTTTAGCTTTTGTACGACCGCGGGGGGTTGTAAAAACAACCCCTGTGACACGGTCTTACCCCTTTCGGTAATGGTTCTCGCCGACTTTACATGTGTACGGGGCGTGTGCGTAAAATTACCCGCGATTTTATGGGTTAAAATGAGAATAATAGGGCGACTTTTTTTATTTGTCGGTGGTTTAATCGCGATTTTTTATGTCTGTTGAACATATAAAGAAATATTTTTGGGTGGCCTCTGATAGATTAGAAAGTATTATAATTTATATCCAATTTAGTAGCCTAGTTATCAGAAGCAAATTTTTTGAAGAAAATCTCTCATTAAATCTTAACAAGCTGCATTTTGTCCTACAGGTAGTTTTTTGGACGCAGAATACGATAAAATTTGCTGCTCTAAAGTGTGCGCTAAGCCTGCAATATCGAAAATAAAATGAAAAATTCGATTTTTAATAAATTCTTACGCTAATAAAAACAATTTGGAAAAAATCTATATAATTTTTTTTTGTAAAATTTCCCGCTGTTTCACGTGATTCTATTAGTTTTTTTTTTTCTAGAAATTACCGAAAATCAAATTTTTTATTTCATTTTGGATTTTGTGGGCTTAGCGTACCTCAAACTTTTTTTTATCGTATTCTACGTCCAAAAAGCTACCTGTGTGTGCCAAAATGCAGCCTGTTTAGCCTCAAATAAGATTTTTTTTGTTTGAGATTATTGAGAGCTCAAAAGTCCTGGCGACTGGGCTATAGTTTACTAGTTTTTTAACAATTTCTCATTGGCTGTTTAGCCTCAAATAAGATTTTTTGTTTGAGATTAATTTCTCTTGTTTTTAATACTGTTTTTTTAGTGCCACTGTTGTAATATATAATGATATTTATTTGATATATGTGTCTCAAAAAATCATAATTTTGAAATTTATAGTAACAAAAAAAGTTATAAAAGATGAAATAGTCTTGGCAGTATATCATACAACCGTTCTTAGAAAAAAAATTGATATTGTTCTAATTTATTCTTAATCTCTGGAGTAACTGGCAGAAATATGTTAGAAATATATAATCTAGCCACATCTTGTTGAAAGCAAGCTCTCCGGCTACAAACATCATAATTTAGTAAAATCCAGTGTGTGGAAGTCATTCTCACATATTGGTTCGAATTATCCACAGTGTAGCCTCTGTTATCCCCAAAGCAGTGCATGCCGCCAACGCAACGGCCTTTGATACTTTTGAATTTTTGACTTTCCAACATTGGCAATATTGTTTTGAGATAGCTATTAAGGGGGAAATGTGCCTTATCCGAAAACAAGATGTAAGTAAATATGGAAAAGCATTCAAACATTTGGTTAACGAAGTTGTGCATCTGAGCAGTAAGCGTTGGCTCTAATTCTTACACCAGCTCTATCTTGAAGGGGTGAAGTTTTTACGAAAAAAGTATTGTCACGAAATGCTTGGTACATTTACTGCACTTGATCGTTTGAATACTATCTCAGGAATCTCGCCACATTTGCACGCTCCAGTTTCTTCAAAACTCCCATCTTTTAATTAGTTGCTCAGGGCTTCATTTGCGCTATGCAAATGATATTAAAGGGCGAAATTTTTGCTCTGCGATAGTCTCAGGATTATTGTTTTTGTAAAATTCTCACACGGAAAAAGCAACGTTACGTTCCAATAAAACAGTCAAGGTGCCCTTACTTAACCCCTCCTGCTCGTTGCGTTCGCTGAATAAACCAAACGAATTTAAATTTGTTTATTGTATATCTTTTAGTTATTTAAAATTATATTTTTTTCGTATTCTGATTTAGTAAGCTTTTTTCGAAAACAAGAACGAGGAATGAAAAATCATTAAAGATAATAAATGAAATTTTCATGAATTAATCAAATTCTTTAAAATCATATTAACAGTAGATGCACCTGCGCATGCCAGCGACTTTAACCACAGGCCTCGTGATTTTGTCCACTCGAATATGTTTGTAATGATTTTGTACTATATATGAATGCGTTTAACGATAATTTAAGTGAGTTAAAGTGGTAGAAGAAGGATTTTTACAATGCAGAACTTTAAGTTTGAAGCATATTGCTCCATCGTGCAGCTTCAATAACATAGGAACTTCTCCTGGTTTTGAATTTAGCAAGAATGAACAAATTTTGAGAACTTAGAATTATTGTGGCTGTTACTTGATCAAAATTCATAACGACTGGAATGAAAGACTGATTTTGTCAATTTCCACTTTATTTTGTTTTACAACCAGAGTTTAATAAGTCATTTTTTATTGGTACCGATATGTAGATGTCAGTTCGACTTGTTTCCTCGGTACAGAGCGTCAACTTAACATTTTTTTTTAATTATATAAACAATACATAAAAATATTAAATTCACTATGGAATTAGAAGTCAACAATAAAATTAATTTTGTTGACTTACCGATAACCAGACATTACAATAAACAAAAATTTTCTATTTTTCACAAACCTTCACGTATAGATACTGCAATAAATATAAATTCAGTTCACCTTCTACAACAAAAATTGGTTGCTTACCACAGTATGTTGCATAGACTTGTAAGTGTCCCCTTATCTGTAGATGATTTTTTTAATAAAACATTCAATCTAATAAAATAAATTACTGTTAACTACAGATATTCTCCTGATACCATAGATTCAATATTGAACAAAAAATTAAAAAATTTGTATAACTAAAGGAAGAAGATACGTATAAAAAATATCAAATCTTAACCAATTTTGGTAACGCCTCAGAAAAATACATAAATATAATATCAACATAGCTTTTAGAACAAACAATTCGTTAGGACAATTTATTAAAAATGCAAAAGAAAAACAAAACAGAACAAAAAAAATCTTGGATGTATCAGTTAAATTGCGGTTCTTGTCCTAAAAGTTACATACAGCCTTGGCGAAAAGTATTAGGCATCCTACAATTTACTTCATTTCTTATGTTTCAGGGTAAAAAATTAAATTCGTATGTTTTGCAAAATCGTATATTGAGGTAAAATTATGAAATAAATTAATATTTGGGGTGTCCGCCCTTAGCTTTAATTACAGCAGCAATTCTTTGGGGCATGCTGCGTACAAGCCTAGTACATTCAGTTGTACTTATGACATCCCACTCATCCATCAAAGCATTTTTTTAGCGCTGCTTTTGATGTCATGCTATGCTCCCGTATCTTGCGCTTCAGAATACCCCAAAGATGCTCGATAGGGTTTAGATCTGGAGACTGCGCCGGCCAATCCAACAAGACAATGTTATTGTCTCTAAACCAGCGCATCGTAGCCGCTGATTTATGACAAGGTGCATTATCTTGCTGGAATTTTATGTCGTCTAAATTAGTGTCGCAAAAAATGCGCGTTAGCGAAGGCATCAGTACAGTTTCTAGTACATTTATGTACTTTTGGCTGTTCATGCGGCCTTCACAAACGAACCTATCGCCGACATCTTTAGCAGGCATGCAGCCTCAGATCATAATGCTGCCTCCTCCGTGTTTTACAGAAGGTACCACGCAATCTGGATGGTATCCCTCGCCGACACGCCGCCTCACGTATGTCACACCTGACGTTCCGAATAGCTGTAAGAATAGAAAAAATACTCAATTAAAAAATTACTTATTATTTTGTCTAAAATGGATTAAATCAAGAGTAATTGTATGTAGTTATTTGTTAAAATAAATCATATAAAAACTTACCTCAAAGTTGGATTCGTTGGACCATATAACATTAGACCAATCCTCTTCGTTACAATGTTGGTGCTTCAGAGCCCACTTTAGGCGTTTCTTCCTATTGGTCTCTGACAACCAAGGCTTCTTTCTAGCTTTGCACCCTCTTAATCCAGCTTCTGTCAGTCTTCTCCTTGCCGTTCGAGAACTAATCGGCATCCCAATCTCGACAGAGTTGCAGCGAGCTCAGATGATCTTTTTTTTTTTTCGATTTTTAATAGACTCGCGGATGAGTTTTCTGTCCTGTCGCTCATTAGTCTTACGTTTTCCGCCCGTTCTTATTTTGTTGGCATGGGAGCCAGTCTCCACAAACCTTTTAATAGCATATTGCACTGCGCACCGAGAACATTTCACTAACTTGGCTATTTCTACTTGGGACTTCCCTTGTTCATGTAGGGTTTGAATTTTAATTCGTTTTTCGATACCAAGCTCACTTTTCTAAGCATTTCTCAAATATAAGAATGTCCAGTTCTCAAATAAGACATGCACGGAAGCTTCTTGACACTACAAGTAGTAAAAAGAGACCGTTAAAACATAAAAAATATTTTTCAAAAAACCTCATTATCGCAATTTTGTGGGCCTGTTTTATGGACCTGTAAAAGAGATTGTCTATTATTTAAGTTAGCTTTTGACAGCGCCGCCTATAGTATTGTCTTTTTTAAAATATTTTATGAGTTTCACGTGTTTATTAGGGGTGCCTAATACTTTTGGCCAAGGCTGTAAGTCAGACAGGTCGTTCTTTCGAAGTTCGGATTTCAGAGCATAAAAGAAGTTATTTAAAAAACAAAACCAATTCAGCTTACACTTACAAAACAAAGGAGTCAAATTAAACCTGTTGGAAAATTTAGAAATAAATAGAATTAAAAATTCAGATATCATCTTAAATGAACAGAAAGATTGATGTATAAATTAAGCAAAGGTAACTCACCTTTGCTTAATTTATACAACAATTAAAGTTCAGAATGGATTTGCCATCAATATTCGTTAGTACATAGTAATAATTTTTATTACCTATTTACTTTAGGGTATTTATTAAAATGTAACAATATTCAATTCAGATATCATTTTGTATCAGACGAAGCTACAGTGATAGCGAAACGCGTCATACAGTTTTTTTGTAAAACAAGATGAAGTGGATTGTGACAAAATCAGTCTTTCATTACATAAATTTTGAGAAAGTTGTGTTTAAACTTTTTAGTCGCGAGAATAGTATTTGATAAACGTTTTTAGTTTTTAAATAACACTTTTAGGGGAGAAGATTTATTTTTAATACATTTACTATGTGTGGCCTTATATATAGTAAATAAGCAGTGTCTTTTTTTAAAAGAAGGAGTCCCCTCTCTTAATAAAGACCCAATTTTAGTACAAGGTATTTAGTTGTTTTGAAAAGAAAATTGCTAATAAAACTGGCGACAAAATAATGATTGCCATTTGAATATAATTTTTTCGTTTCAAAATATTCACTCACTGCATTATCCTTCAGTGGTATGACAAACTTCGATTGTGACAGGATCCAAAAACAATCGTTTGCGGTACATAATGGCCGGCCACGTGACCTCCGGCAATACCGGATTATCACATCTATTGTGATCAAATGCTTTCACCCTTTTGGAGGATTAAATGGAGATGTCACACGTCAAAATCGTTATTTATTATATTTTGGACCACTGCACGTTGGATCATTACTATATTACCCGAGTCTTTAATGTGTACGGGGTGCAAAATAATAAATACATTTATATGGGACAGATGCGAGAAGTCACGGATTTTACCGAGCCCTTTGCGTCATAATGACGTAGATAATTACGATTAAAGATGGGGTTAGTTTCTGGATCGTCAACGTAGGCACGTGGATGAATGAACGGGATAAGTTTTGATTGATGATTTTGTTTATCTGTGACTGTGATGACAATATTCTGTAGCTGTAGAATGTGGTCAGAGCTAAAGATTTTTACTTCCTCCGCTAGGAGGAAATATATATTCGTGAAAAATCAACTTTAGAGATTTTTCCATTTCTCCACGTTTCAGGAGCATGCAAAACATAGTTCAAGGATTGTTTCAAATATATTGTGTCATACGTCCTTTTTACGGCTCTTGGAATCGTGTAATCTGAAAATTTTAATTTTTTCATTCTTAACAGAAATAGTAGATGTCAGATTTTTAGTTATAAATATATCTAAAACCCATTCTCTGCTCAACTTTGTTTTGTGATTATTATTTCACCAAAATATTGAGTTATAACGTTTAGGTTAAGTTATTGTTTAGTGTAACAAAATCAACGTTAGTATTTATTTTAGAACTGCGTCACGGAAAATATATCTATCGCAATAAAAAGACAAAACACGTGGAATAAAACATCGCTGTAAAACGAAGCCGGCTGGCTATTGCCGCCGGCACGTTAAAACGTGTAATAATAATAGGAGAAAATATGTACGAAATTTTTGAGAAAGTTAACAAGGCACATTTTAACGTGTCGTTGGTAACCAGACGTCTTCGTTGTGTGGCGAAGTTTTGTCTTTCTGTAGTGATAGCTATATTTTTTCTGTAACTGCGTGTTTGCTACGGAGGTACAGGGTAAATTAAATTAACGCTTTTTCTAAAAATTGATTTGAAACTCCTTGGGACTTCTTTTAGTGTTCTTAATTTAATAAAACTTGTTATAATTACTGACTATCTTTATTTTTTAAATATTCCAAAAAATGGTAAAATATATTAAGAATAACACACTGATAAAAGGAAAGGTTACAAAATGGTGGAAATTAATCAAATTAATTTGAATTTATCCAGGAGATTTATTACAACTCACATTAAATTTAAATTTCTCATCTATAAAAAATTAATTTTTTTGAATGCCGTAAATATATTAATTATTTATATCAGAAATTAATAATTCGGGACCGTTGAACTTTACTCATGTTCTGTCATAGTGGGCCAAATAATATTAGGTTTCGAAATTTTCGATATTATCTCCCATTGATGTGCTACCTCCGGGATTACCTGTTTGTTTCAAAATGTTCTGATCGACCAGTAGTAGCTGCTGCAAGGAACTCTGTCCATATTCTTATAAGGGATCTTCCGTTTGTCTTTTTCTTTATTTTATACTAAATAGTTAGGTAGTTGAGCAACGGCTTAATCTTCTACAATATAGTTTTGATAAAATAACTATAATATAGTATAATTTAAGTATGTAAGTACTGCACTATAAGGCGATGTATATGTATAGCATAGCATAGATATATATAATATATATATATATATATATATATATATATATATATATATATATATATAGATAGATAGATAGACATTCATTGTTTTGTTGGTGTATCTGTATGTTTGAACTTGTTTGTTAAAAAAATTATATGATTTAATATACGTACTACGCCACTGTATGTATATATCAACTAAAACCATACTCCCGTGACAAGAAAAAAACTTAAAAATTTAGGGTGTTAAAACCCTTAACTGTATTCGCATCGATGCAAACAAAACAGGGCTTATTTCAGTCCATTTGAAATTGAGATGTAACTCTAGATTGGCCTTTTCGATTCTAGAGGGATTAAAAAGTAGTAACAGATATAAATTTTGATAATATTTTGACTTGTTAAAAACAGAAAAGGACAGATTACTATATATTTTGTTAGGGCACATGGAAAGAAATATATATATATATATATAATATATATATATATATATATATATATATATATATATATATATATATATAATACATATATATATATATATATATATATATATATATATATATATATATATATATAAGATAATGTTACAGTCAGCTAGACAAACTTATAGTTAGTATATATCACCACTACCCCAAACACTTTATTTTTGTGCTCGACGAGTGTTTTCGCTAACCGTGTTAGCTTCATCAGGATCGATGATTGACTCTCAGTAGTCAATCATCGCTCCTGATAAAGCTAATACGGTTAGCAAAACACGCGTCGAAAGCAAAAATAAAATGTTTGATATAGTGGTGATATATACTAAGTAATGTCGTTTTGCCAAATTCCCAACATATGAAGGTAGACAAACTTATAATAAAATGATATTTTAAACTCTAAAACTTCGTTGCTTAAACCAAGAGTTTCGTTACAGTACAGTAGTTGAAGAAACCACCATTATCCAAAGACTGCGCCAAGAATTCATATTTAAATAGTTATTTTTGTCTAGTTTATAGAATTTTTGACCTAACAACGTGATCAGCCACATAATTTGTTTCAAAATAATAATAATTTTGTGATTTTAAAATTTAATTTTTATTTTTTGTTGCTTTGATATTTTTTACAAGCGATAGACCCTTCTTGGCTTTTCCATAAATCTACATATATATAATATATATATATATATATATATATATATATATATATATATAATATATATATATATATTTATATATATATATATATATATATATATATATATATATATATATATATATATATATATATATATATATATATATATATATATATATATATATATATTTTCGCGTGAAATTTACAAACATTTCGCTAGGTTCTCACCCATCATTTTCGATCTAGAAGTTATATGTTAATTTTTATATACTGATTTCAAGTCTTCCGACATATTTTTTTTATAATAATTTTCCACCTAAAAAAAGCAATAAAAATATAAAAGGGTTTTCAGATATACATGTTAATGCCATATGGCACGCTTTTGTTTTAGGAAAACGCGACGAATGAATATTTGATTGGGCGTAACACACCAGACAGATGTGTGTGTAAATACGGTTAAACTGGCACACCTGACTCTTTGACCTAACCGACATGATTTTTGGACGCGATTTATATTCTTGATAAATATAACATACGAGATGTTTGAAAATTAGTAATAAAGAGTACTAAAATGCTTCACAATTCAAAATTTTGAAAAAACTTTTTTTAATAGGGAAGAAGGTCAAAGGTTTTAAATTACAAATCAATTTTTAATATATTGCATATAACTTTTAGTTAAATATTTTTTCATAGAAGTATTTTCAAAAAATCTAAAACACAATGTTTCCTGAAAGTTAGCTTTGAGTATACGTTAATTCTTCACTTTTTGATGATAATTCTACTTCTATTTTACTTAACGAATAACGTGCGGTTATATTACTTTCTTTATTTTAAATATTTTTGAGCTAGTTTAGGTTAGTCAGCATTAAATTGAAAACATTCAGTGACTTCATTTAAAAAAAAAAACATCGTAAACAAAGTAAAATAAGGTTATAAGCAGTTTTTCACCCCAATATCCTGAAGGTAATCACATCCTGCTTTACCGGCACAAAATAATCAAATTTTTACCCTATTTAAATCAATCGCTGCTCATTAAAGTGTCAAGTGAAGTCAAAACGGCACATGGCGGATATGGTCAGCCTTCCGGTCGTTCTGCCAATTAAAATAAAATCAAATTACGATCATTTTAATCCATAATTTATGTTTAAAGCAATCCAATCCTGTTTTTTTTTTTTTTTTTTCCAAAATACTGAGAGTCGTTCACAAACTCTTCCAAATTTGTGTATTAATTATTATTTTTTTATTTCTTTTTTTTATTACGATTTGTTGACAGAAGTATAAAAGGCAGGGTATAAGAAAGACTATAGTGGAACATGGAATACTCGCTTTGCGAACGGTAAGAGCAGGAAGATATCAACGAAGAAGTTGTTTGTGGATTTGGAAATGGCTTTAGACAATGCGGATTATAAGAAAATGTTCAACATATTAACACAGGTAGGTAAAGAATATTACAATAGGTAAGTGATATACAAGTGACACAAGGATTCATAGTTAGGTTACACAACAACAAAACAAGAAGCAAGAAGCAGAGGAGTTTTGACAGTAACTTTAATTTTTAGTTTATTTAGACACACAAGAGAAGATGTGCCAGATTAAGAAATGCCTCAATACAGAAATTTAGATAGAACATGAGAAAATAGCTAAGCTTTAATTTGCTGATACCCAGTTTCAGTGGAAAGAAAGACAAAGTTTAAGCAATTATAAACCGAAATTTTCTTGGTACACAAAATGAACGATGACAGATAGATCAATATTACGAGTGCGAAAATCACAAATAAAGGAAAAAATTAACATAGAGGGGGCGGAGCCAGACTAAAGCAAGTTAGAAAATTTCGCTACCTGAGCCATATTACAACAAAAAAATATTATCGTAGCAAGACGAAGGCAATGATGTAATACAAACAAATAATATTTTTTTAAAAAGTTGCCCCTTAGGCAGATAAACCAAGAAGTATTTTATAACAAAATACTTATGGCATTTGACCTTACCTGGAGGTACGACTTAGATTTCTCTAAAAAAAGAAGATGATTAGATACAGTTTGCGAGACGACGACATAATATAATTGACTTTAGAAAGTATGATAGAGGATAGACAAGAAATCTTTTCTTTAGAGAAGTATATAGGTTTTAGAAACCTCCAAAAAAATTGTTTTTCTGATTTTAATACATAATATGAACTTCAGATGATCGTTACGCTTTAATCAAAAACTATTAAATATTATATTTGATTTAATGAGCGATGCGATATTCAAAAACAAGAAAATGCTCAAAAAAGTGTTAAATCGACATTTAATATGACGATTTAGTAAAAGAATATAAACAAATTTATCTGTAACTATTTGACGCAGTTATTCCCCACCCTAAGCCGAACAATACAGTGGTGATCGCAATTATTGAAATAGGGTAAAAATATTGTACACATATCGTTTGACCGCTCTCGATAGGGGTTGGAGGGGGTCATAGGGTGCAACGCAAGGTGATATCGCGTTTTTAGTGTTTTACCGTTTCATTTTAAGGGTGTAAAGTTAGTTTGTTTGGTGGTATTGTTAAACAACCTGTGGATTGTGTAGGATGAGATTTGATGAGTTTTTATTTTTTTTATTTGGTGGTAGTGAGCGCCGGGTACGTTTTATTCTTTTAAAAATTTTAATTAAATTCAAAAATAATGATTTTGATATTGTCAGTTTTTTTTGATGCATTTTTTTCGTCATTTTTTGTGTTAATTATAGGCTGGTGATCTTTAGTTGGTGGATACTAATATAATAAATGTATAATTATATATAGTGCCCTAGTTTTATAGGAACAATTTGACATGGCCAATTTAATGACAATTTTTTGTATTAAATGTATTTCTTTTTTATTGGTATTGTTGAGTAAGGCAAATTTAGTTTGGTAACTGGCTACAAGCTTTTTAACTGAGTTACTTTCCAACATCTCTAAATACTGGCTAACAAATATATTTTTTGAAACTTCATAATACTGAATACATTACTTACTAGATGTTGGGAAAGGAACATTTTTATATTTTCTTCATAGAAAGTTAGCTTATGCTTTCTGTAATAACTCTGTTGTTTTTTCTTTTAGCTTCTCAGCACAGTGAAACAGTTGACGAACGTGAAGACGACGAAGACGACGAAGCTCAAACTCGATGTGTAAATTGTGACCAACCATTTACAGATGTAGACAAGTAAGTTTTTTTTATTATCATCTTAATATACATTTTGTAGTTGGTAAATGAGCACCGTTAATTTTTCAGTCTATTTATATATTAAAGAGGGTACTGATTATGAACATGGTGTTCTTAATGACCCTTGTGGCTGTAAAGGGCAAGGTCAACTTTGAAAAACCTACGCTTATTCGGGTTAGTTCAGGTTATACTAATAAATATTTTAAAAAGTTGGAAACTACATTAAGTCTATAATTATTCCCTTTAGAGCCCTAGGACAGACTGGAACCCGTCAGCGCTCTTTTTATGTATAATATTTTTTCTTGTAGTAATTTCACAGGTCGAGTGCTGTGACATACATCTATGTCACAATATTCGACCACAGTGTTTCTCAAAATATTTTAATTAATGATTAGTTAACCAGAGTCTTTAGACTTTTATAGAAATATTATAAAAGGAAAAGACGAGGTCTACTCACAACATCAAAGTTTTGATAATCTTCGTCAAATTGTTCAAAATTTGCCAAAAGTACAATAATCCTAGTATTTTTTTTAAAAAACTTGGGAAATTGTGCAGCGAGAAAGATTGGGAAATCAGGAATAAGAATAAATAAAAATCAATAAATACGGCCTTACGAAACTGAAGAAATAATTTTGTTCGAATTATAATTTTGTTCAAGTTAGCTGATTCTGATATTTCATCTATTTTTTTATAAAATACATTCTACCTAATCTTTTGGGATTGGATATACAACATCATCCACTTCTTTGCATTAATTTTTCATGTCTTTTGAATTTAAGGTGATGTAAAGCTGTATTTTAAGAGAGTATTAGTTTTTACATAATTACGTTAATTGACGAAATCTATTTTTAATATGTACTAATATTAAATTATTAGGAACTTTTACTTCAGCCAGAAATACTTTTAAAAATGGAGCGTGTAATACAAAGAGAATTGTGCGCAAATATTACATTGTATGTATTTTTCAACTCGTCTTTTTACAAGCTCATATGACATCCCACTCGATGACCTGGTAAAGAAAAAAAATGTTTACTTCCTATTTCATCCTTAAGTCAAAATTTAACTTTCAAAACTACACGGCTCTGATGAGGCCATCAATTCCTATATTATTGCCAAATTTCAACTTTCTATGTCAAATAGTTTCGGAGAAAATCCGGTGTGACAGACAGACGGACATCAAAGTGATCTTATAAGTGTTTCGTACGGAACACTAAAAACAGCACACAATTCCAAAATAAATATGGAATTTGACTACTCCACACTAAAAAATAACTTTGACAGATCTACTCAAAACTTTAAATTATAGATACTTTGAGGTGAGATATTAATGACAAAAAAGTTGATGAGAGGAGAAAGCGGCTTCAGAGATAATTACAACTCTATTTCAAAAACTCCGAAAAGGACTGGAACTTCATATAGTGGAACCTACCCTTATAAATAATTATCCCTCAAATTTATTTATTATATCAATCACCCGGCAGATATATAGACAAACAGACATACCGACGGCAATTGCAAGCTATGTTTTTCGTCTCTTAAGGATCCTAATACTTGAAGAAATACAAAAAACTGGCAGGTAGATTTTTCCGATACAACGTTTTTCTTCGTAAGGAAAAGAATGTGTAATTACTGAATTATTTTTATTAATTTTGAATTCTTTGATTTTTCTATATTTAATATAAAGAATTCCATTTTTATTTGTAAATACCAACTTAGTTAAAGAATATTGTTTTTTTTTGATGGCCTAAGTTACATATGTTTTTCTCTGGGGTAATTTTCAACACACAGACGATAGTGTTTTTGCCAGATTGATTTTCATTTTAACGGCGAATAATCATGCGACATCAAATGACATCAAACTTAAACTATTAAAAGAAAATGAAATACTCGTATATGCATGCGTGTTTCAATTGAAAAATATATTAAAAAACCAGTTGGAAGACATTGTTAGTACAAAATAATGTAAAGATGATATTCTGACTTTTTGATAAAAAAGATGATTTACTGTTATAGTTACTATATGGGGTGAAAAATCTCCAGACTTGAAGAAAAAAACAATGTTTTTGTCAAAAATCAATTTTAATGTTCAACATAGTTTCCTTCAAGAGCAATACACTTGTCCTAGCCATCTTCTAACATTTGGGTACCTTTCATATAGTACAATTTGTCGAGCTCTCTAAACTAAGTCTCAGTTTCTCATTCGACTTCTGCATTTGAGCAGCCAAATTTCTTTCCCTGCATTCATTTTTTCAAATTTTGATTGAGGTAATAATTGCTGGGGCCAGATTTGGTGAACACGGTGGATGAGGAAGCAATTTATAGCTTAGTTGATCCAATTTCATCATCGATTTTAAGAAGTTGTGAACTGGTGCGTTACCTTGGTGGAACAACACCTTTTTTTTAGCTAAATGGGGCCCTTTTTTCCTGATATCCTCATTCAAACGATTTTATAAACCAATATAATAGCCTACGATGATTGATCTTCCATTCCTAAGATAGTAGGTCAGTATTATTCCATGTGCATCCAACAAACAACTTGCCAAAACCTTTCCAGCTGACGTTTATATTTTTGGATGTTTCAGTTCGCTTTCATGCGGTTTCAGCCACTATGCAGACTGCCTGTTGGACTCAGGCGTATAGTGGTGGACCCAGATTTAGTTCATTGTTAAGAATCGACGCAAAAATTAATTTAAATTTCTCCGAAACAGTGCCAAACAGCGTTCTGAATCTTCGATACGTTGCTGCATTTGATCAATAGTGAGTGTGCGCGACACCCAGTGGGCACATAACGTTTTCATAATTAAATATTCATGCAAAATATGCTTCACGCATTCTGTTGATTTCATCACGATGTCAGTTATCTCTCTCAGTTTCAGTTTGCAGTCATTCAGAACAATATGGTGGCTTTTTTGTGTTTTTTAGAGGGACTGCCTCATTTGGACATCCGGGACGTGGTGCATCATCCGTGTTTGTACGACCGCATTAAAGTTCACTAAACCATCGACATATAGTTGCTTTCTACAGCAGAGCAGATCTGCCAATACTTCAAGCCATTCTTGGCCTCGGGCTGTATTTTTTTTTCCTTCAAAAAGTAATGTTTAATTACCACACGAAATTAGTTTTCTTCCATCGTTTTGCAAAGTAAAAAGGAGCGTCACTCAAAATAACTGTAATTCGCAAATTAATAGACAAAACGTAATGAAAATTGTATACGAATCTTCTGAGAGTTGGCACTAACTGAAAATCATTGTGTTCCTGCTGCTGTCTTTCGGAAAGTCTCGGTATTTTTTATCTCATGTAGTAGTGTCATTTGATCGCCCCAATAATCCAAACAACTGAAAACCTTACAACATAATCGATAATCGCTATTACAAAGACATGCATATTATTAGAACAAGAATGTAAAAAATATTATTAGTGCTTCTAATTGTACAGAAAAACAAGACAAAATTAAATTGTGAGAATGTCCACAGATGACACTTCAACTAATAATAGGACGAAGTGTTGTCGTGTGTGAATCACGTAAATAATTTATTAATTGCGCTGACTCTCCTAGCACGATAATCCATCACTCTTTATTGCTTGTTTTTCTAAAACATTAAAATGTGTATTAGTGTGACCACTAGCAAATTACTAGGTAGAAGTATTCAATTAAATTGATATTACATTTCATTTAGAAGGAGATGGCTTTTTATAACAAAAATGAGTACGTTTATATCGTGAAAATTTGATGGGTTTGGATCGATCCAGGGCAAAGAAGGTCAAACCCGGTTTCATCACGTAATTTTCTATCAGATTTTCGAAAAGTTTCTTTTTCAGGTCTTTTTTGTAATGCTTTCTTCTTCTTCTTTCTCATATGGGGTGTTATATAAGTAGGCATACTACCTGTTTTATCCCCATTAGGTCTCTTTCGATGTGGACGTCCAGCACCTCTTCCAAGGTGTGACCCTAGTTCTTCTACCGCAAGGTTTATTGAGTTTGGCCCTTTTTGTCAGTCTGTTGTCGCTCATCCAATCTACATATTTATTTCATTGTTTTCTTCTAGTTCTGGTCCATTTGGATATTTCTTGGATCTTACTTTGTTCTTGTAGATCTTTGTTGCGAATTTTGTCGTGCATAGTTTTTTCATGTATGTCCCTAACCATCTTCATTTCTCTTGTCCTCATAATTTGTGCTGTTTTACATGTGTTAGCTCTTGTTTCTACAGTATATATGAGGATCGGTCACTTATATATGCTTATTTTACTTTCCACTGTGAGGTATTTATTTTTCGAGACAATATCCGTCAAGCAGCCTGCTATTAATGATCCCTTCATAGACTGTTATTTTTACTTTCCTGTTTAAGTCTCCATAGCTTGTTATCATTGTTTCCAGATATTTAAAATTATTAACCTGTTCAATATTACTTCCTTGGATCTACAGCTTGCATCTTAATAATTCTTTTGAAGCTACCATACATTTTGTCTTGGTTGTGTTAATAATCATGTTTAGTTTTCTCGCTTCAAAACTGAAGGCATAAAAGAAGTTCTGAAGGTTGTCCTTAGAAACAGAGATGACTGCATCATCGACGTAGCAGGTGGAAGTATGTGTTGCCCATTTTGTATTCTCTAGTTTTTTGGAAAATTGTTTTGCTTTCTGTGTTAATGTCATGCATGATTGCTTGCTTCTGGCTTGTTTGCTTTTCTTGTAACATTTTTATGATATCTATTAATTGCACTCTATGGAATGCTTGAGTCATGTCGACGAAATACATATACTATATAGGTTTGTTAAATTCTTTAGCTTTTTCCATTATCTGCCTCACTATAAATATGGCATCTATGATCGATCGATTTTTGCGGAATCCCTGTTGTTCCTCTCTTATTTGAATATCCTTGCTGATTTTTGTTAATACTTTTAAGGCAGTATTTAGGAGTGTTATTCCGCGGTTGTTTTCGGTTTTTGGAATATTGGGATTGTTATGCTAGTTTCTAATCGGTAATGCTTTGATTAATTTAAAATAAATATATATACGAAACAGTTATATATTCAAAGAAAATTATGTATTTTTACTAGACAAAACAGAAAAGGTAAAACCGCTCTGTGTTTTTCCTAATATAATAAAAACAAATTATAATTAAACAGAAAAACACAAAATTTGAACTGCTTTATTCACCAAGAGGATTCTACTAGTAGCTTAAAGAAAATTACGATACTAAGTAATATAAGACCAGAAAATTCATTTTCGTTTTATGATCAAACCGATAAAAATAAGTAATAGCGTGCAAATTCTAGAAACTATTAAAAGACCCCGCACAAAAGTATAGACAAAAGCTGTTCGGTCAAAATTTTTTGAATTTTGGGAAAAAGTTTTCCAAGTTATGCTGAACAAAAGTTCCCGTCGGCACAATGCTCAAAACTCAATAGTTCGGCCGCCAGTGGCGTTTGAAGCCTAAAAATATAGACGAATTAGATTCTTTTATGGTATTCCCTATTTTTTATAAGTTATTTTCACTTTTGAAGAAAATGTTTCAGACAAAAGATTCCCTAGTTCCGATTCCGAAAGTCGGGAAACTTTTGTCTGAAACATTTTCTTCAAAAGTAAAAATAATTAAAAAAAAAAAGAGAATACAAGAATCTACTTGGTTTATATTTTTAGGCCTTAAAGGCCACTGGCGGCCAAACTATTGAATTTTGAGCATTGAGCATATGAGAACTTTTGTTCAGCATAATTTGGAGAACTTTTTCTCAAAATTTCAAAAATCTTGACCTAACGACTTTTTTCTATACTTTTGTGCTGGGTCCTTTACTGCCTGCTCCAAGGTCATAAACCCCCATTTGTTTTAATTAAATATTCTTCTAAATACGTTTATTTGACACAATAAGAAATATTACATTGCCTACACCGAATGTCAAGGTTACAGATTCCTTGGCAATTACAAGTAAGTGTTTATTTTTGTGGCACACTCTGTATAAAATTTTTAAAATAAAATATAATTTAGAATCTGAGCCGAGACTTACATTAACTTCATGCAAAATGCCTTCATCTGTCTCGATTCGATACAGATGAAGATCATCTTCATATGTAATCCCCCGAGTACGACGCCTGTACGTACTGGGAAGCTTTCTAGAAAACGTAAAAAGGAAATTTCTATTTCTTTCTTGAATTATGTATGTCTTATAACTCATCAAACAGAAGAACTATTGATCTTTAAGATAAAATATTCGATTTACCCGCATGTTAAAAACATCAGGAATCAATTTTTTCGTAATAGTGCAATAAAAAAAGCATTTGAAAATAGAGATAAGATACAGGAATATTTTGATTTTATTCTCTCTGGGGTATTACCAGGAGTATTGTCCTGAGTTTTTGACCTCGAAAAACTTGTGCTCTTTTGTTAATAAATAATTTAGGTTTTCAAAACACTTTTTTTGGCGGCCATTTTATCCCATTTGGTCCAAATTGGATTTTTTTTTTCAAAATTTTTTTTTAGATTTATTTATTAATCAAATAATAACAAATGCGTTTATTCCGTCATTTTCACGTTAAAATAACTTCAAAAAAATTTTCTTTAATATCTTAAGTTTTGAAAAAACATCCATTTTGGGTCAAATGGTATAAAATGCGGGCAATTACGATTTAAAATAACAAATTCAATTGTGTCCACTGGGTTCAATATTTTTGTACCAAAATTTCAGAGTATTTTTGCTAGAACAAAAGGCATATTTTCTAAAAGTTTCAAGCCGACTTAGTAGACCTCTACAATAAAATAAAAAAAGTTTTACCTGTTTCTTTTTTTCAAATTTTGAACGTTACATACGCACTTGAGCGACTTAGAACCAACGAAGATCTGTTGGAAATTTCATTACAAGAGTTTCTGTCTCGATCCGACTTATATAACCGGAGTTATTCACATTTTAAGCTCAAAAACGTTTTTCGAGGTCCAAAACTCAGGACAATACTCCTGGTGCTACCTCAGAGAGGAAAAAAATCATAATATTGCTGTATCTAAACTATGCCTATCTCTTCATTATTTCGACCTTTTTTTACTGCACTATAAGGATGAAATCATTTTTTGAGAGAACTGTCCATTTCCATAATTCCTCTTTTTGTTAAAACAATGTCATTTTGTTAAACTTTATTTCAATTAAACAATTTAGAGTAACTCTAACCTTTTTCTCCTCTAGTTAACAGAACGAATTATTATTGTCACTTCGCAGTTTATCATCGGCTATCCTTCTTCTTCTTCTTCAGCTTTCATTGGTCCATTGCTGGATATATGCCCTCCTCATCTCTTTCCACTTTTGACGGTCCCGCGCCTGCCTCATTCACACAAACCCACCCGACTACTACATTTTTAAAAATATCCTCTAAAATTGAGTATTTAGACCCTTTGTATTTACCTTGTATGTCAAAAGACAATTATCCCACTGCTTCTTATCAAAAAAAAGTCATCAAAGTGAAAGATATAAAAAATGAGGGTTTTATAAATATCGTGATGTTTTTATGAGCCTGCTAAATATATAATTTACTGAAAGCGTAGATGATTTACTAATGTGTGTTTTGAACGTTATTTGTTTTGCTGTCCGTAGTTGCCTAAAAACTACAAGTCATCGTATGTTCGAAATTTCAGACCACAAAATGTAGTCTCATTTTAATTTTTTTTTTCGTTTTCAGATTAGATGAACATCTTATCCATAAACACGGCTTCCGTAGAAGCGAATACCGTTGTGATCTTTGTCCTAAAGCTTATTCGTATAAGCCCTGTCTGATAAGGCACAGAGCAATTGTACACGGCGAAACCAAGAAGTACCATTGTGAAAACTGTCCGAAATTATTTACTGATCCCAGCAATCTTCAAAGACATATCAGGACTCATCACGTTGGTGCAAGGTCACATGCTTGTCCCGAATGTGGAAAGACTTTTGCCACGTCATCCGGGCTTAAACAACATACACATATCCATTCATCAGTGAAGCCTTTTCAATGTGAAGTTTGTTTTAAAGTAAGTACTTCATTTGCGAAACGTTTTCTATGGAAGGTTTAAAGAATTTTTTAATCATAAGAGTTCTGTTAAAGAGTATTCCTTCTAAACTTTTTTTTTAACAATTATTCAGTACTATTAAGTTTGTACTTGGTAATAATGCTAATCGAGGTTTTTTTACAGGCTTACACACAGTTTTCTAATCTTTGCCGCCATAAGCGAATGCATTCAAATTGTCGACTTCAAATAAAGTGTGTCAAGTGTGGCCAGCCCTTCTCTACCGTTACATCTCTATCAAAGCACAAGCGCTTTTGCGACTCCACAAGCCAACCCCCTTCGTTATCATCTCCACCACAACTATCAATGGCTAGCAGTTATCCCTTCTACAGACCCTCTGCTGTTCCCTTACCCTTTCCTTTCCCTACCCAATTTCCCAATTATCACATGTTTCCAACAACACCAACCCCCAGTTTTATTCCTCCTTTCTTTTTAAATCAACTAAATAAGCCCAAAATCGACGATGAACCTCCTCAAAAGAACATCAAACTAGAAAGTCCAATAAAACGAGAACAGATCAGTAAAGAAAGGCTTACACCACCAAGAGTACCTAGTATTATGGAAAAAGTAAGTCCACCGACTGGAGAAGAAGCCGACCTTACTCCGTCACCAGCTAGACCATCAACATTGCCCATTTCTAGAGAAAATTTTTTGCCAGCTTCCGAGGACGAAGCTCCCAAAGACTTTAGTGTATCAAGACCAGGGTCTGCAAATAGTGAAGAAGCTGAAAAAAACCGTTGGACTTATCTGGATGGAATTCTTCTTTACGTACCCCTGAAAGGAAAGAACCTGTACCAAAAGTTGAAAAAATTAAAAGCCGTTCTCCCACACCTTTACCCCCAGTTAAAAAAGAAAAAATTGAGGTAGTTGAGCTAGAAGAACAAAAAAAGCTTTCTCCATCTCCAGTTAATCCACCCATGGCATATCCTCGACCAACATATCCAATGATGCTTGAAATGTACCGATCAAACTTTCCAAATTTTCAACAGAACGACAGGCTCTTACCTTTCGGGCCTCACAGATTTCCTTTTTTAAACAGCCCTCTACATCAGCGTTTAGACCTTTTAAGACCGACCCTTCAAACTTTTAGCCCCGTCAAGCCTTACCATGACGTAATCCATTCGCAAAACCAAGGAAAAGTAAAAGATCGATATTCTTGTAAATTTTGTGGAAAAGTGTTTCCAAGAAGTGCAAATTTAACACGACATTTAAGGACTCATACAGGTGAACAACCCTACAAGTGTAGATATTGTGAGAGAAGTTTTAGTATTTCTAGTAACTTACAACGACATGTCAGAAATATTCATAATAAAGAAAAGCCTTTCAAGTGTCCTCTTTGTGAACGATGTTTTGGACAGCAAACTAATTTAGATCGACATCTCAAGAAGCACGAAACTGACGACGGTAATGGAGTTGTAGCTGTAGCGGATTCTCCTGGAAGTAGTAACGAAAATGATCGCGAGGAAGCCTACATACGACTTGATGAAATAAGGAATTTTGTTGGAAAAGTGACTACAAACGGGCAGGATTATTACAATCCTACTAGATTGTATACTCCGCCATTTTCAAGTGATATTGACGTAGTAGGGAAAGACGACAATTCAGATATATATTCTCCCGAATCAGCAGAAGATTTTTCTAAAAAAGATTCCGCCAAGGAAGAAAGTTTAAATAATAATGATCAGCCTATTGAGGTTTCTACTTAGTAGATTTTTTGAGAGTAAAGTTTGTACATAGGTGATGTAACCGTAAGGAAAAATGTTAGATATGATAGAAAACTGACTCGTCTGTGTTACTGATTTGTAGTTCTAGGATAGATCCTTATTTATTGTACATATTTAGTAGCTTTAGGTTTAAATTCTTACTATAATATTCAGAATTTTTTAAAGTTCCTACACATTCAACTTTGTCAAATTATGAGCATTTATAAGCACCTTGGGTATAAAACTTTGTAACATGTTTAAATGGCGCACCACTTGTACATTTTTCTCCATTTATACATTTATTTAAGTATTAAAAAAGCAGTTGAAATAGACGCTTTTTGTAAATATTTTTTAAAAAAATATGTTGATGTATAATTTGTTAATAGTAACAGTGACACGAGCAATATTATAATTTAGTTAGTGTTCCTTGTGGAACACTTATAAGATCACTTCGGTGTCTGTCCGTCTGCCACACCCAATTTTCTCCGAAACTATTTGACATAGAAAGTTAAAATTTGGCACTAATATAGGAAGTGATGGCCCCATCAGAGCCGTGGACTTTTGAAAGCTAAATTTTAACTCGAGGGGTTAGTTTTGGGGCGTTAAATCGGAAGTAAAAAAAACTTTTACCAGGTCATAGAACGGGGTGTCAAATGAAAGCTTGTAAAGAAAACGAGTTTAAAAATATACATGATGTAATAATTGTACCCACTTTTCTTTGTATTATTTTTTTAAAAATTGCCAAAAAACCCTGTTC
This sequence comes from Pachyrhynchus sulphureomaculatus, assembly GCA_019049505.1. Taxonomy (NCBI): domain Eukaryota; kingdom Metazoa; phylum Arthropoda; class Insecta; order Coleoptera; family Curculionidae; genus Pachyrhynchus; species Pachyrhynchus sulphureomaculatus. Next base: position 124,359,180 of record CM032455.1, on the reverse strand, counting down.
CTCTCTTATCTCAAAAAGTACTGATCAAAAAAATTTTGAAAAAAATTCTGGAATATTTTTCTTAAGATTATTATCATGAGTGCATTGCCTTTGATAACAAGGCCCACAAAATTGGACGAAACTCTAGACACTGATACCAAAGTATAGTTTCCCAATGGTTTTTGGTGCACTCAATCAGAATCCGACCTCAGAATTGCTTCATCACATCATATTTTTGAGATATCCTACGCTAAAAATGCAAAAAATACGGTTTTGTGCATTTTATTCGGGATTATACTACACCACGAATTAATTTTTCTCCACAAAACCCGTTGTGGTATATAAAAGTATTACTCTTCTCCATCAAAATACATTTTGAATTTTTTAGATATCTATTTTCTTCTCAGAGAAATCATCTTTCTAGTAGCAAAATTGTTTATTTCTTATATGTGGTTCTTAATTTTGTCAAGCCAACTTTTAGTAAAAAAAAGTTTCAAACAAAAGTTGAACGGTTTTGAACGGGCAACAAAATGATCTAAATGTGATGGCCTTGCAAGATCATTTTGAAGGTCATTTCTAGGTCAACTTTGATTTTTTAAATAGGAACCCATATTTTTTATGACGACATCATGTTTCTGTAGGAAAAATACACAACTTTTCTTAAGAAATTTTTTCTCGATAATACTCATTGATAAAAGACATTACACTCTGAATCCCCAAATAAGCTAAAAGGCAAGTGAAGGCAATAACCTCAGGCGTCAAGTGAAAATGGATAAAATATTCTACAATCCTAAAAGAATCAAAATTTAACACAACAGAAAGACAAACATAAATTTTATAGGAGAATTCCGATCCTTTATATCGGATCTGCCATTTTGAATTTCTTAAGGTTAGGGACAAACCATGACTCGATGGGCTTAAATCAGCAACGGAAATTCGGATTCAGCGTCCCAAAAATCATATAATTATACTTGTTTTTCGGTATTGCAACGAAAACGCTAAATTAATTAATTTTAACGGACGATTTTTCCAAGAACAAATAAAATATCTGAAAAATTCAAAATGCATTTTAAAGGGGAGTAGTACTTTCAGATGCCATAACGAGTTTTGTGGAGAAAAATTTATTCGCTGAGTAATACAATCCCGAATATAGCGAAAAACCGTATTTTTGGAATTTTTAGGTTACGATATCTCGAAAACCTGATGTGATGGAGCAATTCTCAGGGCGGATTCGGATTGAGTACACCAGAAATCTTCGAAACAGTATAGTCTGGTCTTGGGGTTTGAAAAATGTTGGCCTGTGTAATTTATCCGGTATATAACAAAAATTCAAGGTTTTAACAAATATCAAACAAGCTTTGCTGAAAACTCATTTGGGGTGTGCTTTGTGAAGTCAAAAAAAAATTATTTTCAAGGCACTCACGGTACGGAACACTAATTGCGCAAGTCCACCTTGTACTTCGCCGGTTTTTATTTTTATATGGCTTGCAACTCAAAGAAACAAAATGTGTTTAGGGAAAAATTTTATTTTTAAACTAAACTTTTTCGTTTGATCGGTGAGCAAATAACCGGTATTTGGAAGAGTCGTGTTACTTCTAAGAAGTTAAAACTTAATTCTAAAATAAAAGTTTTTTTTTTGAACAAGCAAACAAAATCCAACCTGAACTAAGTGATTTTTGCATTATATGATCTGAATATAATTATATTAATTATGATCGTCAGTGATGTAAATTGTAAATAAAAAGAAATTAAACAACATGATATCTTGTGTCTCGCTGTTACATCATTAATTTTAGAGAAATTGTTTTATATTATGTGGAAATTTTTTTATTTATTTGTGAATTAAAGCCAAAGGATTTTTAATATTGTTTATATTAGTTGTATAAAGGTCAGTTTTTTTTAAGTGTTACAAACGTACTAGAGCATAGTTTATATTGGAAATTACAATCTTATAATAAAAGCATTTCCAACACTCATGTACTATTAGAGATACTTCACTGATTGTAATAATCGAAAATAAAATAAAATTTATTATATTAATTATATTTGTTTAATTTCCTTTCGTAAGAGGTTCAGATAATGGTGTTTTTTGTACTATTGAAATTACTTAATTAAAACATAATTTATTATTTATTGAAAGGAAAAAAAGTATCCAGGAAAGAAAGCTACACGAATGAAAATTTAGATTTAGGTGTACGTTTGATAATTTTGTTTACTTTTATCAATTTTTAGAATATATGAGGGCCGCCTTTTAAGTTTTCACCAACGACCACTAGATGGCGCGTTTGAGATGTGACAATACAATTGCTGTAAAATTTGACATTTGTTGTTGTTATAATAGTGGCAGCTTAGAAATTGGCTACACAAACAATTGGTACAATGAGAGTTTAAAAAATATACAGTTTTGTGAACAAATGGAAATTTCACTTGAAAGTTTTCGTTGAATGATTTTTTACGATTCTATAACGACCTAACTCAACACCAATGCATCAAATCGCTTGGTTTACCTTTTGGTAATGAATCACCATCAGAAAAAAAACCTGTTTACACTTGGTTTGTAGAATTTGGTCATGGCCGTGCTTCCGTCAGCGATGAATTTCGTGAAAGTCGACCACAATCGGTTGTTGTTACAAAAAACATCGATGCTGTACGCAACATGATTGAAGAGGGTCGGCATGTGACTTACCGTGAGATAGAGGCACCCTTAGGCATATCGAAGACTGCAGTACATTCAATTTTGTATGATTAATTAGCTGTGAAAAAAATCGGTTTGACCAAAAGTGTAAAACAGGCTCGTGTCAGTTTGTGTAAGGAAATACTCAAAAAATTTGACTAAAGACATGCAAAATCCGTATACAACATCGTAACAGGAGACGAAACTTGGATATATTCGTACGAGCTGGAAACTAAGCAACAATCAACTGTTTGGATGTTCCAGGATGAATTGAATCCAAAAAAAGTGGTTCGTTCGCAAAGTACTTCCAAGAAAATGATCGCTTGTTTTTTGGTTACACTGGATATGTTGCAACCATTGCTTTAGAGGATCGTAGAATGGTGTACAACAATTTGTTTGCCAGAAATCCTCTATGAAATCAGGAAAAACAACTGAAAACGGCGCATCATTCTTCATCATGACAATGCCAGCTCTCACATAGCAAGTCAAACAATTGATTATTTGACGGAGAAAAACGTCGAATTAATGTCTCATTCGCCATATTCACCTCATTTATCGCCTATCGACTTCTTTTTGTTCCCGAATGTTAAAAAAATGAGTGGAGAGCGATTTTCATCGACTCAAGAAGCTGTTGGGTTTTTCCAAGGCCATGATTTTGAGGTACCCAATTCAGAGTGGAAAAATGTTTCGAGAATTGGTTCGAACGTTTATAAATCCTTAAGATGAATATATTGAGAAACAATAAACCGATTTGTAACAATTATTTTTTCTATTGGTTTTGTAAAAATTTAAAAGGTAGCCCTCGTATACTAAAACAGAGGCTTAATTTTTAGAAATTTATATACGAGAGTGGATGGTAAATTTCATCAAAAACTGGCATGAGTGTTGGCGAGCGTGATTTTATAACGGTTATGTTTAAAATTCCAAACAGATGTAAAGCGCAGTTGTTTGTTGACAGCTCCTGTAAGTAATCGGTGTTACACGTTTCGTAGAAATGGATATTTGAAACAGTGGACTGCAGCTCAGATAGAAACTGAACTTTAGTACTAGATAAACGAATTTGAACGTGGCCGTACGAGCACTGCAGATGCTGCAGTTCATTTCTTCTGAAGAAATGATCGATAAAATTCATGGTATTGTAATGAAAGATCGTCACATTTAGCTTGATGAGATTGCTGAGATGGCAGGCATCTGATACTTTTAATGTGTAATTTGTATTCGTCATTAAGAAAAACCCTATTTTACAACACTGTAAACAAAAGGCGCGCGGAAGATGTTTATAGCAACGAGAATTTGGTGGGTTTAACAATGCCAATCAAAACAGATAATATAATTTAGCGGGGTTAATTGTCTATTTTGATTGGTATTGTTAATTCAGCCAAATTTTCGTTACTGTAAATATCTTCCTCGCCCTCTTTTGTTTGCGGTGTTGTAAAATTGTGTCTTTCCTTAATTATAAACGCCCGTAGTCTTCACCCTTTTGAACATACTGCTTCCGTATTTCTCTGACAAGAAAATTTGGTAGGTGCAGACGCAAAGAAGAAATTACCGAACAATTTCGATAATTTTTTCATTAGAGTGAAATTTTTTCCTCCTAAAAATTCTTTTTAGGAGACCAAATACTTGGAGATCCGAAGGAATAAAATCCGGACTATAGGGTGAATGAAGAACAGTTTAATTTAATTTCAAAGTTGTAGGCATTGTAGAGAGTAGAGAAACAAATAGATTTCAGGCTTTTTTACACTTGTTTCATATACCAGTGTTCACTGGGGATTTCTATAATAGTCTATCAAATAGTATACAAGTATATCTTTTATGAATATATATATATATATATATATATTATATATATATATATATATATATATATATATATATATATTTTTTATATATATATAAATATATATATAATGTAAAACAACTGAAAACGTAAAAGTCCATATTTCAGCAGTTTAAACCCACTGTTCTCTTCAGTCAGGCTAGGATTGACAAACAAGAGAACAGAATTTACTGGTACTTATCCAAGAAGTTACGGAATATGATGGTAGGATATAATGAATTGTAATAAGTACGCATAACTAATACTCCATCGAAGGCTGACACAGCAGCTTTCAAGCCCACAGACTGGTTGCCACGGTCATTACTTAAAAGCAGGCAGCGCTTTTTGAAGGAACCCCCCTCAGGCATATATAATTAATGTAAAACAACTGAAAACGGACAAAAGCCCATATTTCAGTAGTTTACCCACTGTTTTCTTATTGTTAAATCCATCCTGAGACGTGTTTCGCCGTATCACGGCTCGTCAGTCAGGCTAGGATTGACAAACAAGAGAATTTACTGGTCCAAGAAGTTACGGAACACGATGACACAGCAGCTTTCATATATATATATAAATATATATATATATATATATATATATATATATATATATATATATATGTATATATATATATATATATATATATATATATATATATATATATATATATATATATATATTGTTATCTGTGATAAATATCCCTGATCTTCTCGACAATTAGTTTATAGCCTAAATGAATGTTAACGTATTTTTGGTTAGATTTCGGATTTAAACTATGTGATAACTGCCAGATTGTTTTGATTGCGCCTGTACTGTTTTAAAACTGATTATCACAGAAATATAAATGTCGGTGTCAATACCTCTACCGTTGAATTGAAGCCGTGGGAGTTTATTGAGTGAAAGTGACTTTAAACAAAAAAAATGTTGCGTTTGAGAATGCTTATCATTTGACGCGTCATGATAAGTAACTGCTTTTAATTTGGAAGCAAGCATGTCTTGGCATGAATATGTTATATGCATAGCAAAGAGATCTTCTCAAAAGTCGGGAAAATTATTTCCAGCTCGAAAACTTTACATTCCACAACTGTTAATTCTGTACAAAGGTCAAAGCCTGCCAACGATCTAAGCTCTGCTCCCATACACTGCATTTATTGTTCAGAAGATAGCTGTTCGCCTCACCAGCAACTTTGATTCCTTGGAACATCGAAGAATGGTTGGCGATCGCGTTGGAATGATTTGTCCGGGAGTGTATTTCCCTCCAAGTACAAATTACATAGATTCAAGACCAACTTGAAACATTTTTTTCGCACACACGTCGCTCCTCTAAAGCTTTAGGTATTTCCCTGCAGCACGCCTACATATTTGACATTGCTGGTTTTAGTTGGATATATTGATTGTAGGGTATGTGCACCAGTGGTTGACCACCACCCAGTGGTCGACTACTTATGTTTTAAATCTGTTGGAAAAAGTTTTTATCGCATAATGCCTGACGAAGTCGTATTTAAGTGATAGTTGAACTTCTCAACTTTAATCCAGAATCAGTTTCAAGGCCTTTATTGACCCATAGAGAAAGAAAATTTAAAGAGAGATTGGGCCGGTCGAGAAGAAGCGGTAAAGCTACTTTTTTGATACCCGTAGCGTACAGTTGATACGCGTGGAATCTTCAATGAAACTGTCTGTGAAACGTTGGAAAACTGTTGTTTTACCCGGAATAAAGGTGTGCAAGGTAAGACTTAAGCACAGAAAATGTTAATAGAATTCGGAATTTCATCAGTTCTTCGAGAGCTGCGTGTTTTGTGAGCGGTCAACTATTGGGGTCGATTTTGTGCGTAATTTCAGTCATAGGCCGGTTGATTCCAGATATTTGATCCGCGAGGAAATCTGGGATAACCCACTATAAAGTAAATGTAATAATTAATAAAACAATAAATGAATGGGTTTTTTCAGTTTTTTCCACTAATCTCAAGTACAGCCAACTTGGGACGCTAGATGCGTGAGTGTCACGTTGTTATCTAAAAAAGGGGATCACAAAAATAGGATAAAAATACTGAAAACAGTTTTTCGCCTATATTTCTTATTTAACTATCTGCGACTGACTGGTGATACTGTTCAACAAATTACTGGACAAAAATCACCCCATTTAGATGAACCAGATATTTGAATTTTTATTATCAATTTTAAATTAATAATTCTATGGGATTCATTCTACTTATACATATATATATATATATATATATATATATATATATATATATATATATATATATATATATATATAGTGACTCACAGCTTAAATGATGCAGTCGCTATAAGAAAAGACTAACTGGTCTCAGTGCCTCTTTATTTATTTGGAAAAAACAACTTATTGAAATTAAATTAGTAAAGAGTCTTCTAAAAAAGTATGAATTACTTTTTGTCTTAAATATGCCTTACTTAATTAACAATAAATAATTAATCAAATCCTATGCAATTTTAACGTCACAGCTTAAATGATGCAAAATAACACAGGGGTCAAAACTTATCGCATTTTGAAATTTACGAAGGCGGCGTTGCTTTGATTTCTTAGTGTAATTGTTTTTTGTTTAGTTCGACATTTTTACATTCAATAAAACGAAATTGTTTAAGAATGGGTCGTCGGACTACAATTTCTAAGAGAAATTTAATTATTACTCATTACAGGAATGGATACAGCCAAAGAGACATAGCCAAAATGGTAAATAAATGTCCGTCAACTGTTCAGCATATCATTGAATGTTACCGGAATGAAAATTGCGTCGAGAATAAATCAAAGTTGGCTCCAAATAAGATCTTCAATGAACGTGAAGAAAGATGGATTTTAAGAGAGGTATCAAATAATCCAAAAACAAGTGCGCCAAAGTTGTGCGCCAAGGTGGAAAGACAGTTTGGAAAAAGGTGTAACCCCGAAACAGTTCCACGGATCTTGCGAAATAATAATTTAGATGGTCGAACTGCTAGAAATAAGCCTTTCATTAGCCAAAGAAATAGACGCGTGGGATTGGAATTTGCCAGAGAGCATATCAATAAAGACTTGAACTTCTGGAATTCAGTAATATTTGCTGATGAGACCTAAATAAACTTATTTGGGTCCAATGGAAAAATATCAGTGTGGAGAAAACCTAACGAAGAATTAAAATTGAAAAAATATGAAAGCTACGGTAGAGCACGGTGGAGGTGGAGTGATGTTATGGGGCTGTATGTCATCTGCAGGAGTAGGTAACGTGCTTTTCGTCGAAGGGAATATGAACCAATATATGTACTTGGATATACTAAGGCAGCATCTCGTCGCTAGTGCCCAAAAATTAGATATTGAAAACAATTATCGGTTCTATCACGACAATGATACAAAGCACACGTCATTTCGAGTCCGCAGTTGGTTGCTTTATAACTGTCCAAATGTTATTAAAACACCAGCCCAATCACCAGCTTTAAATGTAATTGGAAATTTGTGGCTGACATTAAAAAATAAAGTAAATAGTGCCCCAATATCAAATAAAACTGAATTAAAAGTAAAAATTACTGAAGCATGGAACACTATTTTCCCCGGAGTATACTAGTAAGTTAGTTGAATCAATGTCCAGAAGATTACAAGCCGTTATTGATAATGAGGGAGGCCCGACCAAATATTAGCAGGCTTGTTTCAAATTCTACAGTTTTGTTTTCTCTAATAATTTTGGTATATTGAATTTTGCATCATTTAAGCTGTGACGTTAAAATCGCATATAATTTAATTAATTATTTATTGTTAATTAAGTAAGGCATATTTAAGACAAAAAGTAATTCATACTTTTTTAGAAGACTCTTTACTAATTTAATTTCAATTAGTTGTTTTTTCCAAATAAATAAAGAGGCACTGAGACCAGTTAGTCTTTTCTTATAGCGACTGCATCATTTAAGCTGTGAGTCACTGTATATATATATATATATATATATATATATATATATATATATATATATATATATATATATATATTCCAGAGACTAATGATTTCTCCAGTGATAATGTTAGTATTCTACCCCACGATTCGATGGAGATTGATGAGCCCGTAGAGCCTATAACCACACAGTTAGATAAACTTGTTCTCTCATACCTCTTGTATTTTTAAAATGGAGATAAATATACTTACGAGCTTTCAACGTGGATTTAATTTTTGTTTCAGAATTAAGTTCTCCTGAAATGATTATCCAAAAAACATCTGATACAAGCGTTTCTTCACATCTCTGCTATCTCAGTCCTATTTGTGACAATCATAAACGCAAGCCAAAAAAGATAGTATCTGCTATTTCGTCAAGGGCATGGCGTGAGTTTGTAGAAGATGAGTTGAGGAAGAAAGAGCCAATTAAAATTACGAAGCAGGAGAAGAAGAAGACAATATAGTTAAAAAAGGAACAAGCTGCTGCTGCTAAACATTATGTTGGGAATGTGGAACTTTTGGCACAATGACACTACTCAGTATATATCACCACTACACTTTATTTTTGCACTCGACGCGCGTTTCGCTAACCATGTTAGCTTCATCAGGAGCGATGATTGACTAATTGACAATCATCGCTCCTGATGAAGCTAACATGGTTAGCGAAACGCGCGTAGAATGCAAAAATAAAATGTTTGATGTAGTGGTGATATATGCTGCTAAAACTGAAAAAAAGAAGCATCAGGTTCTAAAGCAAGAAAAACCGATGGGAAAAAGAGATTCCGAGAAGGAAATGTAGTTCTATATTTTTGATTCTAAATATTTTTTATGTGTCGTTATTGTACTGACTAGATTTAAATTCGAAATGCTTTAATTCACGGCTAAGATTATTGTAATATAAAATATGAAGTCACTTATGAAAAATACGAAAAGTGAAAATTAATTTATTTCTTTTTAATGGCATGGTAAAATGTTTATTCGATAACAAAATTTATGTTGGGAAAAAAAAGCTGTTCCTATTCTCTAAATAAAAACCGGTCAAGTGCAAGTTGAACTTGCACAATTAGTGTTCCGTACGTTGATTGTTTTTAAAATACAAAATTTTTGTGAGGGTGGTATAAAATGATCAGTGACTTCACAAAACACACCCCAAATGAGTTTTTAACAAAGTTTGTTTCCAATCTTTACTGAAAACTGGTGACCTTGAAATTTTTTTTTTCTATATACCAAAAAAATTATTAAAGGTAATGCACTCGTGATAATTTTCGTTCAATCTATACCCCGTGGAGAATATTCCAGAATTCTTTTAAAATTTTTTTGATCAGTACTTTTCGAGATAAGGTAGGGGACAACGATTTTTTCACTATTTTTTAAAAATAATACGAAGAAAAGTGTGCGCAAGTATTACATTATATATATATATATATATATATATATATATATATATTTTACTCGTGTTTTCACAAGCTTTCATTTGACACCACACTCGATGACCTAGTAAAAAATTTTTTTTTTCACTTCCGATTTCACCCCTCAAAACGAACCCCTTAAGTCAAAATTTTATGTTACGGTGGTATAAAATGATCAGTGACTTCACAAAACACACCCCAAATGAGTTTTCAACAAAGTTTGTTTCCAATCTTTACTGAAATCTGATGACCTTGAAATTTTTGTTTTTTTTTATATACCAGATAAATTATTAAAGGTAATGCACTCGTGATAATTTTCGTTCAATCTACCCCCCGTGGAGAATATTCCAGGATTTTTTCAAACTTTTTTTTGATAAGTACTTTTCGAGATAAGGCGCGGGACAGCGATTTTTTCGCGATTTTTTGAAAATAATACAAAGAAAAGTGCGCGCAAGTATTACATTATATATATATATATATAATATATATATATATATATATATATATATATATATATATGTATATATATATATATATATATATATATTATATATATATATATATATATATATATATATATATTTTACTCGTGTTTTCACAACCTTTCATTTGACACCACACTTGATGACCTAGTAAAAAATTTTTTTTTCACTTTCGATTTCACCCCCCAAAATTAACCCCTTAAGTCAAAATTTAACTTTCAAAACTACATGGCTCTGATGAGGCCATCAATTCCTATATTATTACCAAATTTCAAGTTTCTATGACAAATAGTTTCGGAAAAAATCGGGTGTGACAGACAGACAGACAGACAGACAGACACCGAAGTTATCTTATAAGTGTTCCGTACGGAACACTAAAAAATGGAAAAAAAAACCTCACTATCTCATTTAGAGCTGTAGATTTCAATTATTCAGCAAGTGGTCGACTACCGGGGCGTAGACATGTCGACTACTGGGGTACAGTGATTGACAACTGTTGCTGTTACGTCTGTACATTATTTGTTTATTTATTCGACAGAAATAACAATTATATAATTTTTCAAAATGCACTAATGTAAAGTAAAGGGTTGAAATTCGATATATTGCTACCTAAAGGGTCTAAATGCTATGACGAATTTCATTAGTGCTACGATTATCGTAACCTTAACGTTATTCGGTCGACTACTGGTACACCTACCCTATATAATATTTAAAACCTTCAGTGAACTAGTAATTATTTTAAATTTTGTTCAATCAAAAAGTGGATTGGATTATCTAAACTGCAGAGTCACGTCTTATGCGTTACGAAGTACATTATTTACTTCAATTTCTTCTACCCAATACTTAAACTAAAGCGCGTGATAATCGCGTGCCAAAGTGAAGTGCTTCACCTACATTTTGACCCTTCACCGAGTTAATATCTAGACCACTCCTCCGTAAGCTCTTTGTGAGGTCTTAAAGTCAAGCCCCAAATATATCAATTAAATATTCTTAATAGTTTTCATCTTTAATTTGTGTTGTTTGTTTATCCTAAATGGAAATTTAAACCGCTATGTATGCCGATAATTACTACAATAAATAAAAATACTTAATAAAAGTGGATTTATAAATATATTTGTTTAGTTTCGGACATTTACGTAAACAAAAAGGTGTACCTTAGTCGGCGATATTACTTAGATAAGTTATACTCGTAACATATTTTATCACCCATTGGACGGATCTTTTTTTGCTTTCTCATACTTAATCTCACAAACTTACTCAATAAAAACTGCATTAAATTTGCCATTAATGCATTTAAAAGTGATTTTGCAAGCAATAAGTTGCCACTTATTTAATACGAATTGCCTATTTCTAAAAAAACTCTTTTACTTTATTTTGTTTCAATAATTTAACAAATAATGATCAAAGTGATTATGTCGTAGCCCAAGGCATCTCAATATTATTAGGAATTAATATTTCTTATTATAAATGTCGAGGAGAAGAATATAAGTTTGCAAGAAGATAAGTCACTAATTAAACAAAATATAATATTTGCATTAAAGCGTATTTCTGAATAATAATACTCCAAATGAGATCACTCAAGAAAATGCCGACAGAGATCAGTTGAACTACTAGAAGATGTTGGGAGAGATATTTCCAGAGACAAGATGCATGTCACTAGCTATACAGGACTGGCCTCTAGTTCTTCTGAAATTACAAGTTATTTTATTAATTATTGAAGACGAAAATCGTCGGCTTGCTATATAGAATCACACCATTCTAACTGAAAAATGTGTGCAATATAGCTCATCTAGCTAATTAAGTGGGCTAAGAGCCGACATCCCAAAGAAACTTAAGGAAGCACATATACGAAAACAATGGGAGATGAACATCTTAACCCTTTCAATAACGAGTTTCATACCAAAGACCGATACAAAACACGTCTGAACACCTGAACTCTAATGAACATTGGTTCAAGACTATGCGAAAGAACGCTTACAAATACATGAACTGTCTGAACATTCTCAGGATATCCAAAACGTCAACTAGGAATGATGCAGGGAAAGTCTACCCCCAAAGAATGGTTTTTATGATTTTGAAGCATATGTGGAACGAGTCAATACACATCGTATGGCTAAATTATAAAAATAATATAAGATTTTTATTAGATAATATCTATTTAAATTACAAAATACGTATTTTATTCCTTTAACTCCTGTTTTTTTTTTTTTTGTTTTGGTTTGTAACGATTGCCAACCACATATTTTTATTAAAACAAATGTGAGCTTTAAAAGAACTTTTTAAAATTACTCAAAATACCCTTTGCAAATTTATGTTAATATATATTGTTTTAAGATCACTCTACAGTCTCCTTACATACAATTTTTCTTCTTCTTCTGTCTTATATGGTGTGTCAAACAAGTAGGCATAACACCTGTTTTATTCCCATTAGGTCTCTTCCGATGTGTACGTCCAACATTTTTTCCACCTTTACCGCAAGGTTTATTGAGTTTGGCACTTTTTGCCAGTCTATTGTCGTTCATCCGATCTACGTGTTTATTCCATTGCTTTCTTCTTGATCGGGTCGAGTTGGATATTTCTTCAATCTTACTTAGTTATTATCGATCTTTGCTGCGGATTTTGTCGTGGATAGTTTTTCCATGTATGTCCCCAATCACCTTCATATCGGTTGTTTTCATCATTTGTGCTGTTTTACATGTGTCAGCTCTTGTTTCTACAGCACATGTGAGGATCGATCCCACTGATGTCCTCTATATCCTTGTTTTGCTCTCCATTCTGAGGTATTTATTTGTCTAAATGATATCCTTCCAGGAACCTGCTATTAGTGATGTCTTCATAGATTGTTGTTGTACTTGCCTATTCAAGTCTCCGTAGCTTGTCATCATTGTTCCCATATATTTAAAATTATTAACCTGTTCAATAATATTTCCTTGGATCTCCAGCTTGTATATTAGTAATTCTTGTAAAGCTACCATACATTTTGTCTTGGTTATGTTAATAATCATGTTTCGTTTCCTAGCTTCTAGATTGAAGGCGTAAAAGATCTTCTGAAAGTTGTCCTCAGAATCGGAAATGAGGACTGCGTCATCGACGTATTAGATTATGTGAAAGTGTGTGTTGCCTATTTTGTATCCTCTAGTTTTTGGAAGATTCTCTACTATTCTGTCCATGACGAGGTTGAAGATAAAGGGACTAACCGAATCGTCTTGTCTTACTCCGATGTTTATTTTTACTTCCTTGCTTAGTAGATATCCCACTTTTATATTTGTTTTGAATTATGTGTTCATGTCATATATGATTTTTATTAGTTTCTAGTTTGTCCGCTTTTCTTGTAATATTTTTATAATATCTGTATATTATTTTTTTTTAAAAATTAAAGAAAGGATAATTTTCGGATTCCCCGAACCCCAAAAATACATATATACTGGTATATTCCAAACTTGCACTTTAATTTCCTCTTCCCCTTGCTACACTACAGTTATTAGCACTACATCAAACAATTAATTTTTGCACTCCACACGTGCCTCTTTAATCATGTTAGCAACATTTCCTGATGATACTAACGTATACAAATTTCGAATAAAATGCAAAAATAAAGTGTTCGGTGTAGTGGTGATAACTCTTGTGTAGTGTCTGTGTGCCAAAGGCTCTAAAATCTCAACGTAGCTTAAATATTTTATTAAAAATAAAATTGCTTATAGGTTCTTCGTTATCACAATTGAAAACCAGAAAAAAAATCTAATACTGTTGAAACTTTACAATAGAAAAAATAATTACGTGGATAATCATGAATCTATTTGTAACTATCATTCATTTATATTTGTAGCCTTTATGTAAATTTCCATATAATTATGTAAACAAGGTTACGTAAATACGAGAAATATACTATACAAGAAAAAGGAAATAAAATCCAAATATTTATGTAAAATTTCTTTATTCACAAGAATATGTTACATTTAAAATATGTAAATTAAGTTACGTAACCTTACAAAATGCGATAATCAAAATACCCCAGAAATAAAGGTGAAATTCTTTATTAACTCAAAATTATCACAAATGCAAAAACTTACTTAGAGTTTACCTATTTCAATGTACATGAGAGTCAACCAATTCTTATTTAAAATTTTCAAACCGTACGTTCTAAAAAAAGGTTTAAAATCATTAATAATATAAAAAATGCCGACACCTAACCTTAATTTGATAAATAACTATGGACGTATTTTCTGCTAACTACCTGTAAAAATTCAAATAAAAAATTTACCTTAAGGTGTAAATGTTTGTGCGCTGCAATCATAATCTAAAGAATTGTGTTATAAAGACTATTCACTCAAATGGCGGTTACTCAACACAAAATATCAATTCCATCACATACCATATATTACACCGTGTCCAAGACTATGTGACTTTAACTCAACAGTACTACAACACCAGGGAATGCGTTACACTTATAGTTCCCACAGACGGCGCGGGTCATGTGAATTTGGGTTAAACTCCTGAGTCATTTGCATTTAGATGCATTATTGATTGATTTGCACATTTCATAATATAAATATTAATTTACAGAAAGTTACACAAAAAGGGCGAAAATTTCATAACTTTGAGTAATTTTAATCAACTGTAAGAACTAACACTAACACACTGTAATCTGCTCAGTTAGCCGTTTGTATGGAAAAATATTGAGTCAGCTTGGACAAAATGATTATTAACATTAATAATCTAAAGAGAAATTAAGTTTTTCGAGCGGGAAGATCTACCACTGATAACATCTTCTGTATGACCCAACTACTTAAGAAAAGGACATCAGTTAATAGAAAAACACACTACAGGAAACCAGTATCAATGCCACTGTAGTAAAAGCCATACAAGAATTATACAAAAGAGCAGAGCAGATTCTCAATTAAAGTTAGGTAACAATTTCGGTCATACCTTTAAAATTACAAAAGGTTTAAGACAAGGATGCAGCATTTCCCCTTACTCTTCAATATATTTTTTTTATTATTGTTCACCTTCTCGCCTGAGTCGGGATTTTACCCTTTATCATATCTTGAAGATATTGGCGAGGATGTCATAATATCCGTCAACTTTGTCCAAGTACCGAAACATACATTTTTGTTTTTCACAGCACCTTTTAGACAACGCGATAGTGCTGCCACGGACGTTATTGCATTTCTGCAAACAACTACTACTTATGTACGTGGCCAGGCCAGATATACTTAAATAAATTAATAAATAAAGTCTGCTAACCTACCGGGATTGGAACCCGAGAGCTTCCGCTCCGCAAGCATCTTACTACGCCACGGAGCCTCGGGCCGTCACATCTGTTTAGATACCGTACTTGAGCCTTGGAAAAAGAATTGTAAATTCATGGGAATACTCCTGAGATGTTATTCACACTTTACCACACAGCTGACCGGGTCGTCATAGCACAAGATCATGAAGACGCGGAACTTATGCGCGAAATGCTTAACTCAATTCTATGGCACAATAATATATGATACCATTGTGAAAAGTAATTTATCTTACGGAAATGAAATCTGGCAGATCAACAAAAATATGTCTGTTATCTACAGAAATAGACTACTGTCTAAGAGCAGCTAGAGTTTCTAGACGGGAAATAATACAGAATGAGGAAATAAGAAGACGTATGAACAGAGATAACACCATTTTAGAACACATACAACAAAAACAATTAATATGGTACGGACACATAATAGAATGCCAAAGAAAGTTATACAGTGAACACCAACAGAGAGTAAACTTAGAGGTAGTCCCTGAAATACGTTGATGATGGAAGTGAAAAGAGCTATGTGAACAATCAAAAGACTTGGAGATTAGTCACTGGATGGGGAATTTACTCGCCGTGAAATCGGTTATATATATATATATATATATATATATATATATATATATATATATATATATATATATATATATATATATATATAATTACACGGAGTCATGGATGGTGGAAGGTGATACATTAAAATTCTAGGTTTCAATTCGTTAGTCTAATAATAAATTTACACAATGTTTCGCCAAAATCTCATTTCGCATTTTCAAATGCTCTCGCTGTTGCTACTACTCCATACTGTGATCTTGTTGCTGCTGCCGCTCGTAGCTCACTGCAGCAGCAGCAAGATCACAGTAACAAGTAGCAGCAAGAGCAAGACCACTTGAAAATGCCAAATGGGGTTTTGGCGAAAAAAAAATTTTAATGTATCATATATATGTATATTCACACTTCATCCAGGCTTAGGGCAGGTCCAAAAGAATAGTCTTTCAAATTTTGAGCATGCTTAAAGGCAAACAGGCTAACAACAATATATAAGAAGGAGCGCATTTGCGAATTTGACAATGGAATTAAAAAATGGAAACAAACATCTCATTTTCTCAGAAACTGTTGCTCGGAGCAACATTTACCAAGAGAGTTTTTTTAGACAGGAGAAGGCAGAGAATACGAATATTTAATTAAAAATATTATACAGAGTGGTATAAAAAGGTTATGAGAATTTAAAAGTATACACAGGGTAACAATAGGCGGCCCCTACAATTTACAACAAAACTGTAAGCTGATTTCGATTTCTTATATATACAGTAATACCCCGCTTAGCGCGACCCCGTTACGCGCGGTTTCACTATAACGCGAATTTCAAATTTCGCGCTCATGTAGTCATTAACTTCTCTATGGTCGCGGGGGGAACCCCGCTTTCTCTGAATATTCTCTTTGAAGAATTGGGAATTCCCTGTCCTTCGACTTTGTTCTATGGGGATTTCCTCGTTCGTTTCGTGTGTTCATTTGTTCCGTAATGTTAGTTCGGTCGGCTGGCAGTTTTGTTTTAATATTTATTGGAGATACATACATACATAATTTAACCCTACGTTAAAAATGCCGCCTGTAAAGAAAAAAGAGCGTAAAAGCGTCACTTTGGAATTGAAGATGAAAGTGTTAAGAAGAATGGAAAATGGAGGCAAAGCAACAATTGTTGGGAGAGATTTTGGACTCTCAGAATCGACTGTGAGAACGATTTATAAAAATCGGGAAAAAATTAAAATCTCCAGCGAAGGTTCAACACCTATAAGTGCAACAAAACTTTCTCGTTCGAGATCATCTATCTTAGAAAGAATGGAGAAATTACTGTCAGTCTGGATCGAAGATTTGAATAAGAAGAACACACCACTAAGTCAAGATCTCATATGCACAAAAGCAAAATCTTTGTATGAGATGCTGAAAACAAAAGAAGGAGAAGGGAGTGCCACTCCGACTTTTGCTGCCAGCAGAGGCTGGTTCCATCGGTTCAAGCAGCGTTCTAATCTTCACAATATCCACATAACAGGCGAGGCGGCCAGCGCGGACATTCAAGCTGCAGCTGAGTTTCCAGACAAGTTTCAAGACTTCGTTAGACGAGAGAAAATTCCTGCTTGTCTCATCTTCAATGTTGATGAGACCGCACTTTACTGGAAAAAAATGCCATCTCGAACATTCATTTCTAAGGAAGAACGTCAAGCCAGTGGTTTCAAAGCTGCGAAAGATCGACTAACACTTCTGCTGGGTGGTAATGCCACTGGTGATTTCAAACTGAAACCTTTACTAGTGTACCATTCAGAAACACCCCGTGCAATGCGAGGCACAGACAAGACAAGTCTACCAGTTGTGTGGCGATCAAACAGAAAGGCGTGGGTTACACGGGAAATTTTTCAAGAATGGTATTCTAATAGTTTTTGCCCATCAGTCAAATCATACTGTGACAGAAATGGGCTTGAACCTAAAGTTATATTACTCTTAGACAATGCCCCAGGACATCCAACCTCACTTGATACGCCCAGAGACTTAAAAGTGTACGTAAAGTTCCTTCCACCAAACACTACGTCAATATTACAACCTATGGACCAGGGAGCAATAGCAAACTTCAAAGCTTATTACCATCGCCGCACTTTTAGCCAACTAATTCATGAAACTGACGGGGAAGGAAGACAGTCTATGCGAGAGTGGTGGAAGTCATACAACATTATGAAGTCTATTCACAACATAGAAGAGGCTTGGAAGGAAGTTAAAATGAGTTGTATGAATGGGGTGTGGCGTAATCTTTGGCCAGATGTAGTGGAAGCACCTAGAAGAATTGTCCAGATGCAGAGACAAGTGCTTGAAGACATTGCTGCAATGATTGAGGGGTCTGAACTTGAAGATGTCACGGTAGAAGATCTCGTAGAACTTGTAGCAACGCACGACGATCCTATTAGCAATGAAGATCTGATCGAGTTACAGAATAATCCTATCTACGATGAGGAAGAACAAGTAGAAGAGAAAGTTTTATCTTCAGGGGAAATACAAAATGCACTTTCAAAAATTTATTCAGGTTTGGACATATTGCAGAGTATAGACAATAATGATGACCGTGTCTTGACCGTGTGTCAAACAATTAAAAACAGTGTTGGGTGTTATGAACGTATTTTACAAGAACGTAAACAAAACGTTACCCAAAAGACAATAGATGTATTTTTCCGTAAAAAATAAGAGTATGTATTGCATAAAGTGTTCTTAGAATTAAAGTGATTGATTAAAATGATTTGTATTTTTTTGTATTAAATTTTGACTATGTTTAATCATAAACCTCGATATACGCGAATTTCAGTTAACGCGATTTTTTTCGGAACGTATCCCTCGCGTAAAGCGGGGTATTACTGTATATATATATATATATATATATATATATATATATATATATATATATATATATATATGTATATATATATATATATATATATATATATATATATATATATATATATATATATATATATATATATATATATATGTATATATATATATATATATATATATATATATATATATATATATATATATATATATATATATATATATATATAATTTTTCTGTTGAACCTTTTGTTTACATAAACTTGATTGTTTTTTTTTTTGGATACTTAGGTTCTTTTGGAAAATACAAACTAGTTTTTTTGAGGTTTCGCCTTATTTTTTTAGGCATTTTCAAAAATTCTTTATTTTTTAATATTCATTCTAAAATTAGAAAATACAAGGTTAAAATCTTTTAAGTTAAATTACAGGTTTAAAAACATATAACATTTTTACGCATACTCGGACATTTAAAATATTTACACCATAACAAAAATATAAAACTAATTACTCAAAAATATACTAGGAATGCTGCCACTGCCCTTAGTAATCACGAAGCAGAAGAAAAACATGACTTTAAATTTAATGAAACCAAGGTCCTCTGCAAAGAGTGGAATTATGCCAAACTACAGATAAAAGAGATGATTGAAATAAAAAAGATGAAAACACTGTGAATGATAGGACTGACAAAAGAGGAATCAGTCATATCTACACAAATTTAATTAAAAAATAAACATGCTGGCATGCATATCCTCTTAATAATACAAAATTGTATATATACTTAACATCAATAATGGTTTTTTGGTTAAGACACCCATTATAGATAATAAAAATTAAAAAAATCAGTAAAAAATACGAGACATACACACAAACATATAGATATATTTGACTTAATTACATATTTGCTTCTACTTAAAATATTATTGTTCACCAAATTTGAAATCAATATCTCATTATCTCATTAACAGACGGCTACACAGACCGACCCAAATTGGAGCCTATCTTTTTTGCTATCTAACGATCCTGAAATGTAAAAACAAAAATTTGAGAGGATGCTTTTTTTTTTGAGTGTGAAACAAGAATACAGAGTATCTTATGATGACTTTAAATTTTTGTGATTGTTTCGTATTTATAAATGTCATCAAATGACCTTATCATGGTAATGATAATTTTTGTTACGCACAAACATGAATATTGGAAAAAATAAAAAATTCTTGTCATTTATTCGATGTAAACTATTTCAATTATCAATTATTCCAGTATATTTATTACGTGTCAGTATTATCACCACCGTTCGCAATTATAATAATCAATTTCAAGATATTTTCTAAATTTAAATTGACTAGGTAATTACAAAAACATATTTTTATCTATAGAGTGGAAAATACAAAGGAAGAAAAGTACTTTAACTTCTCCGACGAAGAACACAGACCGGAGTTATATCACAGTAAACACACTATACAGTAGCGAAACTCAAGGATAATCGCATAGGAAAATCAGGTTCGTTTTCAGAAGGTCACGTGGCAATCCGCCATGTTAAAAGTGGACCAGCGCGAGATTTGAAATACAAATAAAGTTGTGCAAAGTTTTATCATTCAAAATCATAGATATAGAAATGTTTGAAAATTTTTGATTTGTTATTTAATACAGCATGAGTAATATAAAACTTAATGCAGCATGAGTAACATAAAAAAAAAAACAAAAAGAATGGAGCACTTTGTTAGAAAATAAATGAATACAGGTGAAAAACTTAATAGGAAGGTATTTGATGGAATTCTTCATATTCAACTTCAGTTTTTAATAACCTTATCCAAAAATTCAAAAGTCTATCAAAGTTAAACGTCACTGTTTGAGGTTAAAGTTTTATTTACATCATTTTTCAAGTAAATTTGTGATTAAAGATGTTTTTTAAGGACTTAATTAATTTAATTTTAATTGTCATTATTAAGATGTCAACATCTTCTAAAATAAGAGCATTTTTTCTAAGCAGTGTTGTGTTGTTTGGTGTGATAGATCTCTCGTTAATTAAAAAACACTGTATCTACTTTTTTGGTACTTATTTTTTCTTAAATTACAAAACTATATTGTGTAACTTCGAGAAAAGTTAATATAATATTATCAATGAATTATGAACGTATATGTATAGACCTCTATTTTCTATGGGAATGATTCTTAGAGGTTCTATACCTTTTTGTGTTCTGTTACCTGTATTGCTTTTTGATAATGTAATTAACGCTTGCTTTTATTTAAAATGAATTAATATTTAGATCAGAGAGTCAGTACCGTAATTTCCTAATTATAGTTACCGTTAGTTATGACCAAGCTGACTTGTCAATTATAACTATATTGGGAATGTGGAATCTTTGACACAATGACACTACTTAGTATATATCACCACTACACCAAACACTTTATTTTTGCACTCGACGCGCGGTTCGCTAACCATATTAGCTTCATTAGGAGAAATGGTTGACTCATATATACTGAGTATTGTCAATTACAGTTTAAAAAGAAAATAACTATATTTAATTTATAGTATAGGTATACAAAAATAAAAATAAGTTCTTTATAGGAGGAATATTAATAACAGGTAACTAAATCTTCAAAATTTTAATAGTAACCATAATTACTATCAAAATGGTCTTCGATTAGATGTACTGTCCATTTAACGAACTTATTTTCAGAATATTTTACCCTCTAGCACACATTGTCTGACAAAATCATATTACAAAAATTTCTTTGGAATCACATTAAAATTTTTCTTATTTTAATAGCATATTTGATTCAATAATCCATTTATATCAGTTATTTCAATAATCCCATTCCCCAGTGGTTTTGTGATCTCAACATGACACTTAATATTTAAACTTTCAAACCCAGCTTATAAGAAAATAAAAGATACTGTCTAAAATTTGAAAATAATAAATATGTTGTTATAGGTTCTGTATTTCTTACAATATATTCACAGAAACTTTTGAAAGATTGGCATGAAAAAGGAGCAATGTAATTTATAGAGAAAAATAGAAAAAAAAGTCACTTTCAGAGCATTAATTGTACTTGCAATTAAACAGTGTTAAATTTATCAGGTTTATTATTAGAAAAGGTGTGTCAAACAATTAATTCAGATGAAGTTATTGAAAACTAGAACCCTCTTGAGAATACACCTTTTAGAAAAAAATAATATGTTTTATTTATAATTTATCAAATATAAATAGTTTTAAATAACTGAATACTAGTTTACACAAAAATAAATCTTTCTAAAAACCAGAATTTGGATCATAAAAAAATTACACAGGCACACAAAAAAAGTTTTTCACTACCGAACAGATCCCTATACCTATATGTATTTTTGGGAATCCGAGGTCAGAATTGAGCAATCACGTCAGGATTTTTAAATAACCAGCCGAACTAAGTTTAGAAATAAATTTCAAGCTTTAATGACCAAATCACTCTACCAATACGAACATTTTATTCAATCAATCAAGGTTCCCTGGAAGGCTGTCTCTTGATCAAATATGCCTAAACAAAATGTACATTAGTAATGATAATATTGTTTCATGCATATATATTTTTTCAAAAATGCATTTAAGATAGTGAAAAGTTGTCTTGTGAAAGCAAGCAATAGAGATTTATTAAAATAATCAACAACTCCAACAACTTTAATCGCATACCATGATTTCTATAAAATCATTGTTTCAACTAAAAGCAGAGGAACTGCAAAAAAAATCATTAATGCAGCAACTTAAACTTTGACGGATAATACTGTTGATGATTACATGTGATGTAAATAAAGCATAATTAAATTTAGTTATGATTTAGAATAATAGTCTTAGCGCGCCCTAAATGAGTTAGAAATTTCTTATTTGCAAATTTTAGAGCATAAAAAAGTGTGACTTGAGCAAATAATTATATGGAATATTGCAATTCTCAACGGCACAACAATAACCTTCTTTCCCCATGATTATATAAATTGTTTCTCAACCTTTTCGATTATTTTCACTTACAAACGTTTTTAATTCTCTTTTTTTACTAACTCTCTTTTCCTTCTGTCTTTATATTCATATAAACTGCAGTCACATCAAGAAACAATGGACAATACATTTCCAAAGACACATTCCGAGATCGGATGTAAACACTGAGCGGCCATTTTGAAAAAGGACCCATCGACGCACGCGCCGTCAAAATCTCGTCACCAAATTGGAGCTCAGTTTCGCTACTGTAGTATGTTTACTGTGGTTATATTTAAAAGGAATATAACTAAAAAATTGCTTTGTGTTACTAATGATCGCTTTTCTTAAAATACAAAATGATTTCAGAAACAATAATACGCCAAAGAAAATAACTAACCGGTAAGACAATAAGAAATCTCACCAGATCTATACATTTTTTTGTTGATGCACCCTCTGGCTCTATATATTTGTCTTATTATCGCACATTCATCACGTAACATATAATGCATACTCTCTAGTGAACTTTTATGGCCTATGAGTTCTTAACTAGGTAGTACCTGATAATTAAACTTACTGTCGGCAATTATTTCATTAATTATCAGTAAAACAAACCACATTCGCCAATTAATACTGTTCATGTCTTTATCCTATTTAATTTTTTACGAAATAGTTAAAACGTAGTTTTTATGTAATAGACCAAGAGGGCGACCCGAAATTTTGACCTGTCGACTAACCGTCTGCCTAGTTGTTTATTCTATTGGGCGAGTTGAATAAAAGCCTTTAACGTTGAGCCCAGATAATGGACTATCGTTTAACCACTTAAATCAAGTACTATAACATTCGCTGACACTAAAAAAGTTGGGCGCTCCAAAGGGTAGACGCCGCCGAGACCGGACACAGCTTTAGGGCCCAAAACAATTTAGTTTGTTCTTGATAAAATAAAAATTTAAATCATTTATTTGATTGACTAACTTGATTTTTTTTTGAATTTATAATAGAATTTTATTTGAAATATCGAGTAAACGTTTGAAAAGTCCAGCAAATACTTAATTTAAAGTAAACACTTTAAAATTTTTCTAAATTTTTTTACAGTGTATTAAAAAAGAAATATTTTCCGGCATATTTTCTATAATAAAAATGTACAGAAAAGATGTTAAAAATATTTACCATATGAATTTTTTGCCACTATCTATATAATATTTCATAGAAAATCGGAAATTAACCCTCTTAGAATGTAATTATACCTGAATAATCCGGAAATTCTCAGTTTGATGCCAAAAACTGATATTATAAACAAATACCGATTTGGGCCTAATTAGACCCATAGAAATAGATCCAAACGATTTTGAGCATTTTTTTTTTTTTTTTTTTATGGGTCTAGCACACGTGCTACAGGGAAGTCCCTAAAGCGCTACAGGAGCGACACGTGTGCGGAGAAAGCGATTCACGTTGTTCTTGAATCGCTGTAGATTGTACTCGATGGGAAACACAGTCCTGGGTAAACCATTCCAAAGGTATGATGTTCTCCATATAAAAGACTGCTTGAAAAGCGTTGTACGAGGAGTAACAAGCTGAACCTCATACGGATGTGAAGCATTAGCGCGACGTGTACTTCTAATATGCACCGCTCTGGGAGGAATTAAACGGGCCACATCTTTCGAACACTTTCCATGAAAGTACTTGTAGAAATAGGCTCAAGTCGCCAACCGTTCTTCGATGTTCCAGCGAATCAAGGCCGTCGGTCAGTTCCGAGTGTCCAATCAGACGAATAGCTCTTCTCTGGATAGAATCCAACAAATGCAGTGTATGTTTGGGAGCGGAGCTCCAAACATGGGAGCAATATTCCATAGTTGGTCGAATTTGAGCTTTGTAAAGAATTAACAGTTGTTGTGGAGTGTAAAGCTTTCTGGTTCGAAACAATATTCCCAACTTTTGAGAAGCTCTTCTTGCTATGCCTGCAACATGTTCATGCCAGGACATATTTGCTCCCAAATTAACGCCTAACAGATTGAGTGACGATGTTAGAGGGATGGAGTGCCCCGACATAACTATGTCGGGTTCTGCAACGTTAACTTTTTTAGAAAAAAAACTGCCGCCTGGGTTTTTGTAGCGTTAAATTCCACTTGGTTACTGTCACCCCAAGATAGAATTTCTTCCAGGTCTTTGTTAAGTTGAATGACTTCCTGCTGTCTGCGGATATTCGTCTGAGTAGTCGATGTCTGAGCGTTCAAAGTGAATGAAGAGATAAGTGTACTGTCATCTGCAAAGCTGTAGATTGGATTCTCGGTCCTTTCCAGCAGATCGTTAATATAAATGAGGAAGAGAGTAGGAGACAGTATGGGACCTTGGGGCACACCGGCGTTGATAGTGAAGGTGTTAGAAAGAAATCCGTCAACTGCCACTCGTAAAGAACGCTCTCTGAGGAAACATGAGAGCCACAAACAGAACTTTTCAGACATACCATAAGAACGTAGCTTAGCCAACAGCCCATCGTGCCAAACACGGTCAAATGCCTTGGATATGTCAAGAGCAACCGCTCGAGATTCTCCAAAGTGTTCAATTGCGTTGTTCCAAACATGTGTTACATAAGTCAAAGATCTCCTGTTGATCTATTTTTACGAAAGCCATATTGGTGATCACTAATAATGTTGAATCCTTCAAGATATTTTAGAAGATGCTGATTGATAGCCTTTTCCATGACTTTCGATATTATTGAGAGTAGTGCGATTGGTCGGTAGTTATTTGGCAAGGTCTTCTTGCCTTTTTTAGGTATCGGCTGAACGGTGGCACATTTCCAGCAGGAAGGAAATATTCCCTTTCTGTAGGATAAGTTGAAAAGTCTACAGAAAACTGGTGTTAGTTCCCTCGCACAGTTCTTGAGAACTATGGCAGGTATTCCGTCAGCGCCTGAAGCCTTTTTGGTGTCTAGCTTCATCAAAATACGTTTTATGATACGCTGTCTGAAGACAATATCGGGCATCCTTGACTGCACTATGGGAATAGTAGGTGGTGTATTTCCTTTGAAATCGACAGTAGAATGTGAAGCAAAGAGTTCAGCCAACAAGTTCGCTTTGTTGAGACTCGTTGTTTCGAATTCCACTAATTCTATTACATATGAAAATGGTCAATTTACCCCAAGAAATTGCTTAAGAAAAGGCTTTTTCTGGCCCATGGCGAAAGGCCCGAACACTGTGGGGTCTCGAGAATGGCAAATTCTGATTCTACAGGTCGAATAACAATTTCAGTACGAATTTTATGTAGTACCTATAACAACGTCTATACTATCATAATTTCAATTTTTTTTTTTTTGGATTTGAAAATGCCTTAACTTGTTTGAGTACAAGGGAGGCGTCGGTCCTCCTAATATTTTATTAATTCAGGCCTAAGTTTTCCAAAAATAATTGGGGCAGACGCGTAGGACCCAAAAATTACGGTCTTATTTATTCAAAAATTCGAACGACTGAAAAAAGCGGGTCCAGCTTCGTCCTCCGGTATTGGCGGCGTCTGTCTTTTGCAGGTTCCCTCTTATTTTATCAGCAACAAGCTAAATTTATTGATTTTATATGGTAAAATGACAGACCATTTTTGGACCGACATTTTTTTGGGCCCTAAAGTTGGGTACGGCCTCGGCGGCGGCGGCCCTTTGGGGTGCTCGACTTTTTTAGTGTCAATAAATGTTATGGTATGTGATTCAAGTGACGACAGTCCATTTTGGGCATTCCAAAGCACGGGGGGCGCAAAATCAACTTTAAAGGCTTTTATTCGACTCGCACGATAGAATGAACAACTAGGCAGAGGGTTAGTCAACAGGTCAAAATTTCGGGTTACCTTCTTGGTCTGTAAGCCATTAGAAAAAAAGGACTGGCTGTGTAATTTATTATTTCAGTATGAATAAAGGTGACTTAAAGTTTACCTTCGCCATTTTATCAGGTATTATTTTGTGCAAACGAATATACGATTAGAATTCAAGATACGAAAGAAATCTTCCAGGAAAAAAGAGTGAATATCACAATAAGGATTATCTCAAAGTAGGTTTTGGGACTTTCTAATTACGATAACCTGATGTGGCATGCACCAGATCATTTTAGTTATTTTTAAAAAACTTTTCTCTCGAATATCAAACCAAATGTGTCCGCAACTACGCCCGCGTTGACTACACAATTTAAGTCCCAGAAGCACTAATTTATAATACTAAATCAAACTAACCTCCCCGTACTTCATCAAGTACTCGTTTGCGATAACAATTGCATCAGAAATTTTCTACGGTAGGGTTGAAACCATAAAACTTAAACTTAGTACTTTTCACTCAGCACCATATATATCATATCTGCCTAACTATTAATAATTATGATTACGAAACTCTACAAAATATAATTACTTGGCGACAGTTATGATGTTATTTGGAAATTATTAAATAAAATTGCAGATACTTCTAATAAAAATGTAAAATGTCTCATATAATTAATCAGATATATTGTAACTGTAGTTACGTTAACGATACATACACAACTTCAGTTTATATATATATATATATATATATATATATATATATATATATATATATATATATGTATATATATATATATATATATATATATATATATATATATATATGTATATATATGTATATATATATATATATATATATATATATATATATATATATATATATATATATATATATATATATATATAAATATATATATATATATATATATATATATATATATATATATATATATATATATACTATAGATTGTGTTTCTTTTTCTCTACCGTAATAAAGATTATGAAGTGAAAAGTATCGGAATAGCGGCCCATGTGAAATTATTCTTTTGTTGCTCAAAATTCCATATTTCGCTACTAATTCTCGGCTTCGTCAGAAGTATTATAACTAGAATAAACACAAAAGGAAAACAAAACATCACACAATTAGACCAACTATACACACTTCGAACTAAGGTGTTTCTTTAGAACTAAAGAAATTAAACACCTTAGATCGATGTGCGTATAGTTGGTCTAGTTGTATGTTGTTTTGCTTTCTTTTTGTGTCTATTTTATTCTAGTTCTGATGAAGCTGAGAAGTATTAGCGAAATATAGAATTTTGAATAACAAAAGAATAATTTTACATAGACCGCTATCCCGATACTTTTCCCTTCATAATCTTTATTACGGTAGAGAAAAAGAAACAAACACAATATAGTATATATATACATATATATATATATATATATATATATATATATATATATATATATATATATATATATATATATATATATATATATATATGTATATATATATATATATATATATATATTATATATATATATATATATATATATATATATATATTAGGGTGACCGCAAAAAATCGATGTCGGAATTTTGTTCGTCTGGACCCCACAAAACGATTCCCCTTTCCAGATATTGAGATAGCCGAAATTTGAGCTCGATTAAACGACGTTAACCCGTCGCTCAAAGTTTGAAAAAATCCAAATTTTTGACCAAAAAGCTGACATATACTCCAGAACGGTAAATAATAGAAACACGCTTAATATCTCAAAAGAAAGCTAATGTTGTTCTTCAAAATTTATATTCTATACATAATTGTTGTTATTTTAAGTCAAACTGAGTTACAACAGCCTTTAGCCCCAAAAACGTGACCTGGTACCAGTAGGAGCCAGTTTGGGAGTAGTATTCTAAGAATTTTACGGGTTTTTACATAATGTGTCTCGGAATTAACATTTTTTTGTTAAAAAGTATTTTGGAACTCAATTTTCAAACATAAAGAGCCTTTTGTTCAAATTTAATCTTTTATTATATGGGGATTACCTGACTAGTTTACCAAAGAAAGACCCGTTTGACAGGTAAAAAGGAGGGTGAATCTAATTTCTATTTTAGGGATGGTGATTTTACTTCAGCGTACAACCGACCTTTTATTTATTCAGTTTAGTTTCTAAAGTGCCTTTGAGCTGGTTAGATCGAACAATTATCTAGTGAAGATATTTTAACGTTTTTTTTTTTTAATTTTCCAAGTGTGTGTGTTATTGTTTTTATAACTATTATAGTATTATTTTATAAGACATTTGAAAACATTTTATTGAAATTAAAGTTTGCAATATATTTTGTTTCATTTTCCAAGTTAACTGTTATTTACCTATTGGCCTCTGAAATGGCATCCACATCAGGTGTACAAAGCCGGACCAAGGATAAAATATTTCTTGTGGGCTATCCCATTTACCAGATCACCGGTTGTAAACTACCCTCAAATCGTCAAGTTTTGTGTGCTTTATTTTATAATTTACGTACTGTGAAATTAACTGTAAGAGAATCAGCAAAACTTACAATACGAGAAGTGTTCATTTTTTTGGGAGAAAGCTCGAATCCCGACTAAACATGAGCAAGATGCAATTACTAAGCTGGAAAAACTTCACGCTGAGTGGAGAACTCTTCAAAAAGACCGGAAGAAAACATCGAAAGCGGCCAAGAGCAAATTTAAACAGTTTGTGAAAAGTTGGATGATCTCTTTGATATTGCTCAACAAGATGCCTTGGCTCTGATGAAATCGGGGGAGAAGATAAGGCGTTTCTCGTGAAACAGAGGCAGAAGGGCCGCCCAGGTTCCATGACTGGAGTGGATCTCAAGTTGTCTCGAGCTGAAAAAATCAAGGTGCAAAAGGAACTTGCAAAAATGAACCGACAAATCCAAGAAGCAACTTTTGATATTGGTGAGTTTTTTTTATTATTAGTATTCTAAAAAATAGATAAACAAATAAGTAAATAATTTCATTATAATTGAAAGAAAATTGTACATGAGAGCATGATTTGGCATCTTTATGATTGAGTTTATATTTTTTAAATAATACCTTTTGATAATTAGAAGTTGGTAATTTTGTACCTATGTATTATTACTATTCTGCTAAAACGACAAGTTTTTATAGTCTTTTTTTTTTTCTCTTTCTTTTGTTGCTTCTTAGAGACGGATGATGAAGACAAGTTCGAAGAAGGAGAAGAAGACACTGAAGAGGACAGCATCTACCAGGAACTTGAGAGCTTGGAGGAAATGGACATCCCTGAAGAAGCTGCAGAAGATCCAGGTCCATCTGAGAGCAAGAGAATGAAAGTTTCATTTGCAAGGGGCGTTAAAGAGATTTTAAACATGAAATTGTCCATTTTATTAGATCGATGTAAGGTATCCGACAGAAATGCCACGAGAATTTTAATAGCTACTCTAGAAGCACTAAACCTTGACCCTCTTGAGTACAAAGTCTCGAAAACTTTATTACATGATAGAAGGCAAATGTTCAGAGAACAATATAATAAAAAAACTTTGATAAAGTAAACATTCTTGAAAAAGAGCCAGTGGTTGTCCATTGGTGCGGTAAACTTTTACCGGGTGTTTTAAAAAATGAACAATGTGAGCGAATAGCTATAGCTATTTCATATGGCGAAAAGGAACAGCTGCTGGGAGTTCCTGTAACAGCAAACAGCTCTGGAGAGGAGCAAGCCGTAGCCGTATATGAATGCCTACATGAATGGGGTCTTCTCAACACCGTCAAGGCGATGTGCTTCGACACTACAGCATCCAACACGGGAAGACTCAAAGGAGCATGCGTCATATTGGAGCAAATGTTAGGAAGAGAATTGTTATACCTAGCTTGCCGTCACCATATCTTGGAAATTCTGTTAAGAGGCGTATTCGACACAAAAATGGGATCAACCACTGGACCTCATCGAGACATTTTCAAGAGATTCCTCACTGCGTGGCCCAAGATAGACAAAGGAAAATACGACACAGATATCAATCTAATACAAAAGCAGCTAACTCCAGAAGTAATTGCAAATGTTACTGCTGAATTCGAGACCAAATTAACTGAGAGCCACCCCAGAGATGACTACAAGGAGCTATTGCAGTTGGTTCTCGTATTTGTTGGATCACTAGACGGCAATGTTGTGGGTTTTAGAACTCCAGGAGCCATTCATCACGCTAGGTGGATGGCAAAGGCTATTTACTGCTTAAAAATGTTCATTTTTTCGTCGTCAATTTAAGATGTCTAAAGAAGAAGAAAGTTCTGTGCGTGCCATTTCTGTTTTCCTATTTAAAACATATTGTAAAGCTTGGTTCAATGCTCCAAAAGCTCATCTTGCACCAAAGCAAGATTTAGGTACTTTGCATAGTCTGTTAGACTATAAAAAATGTGACAACGACATTGCAGAAATAGCCCTGACCAAATTTTCGAACCATTTGTGGTATTTCAATGCAAAGTTGGTGGGATTATCGTTTTTTGATCCCATCATTACAGACGATGAAAAGTTGTTAATGGCTAATAAATTGCTCAGTAGCACAGATGAACCATCACAGCACGCTAGGGTTGCAAATCCAAAAGTTAAGAAAGAAAACTTAAAAGAGGTAGTTGAGGGAGGATTGGTAAATTTACTTACCAAAGAAACGTTTACATTCTTTGACCAATTTAATATAAAAACAGATTTCCTAAGACAACATCCAAACACCTGGCCTCAAAATAATGACTTCCAAGAAGGATTGAAAATTGTCAAAACATTAAAAGTACTTAATGATATGGCTGAGCGTGGTGTTAAATTAATAACCGACTTTAACGATCTTCTGACAAAAGATGAAGACTAAAAGCAATATGTCCTGCAAGTTGTAAGTAAATGCCGAGCATTATATCCTGACGTTTCAAAAACTACTTTAACAAAAGCTCTAGAATAGATTAGATAACTATGTAAAATTATCAATTCATGTAGGTACAATGCTCCAAAAGCTCATCTTGCACCAAAGCAAGATTTAGGTACTTTGCATAGTCTGTTAGACTATAAAAAATGTGACAACGACATTGCAGAAATAGCCCTGACCAAATTTTCGAACCATTTGTGGTATTTGAATGCAAAGTTGGTGGGATTATCGTTTTTTGATCCCATCATTACAGACGATGAAAAGTTGTTAATGGCTAATAAATTGCTCAGTAGCACAGATGAACCATCACAGCACGCTAGGGTTGCAAATCCAAAAGTTAAGAAAGAAAACTTAAAAGAGGTAGTTGAGGGAGGATTGGTAAATTTACTTACCAAAGAAACGTTTACATTCTTTGACCAATTTAATATAAAAACAGATTTCCTAAGACAACATCCAAACACCTGGCCTCAAAATAATGACTTCCAAGAAGGATTGAAAATTGTCAAAACATTAAAAGTAGTTAATGATATGGCTGAGCGTGGTGTTAAATTAATAACCGACTTTAACGATCTTCTGACAAAAGATGAAGACTAAAAGCAATATGTCCTGCAAGTTGTAAGTAAATGCCGAGCATTATATCCTGACGTTTCAAAAACTACTTTAACAAAAGCTCTAGAATAGATTAGATAACTATGTAAAATTATCAATTCATGTAGGTACTACGTCTGTATCTTTTCTGTGTCGGTTTTTGTATGTATTATATACCTAATTTTTATATTTTAAAATAAAAAATGTCATTAGACTTATCAGTATTACTTGTTTTTTTATTATATTTCTACTTTAAACTCAAAAATATACCAAAAAAAGCAAAATTTATCACTTAATAACAAAATATACGAAGTATGCTCCTAGTGGTACCAGGTCACGTTTTTGGGGCTAAAGGCTGTTGTAACTCGATTTGACTTAAAATAATAACAATTATGTATAGAATATAAATTTTGAAGAACAACATTAGCTTTCCTTTGAGATATAAAGCGTGTTTCTATTATTTACCGTTCTGGAGTTATGGCTCCATATGTCAGCTTTTTGGCCAAAAATTTGGATTTTTTCAAACTTTGAGCGACGAGCGGCACGGGTTAACGTCGTTTAATCGAGCTCAAATTTGGGCTATCTCAATATCTGGAAAGGGGAATCGTTTTGTGGGGTCCAGACGAACAAGATTCCGACATTTTTTTTTCCCCCTCTATGAGATCCGGTCACTCTATATATATATATATATATATATATATATATATATATATATATATATATATATATATATATATATATATATATATATATATATATATATATATATATATATGTATATATATATATATATATATATATATATATATATATACACTGAAGGACAGTAAAAGAGCTACTGGTAACAAACAAACTTAACAATAACACTGGGATTGCTCTTTTCAGGTTGAGAGTGCAAATTGTGTTGCTGAATTTTATTTTTAAATTCTCGAGCTTTCGTTTGTGTTTACAAACTTCTTCAGGAGATCTGTAAAAGAGAAACCACCAATAATGAGGATTAAATTATGTAGATTATATCAGTTAATGAACTTCGTTATTATTATGAAAGTCTTTTATACTTACAAAATGTATCAGTGATTGCTCTCCAAGAACAGCGGTAAAAAACGTAAAGCTCCAACATGGTAGCACATTAAGACAATAAAAGGGCACTATTTAACATAATCAGATTTTGTAAATTGAGCAAGATGATCCAAGATTTAATTTAATAATTTTTATAGAGACAAATTTTCAAAGGTGCCATCATAAATTTCTAATTTGACAGAAGACAATTCTTATTTTAGTTATTTATATATTTATGGATAGTTCACAACATATCAGAAATGTACAAATTAAATTTACTAAATGACAGATAAAAGTACTAGAATGGTGGATACTTGATACCATAACCCACATCAGTCCACCCAGATCTCACATCTTTAAGAATTATCATTTACAGCAATTAATGAATATATTCAGATTTAAATACCAAATTAGATGAAGAATTAAAAATTATAAGGGGATAGTTACATATAAATTAAATAACAATCAAGTCCATAGACTCAACTGCTACAGTCAGAATATTGAATTTGTCAGAGAGAAAAATTTAAATTACGTTTTTTAAAGGCCTCATTGACTTTAATATCTTTAGTTAAATTCTGTGTAAGCAGATACGTATATATAGAACTTAAACCCTGAATTTCCTTTTTGTGGTTGAGACTATTATCGCAGCAATGTATGTAACGCATTTCTAGAAAGCTGCGTTAAGTTAAGTTATTTTCAGTAGCTAGGATAACACTCTCGTTGTAGTTCACCTTTTGATCGAAGTTGTTGACGTGCATACTGAGGCTTGTAGCATTCGGTTTTTTTGCACAATCAATTTTAGGTAGTGCTACTCTTTTTGAGAGTTTCCGAGAGGTCTGTCCTACATACACAGATCCACATGTACACTTGATGTCATACACTATATTAGACATTTGAAAATTATCAGTTTTATCTTTTTTAGTGGAATAGAACATATTCATTTTTTTGACATTATAATTCGCAATCTTCACATTTGTGCCTTTGAAAAGAGATGTGATTGACTGAGATAGGCCATGAATATATTGTAGCTTAGCAAATTTTATTTCATTATTATAGTTCAAGTCAACATTTGTGGAAGTTTTAACCTGTGTCTCATTTTGAAAAATCTATTTTAGAAGATCAATTGGATAGCCATTATTCAGTAGTATAGTTTCAAGTGTTATTTTACTTTTTTCTTTGAAATTTGGATGACAGATTTTTTAAATTCTATTAAGTAAAGCCCTAACAGTATTCATCTTCTGTTTAACAGGGTGATAAGAATGAAATGGTATGTATCTACCTGAAGCAGATTTTTTCCTATACCAATCTAATTGTATCTCATTATTATCAGCTCTGACCTATATATATACATATATATATATATATATATATATATATATATATATATATATATATATATATATATATATAGGTCAGAGCTGATAATAATGAGATACAATTAGATTGGTATAGGAAAAAATCTGCTTCAGGTAGATACATACCATTTCATTCTTATCACCCTGTTAAACAGAAGATGAATACTGTTATATATATATATATATATATATATATATATATATATATATATATACATATATATATATATATATATATATATATATATATATATATATATATATATATATATATACAGTCGACTCTCTATATAGTGAAAGACCAAAATGTTGACTTCAGAAAGTTTTTCATTATATAGAGTTTCACTGTAAACAGTGTCGACTGTATATATATATATATATATATATATATATATATATATATATATATATATATATATATATAATATATATATATATATATATGTATGTATATATATATATATATATATATATATATATATGTATATATATATATATATATATATATATATATATATATATATATATATATATATATATATATATGCAGAGAGAGAGAGATATCACCATAGTGTAGCGTAGTGGTTAAGGTGTCTGCCTTCTACGCCGGAGATCTGAGTTCGAATCTCGGCTGGAAAAAAAAGTAAAAAATTAAAAAAATTCCAACGTGACTATAGCCTCTCTTGGGAAGGCAATGGCAAACCACCAGTACTATCATGCCTAGGAAAGCCCTCTCACTTTGACCGTTCTGAACCGGTATTAAACTGTAGGTCCCTGGGAACCACTTAAAAAGGTACCAACCACAGGCAAAGGCGAGAGGGCCGCCTACGTTCGTACCGGATATAGTACTTCAAGAAGAAGATAGCAAGTAACTTCTTATCGGTAAAAGAAATTACCTAGAATAAAATGATTGTACCCAAACTATATTTTTATATTGTGTTATGGTTTCTATTCCTTATAAAATGATTGAATGTAGAACAAATTTAGGACGTTTACTAGCTCTAAAAAAAAACTTATCCTATGAAGCCATTAAAAAACGTGGTATTAAGATAAAGTACGTGTGGATTCCCAATGACAAGCACTAGAAGTATATAAAAAACTTTTGTTTTTAAGCACATATCAACACAAAAAATTAATTAAATCAACAGCGTTATTACACCTGAATTACATACCGTATTATAAATTCTTGATGATAAAATGTAAGATACGAACCTAGGCCGTACATATGCTATTCACAGTGAATAAATTAGTTGACCAGTTAACTATATAAATATATTATAAACTATTTTTATTTTTTGCATTTAGGCGTTTCTGCAAAGTTTTCTTTGGGTTATCATAAAATATAAAATCACAAACATATATATATATATATATATATATATATATATATATATATATATATATATATATATATATACTCTGCATCTACAAATTCCAAGATCTCAAGACCGGCGTTTGATACCATAAGTTATAGTTATAATATAGGAAATATAGATCTGAATGCGGAATTTCGTCACCACTCCTTACAATTGCAAGCCGTGGCGAACACATTAGCTGCTAGGACAATCTGACCTACTGATTAGGCTAGGAAAACGTAGGAGCTAAAAACGCATCGCCACAAGCCGAAAACAGAATGGAAACAAATATTATAAAATAAATAAGGCCATAAAATAACAACAAAATCTAATGGCCACTTGTACACACAACAGAACAAAAGTCATCCTACCATACATTAGGGAGACCACAGACAGTATGGAACGCCTGCTGCGGTGACAAAATATATCAGCTGTATACAAACCACGGCCAACAATAAGATTTAAAATCTAAAGAAATATTTAGTACAGATACAATCCTGTTATGGAAATAATGATACCAAAATAATCTATTTCATGTTGTAAAGTAAAGAAAAATAGAAGCAAGTAAACGGTCCCGAAAAATACTGAATATCAAATGTAACGAAGCAGTACCTATACCATCACCTTACGTCCTTGATGACGCACAATGGGTAACTACATAGTGAAAGTACTTCACCCGCCGCGTGCCGGCTACCGGACACAAACTTCAAGGAAAACATACCCGACGATTAGAATAATATTTCACGCTACGATTATTCGAGAGGTAGTACACTTATTTCATCATATTGATTCTAAACTACAGACAATATACATATTATATTCACTTGGTTTCGAGTACACGACCCTGTAAGTGATCTTATTGCTTGCTTGTTATTTATTTGTTTATGTATTTACCACCGGTTCTTAGAAATAAAAAATGACCGCTTAGTAATAAATTATTATAATCGGCTTGGTAACTAGAATGGCACCAGATGTAGTGTCATCGCACCAAGGTTTCAAATCCTTTAACGATTTTGAATTACTGTCATTCATCTACCCCAAGTTCAACAAAAACACTGCATTATCAGTTTAAAAATTCTCATATTGTAATGCTAACAGAAAGATTATTTTCTGTTGCTATCTTTTCAAAGTTTCTAAATATTTTGATAACAACTGTTTTTACATTTGTTATAAAATAATGATATATATATATATATATATATATATATATATATATATATATATATATATATATATATATATAATAGAGTGTTATGGAATTCACTGCAAATACTGGAACTGGCGCCTTGTAGCAAGGCAGATTGAAGAACATTCACCTTAAATAGCGGATCTCAATAATGAAGAAACCTTAAAGAAATGACGACTTAAATTTTTTTTTCATGCCACCACTGGTGAACCCTACAACTATACAATATCGCCGACCAGAACGTAAGGCCTACAGTGTTGTTCACATTTAAACAGGCATAGAACATAATTAATATTAATAATGTGTCACCAAGTAATTAAAATAATTACTTCGTGACACCAAGAAATTAATTACAAAAGTTTTATATTTAAATATTTTGTTATAATAAATAAAAATTTTAACAAATGTAAATGACATAAATTTTCTTTATTTCTATGTAAAAATGACGACTTTACTTTATTCTAAGGCCGACAAAGGATCTCTGATCCGATGCCAATAACAAAGGATTTGTTGTTAACATCAGCGACTTTCTGTGTAGCTTCTTAGTGACTCACTTCTTGGTGGTGGCCAAGTGATAACGTTCTCTACCAAAACGTCAAAGCGACCGTTTATAAATTTTGCAGTATGTCGTAGGTAAAGTGAGGCAAAGATCAACATATTGCAGGTTTTTTTGAAGACTAATATAGTGGTGTTAATCAAGAAAGTTGTGGAAAATATAGAATATACCAGCAAATGTGGTAGTTGGTGTCGTTCGGTACAGTTAATTTAGTTATAAATATGTCATGCACAACTTAGAACATTTCATATGGAGATCGACTGCAATTTAGGGTACATAACGTTTTTAAACCTACTTTGTTTTTTCACTTTAATACTAAAAAAATCTCACATTTCGTACAAGAAAATCGTTTATTATTTCGTTATTAATATAGGAAAAGTTAAGAGAAAAAACCTATTTGAAATACTGTTTCTAATTTGCCCAAACACAAACAGTTGTTAACATAGAAGTCAAAATCAGCTGTTAAAGTGTAATAATCCAGTTGCTCGTCGTCGTTACCAACGAATTATTTCTTATCAAATAGTTGATAAAAAAAAAATTATGATTAAATATTATTTTTACTAGGTGTTATCTATTAGTATTCTCATTTGTTATTAGATTAATTTTACCTGAAATTTGAAAATCTGTAATTGTTAAAGAAAATCGTATGTTTGGCAACACAGGCCTGCGCCTGAGCTTGTTCGTACAATGGTGGCCTTTCAAGTACTGGTTGGTTTCGTGGTAAAATCCAGTTTTGCTCGTTTTTTAATTTTTCAAAAATTTTTAAATTTTAAGAAAGTATTGAATATGCTTCTACATGACACCACGAGGCACCTGTTTCAAAATATGCAGTGATATAATATACATAAAATGCAACGTCTCTCTGTCTGTCTGTCGGGTGTGTCTGTCCGTCCGTTAGTCATCACTTGAGAAACATCTATTCGATTTACGTGTTTTTTTTAAATATACATATGTTCCCTGGCCAGGTTATACGATATGTTTTATTACGTCAAATAACATAAGGAATAAGCAGTGACGATAATAGTGAATCAACTCACGAAAAAGTTTGCCGCTAGCGCGTTCTCTTGCAATACACTGCTTAAACCATTAAATATGGAACAATAAATGTAGCAAAGAATATAACATATATAAAATGCAACGTCTCTCTGTCTGTCTGTCTGTTATTGCGCTTATAATTTGAGAACCACTTATCCGATTTACATGTTTTTTTTTTAATTCATACATTTGTTCTCTGGCCAACTTTTTTAAAATTTTCTGTAATATATATAAAATGCAACGTCTCTCTGTCTGTCTGTCTGTCCGTTAGTGCGCTTATCACTCGAGAACCATTTATCCGATTTAGGTGTTTCTTTTTTAGATTTATACATATGTTCTCTGGCCAAGTTATGGGACGGACCTATTTTATTACGTTAGATAATATAAGAAATAAGCAGTGACGATAATAGTGAATATAGTCGGAAAAAAGTTTGCTGTTAGCGCACTGTCTTGTAATACCCTGCCTAAACCGTTTAATATGGAACAATAACATGTAACAAAGAAAACAATATATATAAAATACAACGTCTCTCTGTCTGTCTGTCCATTAGTGCGCTTATCACTCGAGAACCGATTTACCTGTTTTTTTTAATTCATACATATGTTCTCTGGCCAGGTTATATAATAATAATAATCTATAGGATATATGAAATGCCACGTCTCTCTGTCTGTCCGTTAATGTGCTTATCATTCGAGAACCACTTATCCAATTTACGTGTTTTTTTTTTTTTAAATTTTTAACTTAGTTATATATAACATAGTTATCAAAAAAATCTATAATATATATAAAACGCAACGTCTCTCTGTCTGTCTGTCTGCCTGCCCGTTAGTGCGCTTAGAACTCAAGAACAACTTATTCGATTTACGTGATTTTTTTGAATTCATAGACATGTTCTCTGACCAGGTTATAGGATATATTTTACTACGTTAGATAACATAAGGAATAAGCAGTGGCGATAATAGTGAATCAAGTCCACGCGAGCGGAGCCGCGGGCACGACTAGTTTTTAATAAAATTTGGCACACTTTTTTGTTAATATAAAAGCTATATTTTCTTATAGTTTGTAGCCGTAATATCGAATTGACCGGAAGTTACCCGCAAAAACAACGGACAGAAGCTGAGATATTTAAGAAATAGTGAACTGAAAGCGTTAAAATAAAAGTAGCTAAATCGATTTTGAACCTATACCCAAAAATTTCTAAAAATCATGAAAATTTTACGGCACATGCCTCCACTATAGTGTTACTGAAAATTTTCAACATTTTTCGGAAGAGGTAATAAATCTTGTGCAGGTCCAATTGTATTATAAATACTATTTATAGTTTAACGTATAAGAGGGTTAAATGGGCGAGTCAGAGGGTGGCTTGGAACATATCTTATTTTTTTAACATTTTCAATTATAACAGAGATCGTATGATTATGGAGTGACCTCAAAAAAAAAATTATATCTATATCTATATGGGCCAGGTAAATAACTTGACCAATTTTTATAATTAACATTTGAAGTTGTTACATACGTTATTCAATTAAAGACACGAAGTTTTTAAAGTAATTACTTTAGTTACTGAGACACTAAAAACAAGTTGGCGTATTTTAACGGTTATTATACTGGTACGTCACAGTCAATTTAAATTTTGACCCTGTTGACTTCATTGACTAAAGATTCCTGATGAAGCAAGATAAAGCAACACTGACAATCAGACAATTTTGGCGCAATTATGTCTGAAATATTGTCATGTCGTCACAATGAAAAGCGTGGCAAATTAAAAACAAAAATTCAACATTTCGTAGTTATCGGATTACAAATAAGCATGTTGCCAAATTAAATCGCGAGATACATCATGCAGAAGAAAAAATATTTTGACGGTTGACTTATCAGAAGTTAGTAAATGCGATATAACATTTTAAGGTAATTTTTGCACATCCAGGTGTATATATTAAATAAGTTTTATTAACGTAATTAATTAAAGTATGTCCTGACTAAACTAACAACTGTATACATATTTTTAACACGTTAAAATTATCGCTAAACCAAATACGTGAAACTA
This sequence comes from Pachyrhynchus sulphureomaculatus, assembly GCA_019049505.1. NCBI lineage: Eukaryota > Metazoa > Arthropoda > Insecta > Coleoptera > Curculionidae > Pachyrhynchus > Pachyrhynchus sulphureomaculatus. The sequence continues at coordinate 124,318,404 of CM032455.1, read as the reverse complement.
AATAAAATAATATAAAAAGTACAAGTGGAACTTTTTTTTTATGGATCTAGCACATGTGCTGCAGTAAAATCCTTAAAGTGTTACAGGAGCGACGCGTGTGTGGAAAAAGCGATTCATGTTGGTCTTGAACGCCGTAAATTGTACTCGTTGGGAAACACAGTCCTGGGGGCAAATTATTTCAAAGTGATGAGGTTCTTCCTATAAAAGACTGTTTGAAAAGAGTTGTACGAGGAGTAACAAGCTGAACCTTTTACAGATGTAAAATATTAGCGCGACATGTATTTCAAGCATGCACCGCTCTGGGAGCGGACTACATCCATCGAAAACTTTAAATGAAAATACTTGCAGGATAGACTCAAGTCGCCAACCGTTCTTCGACGTTCCAACGAATTAAGGCACCCGGCCACTTCCAGGTCTCCAATCAGGCGAATAACAGAATAGAATCCAACAAATGCAGTGTATGTTTGGGAGCAGAGTCCCAAACATGAGAGCATTATTCCATAATTGGTCAAATTTGAGCTTTGTACAAAATTAACAGTTGTTGTGGAGTGTAAAACTTTCTGGTTCGAAATAATATTCTCAGTTTTGAGAAGCTCTCTTTGCTACGCCTACCCCATGTTCATGCCAAAACATATTTGCTTCCAAATTAACGAGCAACAGTGACGATGCGAAAGGAATGGAGTTCCCCGACATAACTATGTCGGGTTCAGCAACGTTAACTTTTTTAGAAAAAACTGCCGCCTGGGTTTTTAAAGCGTTAAATTCCACTGTCACCCCAAGATAGAATTTCTTCCAGGTCTTTGTTAAGTTGGATGATTTCCTGTTGTCTCCCGATATTAGTCTGAGTACTCGTTGTCTGAGGGTTCGAAGTGAATGAAAAAATAAGCGTACTGTCATCTGCAAAGCTGTAGATTGGACTCCCGGTCTTTTCCAGCAGATCGTTAATGTAAATGAGACAGAGAGTAGGGGACAGTATGGAGCCCTGGGGCACTCCGGCGTTAATAGTGAAAGTGTTAGAAACAAATCCATCGACTGCCACTTGTAAAGAACTTTATCTGAGGTAACATGAGAGCCACAAACAAAACTTTTTAGACATACCAAAAAAGCATAGTTTAGCCAGCAGTCCATCGTGCCAAACGCGGTCGAATGCCTTGGATATATCAAGAGCAACCGCTCGAGATTCTTCAAAGTGTTCAAATGCGTTATTCCAAACATGTGTTACATAAGCCAGAAGATCTCCTGTTGATCTATGTTTACGAAAGCCATATTGATGAATCCTTCAAGATAGTTTAGAAGATGCTAATTGATAGCCTTTTCTATGACCCTCGATATTATTGAAAGCAATGCGACTGTCTGGTATTTATTTGGCAAGGTCTTCTTGCCTTTCTTAGGTATTGGCTGAACTGTGGCACATTTCCAGCAGGAAGGAAATATTCCTTTTATGTAGGATAGGTTGAAAATTCTACGGAAACCTGGTATTAGTTCCCTCGCATAGTTTTTGAGTACTATGGCAGGTATTCCGTCAACGCCAGAAGCTTTTTTGGTATCTAGCGCATTAAAATACATTTTATGATAGGCTGTCTGTCTAAAGACAATATTGGGCATCCTCGACTGCACTATGGGAATAGTAGGTGGTGTTCTGTACGTCGATTACTTTTTAAATAAAAATTTTTGTTATGGAGGTATAATATGAACAAGGTTTTCACAAAATACACCCCAAATGAGTTTTCAACAAAGTTTTTTTCCTATCTTTAATGAAAACTGATGACCTTGAAATTTTTGTTTTTTTTTTATATACCAGATAAATTATTAAAGGTAATGCACTCGTGATAATTTTCGTTCAATTTACACCCTATGGAGAATAATTCAGAATTTTTTTTCAAAATTTTTTGATCAGTGCTTTTCAAAATAAGGGGGAGGATAGCGATTTCTCGCTCACTTCCGATTTTACTGCCCAAGATTAACTCCTTAAGTCAAAATTTAACTTTCAAGACTATAAGGCTCTGATGATGTCATCAATTCCTCTATTAGTACCAAACTTCAACTTCCTATGTCAAACAGTTTCGGAGAAAATAGCGTATGACAAATCGACAGACACACACCGAAGTTATCTTGTAAGTGTTCCGTACTTAACACTAAAAAGATAAAAAGAAGATAATTTCATTAGTGGCCCTGACAAAAGACATGGTAGTGCTATACACTACGTGTTCCCGATATTTTGATCCTCGTTTGTCACGCATTTAGAAATTGATTAGAAAAGATGACGATAGTTATGTTAGTAACTTATATATTGTTGGGGGATGCTGTCAGTTATGGTAGTGCTTCGAATATTTTGATCCTCAGCACAAATCCAATTTTTACGAACGAAAATTGGGAAGGTACGCTTCACTCAAAGAATTCACATACTGGGGCCTGTAAGTACATATTTGATTTAAGTAACAAAATGTTCTAAAATTTAATATGTTTCTTTCTGTGTATAATAAAACATCTTTTAAAACACAATGTTATCAGAATATTGTAAATATTTCGGGCGCGGTCAAGCCAATTAGCAACGGACCTTCACACTATTTAGAATAGAGTTTTCGTATGTCTTATGCTAATTTGGGTCAAGTTTTAAAATCTATTTTTATTTTTACTGCATGGTTTTTAATTTGTTTATGCAAGTTGTTAGAAAGTAGACCCATTTTCACACTTAATTAGTATTTTAATTTAAACATACACAGTGGTCAGGTAAGAAGGTTCTGAGGAAATAGGTTTTACAAGAAAAACAAAAAGAATAGATTTATGTCGAAGGTAATGTAACTAAATTAACAGTTTGTTGCTGAAAGTACGAGGATGGATTCAAAAGTTCGGGGCCTAGTCAAGAAAATAAAGTAAAACACGTACAAAAATATTTTTATTTTTCGACGTAATCTCCATCTAGCTCTATGCACTTATTTCACCTGATTTCCAAAGCTTCCACACCTGTTTCAAAAAAAGATTCCTCAAGGTTACTGGTTAACTGCAGCTTCGACTTCTTCATTTGATGAAAATTTCTGGCCACCGAGGTGTTTTTTTAGGTTTGGAAACAGATGAAAGCCCGAAGGTGCCAAATCAAGAGAATAAGCCGCGTGGGGCAGCAATGCGAAACCACAGTCACGAATTTGAGCCATAGAGTCAACAGACGTGTGAAAGCGAGCGTTGTTCTGATGGAACAATACTTTTTTTCTAAGTAATTCTGGGAGTTTCTCTTTAATTTCTTGACATAAATGACTCAAAAAATAGTAAGTCGAGTTTATTGTTTCGCCTTTCGGAAGGTAGTCCACCATAATAAAACCTTTAGCATCCCAAAAAACTGACGCGATCACTTTTCCAGCCGACAGAATCGCCTTCGCTTTCTTTGGGGCAGGTTCACTTCTTGGATTGTTGTTTTAACTCTGGAGTATAGTGACGAACCCAGGTTTCGTCTATTGTCACAAACCTGTTAAGAAAATCTTGCAGATCAGCCTCAAACATCTCCAAACAGTTGCGAGAAATCGTGAGTCGAATTCGTTTGTGTTCAACTGAAAGCAGTCTGGAGACCCACCTAGAGGAAACCTTAGAAAATCCGAGTTCGTTAGCAAAGATGTTTTGTGTTCGTTCATACTAAATGCCTATAGTGTCTGCAATCTCCCTGATAGTTAATCTACGATCTTTTAATATGATATCACACACTTTGCCAATGTTTTCTTCAGTCGTAAACGTCGTGGGCCGGCCGGAGCGAGGGTCATCTTCGATGCTCTCTCGTCCACGTTTAAATTCTGCAACCCTTTTTTCACAATGGTATATGACGGAGTAGATTCCCCTAGTGTTGTTTTTATATCATCGTGGATCTCCTTTGGTCTTAATATTTTTTTAAACAGGTACTGGATGACCGTACGTTGTTCAATTTTTTTCCATTTTTTCCAAGAAACGCTGCACTTGGTCTCACTAAACTCGTTCTAACCTAAAAGCCACAAATTCTACAGCAACAAAATTTTACACTCTGACAACTAAAGAAAGTACGAACTTACTGAGGGTACTATAATAAAAATATTATATTTATTTTTTGGTGAGGCAGCGAATTTTTCAATCTATCCTCGTATATTAGAAACTTCTAGGGTATATAGTACTTAACAAAATTAGAAAAAAAGAGTTCATAACAGCATGTTTGGTTTCCGAGATACAGGATTTATAGAGTCACATTTTGACACCAATGTTTTTCACACTTCAAGTTATATTTTCCTAAATACTCCCCTCCAAGCAATCAAGATTAATTAGCTGTTTGTAAAAATCGTCAGTGTCGTCGCAAAAAAAAAATTACCAGAGAAATGGGGGTTGACTCTGCCTACTATGTATATATTATAGTCCAGTCACATTAGGGGTTTCACCTCGGAATGAGGGATAATAAGCTGTAAACTTGTACAAACCATTATTTTGGCATTCTAAAAGTTGTCTCAAAAGTCTCATAAAATCTCGTGTCCGCATACGCTTAACCGTTTTTGAGATATAGCGCGGAGAGCGCGCAGCGCTCAGCCATACATGGCATAATGCAAGGTCAATCGTGAGTCCTGGTAAATAATAAGTCGTACAAAATTAATTAATCACTAAAAAATCTACAATTAGGAATAATTTTCATTATTTATTAATTAATACATTATATTTAATAATATTTTTCATTTATCAAATATATTCGTTTAATAATACTTACCCACTTCGAGTAATTAAAAAATTGTTAAGTAAATTACTTTATGTATATCTTAATTATATTCTAGTATATCTAAATTAGATTTTAAGTAGAAAAGAAATAGAGTAAAAACATTTTAAATATATCTTTATTTAGCAATTATGTATCATACATTAATTGAAGTTCAAATGTGGGGAGGATTTACGTAAACTTTAATAATTAGAAAGTCTCAATTTTCTTCTTCTTCGTCATCGTTTTCCGGTCGCTCGAAAATTTCCAATTCATTATCATCATCTTCGTTGTCAAGGATATTTGTCTAATAGTAGCTGTGATGAAAATGACCGTTCTCGTATTGAAGCCATTATTGCATGACTTATTGATGTGTATTTCGTTTTTAAATGATATGTTTTTCCTTTCCTATTTTTTATTATGACTTCTTGTAAAAAATGCAATAAAGTTTTTGGTATTTCTTCATTACTATCATCTAATATTTTACGCGGAGGTGGATAAGACTTGGTTTCGACTACAGATGATCGAATATCTTCCCTAACAATAGCTGCTGCAGCTTCTACAATTCGTAACCGTTCTTCTTCGGGATTCTTTTTTTTATTGTCGTACCAAACTTTTGCTAATATATTATCTTGTGTATCACGAAAAGATATGATAGTGAATGATCCTACCTTTCTCCAAATTATTATGTCAGTTAAATATTTTTGTTGAAGTTTGGTAATGATATTCGTATCATCTGGTACATACTCCGTAAGGACATCTTTAAGCTCTTTCAATGTAAATTGTGAATATTCATGATTTTCTATATAACAAAAAATGTCTGTCATTGCTTGTGTGACTTGATTATCTTCGCCAGGCTTCTTATCAGTAGATGGTACTCGACATAAGAAATTAGTATAGCAAATGGTATCGTATTTTGCTTCAGCGGCGATCAACTCGTACTCATAAAGTATACGATCTTTTACTAATTCTCTTAAGGAATCGCTTCGTTCTTCTGCTTTTTTGATGACATTGTCTTTGAATTCAAGAGTACTTACTTTACTAATCGTGCGTCTGTACTTCTCTTTTTTTGTCTCTGCTGCTTTATCAGCTGCTTGGCTACAAAATAAGCATAGTTTTTTGAAATCAAACACTTCATTTCTTTTTTTACGAGGTGCACTTGATGATGGTGAAGGTTCACCTTCTTCTAGGCGTCGTTTCGATGCTGCAATAGAATTTTTAGTGATGTACACTTTCGACACTCGACATGCACATTCACAGAGGTTAAGGTATGTAAATAGTATATGTGACCGTCATTTCTTTCAATACTTACAGTTTTTAAAGTTTGTAAGCCACGCACTACATTAACAGAATCACCTTCTGAAAGTGACTTATCACATATAAAACACAAATCAGCCATAACTCTTAAAATTGTACGTCCGTCGTTGCCAAGATACAATTTAAAACTAACGAATAAACTTGGTTAGTAGAAAGTGGTCTCTTGAAAAAAAAAATCGGTCTTAACTATACAATGGAACATCTGTCCCAACTGACTATAAATAGAAAATGTCATATTATAGGGGTCCATATTCCCAGGTATAATCATAATAGTAACATAAGTATTTAAGAGTTTATACATTTTAAAGAAAAAGTACTTAATTCTTTTTCTACTGAAAATATAATTAAGATATATTAGAATATAATTAAAATATACCTAAAGTATTTCACTTAACAATTTTTTAATTACACGAAGTAGGTAAGTATTATTAAACGAATATATTTGATAAATGAAAAATATTAATAAATATAATGCATTAATTAATAAATACTGCAAATTATTCATAATTATGGATTTTTTTTTAGGGATTAATTAACTTTATACGACGTATTATTTACTGGGACTCACGGTTGACCTTGTATTATGGCTGAGCGCTGCACGCTCTCCGCGCTCTATCTCAAAAACGGTTAAGGGTATAAAGAAATATTTAGAACAAAATTTGTAGAGAATTTTACGCTCTATAATTTTTATAATAAATACAAATATCATTGAAACCATAGGAAGCGAGATATTTGCGAAAAAACCGATTTTTGTGACCTTTGACCTTGAATATCTTAAGACGCAGACGCGAGAATTTATGAGACTTTTAAGACAACTTTTAGAATGCCAAAATAAAAGGTTTATACGGGTTTACAGCTTGTTATATCTCATTCCGAGGTTGACCCTCTTTTTTGGCTTAAGTGCTAGCAAAAAATGGAAACGCAGCTGGACCGGACCAACTGAGCACTGAAATTTTAAAACTCTTGGGTAATATAGGAATAATAGCCCTGACAAAACTTCTTAGCTCCATTTATGAAGCTTGAATACTACCGACTAATTGGCTGAAATCAACATTTATCATGATTCCAAAAAAAAACAGAGCAACCAATTGTAGTGACCATCGAACCATTAGTTTCATGTGCCATATGGCTGGAAATGTGCCACGGTTCAGCCGATACCTAAAAAAGGTAAGAAGACCTTGCCAAATAACTACCGACCAGTTGCACTGCTTTCAATAATATCGAAAGTCATGGAAAAGGTTATCAATGAGCATCTTCTAAAATATCTTGAACGATTCAATATTATTAGCGATCACCAATATGGTTTTCGTAAACATAGATCAACAGGAGATCTTCTGACTTATGTAACACATGTTTGGAATAACGCAATTGAACACTTTGGAGAGTCTCGAGTGGTTGCTCTTGACATATCCAAGGCATTCGACCGTGTTTGGCACGATGGACTGTTGGCTAAGTTGCGCTCTTATGGTATGTCTAAAAGGTTCTGTTTGTGGCTCTCATGTTTCCTCAGAGAGCGTTCTTTACGAGTGGCGGTCGACGGATTTCTTTCTAACACCCTCACTATCAACGCTGGTGTGCCCCAGGGCTCCATACTGTCTCCTACTCTCTTTCTCATTTACATTAACGATCTGCTGGAAAAGACTGGGAATCCAATCTATAGCTTTGCAGATGACAGTACGCTTGTCTCTTCATTCACCTTGAACGCTCGGACATCGGCTGCAGGTCGTTCAACTTAACAAAGACCTGGAAGAAATTCTATCTTGGGGTGACAGTAACCAAGTGGTATTTAACGCTACAAAAACCCAAGCGGCAGTTTTTTCTAAAAAAGTTAACGTTGCTGAACCCGACATAGTTATGTCGGGGCACTCCATTCTCCTAGCATCGTCGCTCAATTTGTTGGGCGTTAGTTTGGGAGCAAATATGTCTTGGCATGAACATGTTGCAGGCATAGCAAGGAGAGCTTCTCAAAAGTTGGGAATATTATTTAGAACCAGAAAGCTTTACACCCCACAACAACTGTCAATTCTTTACAAAGCCCAAATTCGACCAACTATGCTCCCACGTTTGGGGCTTCGCTCCCAAACATACACTGCATTTGTTGGATTCTGTTCAGAGAAGAGCGGTCCGTCTGATTGGGGATCCGGAATTGACTGCCGGCCTTGATTCGCTGGAACATCGAAGAACGGTTGGCGACTTGAGTCTGTTCTACAAGTATTTTCATGGAAAGTGTTCGAAGGATGTAGCCCGCTTAATTCCTCCCAAAGCGGTGCATGTTAGAAATACACGGCGCGCTGGTGCTTCGCATCCGTATGAGGTTCAGCTTGTTACTCCGCGTACAACGCTTTTCAAGCAATCTTTTATATGGAGAACGTCATCCCTTTGGAATAATTTGCCCAGCGCTGTGTTTCCCACCGAGTACAATTTACAGCGATTCAAGAACAACGTGAATCGCTTTTTCCGCACTCGTGCCGCTCCTGGAGCGCTTTAGGGACTTCCCTGCAGCACGTGTGCTAGACCAATAAAAAAAAAAAAAAATATTATAAACATGAAGAAAGAATTGGTAATAGTCAATATGAGTTTCTTTCGGGAGTTGAGGCCGTGTTCTCCAGGTATTAACTTCCTGATGTTTCGTTGATACTGCGGTCAACATTTTCACAGGCGATGTGGCAGTGGCCGAAGGTTTCTTCTTGGCTGTTCACTGTCAACTGTGTTCGACGATTTAGCGCTGTCTAGTATTGTGTGTTCCGGAGTAGGCGTGGCCATTTGGACTCTCGGCCAATCAGGCACCAGCAACACTTCCCTGTTTCTTAACGTTTTTGTTTGTCGTAATGTGGGCGTCGAAGTTTTGCTGAGATTAAGCTCTTCGTCTTTTTTATTGAAATTCCATTTGTCTTTGTGGATTGCAATAGCCTCTCTATATAACCTCGGGTAGTAGCTCGATGCGTTGGCTAGAACTTGAGTCTGGTCGAACAGTATTTTGTGGTCTTCCTGGATCAACGTGTGCTCGGCTACGACAGCTTTGTCTGTATGTCCTAGTCCCTTTTGTGTTCAGCTAGCCTTGAATTAATGCGTTTCGTTCTACCAACATAGACTGAACCACAGCTGCATGAAATTCGATATACGCCTCTCTGGTCTTTGACCGATCTTAGGTTCCATACTGTCTCCTACTCTCTTTCTCATTTACATTAACAATCTGCTGGAAAAGACCGGGAATTCAATATACAGCTTTGCAGATGACAGTACGCTTGTCTCTTCATTCACTTTGAACGCTCGAACATCGGCTGCTCAGGCGAGTACCCGCAGACAACAGGAGGTCGTTCAACTTTACAAAGACCTGGAAGAAATTCTATGTTGGGGTGACAGTAACCAAGTGGAATTTAACGCTGCAAGAACTCAGGCGGCAGTTTTTTCTAAAAAAGTTAACGTTGCTGAATCCGACATAGTTATGTCGGGGCACTCCATTCCCCTAACATCGTCGCTCAATTTGTTGGGCGTTAATTTGGGAGCAAATATGTCCTGGCATGAACATGTTGCAGGCACAACAAAAAGTTGGGAATACTATCTCGAACCAGAAAGCTTTATACTCCATAACAACTGTTAATTCTTTACAAAGCTCAAATTCGACCCAACTATGGAATACTGCTCTCATGTTTGGGGCTCCGCTCCCAAATATACACTGCATTTGTTGGATTCTGTTCAGAGAAGGGCTGTTCGTCTGATTGGAGACCCGGAACTGACCGGCGGCCTTGATTCGCTGGAACATCGAAGAACGGTTGGCGACTTGAGTCTGTTCTACAAGTATTTTCATGGAAAGTGTTCGAAGGATGTAGCCCGTCTAATTCCTCCCAAAGCAGTGCATGTTAGAAATACACGTCGCGCTGGCGCTTCACATCCGTATGAGATTCAGCTTGTTACTCCGCGTACAACACTTTTCAAGCAGTCTTTTATATGGAGAACATCATCCCTTTGGAATAATTTGCCCAGCGCTGTGTTTTCCACCGAGTACAATTTACAGCGATTCAAGAGCAACGTGAATCGCTCTTTCCGCACACGTGCCGCTCCTGGAGCGCTTTAGGGACTTCTGTGCAGCACTTATGCTAGACCCATAAAAAAAAACTACCTATTTTTGAAACTACGAATGAAAATGGTAGGCTGCTATGTCTTGCCGGTTCTCTCGTACAGCATGGAAGCGTAGACGCTAACTGAAGTAATGCTTAAACGTCTACAGGCGTTCGAGAAGTGGGTGTATCGATGACTGCTGAAAATCAGTTGGATGGAGAGAATTAGTAACAACAGCGTTTTCACCTTCATGGACAAGGACGACCGACGCAAATTAGAATATTTTGGTCACATTTTGAGACATCTAGAAAAATAAGAAAGATTCCAGGCAGATGTGGTCCAGGGAGAAGAAAAACATCGTGGTTGAAAGATTTGAGGCAGTGGTACGGAATGTCTACGGTTCTACTCTTCCGAGTGATTGTCAATGAAACGATTATCATCAACATGGTAGCCAACATGATAACTAACGATCATTGAGCGGTCATGGTACTCGAAGAAGAAGAAGACTCATTTGTGTGAGGTATTTCATTTTAATAACCAAATAGCAAAAACTCGAGGTTCACTTGGTATAATGTATAGGTATAAAAAGTACCTACTTTTAAAGTTAAATAAAATTGTACGCATGGAATGTCTAAAAAAACTCTCTAACCAACACGTGAGGTTCTTTATATTATTTAGAAATAATAATAAAGTAGTTGTGCAATATTTACAAATAAATCCTAAAATATTTTAATGTCAATGTCTTAGGCAAGTATTTCTTTTATTATGCAGTTTCATTCTAGATGGGAATCCCTCCATGACCTAGAATGTTTAGTTATGCATTATTTTTCTATAAATGATATTGTTTCATTTAACTAAGAAAATAAAAAAGATTATATAAATTTTTATTTTAGAAAATCTAATAGTACTATAGGAATTAGTATTTGACATTACTCTAATGATACGGGTACAGTCTGTCAAGTAGGACCGTGTCCGCGATAATTCATTTTTGGAAGATGCGATTCAACAAAAAATCGGCAGAGGGAACCTTTGTCTACGATGTATTTTAGTAAAAGTATAAGTCGATTCCGAACTTCGTCGAATTCATATAAAATCCAAAATAAGTCATTTGTTTTGCGCGTCGGTTCGAGGCAGTCTTTCTTTGTTCCCATCCAAAGGGGTCTAAAATAACACATACCGCGTCCGCTAAGTAGTAAGTATATTAAAAAGTCGGTATCGTTTGTGGTGAAGTGGGTAAATAATTTTAACGAGACGAAAAATATCGATGACTTGCCAAAACATGGCTCGGTAGGCAAAGTCACTCCGAAAGTCGAAAAATGAATTGTATCTTTGTTTTCACGGGACTCGAAATTGACACTGGGTCAAGGTGCCGCAAAATTAATAAAATACGGTTTGAATGTGTCCCATGAGATCATTCGACAACATCTTAGTGCTCCTGGTATCAAATTCTGAAGTACGTTGAAGGAACCTTTGCTGAGCGAGGCAGCTCGCTTGGGCTCACCAGAGTGGCCCTCACAATCGCACTCTATTGAAAACGAGTCCTTTGTAAAGCGAAAAACTCTGAGGACTTTGACTCAGTTGTCTGGCGAGACTCGAAAAATTTGCAGAGTATGCAGAAAATCTCGTCGACAGCATGCCTCGAAGATACCAGGCGATTATTGATGCAGGAGGTAGTTGGACAACTTATCAAGGTAACTGCGACGTTGTTAGCACACCAAAGAATACATCGATGGCAAGGCAAGAAATGTTCTCGAAACACATTTTTTCAAGAATACGAGCGGTCACCTTCTTACTTGACAGACTGTATATAAGGCAATTTTTTTTGATAGTTATTGGCTTTCCGCCTATCCTCGAAATGTAATTACTTCCTTGTTCTGCATTTTTAAGATTAAACCAATTAGAGCAACAATTTTTATTTAAAAAATTTTATTTTATATAATCTTAACAAAAATGTAATACTATTTTTGTGATAAGAACTGAACTGTAGATAGATAGACATCATAAAAACTATCTTCTTTTTTTCTAGGCAGGGGACACTTGCTGCAGGTAAATTCCTAAAGTGCTTTAGAAGCTACATGTGTACGAAAAAAGCAATTCATGTTGGTCTTGAATCGTTGCAAATTGTACTTAGTGGGACCCACATTCAAAGCCAACTCATTGGAGAGGGATGAGGTTTTTCATAGAGAAGAATTCTTCGAAAGGGCGGTAAAAGGAGTGATAAGCTGAGCATAATACCGATAGGATATATTACTGCGATACTAGCGTGAACCACTCTGGGAGAAATTAAACGGGCCATATCCATCAAATAATTTTCGTGAAAGTACTTATAGAATACGATATACTCAAGTAATCAACCATTTTTCGATGTTGTAAGGAAGCAAGATTTCTGGTGAATAAATTCTAACAAATACAGCGTCCATTTGGTGAAAGAGGTTTGTATAGGATTTAAAGTGATTGTACAGTCTAAAACTGTCTAGTAGGAAATAATATTCCAAACTTTTGAGGGATTATCTTCGCTGTGCATGCAACATGTTTACGCTAAGAAATATTTGCTCAACAAAGGGTGTCAGACATGGCTGCTGTTTGTGGCCTACATTGTGCATGTGGAGGAATGGGAATACAATTGACCGACGAAATAACGTTATTCATTCTACATTTTGCTAACGATCAGGTGGTTATTGCTCAGGACAAGGACGATCTTGAATTTACGATAAGAAAACTGTTTCAAGATTATAAAAACTGGGAGTTAACAGTTACAAGCAAGGAAACCAAATATTTGTGTATAGGAGAAAAACAGGAAAGCCTTACTCTAAATATTGGTGATGTCATTGATGCTTGTGTGTCATGAGACACCTAAACTCTGTTTTGTGGACGATAGAGACATTTATAATGCAGTATTTAAAAGCATCATGTTTTACGGTTGTAAAACTTGACAATTAACGAAACGATTGGAACAGAAACTAACGGCACTCGAAATGGATTATTGACGAAGATTGGCTGGAGTGTCAAGAATAGGTAGAGTTAGAAATGAAAAAATAAAGGATGATTTCATTAGAAGGAAAAACTACTATTATTGAGGAAATTTAACAATGGTAACTTATATGGTATGGGCACGTGGAAAGAATGCAAGAATACCGGATACCAAAGATGGTTCTAATGTAGGTATCAAGCGAAAAGAGGAGAAGAGGGCAACATGGTTTGGCGGTGTTCATAGGGCAATGTAAGAGAGACCCGGAGACTGGGAAGATCGAAGGGGATTGAAACTGGAAACCGAGAGGCGAAGAACGCTATAAAAAACCGGATGGTTGACACTAATATTCAAGGTAAATGAAGAGTCGAGCATATTTTCATCGGCAAAGCTGTAGATTAAATTTCTGGTCCTCTCCAGCAGATCATTAATGTAAAGAAGAAAAGAGAGTAGGAGACAGTATGCAGTCTTGCGGCCCACCGGCGTTCATAGTGAAGATATTAGAAAATAATCTGGTAACTGCCTCTCGTAAAGAATATTCTAATCTAATATCATTTATTGAAGAAATTAGGAAGGGCTATGTCCTATAACTACTATTAAATGGGCTAATCTATCATGAGTATAATTTTGGATCCTAAGATATTAACACACAAATTAACTGAGGCTGGGTAAAGATTTTATATAAATGAGTTAAAAACATAAGGTATCTGAGGTTTAAGATATTTGATGAATTAACTTAATACTGATCCTAGGGCAAAGGGTCTGATGAACTTGTGTAGTGAGTCTTGTCGTTGGAAGGAGATCGGTAGGTATTTCAGACTGTGGGTTTAGGGGGGTGGGTGGCTTTATCCAGGAATCTGTGCTGAGCGTTGCTCATGAGTTCGCGGACTGTTGGTATCTGGAGATCACGGTGAATTTGGTTATTAAGAACAAGCCATGGGGCCGTTGACGAAGATGCGGAAGGTCTTGTTCTAAATGGTGTGGAGGGTGGATCTGTAGGAACGAGACAGTTGTCACCATGCTGGACTGGAGTAAGTGATGCTGGCCCTGATGATCATTTAGTAAATTGTCAGCTTGTTGTGTGTTAATAATTTATTGGACTTGTTGAGGAGGAGATGGAGCTTACTTAAGAGCTGGTTTGCCCTTAGGGTGATGGCTGTGACCATATATTAGCCACTTGTCGTAGAGTAGACCCAAATACTTGATGTTGTTGCTCCATTGGAGTCTGGTGCGATGGAGGGTGAGGCTGGCCGGAATGGTTCTGGTGGATTTGGCTCTCTGAGGAAACTCAAGAGCCATGAACTAAACCATTTAGACCTACTATAATAGCGTAACTTAGTCAAGAATTCGTCATGCCAAATACAGTCGAATGCGTTAGATATATCAAGCACAACCGCTCGAGATTTCCCATAATGTTCAATGACGAGGTTTCCATATATGTGATATAATTTAGAAGAAGTCCTGTTGATCTTTGCTTGCTAAGAATATTAAGTCCTTCAAAATATTAAAAAAAATACTTTACCTACTAAATAACCTTTAAAGTAAATCCCAAGATATAAGATCCTGCCTTTTTGCTTTTTCAATAGGGCAATAAACGACCCTATTAAGGTTTTGTGCATAGTTGCCAGGTATTACGATAAACATATTTTTTTTTGCCTGCTTTGTATACCGCCCCCACTTGCACCCGCAATCATATTGGATCTAATTTTACCTATACATTTACTACCTGCCAACCCGGTGGAGCCTTTTAAGTATTTAATAATATAGGCCTAATGACCACAGGTCCCCATTAAGATTCGAAAGATACTTTTTATTATTTTTATTTTTAGTTTTACTTACAACTTACAACGTAACGGTTCTATTTTAATTATGTGGCGGAAAACATTTATCACTTGACACTAAACAAATAGTGAAAAATATTTACGACAGTTTGGTAAAAATAAATTTGAATAAACAAAGTGCTTTTCAAGAAACTAGTGAACTAACAAAAACCCCAAATTCTACGATTAAGGGTGTTGTAGGAAAACCATCACTCAGGAACAGGAGAAAACGGAAAGATCTTCAAATGCATCATGTAGACGATTGTGAAAAAGACGTCATCAGCAGAAAAATATATTCTATGTATGAAGAGCAGTTGGTGCTGACACTAGACAAAATAAAATTAAGACTGGTGCAAGACGGGACCAATATACATTGTGGTCGATCAACTCTTCACAGAATTCTCTTAAGAATGGGATTCACGTTCCAAAAAAATCAACAAAAGACAAGTAGTGATGGAGTCACAAAGATTACGAATCTTGCGACATACTTATTTACGAGAAATTAAAAAGTATCGATCGGAGAATTGGCCAATAATTTACCTTGACGAAACATGGTTCCATACCCATGACACTGTGTAAAAAGGGTGGGTTGACAGCAGTACGAAATGTCAGATTAACACACCTTCAAATAAAGGTAAACGAATAATTATTTGGCATGCTGGATCTGAAAAGGGCTGGGTTTCAAATTGTCTACTATTTTCTGCAAAAAACATAAAAGATTCTAGTTGGGACTATCATGAAGACACGACCACAGAACTTTTTGAAAATTGGTTTCAAAATTCCATTTTGCCAAATGTTCCCGAACAGAGTGTTATAGTTATGGACAATGCAAGTTACAATAGTCGCCTACTAAATCAGGTTCCTAATGCAGTCAACACCAAATCGGAAATACAGGAATACATGTTAGAAAATGACATTTATTTTGACTTTAGTTATAAAAAGTAATTTTTGGAAGTTTTGAAAGACTATAAATTGAAGAAGAAATATGTTTTTGATAGTATGGCTGAGAATATGGGACACATTGTTTTGCGGCTTCCTCCATATTATTGTGTGTTTAATCCAATTGAACATATTTGGCATCAAGTTAAATCAGAAATAAAGGCACAAAATGTTTCTCCTACTTTAAGCGTGTCAGTGGTTGAATTAGTAAAAAAAGTTATAAATGATATACCTGTGAAAGCTGGAAGAATTTCATTCAGCCCATTGTTAAAGTTGAAGATTTATATATTTATGTAAATAATATAAAACCACTGATAATTACCTCAGCTGATGACAGTGATGGTGAAACCGAATTAGGTTTAAGTTAAAATATATTTTTATTTATACAATATGTCCCCTCTTGTAAACCCCATTCATTCAAACTGTATATTTATACTTCTTATCCATTTATTTTTACATGCATCTATAAATAAACATCTCCAAAAACATTTATAATGTTTTTTATTTGCATTAATGAATAAAATTCTTAAGTTCTTCTCTGCAACCTATCATAAACAAGAGGTCAGAATTTTTATATTGGCCACTCAAAACGGCAAAAATCAGGATCTTATATTTTGAGACACGCTATACCATAGCTCTTGATATTTTATTGGATACTTACGAACAATAGGATTATTTATCTAATGTTTTACTTTTAATATGTTCTGGCAAGTATTTCGCTATACTATAGCTTCTTCAGATGAGGAATAACTTGAACCGAGCTTAAGAATAAATGACATGCAACCGTAATTACAATAAAAAAATAATGAAAAAAGTTCCATTTAAAACGTCAGTGTGTAGTTGCATGCATTTGTAATATTAATTTTGGTGTTTTCTATCGTTAGTTGGCCTTAAGTATTTTTGTTCTTTTTATATGTCGTAAATATCCTATGTCTTGTATTGAGAATAACACTGGTCAACACAAGTCTTGTTTCCTTTATTTTTTTTTCTATTATTGGGTATTTCTATGGCCCTGACTATGAAAAAAATACTGGGAGATTGCTAACAGCTTTACCTTTTGAAATATACAGTTTTATTATTTTGCCAAAAAAAATACAAAAAAAATAATACATTATGTTAACAAAATTTCTATTGAACACTAGCAAATGATCTTTTATAAGATTTCCTTGAATGAACGACTTTAGGTAGATCTCGTTGCAAACTCCAGCAGTAGTCTGCCATCATATGTGAGTCCCACCGCCCCTGATAACGCTCTTCCATTGTCGGAAGATCCTGATGAAATCTTTCACCCTGCTCCTCACTAAAAAAATCACCCAGATTTTGTGGAAATCGGTCTAAATGCGAGTGCAGGAAGTGGATTTTTATGCTCATGTTTGCACCCTAGCTCTTGCAAGTTCGATAGCATGCACTCAACAAGCTCGACATGGGTCGTCAGATTTCTTTTTGCCTAGGAAGCTACTCATAACGAAAACAAATGAATTCCAAGCTTTGGATTCGACTTCAGTCATTGATTTGACAAAATTAGGATCTCTCACGAGTTGCCTAATCTGTGGCCTATCAAAAATACCAGCTTTCAATTTTTCTGAACTTAATTCTGGAAACTTGCGTGGAAGAAAATTAAAACATTCGCCACTTTTGTCAAGCGCCTTCACAAACTGTTTCATTATGCCGAGTTTAATATGAAGTGGTGGAAGTATGATGCGGTCTCGGCTAACTAAAGGCACGTTTATAACATTTTTTGTACCAACTTTTAGCTCTTCCCGCACTGGCCAAACTTTTTGTGACCAATGGTGTTGTTTGTCACGACTATCTCAGAGACACATGAAACAAGGGAACTTTGTGTACCCCCCTTGTTTACCTAAAAGAAAGTTAACCATTTTCAGATCAAATGATCCACTTGTGGTCTTGATACTTAATTTTTTCCATAACCTTAGAAACATTTACGTATTCTTCTTTTAAAGTCGTCGAATGTGCAATAGGTATAGATCCGTACTTGTTACCGTTATAAAGCAAAACACACTTTAAACTTCTTTTTGCTGCTGTCTATGAAAAGATCACTAGGTTGGTACTGTTTTAATCCCATCTGCTGCAAAATACCACCAACATCGTTACAAAAAACTAAATCCTTCTCTTGAGAAAAAATACGGTAACAGATTTTTTTTCTCGGGTACGATAAAATGTAATGTTGGTTTCCGGAATAAGCAAATTTTTTTCTTTTAAACGAGAAGCTAAAATTTCAGAAGCTTCTTTTGGTAAGTTCAGATCTCTTACTAAGTCATTTAGTTCTTTCTGATTAAATGGTTGAGGTTCTGAAAGGTCTGAATCAGAGTCTTCACTTGATGTATTTCGTTCGGGTTCACAGAGATTTGGATCATCAGAAGATTTAGATGTGCTGGGTTGTTGTACCTCTAGTGATTTTAATTGAGGTCGTTGAGCAGAAGATAAGTTAGGATATGACGACTTACTTCGATTTCCAGGGTTAATTCCGTTTATTTTCACAACGCAGAAGTAGCAATCATCATGATGGTTTTGAGGTTCTCGCCAAATCATGAGTGTTACGAACATTATTGCATCTCTTTTTCCACTGGACCATAACCGTAGACATACCACACATTTGTGGCATACAATATGAGGAACCCATGGCTTGTCCTGATTACACAATTTTATTTTAAAGTATTGATGATACGCAGTTTTCACAAAGTCCGATATAGGTTTTCGATATTTTGCAAATATATATTCACCACAAATAGAGCAAAAACAATCGGGATTAAGCACACAACATCTTCTTGACGAAGCCATATCTAAAACAACAACAAAATATATTTTAGTGTCCAATAAAAAACGAAAATCTAAGTAAAAATAGTAAATGAGGGTAGTTAGCTATAACTCAAAAACAAAAGCTGTTAGAGAAAAATTGTTGCCATATTTAAAAAATACGCGTCAGTTTGAGATAGAAACAAAAAAAAAAAATCACAGGAAACAAGCAATTTTCTTTTTTTTGTTGACCAGTGTAATCTACTGTCGAAAATTATTTGTTTAATTTTAACAAATGTTTATTAATAGAATTACAATAAATATTTCTGTTTCTAATTAAAATACTTGTGCCGTCGTCATAATTTACAATCGCAGTGAAGGTATTAAAAATATTCATTGATAAATCAATCAGATAAATAATAAAAAGGAGTTGCCTGAGGATCTTGGCTTTTGGCAGGCCAAAGTTCAAGCATAATTCTCAAAATTGAAATCAATATTACCACTTGTGACAAAAACTTTTTGTGTTTTATCACGAAGATAGGTTTTTATTTACAATAATGTAGGCTTGCTAATTCAAATATAAATAGTTTATGCATGCATTCCTTGTATTACAATATTCATTTCTTTTATGTGGTTAGTTGGTTGGTTGTAGGCAGTGTAGGTGATTGTGCCTGTTTGTGGACTGTAGCCTCTCGGCTTATTAAATTTCCTTGCTTATATTGTGTGAATTTCTGCTTAGAATGTTACACTTATCCTCAGTAGAATGCTAAAGCTCCCCTTTAGCTTTACAGCACATATGCCAGTCCCTTACCTGCTCGAAGTTTTTGATCTATCCGACAAAAGCCGTTAGTTCTATCGGAGAATCCACACCCATTCACAGATTTTGATCGCACCCAAGTCTATATGGTTTTCGAAATTATACGATTTTGTCGTGTAGTCAGATTGCATATTCATGAGTTTGCCGTGGACTGAGGTCCAACTTGATTTGCTGCTTTCGTACAAGCGTCGCCATTCTCGTGATTTAGAGTGCTGCCACATGGGCCAGTTTGTCGCGTCACGAAATAGCAATATTTCTAGGTGAACGATTTTAGACGAGCGACAGCGCTAATCAACTTTTACTAACACGTAGGCTGAAAACTTTTTGGTCTAGCTACTTAAAACACATTTTTTTTTTTGCAAAATTGGACTTTCTTCATCAATATAGTCCCCGCCCAGAGTGATACAATTAGTCCTCTCCGCTGTTCTAACATTCCTATACCTTTCTTGTAGCAGGATTTGTAATTGCCTTCAAAATAGGCCTCAGTTTCGGCGATAACTTCTTTATTGGAGCCAAATCTCTTTCCCGGGAGCATTTTTTTGAGGTCTGCGAATAGATAATAGTCGCAATCGCTGGGGGCCAAATCTGGAGAATATGGTGGATGAGGAAGAAATTTGAACTTCATTTCATGCAGTTTTGCTATCGTAACCATTGACTTGTGACACGGTGCATTGTCTTGATGAAAGAGCAATTTTTCTTTTTTATTTGGAGCAATTTCTTTGCGATTTTTGCCTTCAAACGCAACAGTAACTTTACATAATTGCTATTGATGGTAGTCGATGAAAATTATTCCATGCGCATCCCAAATTACAGAGGCCAAAACCTTCCCAGCCGACTGTAGTGTCTTTTGTAGCTTCGGGCGCCTTTCACCAGCTGCTGTCCACTCAGCTGACTGCCGATTTAATTCCGGTGTGTAGTGGTGGATTCAAGTTTCATCTATTGTCCCATATAGCGTGAAAAAATTCTTTTTATTGCGCTTAAACAAGTCCAAACAGCGCTCAGAATCACCAACACGTTGTTGCTTTTGGTCCACTGTGAGCAAATGTGGTACCCATTTCGAACAGAGCTTTCTCATGCTTAAATGTTCATGCAAAATATGATAAACACGTTCTTTTGATATCTTTAGGGTGTCAGCTATCTCACGCAATTTCACTTTACGGTCATCCAAAACAATTTTGTGGATTTTTTTGATGTTTTTTTTCGGTGTAACCACCTCATTTGGACGTCCAGAGCGTTCAGCATCATATGTATCTGTACGACCGCGTTTAAATTTAGCATACCAGTAAATAAGGAGTGATTTTCTAGGGGCAGAGTCTCCATAACACCTATCAAGCCATTGCTTGCAACGGTATTTTTTCCCATAAAAAAACAGTGTTTAATCAACACACGAAATTTAATTTTTTTCCATTGTTTTCCATCATTCTGAAAAATATCAAAAGTAACGTCACTAAAACCACTGTAACTTGTAAACTAATCGTCAAAATGTCATGAAATTTTGACACGTATCATTTGAAGATTGGTACTTCCTAAAAATCATATGGATTTTTTGAAAAGCGCTACATCTATGTGTCAGAACCAAAAACTTTTCAGCCTACGTGTTATATTGGTTTTAATTGGTTGCGCTACAAGTGTGGAAGTGCATTTGAATTTTCCTTGTAACGCGTGTGCTTAGGTAGTCTAAAAGAAAACATAAAATTATATAAGATAAATTTATAATTATAAGAGCAATATACGAAACACTGATAATTTACGGCGCAAAAGCATTTAAATTAACAAGGGAAGGTTTCCTTGAAATTTTTGTAAACAATCCTTGGATTGCGGCTATACTTTTTTTTTCTAGGTTGGTACTAGATTTAGCAACTGACCATAAAGCAATTTGATTGTAGATTATTATTAATTACAAGAAAGCAAGTCATCTTTTGTACCCGGAAGCTTAGGATGATTTATTAAAATAAACTGGGCACGTATTTACAATTAAGATTTTAATAGTTTGGTACGGTTTGTTATTGTTATAAAAGATAGTTGTGTTATTGTACCCTTAACTAGTGAAGGATACTGTAAATAAATTAAAAAATTTTGGGGCAGAGAAAAGAATAAATTGAATTTCAATGATGCGTCCTTCTTATGCGAATGTCTATGTCCTCCTTATGATGATTTATGTCGTATTGCACGAAAGGATTTTTTTTCGGGAAATCTTCACTGTTTTTTTAATGGATTGGAAAAGGTTTCAGTTTTGAAAATTAACATATATATATATTTTTTTATTGAATAATAAACTGTATGCATAAATATTTATAGTAAAACCATTGGGGGGCAAAAGGGGGTGGTGGAAGAGATTAGAGATGGTTGCTTCCTATATATCGTGTTAAAGATGCTTTTTTTCTGCGTATTTGAAGTCTAGAAATCCAAAAAGTAGGTTATTTTTTTATTGCTTTCAAGTTTAACCCCAGAAGGGGTTGAAGGAAGCGGGAATAGTTTAATATTGTATAATTTCAATCATCATCATTAGCTTATTCCATCTATAGTCGGATGTAAGCCTGCCGTCTCCAATCAGCTCTGTTGCTTGCTTTTTGCATCAAATCGTGTCCGGCGAATCCTTTTATGTCGTCCATCCATCTTGTTTGTGGTGTACCTCTGCATCTTTTATGTTCTCTACGCCTCCATTCAACCATACGGCGTGTCCATCTGCTTTATTTTTTTTTATGGGCCTAGCACACGTGCTACAGGGATGTCCCTAAAGCGCTCCAGGAGCGACACGTGTGCGGAGAAAGCGACTCACGTTGTTCTTAAATCGCTGTAAATTGTACTCGGTGGGAAACACAGTTCTGGGCAAATTATTTCAAAAGGCTGATGTTCTACATATAAAAGACTGCTTGAAAAACGTTGTCCGAGGAGCAACAAGCTGAACTTCATATGGATGTGAAGTATTAGCGTGGCGTACACTTCTAACATGCACCGCTCTGGGAGGAATTAAGCGGGCCACATCCTTCTAAACACTTTTCATGAAAATACTTGTAGAATAGGCGCAAGTCGCCAACCGTTCTTCGATGTTCCAGCGAATTAAGGCCGCTAGTCAGTTCCGGGTCTCCAATCAGACGAACAGCTCTTCTCTGAATAGAACCCAACAAATGCAGTGTATGTTTGGAAGCGGAGCTCCAAACATGGGAGCAGTATTCCATAGTTGGTAGAATTTAAGCTTTGTAAAGAATTAACAGTTGTTGTGGAGTGTAAAGCTTTCTGGTTCGAAATAATATTCCCAACTTTTGAGAAGCTCTCCTTCCTATGCCTGCAACATGTTCTTGCCAGGACATATTTGCTCCCAAATTAACGCCCAACAGATTGAGTGACGATGTTAGAGGAATGGAATGCCCCGACGTAACTATGTCGGGTTCAGCAACGTTAACTTTTTTAGAAAAAGCTGCCGTCTGGGTTTTTGTAGCGTTAAAATCCACTTAGTTACTGTCACCCCATGATAGAATTTCTTCCAGATCTTTGTTAAGTTGAATGACTTCCTGCTGTCTGCGGATATTCGTCTGAGTAGCCGATGTCCGAGCATTCAAAGTGAATGAAGAGATAAGTGTACTGTCATCTGCAAAGCTGTAGATTGGATACTCGGTCCTTTCCAGCAGATCGTTAATACAAATGAGGAAGAGAGTAGGAGACAGTATGGGGTACACCGGCGTTCATAGTGAAGGTGTTAGAAAGAAATCCGTCGACTGCCACTCGTAAAGAACGCTCTCTGAGACACATGAGAGCCACAAACAAAATTTTTCAGACATACCATAAGAACGTAGCTTAGCTAACAGCCCATTGTGCCAAACATGGTCGAATGCCTTGGATATGTCAAGAGCAACCGCTCGAGATTCTACAAAGTGTTCAATTGCGTTATTTCAAACATGTGTCAGAAGATCTCCTGTTGATCTATTTTTACGAAAGCCATATTGGTGATCGCTAATAATGTTGAATCTTTCAAGATATTTTAGAAGATGCTGATTGATAGCCTTTTCCATGACTTTCGATATTATTGAAAGTAGTGTGATTGGTCGGTAGTTATTTGGCAAGGACTTCTTGCCTTTTATAGGTGTCGGCTGAATTGTGGCACATTTCCCGCAGGAAGGAAATATTCCCTTTCCGTAGGATAGGTTGAAAAGTCTACAGAAAACTGGTGTTAGTTCCCTCGCACAGTTTTTGAGAACTAGGCAGGTATTCCATCAGCGCCAGAAGCCTTTTTGGTGTCTAGCTTCATCAAAATATGATTTATGATACGCTGTCTGAAGATAATGTCGGGCATCCTTGACTGCACTATGGGAATAGTAGGTGGTGTTTTTCCTTGGAAATCGACAGTAGAATGTGAAGCAGAGTTCAGCAAACAAGTTCGCTTTCTCAATAGGTGTCGTTGCAATTGAATTATCTGGCCGTGTAAGTGGTGGTATGGTGGATTTGGTGAAATTTTGACTAACTGCCTTAGCGACTGACCAAAAGGACCTGGAATTGTTGGGACAAGCGAGAAGTTTGTTTCTAATCCGTTGATTGTGTGCATCCTTGGTTTCGTCGATAATTTCTTTGCATTTGTTCCTGGCGAGACGAGACAAAGGTGTTACGATTTATGGTGTTAGGATCTTCACGCCACTGTCGGTAAGATGTTTAGAAGCAACAGCTTCTTTGCATTTTCGGTCAAACGAAGGCTTACCGTTGGAAGGGAATTTCTTCGAAAAAGGGATGTAAGCCTCCATACCGGCCAAAATAACATCGGAAAACCTCCCTGGCGGAGTCAGATGGGGTCGTCGGGAAAGTTCGAAAATATTCCATGAGATCTTCCCATTTAGCAGATTTGTAGTGCTAAATATTGCGCGGTTTGGGCGCCTCTCTGTCACTGATTGGTAGAATACTCGATGTCGAAAGTAGTTTATGGTCGGAAGAACCTACCGGCGGTTTTACGCTGACTGTGTAAATCTCCGGATTAGTGGTTAAAAACAGATCAAGAAGACTGGCGAACTCCCCGTCTCGATCAGGGATCCATGTTGGTTCGTTAATAAGCTGAGTTACGCCACAACTGATTGAAAATGATTCGGCCTTGTTCGTCGGTAATATTTGAATATTTAACGCAGTTGATGTTGTGAACATTAAAGTCGCCCAGGATGGCAATTTCGGCATTTGGATAGTTAATTTGTAAATGATCGATGGTGTCTGTCGATGGTGCTGCTATCATTCATTCTTGCCATGTACCTCGCCCAATTCCTCCTTAATATACATATTTCTTGCATTACATCTGCCACTTTTGATCTTCTTCGTATCTTGATGTTAGGAATACGATCTTGGAGTCTAAAATTTAGTATTCTCTCTCCTCTCCATTGCTCTTTGAATTACCTGGCGTTTATATATTATACTTTTATTTAAAGTGCACGTTTCATTGCCATATGTTAATACTGACAGTCTGATCGAATACTCTGGCATTTATTGTATTTGGGATATCCAATTTAAATGTGGATTGTAACCTTCCAAACACAGACCGAGCTAACGAGACTCTTCTGTTCAAGTCAGCATTTAAATTATTTTTTGACATTTCGATTTTTTGTCCTAAATATATGAATGTTTGTACCCTTCCTATTCTTTTATTTTCTACGAATATTAATAGTTCCTGGCTGTTATCTTCAGTTTCGTTGTTCAAATATTTGGTTTTGGTGAAGTTTATTTTTAGACCTATTTCTCGAGACTTGTTATTTAATTCCATCAGCATTCCTTGTAATTTTTGTTTTGTGTTGGCTAGTGATTCCAATAGCATGTTGAAATATTTATAAGTTGTTTGGTTGATGTACTCGACAAATTTTAAACAGATTATTTATAGTAAAACCTGCAAGGGGTTAAAGGGTGAAGTGAGAGTTAATGTGGTTACTTCCGATATATTGCGTTATAGGTCTTTTTCGGGATTCGTAGAGTCGAGGAACCTGAAAATTATTTTTTTTCATTAGTTTCAATCTCAATTGAGGAAGGGATGCAAGAGGTAGAAAGGTCAAAATATTTTATAGTTACAATAGTATTATGGGTATTTTACTGGGTTTTTGATTGCGATAATGAAGAAATTTGAAGTACCATTATTTATTTACTATACGTAATTATTAGATGAGGAAGGAAGTTAGAAGGGTAATTTTGCATTTATTGTGGTATAAGTCTAATTTAGAGTTATTTGAGTTAAGGGAACACAAGATTAGATAGTTAAAGGGGGGAAATCATTAAATATTCTATAGTTTCAATACTATTATAAGAATTTTGCCTGGTTTTCTTTGGAATATTTTAAAAAATTTAGCCTTATCATTTATAGTAAAAGGTGAAAGGAATGGGGTAGAGAGTTAAAGGGCTGGCTGCGCATTTGTCATAAACTTAATTTTTAGTGTTTTTCCTTTTTTCCTTATTTTATTAAGATTTGGTTACAGAATATCCTAAAAACTGTTAATTGATCTTAGAAAAAGTTTTAGAAATTGGTTAAATTTACAGAAATTTACTTATCTTTGGTACAGTAGGTAAATTATTATTTTTAAGTCACTTGCTGCTGTGTTCTTAGATCAGGAAAAATATATATTTTTATTTCTATTGGTCTGTCTGTCGGAGAGTCCGACAGACAGACCAATAGAAATAAAAATATATAATAATAGTTATTCCTTGGCAGATATCGACATCCCGTCTTGATAGGATTATAAAAAAGAGCATTCTTTACCATGTACAGTTCAGAGAATTTGATAGCTATCTTCGTTTCTGAATAACAGTGTTTCAATTTTTATTTAATATAAAATTTCGACGTTTTCGGTCTTTTCGGCCATAATGCTATGGTTTTTATCATATAAAAATTTTTCCTTAGCAGATATCGACATCCCGTCTTGATAGGATTATAAAAAAGAGCATTCTCTAACACGCACAGTTCAGAAAATTTGATAGCTATCTTCGTTTTTGAATAACAGTGTTTCAATTTTTATTTAATATAAAATTTCGACGTTTTCGGTCTTTTCGGTTTGTTGGCGTCATAATACTCGAATTAAATTTTTGTTAATATTATATTATAATATTTGAAATAGGGATAAAACCAATAGTTTTTGAGTGATATCGTTTCAAAGGACGTGTGAAAGGGATGGGTGCCGATATGTATGATTTTATTCAAATTATGGAAATCTACTATCTCTTCACTTTAGAAAATCATGGTCTTTTTTCAATATTAGAGATTTTACTCAGTATATATATCACCACTACACCAAAGACTTAATTTTTGCACTCGACGCACGTTTCACTAACCATGTTAGCTTCATCAGGAGCTATGATTGACGCGCCTCGAGTGCAAAAATAAAGTGTTTGGTGTAGTGTTGATATATACTGAGTAGTGTCATTGTGCCAAAGATTCCACATTCCCAACTTAGTTATGAGATTTTTCCTGGTTTTTGGTTAGGATATTTTATAATATTATAGCTAAATATTTATAGTAAAAGATAACTGAGGTAAAAAGATGGTGTAGGTGGTTAGAAAGGGGCTATTTAGTTTTTCTTTTACTTTACTTACGGTCCGAAAATATTGTGTTACCGAAACAATTACCCTTCGCGATTTTTGCTTTCTTTTACATTTTCGTTTTCTTAGATGACGAAAAAACATATTTTTCCTTTTCCTGCTGTCTGTTTATTCGGCCATCGGCGTCGGTCTATTTGCACCATATTATAATACTTTAAACAGGAACGAAACCTATAGAATTTGAGCGATATCGTTGTAAGGGAAGGGTGTAAAAAGGGGTGAGTGTCGATGTGATGATGTTGTATGGTTTTAATTGTATTATGGAAATTTATTGTCGCTTTACGTGAGAAAATCAAATTCAATACTTATTTTAGAACTTCATGTCTGCAAGGAAAGTACTTATCAAAACATTTTACCAATTTTTAGTGTTGCGTACGGAACACTTATAAGACTACTTCGGTGTCTATTTGTCCGTCTGACACACCCGATTTTCTACGAAACTATTTGACATAGAAAGTTGAAATTTGGGACTAATATAGGAATTGATGGCTTCATCAAAGCCCTGTAGTTAGGAAAGTTAAATTTTAACTTAAGTGGTTAGTTTTGGAGGGTAAAATCGGGAGTGAATTTTTCTTACCAAGTCATCGAGTGGGGTGTCAAATATAAGCTTGTGTAAATACCAGTTTAAAAATATATATAATGTAATACTTGTGCACACTTTTCTTTGTATTATTTCTAAAAAATTGCGAAAAATCACTGTTCTTCCCTTATCTCGAAAAGTACTGTGATCAAAAAATTTTGAAAAAATTCTGGAATATTCTCCACAGGCTCTAGATTGGATGAAAATTATCACACAGTGCATGGTCAAGGTCATCAGTTTTTAGTGTAAATCGGAAAAAAAAACTTTATTGAAAAATCATTTGGAATGAGTATTGTGAAGTCATTGATCATTTTATACCTCCGTAACAAAAATTTCTATCTTAAGGGATTACATACATCTAGGCGCTGCAAAAAATATGTACATTTTTAAAAAAATATATTTTAAAGATTATTAGGTGAATAATACAAGAGAATAGCGATTAAATATTTTTATTGTACTTTAAATTATAAGAATTTTTTTTTAAAATATGTTTTAAATGTTAACATTATTTTTTATCGGGTTAAATGGACGACTGAAAATTATGGCGCCCTTTGTCTACAGGATAACTTCACAAAAAATAATGTAAACTGCACAAATAATAATTAATCTACAATAATGTAGTAGTAGCCGAAATTGCGATCCTGGGCGACTTTAATGTCCACAACATCAACTGGCTTAAATACTCAAATACTACCGACGAACAAGGTCGTGAAGCCGAATCATTTTCCATCAGTTGTGGCTTAACACAGCTTATTGACGAACCAACACGGATCCCTGATCGAGACGGAGAGTTAGCCAGTCTTCTTGATCTGTTTTTAACCACCAATCCGGAGATTTACACGGTCAGAGTAAATTCGCCGTTAGGTCCTTCCGACCATAAACTACTTTCGACATCGAGTATTTACCAATCAGTGACAGAAAGACGCCTAAACCGCGCAAGATTTGGCACTACAAGTCTGCTAAATGGGAAGATCTCATGGAATATTTTCGAACTTTCCCTTAGTTAGACGTTTGTTTTCGATTCGACGACCCATCTGACTGCGCCAGGGAGGTTTCCGATGTTATTTTGGCCGGTATGGAGGCTTACATCCCTTTTTCGAAGAAATGTCCTCCTAACGGCAAGCCTTGGTTTGACCGAAAATGCAAAGAAGCTGTTGCTTCTAAACACCTTGCATACCGACAATGGCATGAAAATCCTAACATCATAAATCGTAACACATTTGTTCGTGCCAGGAACAGATGCAAAGAGGTTATCGACGAAACCAAGGAGGTACACAATCAACGGATTAGAAACAAACTTCTCGCTTGTCCCGAAAATTCCAGGTCCTTTTGATCGGTCGCTAAGGCAGTTAGTCAAAATTTCATCAAATCCACCATACCACCACCACACGGCCAGATAATTCTATTGCAACGACACCTGTTGAGAAAGCGAACTTGTTGGCTGAGCTCTTTGCTTCACATTCTACTGTCGATTTCCAAGGAAAAACACCACCTACTATTCCATAGTGCAGTCAAGGATGCCCGATGTTGTCTTCAGACAGAGTATCATAAAGCGTATACTGATGAAGCTAGACACCAAAAAGGCTTCTGGCCCTGACGGAATACCTGCCATAGTTCTTAAAAACTGTGCGAGGGAACTAACACCAGTTTTCTGTAGACTTTTCAACCCATCCTAAGAAAGGGAATAGTTCCTTCCTGCTGGATATGTGCTACAGTTCAGCCGATACCTAAAAAAGGCAAGAAGACCTTGCCAAATAACTACCGACCATTCGCACTGCTTTCAATAATATCGAAAGTCATGGAAAAGGCTATCAATCAGCATCTTCTAAAATATCTTGAAGGATTTAACATTATTAGCTATCACCAATATGGCTTTCGTAAAAATAGATCAACAGGAGATCTTCTGACTTATGTAACACATGTCTGGAACAACCCAATGGAACACTTTGGAGAATCTCTAGCGGTTGTTCTTGACATATCCAAGGCATTTGACCGTGATGGGCTCTTGGCTAAGCTACGTTCTTATGGTATGTCTGAAAGGTTCTGTTTGTGGCTCTCATGTTTCCTCAAAGAGCGTTCTTTACGAGTGGCAGTCGACGGATTTCTTTCTAACACCTTCAATATCAACGCCGGTGTACCCCAAGGCTCCATACTGTCTCCTACATTTACATTAACGATCTGCTGGAAAAGACCGAGAAACCAATCTACAGCTTTGCAGATGACAGTACACTTATCTCTTCATTCACTTTGAACGCTCGGACATCGGCTACTCAGACGAATATCCGCAGAGAGCAGGAAGTCATTCAACTTAACAAAGACCTGGAAGAAATTCTATCTTGGGGTGACAGTAACCAAGTGGAATTTAACGCTACAAAAACCCAGGCGGCAGTTTTCTCTAAAAAAGTTAACGTTGCTGAACCCGACATATTTATGTAGGGGCACTCCATGCCTCTAACATCGTCACTCAATTTGTTAGGCGTTAATTTGGGAGCAAATATGTCCTGGCATGAACATGTTGCAGGCATAGCAAGGAGAGCTTCTCAAAATTTGGGAATATTATTTCGAACCAGAAAGCTTTACACTCCACAACAACTGTTAATTCTTTACAAAGCTCAAATTCGACCAACTATGGAATACTGCTCCCATGTTTGGAGTTCCGCTCCCAAACATACACTGCATTTGTTGGATTCTATTCAGAGAAGAGCTGTTCGTCTGATTGGAGACCCGGAACTGACCGATGGCCTTGATTCGCTGGAACATCGAAGAACGGATTGGCGACTTGAGCCTATTCTACAAGTAATTTCATGGAAAGTGTTCGAAGGATGTGGCCCGCTTAATTCCTCCCAGAGCGGTGCATGTTAGAAGTACACGTCGCGCTAATTCTTCACATCCGTATGAGGTTCAGCTTGTTACTCTTTGTACAAAGCTCTTCAAGCAGTCTTTTATATGGAGAACATCATCCCTTTGGAATAATTTGCCTAGGACTGTGCTTCCCACCGAGTACAATCTACAGCGATTCAAGAACAACGTGAATCGCCTTCTCCGCACACGTGTCGCTCCTGTAGCTCTTTAGGGACTTCCCTGTAGCACGTGTGCTAGACCCATAAAAAAAAAGTAGCTAAAAAGTGTCGAAGAGTTTTTTTTCAAAAATTTACTGTGTTTCAGACTTTAGTATGCAGTTTTCGACCAAAAAATTTATGTTTGTATGTGTTCAACAAAAAGTATTGTATTTTTGAGGCAATATCTGGCAAGATCCAGCATGTGGTCTAGAAGATCTTTGTTTTGCGCGATTTACTGGAGAGCCTTATCTACCGGCATGTAAGGATTTGATATAAAAACTTGTTATTATGTCGTTTTCTACAAAATTTAAGGTATCTAGAATTTGGGTGAAGCGTTTAAAGTTTTTTATATTTGATTGGGCTTACTGTAATATAGTTTTAATATGCTGACTAGGTATTTTGCCAGCTTGTGGGTTTCTTGAAGACAGTATAATTTGGGGAATATGAGGACTTTTCTCAGAGGATCTCAGATTTTAAGTTCAATGGGTAATTCGCTGATTTTAGAATTGGTAGTCTTTTCCAAGTATATTGTCTGGTCTAAAGATATTCTTTTGTATGAAAGATCATTTAGAAGGCAGATTCTTCATGGCTTATTATCCTATATAAATATATATATATATATATATATATATATATATATATATATATATATATATATATATATATATATATATATATATAAAAATATGTGACGTTTCACGTCAACGGGGACACACCACACATATGTGTAATGGCTCCAAATTTTTGTTAAAGTGTCTACTTTTGAATGCTATCTGGCCTTTTAAAATACTCAATATGACAGACGCAATATGGTGGCTAAACTCAAAATGTTTAAACAAGAAAAAGTGTATTTTTATATAAAAAACGAATAGGGTTAAAAAGAATTTCAAAAATTCATACTACCCCCGAGGGTACTGAATTCATTTGATTTTGCACCCTTATAAGGGATGAAAACGAGGTTGGGATGACTAATTATCAGAATTTGTAAAAATTTAGTTCTGCATTTTAAGTGTAGTTTAAAAATTCATATTGCTTATGAAGGTGAAAAAGAGAGGTTGGAGGTAAAATATTGACATAATTATATTTTTTTGTGTCTGGAATTAAAAATTTGTTATCGGGGTTCTCGGGGACGCATATTAGGCTATGTAATGGAAAGTTCCTGTTTCATAAGCTGTAGTATGTCAAGTTAAGATAGTCCAAGTTGCCTTTTTGTGGTATGGGCTAGGTCATGCTCGGTTATGTTAAATTGCCTTTCTGTGGTGTGGGCTAAGGAATGTTAAGTTAGTATAGTTAACCAAGGTTAACTATACCTTTTTTCAATATTTATAACTTCGATGGAAGATTGTTGACATAGACGATTATTAACCGCCTGATATTTTTTATTTTATGTATTGAGTTTTTTTTACCCATTGTGAATGTGGGGGTAGGGGTGGGAGCAGGTTCGAAATTTTGACATCATCAGGAAAATTTATTATCAAGGGTTTTTGAGGATGTCAATTTTGACTTTGATATTCCTTGCAGGGACGAAAATAAGGATTTTTACGTCTGTAAGGGTGCAAATTTATAAAGCTAATGTCAAAGTCAAATTGGCATCCTTAAAAACTCCAGCAGAGAACAAGTTTTTAATTCCAAATAGAAAAATTTTTAATTATGTAAAATTTCGTTCTTCTCTGCCCTTATTTTTAGCCACAACCCTTACTTTCACCTCTTCGAGGGTGGAAAAGTATAAAACTGACATCAGAGCAACCCTCGAAAACCCCTGATAACAAATTTTTAATTCCGTAACACATAACGTAATTATGTCAATATTTTACCCTTATAAATATAATTAGAGGTATAAAAAACCTTAAATTTCCATTCCTCAATTTGCACAAATAAATTTTTAAAAATTCTGATAATTAGTCACCTTCAACCCCTCTTTTCATCTTTTGTAAGGGTGCGAAATCAAAAACTAACCATAGAAATGAATTTAGTACCCTCAGAAATCCCCGAGTATAAATTTTCAAAATTTTTTTTGACGTGATTTGTTTTTTGATAAAAAAAATCTATATTTTTGTTTAAAGTTTAGCCGCTATATTGCATCCGCCATATTGAATTTTTTAAAAGGCCAGGTAGCATTAGAAGGTAGGCAGTTAAACAAAAATTTTGAGCTATTACATATGTATATGTGAGGATCTCTCTCAGTTCTCGTCATATGGGTGTACCCGTTGACGTAAAACGTCCCATGTATATATATATATACATTTAATTTTTTTTTGACCAGGTTCATAACTAACAATACGACAGACTCAGACGACACGACCAAATCATTTCCAATTAATATTTTTTAAAGAGATAAGGTGTAGTAATCTAAAACGAAAAATTTTTAATCTTGGATCAGATAGTTAAAGAAATGGTTGTTTATCAGTTAATTTAAAATTTTTTTAAAAAAGTTGATTAGAAAAAGTTCCATATCCTAAAAAAAATACTCCTAGTAAATATAAGAAGTTCTTAAATTAATACATAATTTCAATAAGTACTCCTAACTTGAAAGTACTTTAAAACATTCCTGTTTCAAATACGATCATTAAGATAATCCGGAAAACTGAGTATTACCGTTCATAACATAAATTTTTTATCTCTTCTAAATTATAAATTCGCTTCAGTTATCCGGAAAAACATATTATCGATGCATACCCATTAAATCCAGCCCACCATATCACAAATCAAAATCAATTGCTATCTTCTAAATCTGGTTGCCATCCTACTTTGTATCGGTATCTATTCGTAATCACGATGAACGGTCACCAGTCGGAGATCGTTTAATCATCTTTCAGTCGTCTTCTTCTTCCGTTGCGATCTTCTTTTTGTTCTTCGTTCATCTGCGATTAATAGCGAAACGCCGCGAAATCAATCGTGCATTGCGAGACTTGTTAAACTGATGTTCATATGTCGTTAGGACTTGTCATGGTAACTGGGGTGATGAGCTGGACTCCCTAGACCACCCACTGCTTGTACTTTAACATAGTAGGAGGATATGGCGCCATCTAACGGTTCTGATTAAAGATCTAGTTTGAAGATACATACCAGAATTAGCATCGTAATCTCTTAATAACGAGTTATTTTTTTTACAGTGTTTGTATGTTGTTGTAAATTAATTATTTGGAAATATTGCTGATTAACAAGGCACATGTTCATCTATTCAATAATTTTAAAAAACGACCTAATAATTTTTAATAAAGAAGGTCCAATTTAGAGTGTTAAAGGTATATTTCTTTGTATGTTGAAATTGTACGATAACGTGTTCAAAGTTTACCTCGCAGAGCTATGGAAGCTTGTCGTTGACCAAGGGGGATTTTTTTCAAGAAAAAATTTTGTTGATCTTTTTTTTTACTTAATCTTATGTACAGGGTGAGTCAACGATAGAGTAAAGTTCATTATCTCATTTGTTTCGGGAATGACGAAAAAATGTTAAATACAATAGTTTCAGGGAATGTTAAGCTGCACAATTTACTTCAAAAAAGTGTGACCGATATAACATATGCTTATTTAAATGGAACATCCTCTTTTCTAATTTACTTATAAATTCTGCGTAAAATATTATAACTTTTTTATTAATAATCTAGTAGTTTTTCTAATATTTCAATTTTTTAAAAAAATACTTTTCATTTTTGTAAAAAATTACCAGTAGCGTCATTGTTTTTGAAGGTGGAATACTCATAATTGGTACGAACGTTCTATAGAGATGAAAAAAGATACATGCAAAGAAATTTGAGTTAGATGCTACAGGGTGTTCAAAATAAGTTGATGTATTTCGACTAATTTAAATTGAAAAATCTCAAATTTTTTAAATGGCACATCCTGTATATTATTATTTTTTCTGATAGATTTTACAAAACCCTTCAACTTTTATTAAGTATGTCATATACCTATTTCTAATAATTTTCGATTTATTTTGAATTTTTCAATTTTTACCCTTGTTTTTAATGCACTTGGCTATAACATCATAGTTGCCAAGACAAAACAAAAATGTAGGCATTGTCAAATTTTGACATGTCTATTAAGCAAGCAAAAATAGTTTAATGTTGTTGTAGTAAGTGACGTATAAAGGTAATAGTTATGGATTTTCCTAAAAATTAATTAATCGATTTGGTTTATATAGTGGGCGAGGCGGGAAAAAATTGTTTTTTGGAAGTAAGGCTTTACGGAGAAAAGTACCCTAATAGACGTATACCATCTAGAAAGTCTTTTCAGTGCTTAATGGAACGGTTTGATGGTAGTAGTAGCGTTAAGTATACGAAACGAAAAGTAATAAACCAGAATGCTACCAATAAGGAAAAAGAAATGAAGATTTTACGTCATGTTGAAGATAATCCCCAGGTCGGCAGCCGTCAACTAGCTGACTTATCTGACACATCTCGATCTACGGCTAATCGCACCACGAGAAAGTACAAATATCATCCCTTTCATATGGAAATACACAAAGAACTTCAAGATCGTGATTTTGAACGACAAGTAAACTTTTGTACCACCATGAAAGGAGCAATAGAGGCCGATCAAAATTTTTTATCCAAAACAATATTTTCTGATGAGGCTACTTTCGCAGTAATGGCGCAGTTAACATAACATATATTATTATTCAACAGTTAATCCATTTTGGGTCTGGGAAGTTCAAAGCCAATGATGTATGGTGTGGAATATTAAATTTTCGAATTATTGGTCCATATTTTTTCCGCGAACCGCTTAACGGGCCTAGGTATCTAAATTTTTTGCAAAACGAATTATCCCAGCTTCTTGAAGAAGTTGATAACTTTGAAAGGGAACAAATGTGGATTCAACAAGACAGAGCTCCTTACCACCGGGAAGTTTGGGAATTTTTAAACGATCTTTACCCACAAAAATGGATCAGTAGGGACGGATTCAATGACTGGCCTCCTCGATCATGTGACTTAACACCTACATTAAAAATCGTGTTTATGTGAATCCCCCTACAACACCAGTAGATATGGAAAATAGGATACGGGATGCGTGTAGGACAATAACGCCTTTTATGCTAAGAAAAGTGAAGGAAAATATAGTAAAACGACTAAACATGTGTATTCAAGTAGACGGGCATATTTTTGAACATTTATTACGTCATAATAGTTAATCATTAGATAAGTTAAACTATATTAAAATTATTATTAACTATGTTTTCACAATAGCGTAAGTATATTAAAAACAGGGGTAAAAATTGAAAAATTCAAAATAAATCGAAAACTATTAGAAATAGGTATAAGACATACTCAATAAAAGTTGGAGGGTTTTATAAAATCTATCAGAAAAAATAATATAATATACAGGGTCTGCTATTTAAAAAATTTGAGATTTTTCAATTTAAAATAGTCGAAATGCATAAATTTTTGAACACCCGGTAGCATCTAACTCAAATTTGTTAACATATATTTTTTTTTTTTTCATCTCTATAGAAAGTTCGTACCAATTATGGGTATTCCACCTTCAGAAACAATGGCGCTACTGGCAATTTTTTACTTACTTAGACCATGAGAAAAAATAGAAGTACCAAAAACCTTATAAATTGTCAACGTTAAATTTTAGGTGGTCCTTTTATCCGTATTCTTTAAGGATATTACTTTATATTCACTTTCAATAAGAGATTATTTTTTTCAAAACAATCGTTCAATATCGCGTGGCTTCCAAGAAATGAATACGTAAGAGAACATATGCAAATTATAACGTACAATCTACAAATGGGATAATACTTTATTTGAGGATTGGCTTATTCTTGCAAGGTACCTGCAACTTTAAAATAAATGAATGTTGCAACAAGAAATTTGTACTAATTAATTTGAATGTAAATAGACTGTGCAATCGCCAAACGTTGTTAAATAATGCTTTTCTACCTTAACTATACTTTCCTTGAATTCAGTAGAAGAAACAAATTTCGATTTGCTAAAAATGTTGTTAGAAAGTTGCACCTATCTAAATATGGAATGATGATGTTATAACTATTAAAGGAGATGGGCAAAGATAAATTGAACTACTTTTACCACCAACTAATGTTATAATTTTTATTAAAAGTTTTATTTTTAATAATTATTTATGTAAATTTACACAATAAATCGTAAAAATTAATAATAGCACACCCACATACTCCTAATAAATATGTAGTGTCATATTCTGCCTTTTCTAAGGTTATTTATCTTTTTACTTTGATTAAATATTTACATATATCTGAGTGATAATATTTTTATTCATTTTTGCTTTCCTAAAGGAAAGTTTATTATAAGCGATATTAGGGTTTGAAAAGTAATTGTACGAGACGATCATCGACAAAAAAAGTTTGTTAAAGTGAGAGAGTGTTCTGTATTGTACAAAATACACCAATAGCAAAATGTCTGAATTGGCTGTTAAATATATATATGAATTCAAATGATAAGGGAATAATTTTTTCCTTACAAAGCTTTTCAAAATTTTAACAAATAAACTTATTTCGAAAAATTTTTTGAAAGAATATGTGTTTTTGTCAAGCAACAAAAGAAAAGTATTTTTCATGTTTATTGGAAAAAGTTAATGCCTCGATTGAATTTCAACTAAACCCAGTAATAAAAATCATTTCATTTCTTACATATACAGGGTCTGTCCCAAAAATAAGTAGAATGATTTTTGCCCGCCTATACGGACGGCTGAAGTGGGGCGATTTGTGATGGGAAAGGTGGTGGGAGGTCTTGGCAAAGCAACACGACCCGCGTCATTTGTCTGCGTGCCGTTATAGTGCTAGACTGGATCCCTGTTTGAGGGTCGCGTCACGGATTCACGATACCACGTTCCATGGAGCAACGAGGAGGAACGCCCTAGACGTCCGGCAACAAACAGTGTGACGAAAATGTGCAAAAAGTGAGCGTCATTCTGAATTCCGACAGACGCCTGAATGCCAGCATGTTGACAGAAGAGTGCAATATTCCGAAAACCACAGTGCATCGCATACTTATAAAAGAGTTAGCCATGAGAACGCTACCCCGGCTGCTCTACAGCCCCGATGTCGCACCGTCAGACTTGTTTTCATTTCCAGAATAAAAAGGGGCTTGAAAGGAAACCATTTTGAAACGCTGGATAACGTCAAAGAGGTCATGACAAGGTGCCTAACCGAGTTTCCTGCCAACGCGACGCCTTTCAGGAAGCGTACTGCGACTGGCAGACACGCTGGCAACGGCAACGGTGTGTGTTGATGCATAAGGGTGTTATTTTGAAGAATTTTCGCAAATTCTACTTTGATGTGCATTCAATTTTTTTTTCTTGGATTTATTCTAATTATTTTTGGGACAAATTCTGTACAGTGTCGCTTTTAGAGCACGTTGTACATGTAAGAAGTGATTTTGGTTTTCATTTGATATGTATGATACTACGCATGTATAATTTTTTTCAAAAAAAAAAAAATATATTTATTTTTGGTTCTAGTCTACGAGTTTCGGTGTATAGACCCTATTCTCGAAGCCAACTACTAGAAAATCCTCAATAAAAGAGAAGAAGAACGTAAGTAAGTACATACTTTTACATAACGCGACTTATAAAAGTCAAAAATCGAAATTAAATAGACACAACATTAACAGCTATGTTCAATAAAATGGCCTAAACATTAGATTCAGTCTAGTTACCATGAAAATTAAAACCTATAGCTCTCCAGTTGACTTTTGTTTTTAATAATGGAATATATCGTAATGAAAATGCAAGCCTCTGCAAATTTATATTAAAATCGATCGATCAGCTAACGTGCTGTATCATCTGCAAAAATTTCCTTTGTTACTCCATTTTTCGCAATTTTTTTTTATGGGTCTAGCACACGTACTGCAGGGAGGTCCCTAAAGCGCTACAGGAGCGACACGGGTGCAGAAAAAAAGCGATTTACGCCGTTCTTGAATCGCTGTAAATTGTACTCGCTGGGAAACACAGTTCTCGGCAAATTATTCCAAAGGGATGAGGTTCTCCATATAAAAGACTGCTTGAAAAGCGTTGTACCAGGAGTACTGAATAGAATCCAACAAATGCAGTGTATGTTTGGGAGCGGAGCCCCAAACATGGGAGCAGTACTCCGAATTTGAGCTTTGTAAAGAATTAACAGTTGTTGTGGAGTGTAAAGCTTTCTGGTTCGAAATAATATTCCCAACTTTTGAGAAGTTCTCTTTGCTATGCCTGCAACATGTTCATGCCAGGACATATTTGCTCCCAAATTAACGCTCAATTGAGGGACGATGTTAGAGGAATGGAGTGCCCCGCCATAACTATGTCGGGCTCAGCAACGTTAACCTTCTAGAAAAAACTGCCGCCTGGGTTTTTGTAGCGTTAAATTCCACTTGGTTACTGTCACCCCAAGATAGAATTTCCTCTAGGTCTTTGTTCAGTTGAGCAACTTCCCGCTGTCTGCGGACACTCGCCTGAGCAGCCGATGTCCGAGCGTTCAAAGTGAATGAAGAAATAAGCGTACTGTCATCTCCAAAGCTGTAGATTGGATTTCCGGTCTTTTCCATCAGATCGTTAATGTAAATGAGAAAGAGAGTAGGAAATAGTATGGAGCCTTGGGGCACACCGACGTTGACAGTGAAGGTGTTAGAAAGAAAACCGTCGACCGTCACTCGTAAAGAACGCTCACTGAGGAAACATGAGAGCCACAAATAGAACTTTTCAGACATACCACAAGAACGTAGCTTAGCCAACAGCCCATCGTGCCAAATACGATCGAATGCCATGGATATGTCAAGAGCAACCGCTCGAGATTTCCCAAAGTGTTCAATTACGTTGTTCCAAACATGTGTTACATAAGTTAGAAGATCTCCTGTTGATCTATGTTTACGAAAGCCATATTGATGATCGCTAATAATGTTGAATTCTTCAAGATATTTTAGAAGATGTTGATTGATAGCCTTTTCCATGACCTTCGATATTATTGAAAGGAGTGCGACTGGTCGGTAGTTATTTGGCAATGTCTTCTTGCCTTTTTTAGGTATAGGCTGAACTGTGGCATATTTCCAGCAGGAAGGAAATATTCCCTTTCTGTAGGATAGGTTGAAAAGTCTACAGAAAACTGGTGTCAGTGCCCTCGCACAGTTTTTGAGAACTATGGCAGGTATTCCGTCAGCGCCAGAAGCTTTTTTGGTGTCTAGCTTCATTAAAATACGTTTTATGATACACTGCCTGAAGACGATATTACGGAAAGTGGGGTTAAAAATATCTGGGCACTGCAAAAAGTATGTATATTTAAAAAAGTATGTTGAAAGTTATTAAGTGAATAATACGAAAGAATGGCGATTATAGATTTTTATTGTACTTTAAATTATAAGAAAACTTTTTTTTAAAAATATGTTTTAAATGTTAAAATTATTTTTTATCGGGTTAATTGGACCACTGACGAAAACTATGGTGCTTTCTTGTCTACAGGATAACTTTACAAAAAATAATCCCATCTGTAAAAATAAAAATTAATCTTATAAAATAATGTAGTATGTAGTTAAAAATTGTCGAAGAGTTTTTTTTTTTTCAAAAATAAAAAATTTATGGTGTTGCAAACTTTAGTATACAATTTTCGATCAAAAAATTTTGTCTATTAGAAAGAGTAGATATTAAGATTAAAAAAAAAGTTAAAAAATATTAAAAATTGACTGAAAATAGGTAGCTGTCCCAATCCAACGCGAGGTCACATTTAATAGTATAACTTTGCAATGGAATAGAATTTTCTTAATTTTTTTTTAATAATTCTTAGAAGTATGGAGAATAAAAATCCGTATAAAAAAAAGAAAAAAGAATTTTTGATAGTTCGAGGTATATTTAACAGTATAACTTTGTAATGGAATAGAGTTTTCTTAATTTTTTTTTTAATAATTCTTAGAAGTATGGAGAATAAAAATCCGTATAAAAAAAGAAAAAAGAATTTTTGATAATTCGAGGTACATGTGACCTCTTAACATAAGAAAGAATTCGCTAATAGAGAAGAAAACAAATGATATTACATTTATAGGTTATGTTAAACTATATACGAGAGTCGTTCTAAAAGTTCTCGGCCTAACAAAGAAACCGCAAGATTAAAGAGGTTTTTTTCATTTTTCAATGTAGCCTTTCAACGACTTTTCAACCTTTTTATATATATATTTGAATATATAATAAGATTTATTGAATTTTGCAAAAGAAGCATTCGTCTCAGCTTTAACTTCTTCATTTGAAATGAGTCTTCGGCCAGCCAGCCATTTTTTTGAAGGTTAAAAACAAGAAGTAATCGCTGAGAACCAAATCTGACGAATACGGTAGATGTGGAAACACTTTCAAACGAATGTCTTGCAGCAACAATCCAAGACGTGTGTGAAGGCGCATTATCGTGATGAAAAAGCACTTTTTGATTGGTCGAGTAGTGAAGCATAATATTCCCCGGTGGTGGTTCTACCTTTTTCCAGATGTTTTATGAGCACAACACTACGAGAATCCCAAAAAACTGTAGCCATGTCTTTTTCAGCAGACGCTTTCTTGGCCGCACTTTTACCTGCTCCCACCCACTGTTTCGATTGCTCCTTCATCTTTGGCGTGTAATGGTGAATACACGTTTCATCTACTGTTATGAAACGTTGAAGAAATTCACTTGAATTACTATATGGTTAGTCTAAACACTCTTGGGAAATATTCATTCAAGTGCATTTTTGATCCATTTTAAAAAACGCTTCAACCAAAACATCGTGTACAATGTAGTGGACATAGCCTATCGAGAAGTTTACAATATCAGCGAGTTCACGTACGTACCTTCATTCGGCGATGATTTAGTGAGTTATTGTGAATTTTTGCCACAATCTCCTTGGTCGTAGAGATTTTTGGGCGCCTTGAATATTTATCACTTTGAATGGGTGTATATACACGTTTAAATTCAGCAGAACACTCTTGGTTTGTCGAAAATGAAGAGGAAGAATAGTTTAATGTGACCTTTAACATTTTTTGCATGCCCGTAGATGATAAACCTTTTAAAACGAAATATTTTAAAACAAATCCATTTTAATTTGACCATTCTTTAAAAAATGTAAAAACTTATTTGTTTACGGGATCGCTACAAAAAGGCAACCAAACACACGTGTCTGAACCTTCACAGCACGCCATCTAGTATATAATTAGTAACAGTATTGCAACATACGATGTTTAAACTCGAACATAAATTCAGTGCACGAACACCTGCAATCAAATAAACCTCATGTACTCGCTTTCTGTGAAATCAAGGTCAGTTCATCGACAAGCACAGTCAACTATCTTTATCCTGGGTATGACTTCTATTCCCGATTTAGGCGTAACTTTGGAATCTGTCTTTCTGCCAGAAGCGATCTCTCTTGCCAACGAGAAGAGGCTCTGGAGCCCCCAAACTTTGATGTCATGTGGTTAAAAATTACGACTCAACAAACCACGTGGTTCATCTGTATTCTCTATCGACCATTAAGTGATACTAACTTTAGAACACTTTTCGCTTCTCTTGCAGACACCATTGATCATTTACAAACTAACTATCCAAGTGCCGAAAGTGCCATCCTAGACGACTTTAATGTCCACAATATCAACTGGCTTAAATATTCAAATACTACCGACGAACAAGGTCGTGAAGCTGAATCATCCTCAATCAGTTGTGGCTTAACTCAGCTTACTGACGAAAAAACACGGATCGCTGATCGATACGGGAAGTTCGTCAGTCTGTTTTTAACCACCAATCTGGATATTTACACGGTCACCGTAAATCCGCCATTAGGTTCTTCCGACCATAAACTGTTTTCGATATCGAGTATCCTACCAATCAGCGACAGAGAGGTGCCTAAGCCGCGCAAGATTTGGCACTACAAATCTGCTAAATGGGAAGATCTCATGGAATATTTTCGAACTTTCCCTTGGATAGACATTTGTTTTCGATCCGACAACCCATCTGACTGCGCCAGGGAGGTCTCCGATATTATTTTGGCTGGTATGGAAGCTTACATCCCTTTTTCGAAGAAACGCTCCTCCAATGGCAAGCCTTGGTTTGCAAAGAAGCTGTTGCTTCTAAACATCTTGCCTACCGACAATGGCGTGAAAATCGTAACACCTTTGTTCGTGCCCGGAACAGGTGAAAAAGAATTCTCGACGAAACCAAGGAAGCACACAATCAACGAATTAGAAACAAAATTCTCCCTTGTCCCAACAATTCCAGGCCCTTTTGGGCAGTCGCTAAGGCAGTTAGTCAAAATTTCACCAAATTCATCATACCACCACTCACATGGCCAGATAATTCTATTGCAACGACATCTGTTGAGAAAGCGAAGTTGTTGGCTGAACTCTTTGTTTCACATTCTACTGACGACTTCCAAGGAAAAACACCCCCTGCTATTCCCATATTGCAATCAAGGATGCCCGTTGTTGTCTTCAGACAGCGTATCATAAAGCGTACTTTAATAAAGCTAGACACCAAAAAGTCTTCTGACGCTGACGGAATACCTTCTATAGTTCTCAAAAACTGTGCGAGGGAATACCATTTTTCTGTAGACTTTTCAACCTATCCTACAGAAAGGGAATATTTCTTTCCTGCTGGAAATGTGCCACAGTTCAGCCGATACCTAAAAATGGCAAGAAGACCTTGCCAAATAACTACCGACTAGTCGCATTGTTTTCAATAATATCGAAAGTCATGGAAAAGGCTATCAATCAGCATCTTCTAAAATATCTTGAAGGATTCAACATTATTAGCGATCACCAGTATGGCTTTCGTAAACATAGATCAATACGAGATCTTCTGACTTATGTGCGGTTGCTCTTGACATATCGAAGGCACTCGACCGTGTTTGGCACGATGGACTGGCTAAGCAACGCTCTTATGGTATGTCTGAAAAGTTCTGTTTGTGGCTCTCATGTTTCCTCAGAGTGAGTTCTTTACGAGTGGCGTTCGACGGATTTCTTTCTAACACCTTTACTATCAACGCCGGTGTGTTCCAAGGCTCCATACTGTCTCCTACTCTCTTTCTCATTTACATTAACGATCTGCTGGAAAAGACCCGGAATCCAATCTACAGCTTTGCAAATGACAGTACGCTTATCTCTTCATTCACTTTGAACGCCCGGACATCGGCTACTCAGGCGAATATCCGCAGACAGCAGGAGGTCGTTTAACTTAACAAAGACTTGGAAGAAATTTAATCTTGGGGTGTCAGTAACCAAGTGGAATTTAACGCTATAAAAACCCAGGCGGCAGTTTATTCTAAAAAATTAACGTTGCTGAACCCGACATAGTCATGTCGGGGCACTGCATTCCCTTAGCATCATCACTCAATTTGTTGGACGTTAATTTGGGAGCAAATATGTCCTGGCATAAACATGTTGAAGGTATGGCAAGGAGAGCTTCGAATATTATTTCGAACCAGAAAGCTTTAAACTCCACAACTGTTAATTCTTTACAAAACTCAAATTCGACCAACTATGGAATACTGCTCCCATGTTTGTGGCCCCGCTCCCAAACATACACTGCATTTGTTGGATTCTGTTCAGAGAAGCTCTTCGTCTGATTGGAGACCCGATTCGCGGCTTTGATTCGCTGGAACATCGAAGAACGGTTGGCGACTAGGGTCTATTCTACAAATATTTTCATGCAAAGTGTTCGAAGGATGTAGCCCGCTTAATTTCTCCCAGAGCGGTGCATGTTAGAAATACACGTCGCGCTAATACTTCACATCCGTGTGAGGTTCAGCTTGTTACTCCACGTACCATGCTTTTCAAGCAATCTTTTATATGGAGAACATCATCCCTTTGGAATAATTTGCCCACCGAGTACAATTTACAGCGATTCAAGAACAACGTGAATTGCTTTTTCCGCTCAAGTACCGCTCCTGGAGCGCTTTAGGGACTTCCCTGTAGCACGTGTGCTAGACCCATAAAAAAAATAACGCTTAAATATTATTATAATAATAATTATTAATTTGGTTATTTTGTCAGGTCGAGAATTTTTGGAACGGCCCTTGTATAACCAGTTAATAAGATAAATATAGGTGACAACACACCTATGGTATCCAAAGCCTAAAGTACTACAAGACAGCTTGTACCCATTCAATATTCTAGTTTTATTTACGACATTTTATAGTCTTAGGTAAATTTAGGTAAATTTCTTACGAAGGACAGACAATTTAAACCACTGTTTAAATTTTTAGTTAATTAGAAAATTTGATACTGGAGTTAAAGCTTTCAGGTAGCTAAACAATATTACATTTTTTTTTTGATTTAGTCATAATAGAAGTATATTTTTTTTTTTTTTTTTTTTATTGGTCTAGCACACGTGCTGCAGGGAAGTCCCTAAAGCGCTCCAGGAGCGGCACGAGTGCGGAAAAAGCTATTCACGTTGTTCTTGAATCGCTGTAAATTATACTCGGTGGGAAACACAGCGCTGGG
Source organism: Pachyrhynchus sulphureomaculatus (assembly GCA_019049505.1). Taxonomy (NCBI): domain Eukaryota; kingdom Metazoa; phylum Arthropoda; class Insecta; order Coleoptera; family Curculionidae; genus Pachyrhynchus; species Pachyrhynchus sulphureomaculatus. The sequence continues at coordinate 124,273,453 of CM032455.1, read as the reverse complement.
CAAATTATTCCAAAGGGATGACGTTCTCCATATAAAAGATTGCTTGAAAACGTTGTACGCGGAGTAACAAGCTGAACCTCATACGGATGCGAAGCACCAGCGCGACGTGTATTTCTAACATGCACCGCTTTGGGAGGAATTAAGCGGGCTACATCCTTCGAACACTTTCCATGAAAATACTTGTAGAACAGACTCAAGTCGCCAACCGTTCTTCGATGTTCCAGCGAATCAAGGCCGGCGGTCAATTCCGGGTCCCCAATCAGACGGACCGCTCTTCTCTGAACAGAATCCAACAAATGCAGTGTATGTTTGGGAGCGGAGCCCCAAACGTGGGAGCAGTATTCCATAGTTGGTCGAATTTGGGCTTTGTGAAGAATTAACAGTTGCTGTGGGGTGTAAAGCTTTCTGGTTCTAAATAATATTCCCAACTTTAGAGAAGCTCTCCTTGCTATGCCTGCAACATGTTCATGCCAAGACATATTTGCTCCCAAACTAACGCCCAACAAATTGAGCGACGATGCTAGGGGAATGGAGTGCCCCGACATAACTATGTCGGGTTCAGCAACGTTAACTTTTTTAGAAAAAACTGCCGCTTGGATTTTTGTAGCGTTAAATTCCACTTGGTTACTGTCACCCCAAGATAGAATTTCTTCCAGGTCTTTGTTAAGTTGAACAACCTCCTGCTGTCTGCGGATATTCGCCTGAGCAGCCGATGTCCGAGCGTTCAAGGTGAATGAAGAGACAAGCGTACTGTCATCTGCAAAGCTATAGATTGGATTCCCGGTCTTTTCCAGCAGATCGTTAATGTAAATGAGAAAGAGAGTAGGAGACAGTATGGAGCCCTGGGGCACACCAGCGTTGATAGTGAGGGTGTTAGAAAGAAATCCGTCGACCGCCACTCGTAATGGATATGTCAAGAGCAACCGCTCGAGATTCTCCAAAGTGTTCAATTGCGTTGTTCCAAACAAGTCAGAAGATCTCCTGTTGATCTATGTTTACGAAAATCATATTGGTGATCGCTAATAATATTAAATCGTTCAAGATATTTTAGAAGATGCTCATTCATAACCTTTTCCATGACTTTCGATATTATTGAAAGCAATGCAACTGGTCGGTAGTTATTTGGCAAGGTCTTCTTACCTTTTTTAGGTATCGGCTGAACCGTGGCACATTTCCAGCAGGACGGAAATATTCCCTTTCTGTAGGATAGGTTAAAAAGTCTACAGAAAACTGGTGTTAGTTCCCTTGCACAGTTTTTGAGAACTATGGCAGGTATTCCGTCAGCGCCAGAAGCCTTCTTGGTGTCTAGCTTCATTAAAATACGCTTTATGATGCGCTGTCTAAAGATAACATCGGGCATCCTTGACTGCAATATGGGAATAGTAGGTGGTGTTTTTCCTTGGAAATCGACAGTAGAATGTGAAGCAAAGAGTTCAGCCAACAAGTTCGCTCTCTCAACAGGTGTGGTTGCAATGGAATTATCTGGCCGTGTGAGTGGTGGTATGGTGGATTTGGTAAAAATTTTGACTAACTGCCTTAGCGACTGCCCAAAAGGACCTGGAATTGTTGGGACAAGCGAGAAGTTTGTTTCTAATTCGTTGATTGTGTGCCTCCTTGGTTTCGTCGATAATTCCCTTGCATCTATTCCGGGCATGAAACAAAGATGTTTCGATTTACGGTGTTAGGATTTTCACGCCATTGTCGGTAGGCAATATGTTTAGAAGCAACAGCTTCTTTGCATTTTCGGTCGAACCAAGGCTTGCCGTTGGAGGAGCATTTCTTCGAAAAAGGGATGTAAGCTTCCATACCAGCCAAAATA